>JAJQQW010000021.1:48752795-49470295 GCA_025583905.1 Ia io | reverse complement strand
ATCTCACCTGGACCGAAGGGGCAGGAACGGATGCTCAGACACGCCCGTGACCCGGGCCCGGGGACAAAGTGGGTGCTGAGATGCCAGAGGGTCCCTGTGTCCTGAGGAGCAGGGACAGGCTGGGACGCATGGCACCCACCGAAGGCGCCCTTGCAGGCTCTGCACCCACAGCCCCCTCACGGCTGCAGCCCGTCAGTGAGCCCACCTCTCTCAGTGTCTGCTCTGTCCTGCTCCCCCTCACCCGCGTTCCCACCTGGGGGGCCCGTGTAAACACGTGTGACCGCTTGGTGGGCAGGGAGTGACAGTACTGGTCAGGCCGCTGTGTCTGCCTTTGCACGGGAGCGGTGCCCAGTCCACAGGGCACCTCCTGAAATCCTTCCCCACACGGAGCCACTCTGACCTTCTGTGTGTCAGAGGCACAGGGTCCGCTGGGCTGGGCACCTGCAGATCTGGGGGTGGGGGTTGAGGCCGAGGATCACGCTGCTCGCTGCTCGAGGGCCTGGGTTCCGAGGGACGGCCCACACCCAGAGCCCCATTCTCTGCCTCTTGAACAGCAGTGGCCACTGGGCGGTCTCCCCTGGGATTGAGCTTGAGGTCTGGGAGGGCCACGAGGGGTCCCTTCCCGAGGGCCCAGCTCTGCCTTGGGCCTGCCTGGGGCTGGGGCCTCACCGCCCTCCCTGGGCTGGGACCTGAGAGGCTCCGCCTTCCCCTCCAGGTCCTACCTCTCCTCTGTCTGCTCCTCCTGGGGACCCTCCCCTGGGCGGTCACAAGGATGCGCCTCAGTGTTGGGAGGAGGGAGGCTATGCGACCTCCTTCCCTAGTCACAGGGACTGTGTTCTGTGCCCTGAATGGACCCCTGGATTCATCAGGGTCCAGATAGGAATCCAGCCACCAGCCCAGAACCTTCTGGCTCTTTGCAAAGTCAACCTTCCCAGATGCCCCTCCCACCACCATGCCTCCGCTTTTGAGGACCTAGGGCTTTCAGTTTAGAAATAGCCAGAGGCAGCTGGGAGGGCGTGGAGTGTGCATATGGCAGCTCATGGTCACCGGGCACAGAGGGGCACAGAGACGAGGGCATTGAGCCTGAGCGGGGTGCTGCCTGCCGTGCAGAGCAGGAGGGGGCAGCCTGTGAGGGCCCGATGACTAGCCATTAAGTTTCCCTGCCTGTATTGTCTGTCTACATTTCCATGTATCTCAGCATCTATCATTGTATCTATGTATCTATCTGTGTAACTATGTATCTCACTATCTATCTGTGTAACTATGTATCTCACTATCTGTGTGACTATGTATCTAAGTATCTATCTGTGTAACTATGTATCTAACTATCTGTCTGTGTAACTATGTATTTAACTATCTATCCATGTAACTATGTATCTATATAATTATCCATGTATCTATCTGTATAACTATGTATCTCACTATCTATCTGTGTAACTATGTATCTAAGTATCTATGTCTCTACGTATCCATCTATGTAACTAAGTATCAATTCAACTCTATGTGTCTAAGCATGTACATATCTATGTATGTCAGTATCTGTCTATGTATCTATGTCTCTCAGTGTCTATGTGACTATCTCGACATCCATCTATGCACCTATGTATCCACCCATGTCAATATCCCTTTGTGTATGTGTGTTACTGTATGTCTATGTGTCTGAGTATCTATGTCATCCATCCATCTTTCTGTCATGTGTGTCTGTCTCTGATGAATTACTTCTGTGTGGCTTTCATCCTCCTGGGCCTGGGTGAGTGAGAACGCAGGGGGGAGGGCCTCAGGGCAGAGGGGTGGGACTACGGGGGCAACCAGGCCCAACTGCAACCAGCCCCCGGGAGGCCCCCAGCCTGCAGGCCCTGCTTCCTCTGTGTCACCTGGGCCCAGCTCCATGGGAGGGACCCGGGCTGTTCTAGACACTGGGAGGGGGACAGGTCAGACACACACATGGGCAGAGGGGGCGTGGTGGGAGGCCTCCTGGGAACCTGTGTGGACCTCGCTGTAGGAGAGGGAGCTACCCCATGGGAGCCACGCTGAGGAGGGGGTCGGAGGGGGTGGGAGAGGTGGTCCTTCCTGTAGCTCAGGGACTGGACCCCGTTTAAGGGCACCGGGCGGGCGGTGGGCACTGGTCTCACTGGGGCTTCCCTTGCAGTGCTCTGTCTGGGCCAGGGGATCCACACGCAGGAGGGTGAGTCCCCCTTTTAAATGGAGTTTTCACACAAGTTTCCTGTTCAGCGAAACACTGATTTTCCTTAGAGTCCTCTCCCGGTGTGTCTCCAGCTGGAATGAGCCACAGCCTTTCTCCTTGTCTGGGTCTGTCTGTCTTCACGCCCTCTGGCTCAGTTCCCTTCAGAACCCAGCCTTTCTGTCACTTTCACAAACACCATGTTCCCGCTGGACCTCGGCCTCCTCCCAGGTTGAGGGCTCTTGAGCTCGGCTTGGCTCATTCCCCCCTGACCCTCTGGTCTCAGCTCAGGGCCTCCCCCGTCTGCCTCTGAGAGGTCAGTGATGCCCCCCTCACCCTGAGCCTCCCACACTCACCCTGAGCCTCCCACACTCACCCTGAGCCTCTCACACTCACCCTGAGCCTCCCACACTCAGCCCCTGTGTTCCCTCTGCCCTTCCACCCAAGAAGACAAGGGTCTTCCAGGGTTTCTCCCGTTTGTGGGGCCCATGGCACAAGCTGATTCTGTAAAGGGATGGATAGGCGTAAAGCTGTGGCTGAAGGAATGAGGGAAGGAGCGAGCAAGGGAATGAGTGCTGGGGCTGGGCCAGCTCTGTCTCTCTCAGGGATTGGGTAACTGGGATGCCTTCTTCCTGTTTCAGGGCCAAAGCCCTCTCCTCCCCTCCCAGCCCAGTTTAGACACTTGGCGTTCCAGGAGCCTCAACAACAAGGAAGCGGACATGGGCTGAGAGGAAGGTGGGAAGTGCAGAGGGAACCTCAGTGAGTGCTGCTCAGAGGATGTACCCAGGAGTCAGGGGTCCTCACACACTGGGGTCCTGTGAGCAGGTCTGGGCTGGTGTCCACCCCCACCCCACTAGACTTCCCATGGGGCCCTGCAGCCCCATTGGTCCCCACAACCTCCCCCAGCTGCCTGCAGACAGGGCGAGGTCATTCCCACCATCTCAGCTCCAGCATCCCTGTCCCCAAGAGTGACCTCCTCATCCTCACCCTCTGCCCCCCTCCCAGCCCTGTCTGTCCCCCTAGAGTGTGGACATGGGGAGGGAGACATACCCAGATCCCCAGGCTGCTCTGACACCTCCCGTGTCCCCCTGAGAAAAGCCCATGATGTCACCAGAACCTGTGTCACGTGGGGAAGTCACTGGAGTGATGAGTCTCTGGAGGGGGAAAGGGTAGTCTCTTGGGGAAGGGATGGTGCAAATGGTCTAGAATTTGGCTGTGGTGAAGGTTGCACAGCTCTGCAAGTTTGCTAAGAACCACTGAGGTGCACGCTTAAAACACGGGGGTGTGAGGTTGGAGATTTCCTCATGATGGAGCCTGAGATCCTGCTCTGCTTCCTCCCAGGGGCCCTGCCCAAGCCCTCCCTCAGGGCCAAGCCAGGCCCTGTGATCCCCCGGGGACAGCCTGTGACCCTGGTGTGTCGTGGCCCAGCTGGGGCTGAGTATTTCCACCTGGAGAAGGATGGAAGACCTTTACACCCTGATCAGCAAAGTGTGTTTCAAGATGGTACTCAAGGAAGAGAGGCCAGATTCCTCATCCCCACCATGCATGAAGGCACTGCCGGCTATTACCACTGCTTCTATTACCAAGGGTCCTGCTGGTCTGAGCGCAGTGAGGCCCTGCAGCTGCTGCTGACAGGTGGCTCCCAGGGCGCTGCACCCTGTCCCAGCCGCGTCTCTGTCCTCGGGCTCCCTGCCCTCCTGCTCACCCCCAGCCCTCCCTCTGCACCCAGGACCCTCGGCCTTCACCCCTGGCTCAGGGCCCTGGAGTCTGGTCCCAAATGGACACCATGGTGGCCCGGACACTGAGCCCCACCTCAGAGGGGACACAGAGCTGTCCTGCTGGGCTGGGTGGGGCCTGAGCTTCCAGCCACCAGGTGGGCACAGACCCCTTCAAAGGGTCCGAGTCCTTCCCCTCAGGATGGGGGTGCCCTGCCCTTTCCTCTGCCCAGGCTCTGTGGGGCCCAGGCAATGTGTCCGTTGGGGTCCTCCCTCCGTGGGCAAGTCCCGTGGTCCATGGGGTCCCTGACGGTGGTTTGGGGTATTTTTTGGATGAGGCTGCCCCTGGCCAGGTGTGGTCAGACCCTGAGATGAACTGGAGTCACGGTCCAGCAAGGACATGGAGAGGGAGGGAGGGAGGGAGGGAGGGAGGGAAAATTCTTCCTTTAAAACTGAGTGTCTCCTCTCTCCTCTGTCCTCATCCTGCTGTGACTCAGACATCCCATGGGGGGAGCACATGCCCATGGGTGGCCCCCACCCACCAGGCCTGGGGGTGTCCACCCAGTTGATCCTGACCCTGTGACCTCCATGCCCTGGGGGTGGTGGGTGGCACAGTGGCTGGGTGAGATGAGCTCAGATTCCAGGCCCTGTGACGCTGTGGCTGGGTCAGGGGGCTCCCACCCCGTGTGTCCAGGGGCCAGGCCCAGCTGCCTGTGCTAATGTGTCGATGGTGGGGGACGTTCTGAGGGGTGGCCAGCGGCTCAGACAAGTGGAAGCAGAGAGGGTGCCATCCGGTGCCCTCGTCTCCCTGAGCCCTTCTGGGGCGTGTCGGGGAGTCCTCTCTACTGGGAGGCACAAAGAAAGAGGCCAGGTGTGGGCGCTGTGGGCGGGGAAGGGCCAGGTGAGTGGGTCAGATGGAGAGGAACTTGGGCTCAGTGCTTGCCACGCCCCCTATATGGGAGCTTCTGGAGACCTCAGCTCCCCTCCTGGGTGTACCTCACAGCTCAGTGTGGGGTGTCCCCTCCTCGGAGATCTGCTGCTGCATGGGCTCCTGCCTCCTAGGGCCTGGCCTGGCGGGTCGTGTCCACCTGACAGTGACCCCTGCCCTCTGCTTCCAGGCCCTGCCTCCTGGGACTACAACGTGGAGAACAGCATCCCCCTGGGCCTGGCGGGCGTGGTCTTGCTGATCCTGGTGGCGATTCTGGTGGAAGCTGGGCTCAGCCAGTGCAGGGCCCCACAGGACCACAGGAGTAAACACCAGGGAGCCCCCCAGAAAGAGATGGGACCCCAGGGCCCCAGCAGGGAATTCCCTGAGGGCCCCAAGGCTCACACTGGAGCCTAAGAGATCCAGAGCTGCCCCCGCTGTTGTTTAAGGACAAGAGAACCCAGGCTCCCTATGGGTTAGGATGCTTGGCCCCAACCCCTCATCTTCCCAGGACCAGTGAGGAGTCAGATTGATTGACAGGCAGGAAGACAGGGCAGGGTCCAGGGGGAAACAAAGGCAGGTAGAATGTAGGCAGGGCAGACAGGGCCATGTGAGTCAGCCTAACCAGGGAAGCCAACCATGCAGAAATAACTGGATGATTTAGACTCAGAGGGGAGGCACAGGAACTAGGGAGGGGCTGCAACAATAAGGTGACTGAGGCAGAGGAACCCAGAAGGTTCAGGTCTGCTTCTGGGCAAGAACAATTGAGGGAGTCAATCAGGTGGCCACAGGGGGAGATAGAGAGCAGATTTGAAGCAAATATATACCCCTAGACCACAGACTTCAGTGGCAACCATGAGTGAGCCCTCTCCCCATGTGGGAGTCTGGATCAGCTTGCGATAAATTTTCCACACTTTTGCTTCAATCTTCTGGTCTGAGATTCATTCTTTGGGTGCGTGAGATACATTCTGGGGTAAATGAAACCTCAGCTCGCTGTTCTGGGTATCATCATGATCCCCAGCTCAGCCCACCCAGGGCCTCTAAGTCATGGGAGGGAAGCAAACTGCCCTCCACCATGTGGGTGGGCCTCCTCACAACGGCTGAAGAGAACAGGACTGACCCCGGATGCTGGGGGCAGACTCCCTGGGGCTTGAGCTGCAACAGCCGTTCTCCTGGTCTCCCTGCAGCCATCAGCCCTCCCTGCAGATTTTGCACTTGCCAGACTCCTGAATTGTGTGAGCCAATCCTGCCCCACCAATGTCTCTGTATATACACTTCCTGTTGGTCCTGTGTTGGGACAGACCTGCACGGATACAGTGGGCACACCATTTCTTTTGGGGGTTGGGTGTGTGATGACAATAATTTGGAACGAGGTAGAGGCAAAGGTTGCACAAGATGGTCAATGTACATAATGACACTGAATAGTACCCCTTCCCCCTTCTGCTGATCTTGTCTGTATTGGTGACACTATTACAGAAGTTCTGCATCCTCCCCTCCCCGACCTTTGCCCTCCTGATAGCCCAGCTCTGCCTGGGGCCTGCCTGGGGGTGCAGCCTCACTGCCATCCCTGGGCTGGGACCTGAGAGTCTCCGCCTTTCCCTGCAGGTCCTGACTCTCCTCTGCCTCCTCCTCCTGGGGGCCCTCCCCTGGGAGGTCACAAGGATGTGCCTCAGTGTTGGGAGGAAGGAGGCTATGCAACCACCTTCCCTAGTCACAGGGACTGTGTTCTGTGCCCTAAATGGACCCATGGAGACCTATCTTCATCCAGATGAAGCCCCATCCACCAACATGTGGACCACATGACTGTTTCCTCAGTGCATTTGCTCCTGTGGACGTGGGGGCTTTCAGTCTGAAATAACCTGGAGCAGCTGGCAGGCAGGGGAGTGTGCAGGTGGCAGCTCAGGGTCACCAGACACAGAGACAAGGGCATCAAACCTGAGCTGGGTGCTGCCTGCCATGGGGAGCATGGTGCCGGGGGTGGGGGTGGGAGAAGGCTGAGCCCTGCCAATGTCCCCCTCAGCTCTGTGCTCTCCCAGTAACAGCATGGAGGTGTCAGAGAGTTCTATGCTTTCCCGTTTGCACTGAGAAACTGAAACATTTGCATAAAGAAATGTGTGGTTTGGGGACAGTCAGCCTGTGAGGGCCAGAGGGCAAGCCATTAAGTTTCTCTGCCTGAATTGTCTGTCTATGATTCTATGTATCTAAGGATCTATCATTGTATATCTATCTATCTATCTATCTATCTATCTATCTATCTATCTATCTATCTATAATCTATCTATCTATCTATCTATCTATCTATGTAACTATGTATCTAAATACCTATGTATTTACATAACCATCTGTGTATCTGTCTAAATATCTATTCAATGCAGCACTTATATAATTTTTTATCTTACTATCTGTATATATATCTATGTTACCAATATCTGTTTATGTATCTAAGTATCATTGTAATTATGTTTATATCCATCTTTCCATCTATATAGCTATCTATGTAACAACTTATCCATTTATGTATCTGAGTATCCTATGTATGATCTATCTAGGGTCTATCTATCTATCTATCTATCTATCTATCTATCTAATCTGTGTCTGTCTATCTGGTGAATTAATACCATGTGGGTTTCATCTGGTCATGGGTTTAGCCTGGTTAGGACATATCTGACTAGAAGCTGCTTCATGCAAAAAGGAGAAATTTAGTTTTTCATAGAGTTTCACCAAGGCCTCTTTGGACTAAAAAGGGGAAACTGGATTTGGGGCTAGGAGCACCCCACCTCCGTTCACGAGAAACCACGGAAATGAGGCACAAGACTAGGCACCTTTAAAGCCGCCCTGCCCGTTCACTGACCTGCAGGACCCTATCCTCCCTCACCCAGGCAGACGCACCTCACCCATGTGGACAAGGACAGAGAAGACTGGGAGAGGCTGGCCATGACCCCCTGGCCCTCCACCCTCCTGGGCCTCGGTGAGTCCTGGATGGAGGGACCCCATACAAAGGACCGAGGGGGTGGTGGCTGGGGAGGCAACCACATCCCTGCTCAGTCTGACTCCAGCCCAGGAGACTCATGGTCCCTCCTGGGGGTCTGGACCCTCAGCTCTGTCCCTGACCTAAGTGTGACCTTGGGAGGGTCAGTCCTAGAGGCAGGTGCCTGGGCGTGGGGACAGGGTCTGACAGAGTACCTGATTGGAAGAGGGGGAAGGGGTTTGTCTGGAAACTCAGAGCAGGAAGCAGGATTGTGCTCAGAGGGGATGCTGAGGAGGGAGCCTGGGAATTCTCGGGGCTGAGCCTGCTGCCTCCAGGAAGGCCCCCTGATTGCAGCCGGGGGTGGACCCGGGTGCTGGGCGTTGTTCTCACCAGCCCTTCCCTTGCAGTGCTCTGTCTGGGCCAGACGATCCACATGCGGGAGGTTGAGTCCCCTTTTAAATGGAGTTTTTCGCACAAGTTTCATGTTCAGCAAAACAATGATTTTCCTTAGAGTCCTCTCCCGGTGTGTCTCCAGCTGGAATGAGGCCCGAGACTCTCTCCTTGTCTGGCTCTGTCTGTCCTCACGCCCTCTGGCTCAGTTCCCTTCAGAAACCAGCCTTTCTGTCACTTCCACAAACTCCATGTTCTGTCTCTACCAAGCAACCCCTCCCAGGCCGAGGGCTCATGTAGCTCAGCTTGGCTCATTCATATTTGGCCTTTGGACTCAGCTCAGGGCCTCCCTGCTCTGCCTCTGATAGGTCAGTGCTGCCTCGCCCTGAGCCTCTCACACTCACCCTGAGCCTCCCACACTCACCCTGAACCTCCCACACTCAGCCCTGAGCCTCCCACACTCACCCTGAGCCTCCCACACTCAGCCCTGAGCCTCACACACTCAGCCCTGGGCAAGTGTCACAGAGCATGGCTGTGGGTTTGCACTCCCCCCTCAGCCCTGTGCTCCCTATACCCATCCGCCCAAGAAGTCAGGGGTCCTCCTGTGTTTCTCCTGTTTGTGGGGCCAATGGCACAAGGAGGCGTCTGTAAAGCGAGAGACAGGAGCTAAGCTGTGGCTGAAGGAATGAGGGAAGGAGTGACCGAGAGCATGAGTGCTGGGGCTCGGCCAGCTCTGTCTCTCTCAGGGATTGGGTAACTGGGATGCCTTCTTCCTGTTTCAGGGCCAGAGCCCTCTCTTCCCCTCCCAGCCCAGTTTACACACTTGAGGTTTCAGGAGCCTCCATCACAAGGAAGTGGACATGGGCTGAGAGGGAGGTGGGAAATGCAGAGGGAACCTGAGTGAGTGCTGCTCAGAGGACGTGCCCAGGACTCGGGGGGGGGGGGGGGGGCGGGCGGGTCCTCACCCACTGGGATCCTGTGAGCAGGTCTGGGCTGGTGTCCACTCCCACCCCCACTAGACTTCCCATGGGGCCCTGCAGCCCCATTGATTCCCACAATCTCGCCAGCTGTCTGCAGAATGACCCGGCCAGGTCATTCCCACCATCTCAGACTCCAGTGTCACTGTCCCTCTGAGTGACCTGCTCATCCTCACCCTCTGCCCTCCTAGCAGCCCTGTCTGTCCCCCTAGAGCAGGGGTTCTCAACCTGTGGGTCGCGACCCCTTTGGGGGGGTCAAAAGACCCTTTCACAGGGGTCGCCTAAGACCATCGGAAAACTCAGGTACTTACATTACAATTCATAACAGTAGCAAAATTACAATTATGAAGTAGCAATGAAAATAATTTTATGGTTGGGGCTCACCACAACATGAGGAACTGTATTAAAGGGCTGCGGCATTAAAAAGGTTGAGAACCACTGCCTTAGAGAGTACCTGTGGGAGGCAAGCGTGCCCTGGCCAGAAACTTATCGGACTCCTCCCGTGTCCCCCTGAGAAAAGCCCACCATGTCACGAGAACTTGGTGTCACGTGGGGAAGTCACTGGAGTGATGAGAATTCAGTTCCCTTGAGGGGGTAAAGAGGGTGTTCTCTTGGGGAAGGGGAGGTACAAATGGTCTAGAACTGGGCTGTGGTGAGGGCTGCACAGCTCTGCAAGTTTGCTAAGAACCACTGAGCTGCACACTTAAAACACAGGGGTGTGAGGTTGGACATTTCCTCATGATGGAGCCTGAGATCCTGCTCTGCTTCCTCCCAGGGGCCTTGCCCAAGCCCTCCCTCAGGGCCGAGCCAGGCCCTGTGATCCCCTGGGGATGGCCTGTGACCTTCCTGTGCCGGGGACCAGCTGGGGCTGAGTTCTTCCGCCTGGACAAGGATGGAAGCCATGTAGGCCCTGATCAGAAAAGTGTGCCTCAAGGTGGTTCTCAGGGCACAGAAGCCAGATTCCACATCCCCGCTGTGAGTGACGACACTGCTGGGCGTTATCACTGCCTCTATGCACATGTGTATGGCTGGTCTGAGCCCAGTGAGCCCCTGAAGCTGCAAGTGACGGAGGAGGACGTCTCCACTCAGCCCTCAGGTGGGTCCCTGGGCTCTGCACCCTGTCCCAGCCGCGTCTCTGTCCTCGGGCTCCCTGCCCTCCTGCTCACCCTCAGCCCTGGGGCTCCCCTCCCTCTGCACACAGGACCCTCGGCCTTCACCCCTGGCTCAGGGCCTGGAGTCAGGTCCCATTTGGACACCACGGTGGCCTGGACGCTGAGCCCCGCCTCAGAGGGGACACAGAGCTGTCCTGCTGGGCTGGGTGGGCCTGAGCTTCCAGCCACCAGTTGGGGACAGACCCCTTCAAGGGGCCTCGAGTCCTTCCCCTCAGGATGGGGGTGCCCTGCCCTTTCCCCTGGCCAGGCTCTGTGGGGCCCAGGCAATGTGTCCCTAGGGGTCCGTCCTCCATGGGCAAGTCCCGTGGTCCATGGGGTCCTGACCAGCGGGGGACGGTGCTTTGGAGCATATTTTTGTTTGAGGCTGCCCCCAGACAGATGTGGTCAGACCCTGAGATGAACTGGAGTCAGAGTCCAGCAAGGACATGGAGAGGGAGGCAAGGACTGAGGGAAGGAGGGAGGGAGGGAAGGAAAATCCTTCCTTTAAGTCCAAGTGTCTTCTCTCTCCTCTGTCCTCATCCTGCTGTGACTCAGACATCCCACGGGGGGGAGCACATGCCCAGGGGTGGCCCCATCCACCAGGCCTGGGGGTGTCCACCCAGATGATCCTGACCCTGTGACCTCCCTGTCCTGGGGGACTGTCGGTGGCAGTGGCCGGGTGAGGTGAGCTCAGCGTCGAGGCCCTGTGACCCTGTGGCCAGGTCAGGGGGCTCCCACCCCGTGTGTCCAGGGGACAGTACCCGCTGCCTGTGCTAGTGTGTGGAGGGTGGTGGGACGTTGTGAGGGGTGGCCAGCTGCTCAGACACGTGTAAGCAGAGAGGGTGCCATCCAGTGCCCTCGTCTCCCTGTGCCCTTCTGGGGCATGTCGAGGTGTCCTCTCTACTGGGAGGAGGAGAGAAAGAGGCCAGGTGTGGGCTCTGTGGGCTGGAAGGGCCAGGTGAGTGGGGCAGAGGGAGAGGAACTTGGGCTCAGTGTTGCCCCTCCCCCCTCACAGGAGCCCCTGGAAACCTCAGCTCCCCTCCTGGGTGTACCCCATACCTCAGTGAGGGTGTCCCCTCCTCGGGCTCTGCTGGGCATGGGCTCCTGTCTCCTATGGCCTGGCCTGGCCCGGTATTGTCCACCTGTCAGTGACCCCTGCCCTCTGCTTCCAGGCCCCGCCTCCCACGATTACATGGTGGAGAACAGCACCCGCCTGGGCCTGGCGGGCGTGGTCTTGCTGATCCTGGTGGCGATTCTGATGGAAGCTGGGCTCAGCCAGCGCAGGGCCCCACAGGGACCACAGGAGTAAACACAAGGGAGCCCCCCAGAGAGAAGGGACCCCAGGGTCCCAACAGAGAGCTCCCTGAGGGCCCCGAGGATCACACTGGAGCCCAGGAGACCCAGAGCCACCCCTGCTGTTGTTCAAGGACAAGAGAACCCAGGCCCACTTGAGTTAGGATGCTTGGCCTCATCCCCTCATCTTCCCAGGACCAGTGAAGAGTCAGATTGATTGACAGGCAGGAAGACAGGGCAGGGTCCAAGGGGAAACAAAGGCAGGTGGAATGTAGGCAGGGCAGACAGGGCCACGGGAGTCAGCCTAACCAGGGAAGCCAACCATGCAGAAATAACTGGATGATTTAGACTCAGAGGGGAGTCAGGTGAACTAGGGAGGGGCTGCAACAATAAGGTGACTGAGGCAGAGGAACCCAGAAGGTTCAGGTCTGCTTCTGGGCAAGAACAATTGAGGGAATCAATCAGGTGGCCACAGGGGGAGATAGAGAGCAGGTTTGTAGCAAATATATACCCCTAGACCACAGACTTCAGTGGCAACCATGAGTGAGCCCTCTCCCCATGTGAGAGTCTAAATCTGATTGCAATAAATTTTCCACACTTTTGCTTCAATCTTCTGGTCTGAGACTCATTCTTTGGGTGCGTGAGATACATTCTGGGGGAAATGAAACTTCAGCTCACGGTTCCGGGTATCTGCATGTCCTTCAGCCAAGCCCACCAGTGCCTCTAAGACATGGGAGGGAAGCAAACTGCCCTCCACCATGTGAGTGGGCCTCCTCACATCGGCTGAAGAGAACAGGACTGACCCCGGATGCTGGGGGAAGACTCCCTGGGGCTTGAGCTGCAACAGCCGCTCTCCTGGTCTCCCTGCAGCCATCAGCCCTCCCTGCAGATTTTGCACTTGCCAGACTCCTGAATTGTGTGAGCCAATCCTGCCCCACACATGTCTCTGTATATACACGTCCTGTTGGTCCTGTGTTGGGACAGACCTGCACGGATACAGTGAGCTCACCATTTCTTTTGGGAGGTTGGGGGGTGTGATGACAATAATTTGAATCGAGGTAGAGGCAAAGGTTGCACAAGATGGTCAATGTATCAAAGGCCACTTGATAGTACTCATTTTCCCCTTCTAATGATCTTGTCTGTATTGTTGACACTATTACAGAAGTTCCCCATCCTCCCCTCCCCCACCTTTGCCCTCCTGATGGCCCAGCTCTTCCTGGGGCCTGCCTGGGGCTGCAGCCTCACCGCCGCCATCCCTGGGCTGGGACCTGAGAGTCTCAGGCCTTTCCCTGCAGGTCCTGTCTCTCCTCTGCCTCCTCCTCCTGGGGGCCCGCCCCTGGTGGGCCACTAGGATGCACCATGGTGTTGTGAGTGAGGCGGGTATGGAACCACCTTCCCTAGTCACAGTGTCTGTGTTCTGTGCCCTAAATGGCCCTGTAAACACCCATCATCATCCAGACGGAATTCCAGCCACCAGCCCAGACCCCTGTGGTTCTTTGCAAACTCAACCTTCCCGGGAGTCCTGCCCACTGACGTGTGGACCACATGACTGTTTCTTCAGTGCATTTGCTCCTGTGGACGTGGGGGCTTTCAGTCTGAAATAACCTGGAGCAGCTGGCAGGCAGGGGAGTGTGCAGGTGGCAGCTCAGGGTCACCAGACACAGAGACAAGGGCATCAAACCTGAGCTGGGTGCTGCCTGCCCTGGGGAACATGGTGCAGGGGGTGTGGGGGGGAGAGGCGGGAGCAGTCTGAGTCCTTCCAGTATCCGGCTCAGCTCCTTATGGTCTCACAGTAACAGCATGGAGGTGTCAGGGAGTTCTATGGTTTCCCGTTTGCACTGAGAAACTGAAGCATTTGCATAAGGAAATGTGTGGTTTGGGGACAGTTAGCCTGTGAGGGCCAGATGGCGAGCCATTAAGGTTCCCTGCCTGAATTGTCTGTCTACGATTCTATGTATCTAAGTATCTATCATTGTATCTATCTATCTATCTATCTATCTATCTATCTATCTATCTATATCTATCTATCTATCTACCTATCTATGTAACTATGTATCTAAATACCTATGTTTTTACATAACCATCTGTGTATCTGTCTAAATATCTATTCAACGCTGTACTTATATAATTATCTATCTTACTATCTGTATATCTGTTTCCAATATCTGTTTATGTATCTAAGTATCATTGTAACTATGTTTATATCCATCTTTCCATCTATATACTTATTTATGTAACAACTTATACATCTATGTATCTGAGTATCCTGCTATGTATGATCTATCTGGGTCTATCTATCTATATCTATCTATCTGTCTATCTATCTATCTATCTATCTATCTATCTATCTATCTATCTATATCTATCTATCATCTGTGTCTATCTATCTGGTGAATTAATACCATGTGGGTTTCATCTGGTCATGGGTTTAGCCTGGTTAGGACATATCTGACTAGAAGCTGCTTCATGCAAAAATGAGATATTTTGTTTTTTCATAGAGTTTCACCAAGGCCACTCTGGACCCAAAAAGGGGAAACTGGATTTGGGGCTAAGAGCACCCCACCTCCCTTCCTGAGAAACCACGGAAATGAGGCACATGACTAGGCACCTTGAAAACCCATTCACTGACCTGCAGGACCCTATTCTCCCTCATCCAGGCAGACGCACCTCACCCATGTGGACAAGGACAGAGAAGACTGGGAGAGGCTGGCCATGACCCCCCGGCCCTCCACCCTCCTGGGCCTCGGTGAGTCCTGGACGGAGGGACCCCATACAATGGACCGAGGGGGTGGTGGCTGGGGAGGCAACCACATCCCTGCTCAGTCTGACTCCAGCCCAGGAGACTCAAGGTCCCTCCTGGGGTCTGGACCCTCAGCTCTGTCCCTGACCTAAGTGTGACCTTGGGAGGGTCAGTCCTAGAGGCAGGTGCCTGGGCGTGGGGACAGAGTCTGATTGAGGACCTGATTGGAAGAGGGGGAAGGGGTTTGTCTGGAAACTCAGAGCAGGAAGCAGGATTGTGCTCAGAGGGGATGCTGAGGAGGGAGCCTGGGAATTCTCGGGGCCGGGCCTGCTGCCTCCAGGAAGGCCCTGATTGCAGCCGGGGGTGGACCCGGGTGCTGGGCGTTGTTCTCACCAGCCCTTCCCTTGCAGTGCTCTGTCTGGGCCAGACGTTCCACATGCGGGAGGGTGAGTCCCCTTTTTAAATGGAGTTTTTCGCACAAGTTTCATGTTCAGCAAAACATTGATTTTCCTTAGAGTCCTCTCCCGGTGTGTCTCCAGCTGGAATGAGCCTGAGCCTCTCTCCTTGTCTGGGTCTGTCTGTCCTCACACCCTCTGGCTCAGTTCCCTTCAGAAACCAACCTTTCTGTCACTTCCACAAACTCCATGTTCCCCTGGACCTCGGCCTCCTCCCAGGCTGAGGGCTCCTGTGCTGGGCTTGGCTCATTCCCCACTGACCCTCTGGTCTCAGCTCAGGGCCTCCCCCGTCTGCCTCTGAGAGGTCAGTGATGCCCCCCTCACGCTGAGCCTCCTCACTCAGCCTGAGCCTCCCACCCTCACCCTGAGCCTCCCACACTCACCCTGAGACTCCCACACTCACCCTGAGACTCCCACACTCATCCCAAGCCTCCCACACTCACCCTGAGCCTCCCACACTCAGCCCTGGGCCTCCCACTGAAACATTAAATAGAGGGCCGGAAACCATGGGGATACCAGGATACAGGCTTTATTGGAGATCACCCTGCTGGGCCGTCTTTCAGAAGGGAAAAGGGAAGAGGAGAGAGAGAGAGAGAGAGAGAGAGAGAGAGAGAGAGAGAGAGAGAGAGAGCGCGAGCGCCGGGGTGAGAGTGCCTTTTAAGGGGAGGAAAAGAGGGGACGGGGCTTAGGGCACTCAGCACACGCTGATTGGTGGTTTCATGTAAGGCACATGATTAGGCACCTAGGGATTTAGGAATTGGGGGCTTAGGGTATACCACAGGTGCTGATTGGTGGTTCAATGTACAGTCCATATAAGGTGTTCAGGAATGTCCAGCTGCAGGTGGAGTTTACATCATACTCCATCCATCAGTTGGGGGAAGGGAGGATCTATCACCCACACTCAGCCCTGAGCCTCCCACACTCAGCCCTGGGCCTCTCACACTCACCCTGAGACTCCCACACTCAGCCCTGAGCCTCCCACACTCAGCCCTGGGCGAGTGTCATACCGCGTGGTTGTGGGTTGGCACTCCCTCCCCTCAGCCCTGCGCTCCCTCTGCCCTTCCCCCCAAGAAGGCAGGGGTCCTCCTGTGTTTCTCCTGTTTGTGGGGCCAATGGCACAAGGAGGCGTCTGTAAAGCGAGAGACAGGAGCTAAGCTGTGGCTGAAGGAATGAGGGAAGGAGCCACCGAGGGAATGAGTGCTGGGGTTGGGCCAGCACTGTCTCAGGGATTGGGTAACTGGGATGCCTTCTTCTTGTTTCAGGGCCAGAGCCCTCTCTTCCCCTCCCAGCCCAGTTTACACACTTGGGGTTTCAGGAGCCTCATCACAAGGAAGTGGACATGGGCTGAGAGGAAGGTGGGAAATGCAGAGGGAACCTGAGTGAGTGCTGCTCAGAGGACGTGCCCAGGAGTCAAGGGTCCTCACACATAGGGGTCCTGTGAGCAGGTCTGGGCTGGTGTCCACTCCCACCTCCACTAGACTTCCCATGGGGCCCTGCAGCCCCATTGGTCCCCACAATCTCCCCAGCTGCCTGCAGAATGACCCGGCCAAGTCATTCCCACCATCTCAGCCTCCAGCGTCACTGTCCCTATGAGTGACCTGCTCATCCTCACCCTCTGCCCTCCTAGCAGCCCTGTCTGTCCCCCTAGAGCAGGGGTTCTCAACCTGTGGGTCGCGACCCCTTTGGGGGGTCAAACGACCCTTTCACAGGGGTCGCCTAAGACCATCGGAAAACACAGGTACTTACATTACGATTCATAACAGTAGCAAAATTACAATTATGAAGTAGCAATGAAAATAATTTTATGGTTGGGGGTCACCACAACATGAGGAACTGTATTAAAGGGCTGCGGCATTAAAAAGGTTGAGAACCACTGCCTTAGAGAGTACCTGTGGGAGGCAGGTGTGCCCTGGCCAGAAGCTTATCTGACTCCTCTCGTGTCCCCCTGAGAAAAGCCCACCATGTCACGAGAACTTGGTGTCACGTGGGGAAGTCACTGGAGTGATGAGAATTCAGATCCCTTGAGGGGGGGAAGGGCTGGTCTCTTGGGGGAGGGGAGGTACAAATGGTCTAGAATTGGTTGTGGTGAGGGCTGTACAGCTTTACAAGTTTGTTAAGAACCATTGAGGTGGGCGCTTAAGACACGGGGGGTGTGAGGTTGGACATTTCCTCATGATGGAGCCTGAGATCCTGCTCTGCTTCCCCCGGGGGCCCTGCCCAAGCCCTCCCTCAGGGCCGAGCCAGGCCCGGTGATCCCCCGGGGACGGCCTGTGACCTTCCTGTGCCGGGGCCCAGCTGAGGCTAAGTTATTCCCCCTGGAGAAGGATGGAAGCCAAGTAGGCCCTGATCAGAAAAGTGTGCCTCAAGGTGGTTCTCAGGGCACAGAGGCCAGATTCCACATCCCCGCGGTGAGTGTAGACACTGCTGGGAGTTATCGCTGCCTCTATCACCAAGGGTCTGAATGGTCTGTGCACAGTGAGCCCCTGCAGCTGCAGGTGACGGAGGAGGACATCTCCATTCCGCCCTCAGGTGGGTCCCAGGGCCCCACACCCTGTCCCAGCCGTGTCTCTGTCCTCGGGCCCCTGCCCTCCTGCCCCTCCCCAGCCCTGGGGCACCCCTCCCTCTGCACCCAGGATGCTTGGCCTTCACCCCCGGCTCAGGGCCTGGAGTCAGGTCCCATCTGGACACCATGGTGGCCTGGATCCTGAGCCCTGCCTCAGAGGGGACACAGAGCTGTCCCTGCTGGGCTGGGTGGGGCCTGAGCTTCCAGCCACCAGTTGGGGACAGACCCATTCAAGGGGTCCCAAGTCCTTCCCCTTAGGATGGGGGTGCCCTGCCCTTTCCCCTGTCCAGGCTCTGTGGGCCCAGACAATGTGTCCCCTGGGGTCCGACCTCCATCGGCAAGTCCCGTAGTCCATGGGGTCCCTCCCCAGGGCTGGGGGGTGCTTTGGGGCATTTTTTTGGATGAGGCTGCCCCTGGCCAGGTGTGGTCAGACCCTGAGATGAACTGGACTCAGGGTACAGCAAGGACATGGAGAGGGAGGGAGGAGGCAAGGAAAATTTACCTTTAAATCTGAGTGTCTTTTCTCTCCTCATCCTGCCGTGACTCAGACATCCCATGCCGGGGGGAGCCCATGTCCAGGGATAGCCCCACCCACCAGGCCTGGGGGTGTCCACCCACATGATCCTGACCCTGTGACCTCCCTGCCCTGGGGGACTGTGGGTGGCACAGTGGCCGGATGCGGAGAGGTCAGAGTCCAGGCCCTGTGACCCTGTGGCCGAGTCAGGGGGCTCCCACCCCGTGTATCAAGGGGCCAGGACCAGCTGCCTGTGCTAATGTGTGGAGGGTGGGGGACATTCTGAGGGGTGGGCAGCCGCTCAGACAAGTGGAAGCAGAGAAGGTGCCATCCGGTGCCCTCGTCTCCCTGAGCCCTTCTGGGGTGTGTAGGGACATCCTCTACTGGGAGGGGCAGAGAAAGAGGCCAGGGTGTGGGCGCTGTGGGCAGGGAAGAGGTGAGTGGGGCAGAGGGAAAGGAACTTGGGCTCAGTGCTTGCCCCGCCCCCTTCACAGGAGCCCCTAGATACCTCTTCTCCCCCACTTGGAGCCTGGGCTTGGGAGGGGGGACCTCAGCTTGGGGTGTCCCCTCCTCAGGCTCTGCTGGACAGTGGGCTCCTGTTCATAGGGCCTGGCCTGGAAGGTCATGTCCACCTGTCAGTGACCCCTGCCCTCTGCTTCCAGGCCCCGCCTCCCGGGATTACACAGTGGAGAACAGCATCCGCCTGGGCCTGGCGGGCGTGGTCTTGCTGATGCTGGTGGCGATTCTGGTGGAAGCTCGGCTAACCCAGCGCAGGTCCCCACAGGGACCACAGGAGTAAACACAAAGCAGCCCCCCCCAGAGAGAGGGGAACACAGGGCGCCAGCAGGGAGCTCCCAAGTGCCCTGAGGCACATGCTGTAGCCCAGGAGACCCAGAGCCACCCCTGCTGTTGTTCAAGGACAAGAGAATCCATGTGCATAGGATGCTTGGTGTAGGGAGTGTCTCTATGGTTAAACCTTGGACTGACCTGTGGAATGGTCACAAACAAGTCCCAGCCTGGAGGGCAGAGCTCTCCCAGAATAATTAAGCCTGACCATATAGTCCTCCCTAATTCCTTCCTAAATTCCTAATTGGCTGTGGGAGGTGCAGCAAGTGTTGCCAAAATAAGAACATTTGTATACATGTTAATCTACCCTTCTTTTAACCAGATTATGTAATAAAGCTTCGGCTTGCAGGCTGGGTCTTTTGTGTCCTCGTCCAGGCAGGGGAGATCCACCGAGCCCCAGCTGCATTCTCTTGTCTGTCTTCTCTTCAATCCTTCACCATCCCTCCTCAGGTTCACCCATGCCTGTACTGGGGCGGCACATGTGGCACCCAATATGGGGCCTGAGTTTGGGTAACTACACTTGCAAGGTAAAAGAACACTCCAGTGAAGCACATGCAGAAAGCAAAAATTAAGGAAAGGAGCAAAGTTTAGTAGCAGCTTGGTGTAAAACATGGGAAGTTAAACCCTTCCAAATCTTAGGGGTATAAAGAAAAATCAGATCTTCCAGAAGGAATTCCGACAGCACCTGCCTCGCATTGACAACATCTTTGCAACTCTGAGAGGAGTCAGAGCATTGTCACTGACAGCAGAAACCTGAATGCCGAGACCATTGCACAGAGGCTTGCCAATCTGCCTCAGCTGTGGGGCCTCCCCATCAAGGAGATGGAGAAGTGGGACTGGTGGCTGGAGGAGGTATAGGGGACCCAGAGAAGTTCCTTGTCCCTTCGTTCAAAAGACTGAGTGTTGCCCTGATGATAGCAATGTGGAAGAAAAAAATGAAGGCTGCACAAGGGACCAAGGTGCTGACTAGCATTGGTGAGCTGCCAGTTTTCTGTAAAGTCTTGCGTGGCCAAAACTGAGGACTCTGAGTAGATAACTTTCATTTTGTAGCTGGAAATTTCATTTGGTAGCTGAAAATGTTAACATGCCTGTAGTTTGATTTCTCTCTTATTGTGTTGTATTGGCATTGTTTTCGTATTGTTTTAATTGCCAGAGTTATGTTCAAGTTTACTTTTTTTATAGTAGCTTAAAAAGAAAAAAGGGGGAGATGTAAGGAGTGAATCTAGTGTCAAGCCTTGGGCTGACCTGTGGCAGGGCCACAAACAAGTCCCAGCCTAGAGAGCAGAGCTCTCCCAGCATAATTAAGCCTGACCATGTAGCCCTCCCTAATTCCTTTCCAAGTAGCTAATGGGGTGTGGGAGGTGCAGCAAGTGTTGCCAAAACAAGAACATTTGTATCCATGTTAATCTGTCCTTGTTTTAATCAGACTATAAAATAAAGCATCAGCTTGCAGGCTGGGTCTTTTGTGTCCCCATCCAGGCACGGGAGATCTACCAAGCCCCAACTGTATTATTTTGTCTGTCTTTTATTCAATTCTTCACCACCCCTCCTCAGGCTCACCCTTGGCCGTGCTGTTGCAGCACAACAAGGCCCAGAGGTGCCCAGGGACATGGGCATCGAGCCTGAGCTGGGTGCCACCTGCCTTGCAGAGCATGAGGGGGCAGGCTGAGTCCTTCCAGAGTCCCCCTCAGCTCTGTGCTCTCCCAGGAATAACATGGAGGTGTCAGAAAAGTTTTATGGTTTCCCCATTGCAGGTGAGAAACTGAAGCATATGCATAAGAAAATGTGTGTTTGGGGACAGTCAGCCTGTGAGGACCAGATGACAATCCATTAATTTTCCCTGCCTGTGATGTCTACTACGTTTCTACATATCTACGTGTCTATCATTGCATCTATATATCTATCTATGTAACTATGTATCTATTTAATTATCTATGTATCTGTCTATGTATGTAATTACTATGGCCCTGTGTTGGGACAGACCTGTGCCCTAAATGGCCCCATAAACACCCATCATCATCATCCAGATGGAATTCCAGCCACCAGCCCAGACCCCTGTGGTTCTTTGCAAACTCAACCTTCCCAAAAGCCCCTCCCACCAATGTGTGGACCACAGGACTGTTCCTCAGTGCATTTGCTCCTGTGGACGTGGGGACTTTCAGTCTGAAATAACCTGGAGCAGCTGGGAAGCAGGGGAGTGTGGTCAGACCCCTTTCCCCCGCCTCACTCACAACACCTTGGTGCATCCTAGTGACCTCCCAGGGGAGGAGCAGACAGAGGAGAGTCAGGACCTGCAGGGAAAGGCCTGAGACTCTCAGGTCCCAGCCCAGGGAGGGCTGTGAGGCTGCAGCCCCAGGCAGGCCCCTGGCAGAGCTGGGCCATCAGGAGGGCAAAGGTGTGGGAGGAGAGGATGGGGAACTTCTGTAATAGTGTCAACAATACAAATAACATTATCAGAAGGGGAAAATGTGTACTATGCAGTGGCCTTTCATACATTCACCATCTTGTGCAACCTTTGCCTCTACCTCGATCCAAATTATTGTCATCACACCCCCAACCCCCCGAAATTTGTGCACCAGGACTGGGGGGTGTCCCTCAGCCCAGCCTGCACCCTCTCCAATCTGGGACCCCTCAAAGGATGTCCTACTGCCAATTTACAGGGATCAGGCCTAAACCAACAGTCGGACATCCCTTTCACAATCTGGGACTGCTGGCTCCTAACCGCCTACCTACCTGCCTGCCTGATTTCCCCTAACAACTCTGCCTGCCAGCCTGCTCGCCCCCATCTGCCCCCCATCGCTGGCCTGATTGTCCCCCAACTTCCCCCACACAAACCCCGCCGGCCTGATCACCCCCAAGTGCCTCCCATGCCAGCGTGCTCACCCCAACTGCCCCCCTGCAGGCCTGCTTCGCCCCCATGTGCCCTCCCCATTGGACTGCTCGCTCCCAACTGCCCCCCTGCTGGCCTGTTCACCCAAAACTGCCCCCCCTGGTTGTGCTGATCACACCTCACTGACCACCACTGATGGCCTGCTCGCCCACAACAGGCCCCTATGCTGGTTTGCTCACCCCCAACTGCCCCTCCCGCCAGCCTGATCAACCCCAATGCCCCCCCCCCCCCACTGGCCTGATCACCCACAACTGCCGGCCCATCCTGGCCTGATTACCCAAAACTGCACCTCTCCCATCTTGGCCTTTAACTAACTTTACCTCAGCCCCCCCACTATGGCTTTGCCCAGAAGAATGTCTGGAAGGTCTCCTGGAAAGTCTCCCAGTCTAATTAGCATATTACCCTTTTATTAGTATAGATAGAGGCCTGGTGCATGGGTGGGAGCCGGCTGGTTTGCTCTGAATCCCGGATCAGGGTGGGGGTTTCCTTGGGGCATGAGGCAGCCTGGACAAGGGGCCTGTGTGGTTTGCAGGCTGGCCACGCCCCCATGGGGTGAGGGTCCCTGTGGAGGGGGGACGTGGCCAGCATGGGTGAGGGGCTGAGGCTGTTTTCAGACTGGCCACACCCCCTTCAGGATGTGGGTTCCCGCTGGGGTGCCTTGACAGCCTGGGTGAGGGGCTGATGGCTGTTTGCAAAGAGGCCAAGCCCCCAAGCGGGGACCCTCAACCCATGGGGCTGTGCCAGCCTGAGTAAGGGGCTGAGGGAAGTTTTCAAGCTGGCCGCCCCCCCTGGTGATGCAGGCTGAGGCCACTCCTTCAGAAAATGTCAAGGCGGGAGGGAAGCTTGGCTTCCTTCGTCTCCAGGGCAACCGAAGTCTCCTGCTCACTCCAGCTCCATGGCCGATGCCATCTTTGTTGGGTTAATTTGCATACTCACTCCTGATTGGCTGGTGGGTGTAGCAGAGTGATGGTCAATTTGCATGTTTCTCTTTTATTAGTGTAGATGTATCTAAGTATCGATATCTCTATGTATCCATCTATCTATGTAACTAATAATCAGTTCAACTCTGTGTCTAAGCATGTATATATCTATGTAGGTTAGTATGTGTCTATGTATCTATGTGTCTAAGTGTCTATGTGACTATCTCTATATCCATCTATGCATCTTTGTATCTACCTATGTCAATATCCATTTGTGTATCTGTGTTACTGTATATCAATGTATCTCAGTATCTATGTATCATCCATTCATCCATTCATTCAACAATCCATCCATCAATCCATCCATCCATACATACACACATACATACAAACATACATACATACATACATACATACATACATACATACATACATACATCCTTCTGTCGTCTGTGTCTGTCTCTGATGAATTTCTTCTGTGTGGCTTTCATTTGGACACGGGCTCAGCCTGGTGAGGAAACCTCTCACTAGCAATGCCTCCCGGAAACCACGGCCTCTCAGGTTCTCCAAATAGGGGAAGGTGGGTTTGGGAACAGCCACACTCCCTTCCTGAGAGACCACAGAAAAGAGCCGTGACCCGGCCCCTGCACATTTCCTCACTGGCCGGGCCCTGCCTGCCTCACCGGGACAAGGACAGAGAAGCCATTGTGAGGCGGCTCATGTACCCCCATCCCACCACCCTCCTGGGCCTGGGTGAGTCAGAACGCAGGGGGAGGGCCTCAGGGCAGAGGGGCGGGGCTCCGGGGGGCACCCAGGCCCCACCTGTGCCCAGCCCCCAGGAGCCCCTCAGCCTGCAGGCCCTGCTTCCTCTGTGGCACCTGGGCCCCAGCTCCATCGGAGGGACTGGGCTGTTCTAGGCCCTGGGAGGGGGACAGGTCAGACACACACCCGGACAGAGGGGGTGCGGTGGGAGGCCTCCTGGGAACCTGTGTGGACCCCGCTGTAGGGGAGGGAGCTACCCCATGGGAGCCAGGCTGAGGAGGGGGTTGGAGGAGGTGGGGGAGGTGGTCCTTTCCTGTAGTTCATGGACCTGGACCCTGTTTAAGGGCAATGGGCGGGCGGTGGGCGCCTGTCTCACTGGGGCTTCCCTTGCAGTGCTCTGTCTGGGCCAGGGGATCCACACGCAGGAGGGTGAGTTTGCCTTTTTAAATGGAGTTTTTCACACAAGGTTCATGTTCAGGCAAAACATTGGTTTTCCTTAGAGTCCTCTCCAGTGTGTCTTCAGCTGGAATGAGCCTGAGCCTCTCTCCTTGTCTGGGTCTATCTGTCCTCAAGCCTCTGGCTAAGTTACCTTCAGAACCCAGCCTTTCTGTCACTTCCACAAACTCCATGTTCCCCTGGACCTCGGCCTCCTCCCAGGCTGAGGGCTCCTGAGCTCGGCTTGGCTCATTCCCCCCTGACCCTCTGGTCTCAGCTCAGGGCCTCCCCACTCTGCCTTCGAGAGGTCAGCGCTGGCCCCCTCACCCTGAGCCTCCCACACTCACCCTGAGCCCCAATACTCAGCCCTGAGCCTTCCACACTCAACCTGAGCCCCCCACACTCACCCTGAACCTCCCACACTCACCCTGAGCCTCCCACACTCAGCCCTGAGCCTCACACACTCACCCTGAGCCTCCCACACTCACCCTGAGCCTCCCACACTCAGCCCTGGCCAGTGTCACAGCGCATGGCTCTGGGTTACACACTCCCCCCTCAGCCCCTGTGCTCCCTCTGCCCTTCCGCCCAAGAAGTCAGGGGTCCTCCTGTGTTTCTCCTGTTTGTGGGGCCAATGGCACAAGGAGGCGTCTGTAAAGGGAGCGATGGTAGCTAAACTGTGGCTGTAGGAACGAGGGAAGGAGCGACTGAGGGAATGAGTGCTGGGGCTCGGCCAGCTCTGTCTCTCTCAGGGATTAGGTAACTGGGATGCCTCCTTCCTGTTTCAGGGACAGAGCCCTCTCCTCCCCTCCCAGCCCAGTTTACACACTTGGGGTTTCAGTAGCCTCATCACCAAGGCAGTGGACATGGGCTGAGAGGAAGGTGGGAAATGCAGAGGGAACCTGAGTGAGTGCTCCTCAGAGGCATGCCCAGGAGTTGTCGGTCCTCACTCATTGGGGTCCTGTTATCAGGTCTCGGCTGGTGTCCACTCCCACCCCCACTAGATTTCCCATGGGGCCCTGCAGCCCCATTGGTCCCCACATCTCCCCAGCTGCCTGCAGACCTGGCCAGATCATTCCTACCATCTCAGCCTCCAGCGTCCCTGTCCCTATGAGTGACCTGCTCATCCTCACCCTCTGCCTCCCTCCCAGCCATTTCTGTCCCCCTAGAGAGTGACTATGGGGAGGGAGACATGGCTGGGGCCTCAGGCTGCTCTGACTCCTCCCATGTCCCCCTGAGAAAAGCCCACCATGTCACCAGAACTAGTGTCACGTTGAGAAGTCCCTGAATGATGATTCCCTGGAGAAGGAAGGGATGGTGCAAATGGTCTGGAACGGGGCTGTGGAAAGGGTTGCACAGCTCTGCAAGTTTGCTAGGAACCATTGAAGTGCACACTTGAAACATGGGGGTGTGAGGTTGCAGATTTCCTCATGATGGAGCCTGAGATCCTGCTCTGCTTCCTCCCAGGGGCCCTGCCCAAGCCCTCCCTCAGGGCCGAGCCAGGCCCTGTGATCCACCGGGGACGGCCTGTGACCTTCCTGTGCCAGGGTCCAGCTGGGACTTATGCTTTCTTCCTGGAGAAGGATGGAAGACCTGTACCCCCTTATGAGATATGCGCATCTCAAGGGAGTATAAAGGGGACGGAGGCCAGATTCCACTTCCCCGCGGTGAGTGAAGACACTGTGGGGAGTTACCGCTGCCTCTATGAACAAGTGCGTCATGGCTGGTCTGAGCGCAGTGAGCCCCTGCGGCTGCAGGTGACAGGTGGGTCCCAGGGCCCTGCACCCTGTCCCAGCCGCGTCTCTGTCCTTGGGCTCCTGCCCTCCTGCTCACACCCAGCCCTGGGGCTCCCCTCCCTCTGCACACAGGACCCTCGGCCTTCACCCCTGGCTCAGGGCCTGGAGTCTGGTCCAATCTGGACACCACGGTGGCTTGGACCCTGAGCCCCGCCTCAGAGGGGACACAGAGCCGTCCCTGCTGGGCTGGGTGGGGCCTGAGCTTCCAGCCACCAGGTGGGGACAGACCCCTTCAAGGGGCCCGAGTCCTTCCCCTCAGGATGGGGGTGCCCTGCCCATTCTCCTGGCCAGGCTCTGTGGGCCCAGGCAATGTGTCCCCTGGGGTCCGCCCTCCATGGGCAAGTGCCGTGGTCCATGGGGTCCCTCCCAAGGGTGGGATGGTGCTTTGGGGCATTTTGAAGGGAGGGAGAAAAGAAGGGAGGGAAGGAAGGGAAAGAAGGATGGAGGAAAATTCTTCCTTTAACATCAAGTGTCTTCTCTCTCCTCTCTCTTTATCCTGGGGTGACTCAGATATCCCCTGGATGGTTGCACAAGCCCTGAGGTACCCCCAACATTGAGGCCTGGGGGTAATGGCACAAGGTGGGGTCTGTAAAGGGAGCGATGGCAGCTAAGCTGTGGCTGAAGGAATGAGGGAAGGAGCCACCGAGGGAATGCGTGCTGGGGCTAGGCCTGCTCTGTCTCTCTCAGGGATTGGGTAACTGGAATGCCTCTTCCTGTTTCAAGGCCAGAGCTCTCTCTTCCCCTGCCCTGCCCAGTTTAGACACTTGGGGTTTGAGTAGCTTCATCACCAAGGCAGTGGGAATTGGCTGAGAGGGAGGTGGGAAATGCAGAGGGAACCTCAGTGAGTGCTGCTCAGAGGACGTGCCCAGGAGTCAGGGGTCCTCACACACTGGGGTCCTGTGAGCAGGTCAGGACTGGTGTACCTTCCCACCCTCACTAGACTTCCCATGGGGCCTGCAGCCCCATTGGCCCCACAATCACCCCCAGCTGCCTGCAGACCCGGCCAGACCCCCATCTCAGCCTCCAGCGTTCCTGTCCCCACGAGTGACCTGCTCATCCTCACCCTCTGCCCCCCTCCCAGCCCTGTAAGTCCCCTAGAGAGTGGGGAGGGAGACATACCCAGGTCCCCAAGCTGCTCTGACACCTCCTGTGTCCCCCTGAGAAAAGGCCATGATGTCACCAGAACCTGTGTCACGTGGGGAAGTCACTGGAGTGATGAGTCCCTGGAGGGGAAAGGGGTGGTCTCTTGGGAAGGGGATGGTGCAAATGGTCTAGAACTGGGCTGTGGTGAGGGCTGCACAGCTCTGCAAGTTTGCTAAGAACCACTGAGCTGCACGCTTGAAACACGGGAGGTTTGAGGTTGGAGATTTCCTCATGATGGAGCCTGAGATCCTGCTCTGCTTCCTCCCAGGGGCCCGGCCCAAGCCCTCCCTCAGGGCCGAGCCAGGCCCTGCGATCCCCCGGGGACGGCCTGTGACCTTCGTGTGCCGGGGCCCAGCTGGGGCTGAGTTTTTCTACCTGGAGAAGGATAGAATACCTGTACTCCCTGATCAGATAAGTGCGCCTCAAGATGGTTCGCAGGGGAAGGAGGCCAGATTCCACATCCCCGCTGTGAGTGAAGACACTGCTGGGCGTTATCAATGCGTCTATCAAAAAGGGTCCGGCTGGTCTCAGCTCAGTGAGCCCCTGCAGCTGCAGGTGACGGAGGAGGACGTCTCCACTCCGCCCTCAGGTGGGTCCCCGGGCCCCGCACCCTGTCCCAGCCGCGTCTCTGTCCTCGGGCTCCCTGCCCTCCTTCTCACCCCCAGCCCTGGAGTTCCCCTCCCTCTGCACACAGGACCCTTGGTCTTCACCCCTGGCTCAGGGCCCTGGAGTCTGGTCCCAACTGGACACCATGGTGGCCTGGACCCTGAGCCCCGCCTCAGAGGGAACACAGAGCTGTCTGCTGGGCTGGGTGGGCCTGAGCTTCCAGCCACCAGGTGGGGACAGACCCCTTAAAGGGGTCCCGAGTCCTTCCCCTCAGGATGGGGGTGCCCTGCCCATTCCCCTGGCCAGGCTCTGTGGACCAGGCAATGTGTCCCCTGGGGTCCACCCTCCATGGGCAAGTCCCGTGGTCCATGGGGTCCCTCCCAAGGGTGGGATGGTGCTTTGGGGCATTTTTGGATGAGACTGCCCCTGGCCTGGTGTGGTCAGACCCTGAGATGAACTGAGGATCCACCAAGGACATGGGAGGGAGGGAGGGTGGTAGAGGGGGAGGGAACAACGAGGGAGAGAAGGAGGGAAGGAGGCACCGAGGGAGGAAAGAAGGGAGGGAGAGAGGGAGGAATAGAGGGAGGGAAGAAGGGAGGGAGAAAAGAAGGGAGGGAAGGAAGGGAAAGAAGGATGGAGGAAAATTCTTCCTTTAACATCAAGTGTCTTCTCTCTCCTCTCTCTTTATCCTGGGGTGACTCAGATATCCCCTGGATGGTTGCACAAGCCCTGAGGTACCCCCAACATTGAGGCCTGGGGGTAATGGCACAAGGTGGGGTCTGTAAAGGGAGCGATGGCAGCTAAGCTGTGGCTGAAGGAATGAGGGAAGCAGCGACTGAGGGAATGAATGCTGGGCTGGGCCAGCTCTGTATCTCTCAGGGATTGGGTAACTGGGATGCCTTCTTCCTGTTTCAGGGCCAGAGCCCTCTCTTCCCCTCCCAGCTCAGTTTAGACTCTTGGGGTTTCAGGAGCCTCCATCACAAGGAAGTGGACATGGGCTGAGAGGAAGGTGGGAAATGCAGAGGGGACCTCAGTGAGTGCTGCTCAGAGGACGTGCCCAGGAGTCAGGGGACCTCACCCACTGGGGTCCTGTGAGCAGGTCTGGGATGGAGCTCTACCCCCAAACCCACTAGACTTCCCATGGGGCCCTGCAGCCCCATTGGTCCCCACAATCTCCCCAGCTGCCTGCAGACCTGGCCAGGTCATTCCCACCATCTCAGCATCCAGTGTCCCTGTCCCCACGAGTGACCTGCTCATCCTCACCCACTGCCCCCCTCCCAGCCCTGTCTGTCCCCCTAGAGAGTGGCCGTGGGGAGGGAGACATACCCAGGGCCCCAGGCTGCTCTGACACCTCCCGTGTCCCCCTAAGAAAAGGCCATGATGTCACCAGAACCTGTGTCACGTGGGGAAGTCACTTGAGTGATGCGAATTTAGTTCCCTGGAGGGGTAAGGGGTGGTCTTTTGGGCATGGGGATGGTGCAAATGGTCTAGAATTGGGCTGTGGTGAGGGTTGCACAGCTCTGCAAGTTTGCTAAGAACCACTGAGGTGCACGCTTAAGACACGGGAGGTTTGAGGTTGGAGATTTCCTCATGATGGAGCCTAAGATCCTGCTCTGCTTCCTCCCAGGGGCCCTGCCCAAGCCCTCCCTCAGGGCCGAGCCAGGCCCTGCGATACCCCGGGGACGGCCTGTGACCTTCCTGTGCCGCGGGCCAGCTGGGGCTGAGTTTTTCTACCTGGAGAAAGATGGAATACCTGTACCGCCTGATCAGATAAGTGCGCCTCAAGATGATTCGCAGGGGAGAGAGGGCAGATTCCACATCCCCGCTGTGAGTGAGGACTCTGCTGGGCTTTATCAATGCCTCTATGAACATGTGTATGGCTATTCTGAGCTCAGTGAGCCCGTGCAGCTGCAGGTGACGGAGGAGGACGTCTCCACTAGGCCCTCAGGTGGGTCCCAAGGCCCCACACCCTGTCCCAGCCGAGTCTGTCCTCAGGCTCCCTGCCCTCCTTCTCACCCCCAGCCCTGGGGCTCCCCTCCCTCTGCACACAGGACCCTCTGCTTTCACCCATGGCTCAGGGCCCTGAGTCTGGTCCCATCTGGACACCACGGTGGCCTGGACCCTGAGCCCCACCTCAGTGGGGACACAGAGCTGTCCCTGCTGGGCTGGGTGGGGCCTGAGCTTCCAGCCACCAGGTGGGGACAGACCCATTCAAGGGGTCCTGAGTCCTTCCCCTGAGGATGGGGGTTCCCTGCCCTTTCCCCTGGCCAGGCTCTGTGGGGCCGAGGCAATGTGTATCCTGGGGTCCGCCCTCCATGAGCAAGTCCCATGGTCCATGGGGTCCCTGACCAGTGGGGGACGGTGCTTTGGGGCATTTTTGGATGAGACTGCCCTTGTCCTTGTGTGGTCAGACCCTGATATGCACTGAGGGCCCAGCAAGGACATAAGAGTTAGGGAGGGAGGGAAAGAGGGAGGGAAAGAGGGAGGTAGGGAGGGAGAAAAGGAGGGAGGGAAGGAGGGAAGAATGGAAGAAGGGAGGAAAATTCTTCCTTTAACACCAAGTGTCTTCTCTCTCCTCTCTCTTCATCCTGGGGTGACTCAGATATCCCCTGGGTGGTTGGACAAGCCCTGAGGTACCCCCAACATGAGGCCTGGGGGTAATGGCACAAGGTGGGGTCTGTAAAGGGAGCGATGGGAACTAAGCTGTGCCTGAAGGAATGAGGGAAGCAGCGACCCAGGGAATGAATGCTGGGGCTCGGCCAGCTCTGTCTCTCTCAGGGATTGGGTAACTGGGATGCCTCTTCCTGTTTCAGGGCCAGAGCCCTCTCTTCCCCTCCCAGACCAGTTTACACACTTGGGGTTTCAGGAGCCTCAACAACAAGGAAGCGGACATGGGCTGAGAGGGAGGTGGGAAATGCAGAGGGAACCTGAGTGAGTGCTGCTCAGAGGACGTGCCCAGGAGTTTCTGGTCCTCACCCACTGGGGTCCTGTGAGCAGGTCTGGACTGGTGTTCCCTCCCACCCCCACTAGACTTCCCATGGGGCCCTGCAGCCCCATTGGTCCCCATAATCTCCCCAGCTGCCTGCAGACTCGGTCAGGTCATTCCCACCATCTCAGACTCCAGCGTTCCTGTCCCCACGAGAGACCTGCTCATCCTCACCCTCTGCCTCTCTCCCAGCCCTGTCTGTCCCCCTGGAGTGTGGCCGTGGGGAGGGAGACATGCCCAGGGCCCTAGGCTGCTCTGACAGCTCCCGTGTCCCCTCTGAGAAAGGGCCATCATGTCACCAGAACTTGTGTCACATGGGGAAGTCACTGGAGTGATGAGAATCCAGTTCCCTGGAGGGAGTACAGGGGGTGGTCTTTTTGGGAAGGGGATGGTGTAAATGGTCTAGAATTGGGCTGTGGTGAGGGCTGCACAGCTCTGCAAGTTTGCTAAGAACCACTGAGGTGCACAATTAAGACATGGGGCAGGGGTGTGAATGTGGAGATTTCCTCATGAGGGAGCCTGAGATCCTGCTCTGCTTCCTCCCAGGGGCCCTGCCCAAGCCCTCCCTCAGGGCCCAGCCAGGCCCTGCGATCCCCCGGGGATGGCCTGTGACCTTCGTGTGCCGGGGGCCAGCTGGGGCTGGGTTTTTCCACCTGGAGAAGGATGGAAGACCCGTACGCCTTGATCAGAAAAGTGCTTCTCAAGATGGTACTCAAGGAACAGAGGCCAGATTCCACATCCCTTTCGTGCTTGAAGACACTGCCGGGTATTACCAGTGCTTCTATCACCAAGGGTCTGACTGGTCTGAGCGCAGTGAGCCTGTGCAGCTGCAGATGACAGAGGAGGACGTCTCCACTCGGTCCTCAGGTGGGTCCCCGGGCCCTGCACCCTGTCCCAGCTGCGTCTCTGTCCTTGGGCTCCCTGCCCTCCTGCTTTCCCCAGCCCTGGGGCTCCCCTCCCTCTGCACACAGGACCCTCGGCCTTCACCCCTGGCTCAGGGCCCTGGAGTCTGGTCCCATCTGGACAACACGGTGGCCTGGACCCTGAGCCAGGCCTCAGAGGGGACACAGAGCTGTCTCTGCTGGGCTGGGTGGGGCCTGACTTCCAGCCACCAGGTGGGGACAGACCCCTTCAAGTGGCCCCGAGTTCTTCCCCTCAGGATGGGGGTGCCCTGCCCTTTCACCTGGCCAGGCTCTGTGGGGCCCAGGCAATGTGTCCCCTGGGGTCCACCCTCCATGGGCAAGTCCCGTGGTCCATGGGGTCCTGACCAGCGGGGGATGGTGCTTTGGGGCATTTTTGGATGAGGCTGCCCTTGGCCTGGTGTGGTCAGACCCGAGATGACCTGAGGGTCCAGCAAGGACATGGAGAGGGAGGGAGGGAGGGAGGGATGGAGGGTGGAAAATTCTTCCTTTAACATCGATTGTCTTCTCTTTCCTCTCTCTTTATCCTGGGGTGACTCATACATCCCCTGGGTGGTTGCACAAGTCCTGAGGTACCCCCAACATTGAGGCCTAGGGGTAATGGCACAAGGAGGTGTCTGTACAGGGATACATAGGAGCTAAGCTGTGGCTGAAGGAATGAGGGAATGTGTGGTGGGGCTGGGCCAGCCTTGTCTCTCTCAGGGATTGGGTAACTGGAAAGCCTTCTTCCTGTTTCAGGTCCAGAGCCCTCTCTTCCCCTCCCAGACCAGTTTACACACTTGGGGTTTCAGAAGCCTCCATCACAAGGAAGTGGAAATGGGCTGAGAGGGAGGTGGGAAATGCAGAGGGAACCTCAGTGAGTGCTGCTCAGAGGACGTGCCCAGGAGTTAGGAGTTCTCATCCACTTGGGTTCTATGTGCAGGTCTGGGCTGGTGTCCACTCCCACCCCCACTAGACTTCCCATGGAGCCCTGAATCCCCCATTGGTCCCCATAATCACCCCAGCTGCCTTCAGACCCAGCCAGCTCATTCCCTCCATCTCCAACTCCAGCGTCCCTATCCCCATGAGTGACCTGCTCATCCTCACCATCTGCCTCCCTCCCAGGCCTGTCTGTCCCCCTAGAGAGTGGCCATGGGGAGGAGGACCTGTCCATGGCCCCAGGCTGCTTTGACAGCTCCCATGTCCCCCTAAGAAAAGGCCATGATGTCACCAGATCTTGTGTCCTAGGTTCACCTGGGGAAGTCACTGGAGGAATGAGAATTCCATCACCTGGAGGGGCAGATGGGCTGGTCTCTTCGGGGAGGGATGGTGCAAATGGTCTAGAATTGGGCTGTGGTGAGCGTTGAACAGCTCTTCAAGGTTGCTAAGAACCATTGACACACACACTCAAAACATGGGAGGTGTGAGGTGTGGCGATTTCCTCATGATGGAGCCTGACATCCTGTTCTGTTTCCTCCCAGGAGCGCTGCCCAAACCCTCCCTCAGGGTGGAGCTAGGCCCTCTGCTCCCCTGGGGACGGCCTGTGACCCTCGAGTGCCGGGGCCCAGCTGGGGCTGAGTTTTTCTACCTGGAGAAAGATGGAATACCTGTACCCCTTGATCAGATAAGTGCGCCTCAAAATGGTTCGCAGGGGACAGAGGCCAGATTCCAAATCCCCGCAGTGAGTGACGACACTGCTGGGCGTTATCAATGCTTCTATGCACATGTGTATGGCTGGTCTGAGCGCAGTGAGCCTGTGCAGCTGCAGGTGACAGAGGACGTCTCCACTCGGCCCTCAGGTGGGTCCCAGCCGTGTCTCTGTCCTCAGGCTCCCTGACCTCCCACTCACGCCCAGCCCTGGGGCTCCCCTCCCTCTGCACACAGGACCCTCGGCTTTCACCCATGGCTCAGGGCCCTGGAGTCTGGTCCCATCTGGACACCACGGTGGCCTGGACCCTGAGCCCTGCCTCAGAGGGGACACAGAGCCATCCCTCTTGGGCTGGGTGGGGCCTGAGCTGCCAGCCAACAGGTGGGGACAGACCCCTTAAAGGGGCCCCGAGTCCTTCCCCTCAGGATGGGGGTGCCCTGCCCATTCCCCTGGCCAGGCTCTGTGGGGCCCACGCAATGTGTCCCCAGGGGTCCGTCCTCCATGGGCAAGTCCCGTGGTCCATGGGGTCCCTGACCAGCGGGGGACGGTGCTTTGGGGCATTTTTTTGGATGAGGCTGTCCCTGGTCAGTTGTAGTCAGACCCTGAGAGGAACTGAGGGTCCAGCAAGGACATGTGGAGAAACAAAGGGAGGGAAGGGGGGAGGCAGGGAGGGAGTGAGAGAGGGAGGGAGGGACATTTTTCTTTTAAAACTGAGTGTCTTCTCTCTCCTCTCTCCTCATCCTGCTGTGACTCAGACACCCCATGGGGGGGAGCACATGCCCAGGGGTGGCCCCCACCCACCAGGCCTGGGGGTGTCCACCCAGTTGATCCTGACCACGTGACCTCCCTGCCCTGGGGGACTGTCGGTGGCACAGTGGCCGGCTGAGGTCAGCTCAGAGTGTAGGGCCTGTGACGCTGTGGCCGGGTCAGGGGGTCCCCACCCTGTGTGCCCAGCTGCCTGTGCTAATGTGTGGAGGGTGGTGGGACGTTCTGAGGGGTGGCCAGCCGCTCAGACACGTGTAAGCAGAGAGGGTGCCATCCAGTGCCCTCGTCTCCCTGAGCTCTTCTGGGGCGTGTCGGGGAGTCCTCTCTACTGGGAGGGGCAGAGAAAGAGGCCAGGTGTGGGCGCTGTGGGTGGGGAAGGGCCAGGTGAGTGGGGCAGATGGAGAGGATCTTGGGCTCACTGCTTGCCCCGCCCCCTTCGTATGAGCCCCTGGAGACCTCCACTCCCCTCCTGGGTGTACCCCACCGCTCAGCCTGGGGTGTCCCCTCCTCAGGCTTTGTGGGACAGTGGGCTCCTGCCTCCTAGGGCCTGGCCTGGCAGGTCGTTTCCACCTGTCAGTGACCCCTGCCCTCTGCTTCCAGGCCCCGCCTCCGGGGATTACATGGTGGAGAACAGCATCCGCCTGGGCCTGGCGGGCGTGGTCTTGCTGATCCTGGTGGCGATTCTGGTGGAAGCTGGGCTCAGCCAGCATAGGTCCTCACAGGGACCACAGGAGTAAACACAAGGGAGCCCCTCAGAGAGAGGGCACCCCAGGGCCCCAGCAGGGAGCTCTCTGAGGGCCCCGAGGCTCATGCTGGTGCCCAGGAGGCCTGGAGCCACCCCCGCTGTTGTTCAAGGACAAGAAAACCCAGGTCCACGTGGGTTAGGATGCTTGGCCTCAACCTCTCATTCTCCCAGGACCATTGAGAGGAGTCAGCATGATTGACAAGCAGGCAGACAGGGCAGTGCCCCAGGGGAAACAAGGGAAAATGGTTGCACAGCCACGTGAGCCAACCTAACCAGGGAATCCTACCACCCAGAAATAACAGAATGATTTAAACTCAGAGGGGAGGCACGGGAACTAGGGAGGGGCTGCAACAATAAGATGAGCTAAGGCAGAGAAACCTGGAAGGTTCAGGTCTGCTTCTGGGCAAGAACAATTGAGGGAATCAATCAGGTGGCCACAGGGGAAGATAGAGAGGAGGTTTGTAGCAAATATATACCCCTAGACCACAGGCTTCAGTGGATACCATTACTGAGCCCTCTCCCCATGTGGGAGTCTCAATCTGCTTGCAATAAATTTTCCACACTTTTGCTTCAATCTTGTGGTCCGCGATTTCATTTTTCCGGTTCCTGAGACACAATCAGGGTGTTGGGGTGAACCTTGGCTCATTGTTCTCAGTATCAGCATGATCCCCAGCCAAGCCCACCCTGGGACTCTAAGACATGGGAGAGAAGCAAACTGCCCTCCACCATGTGGGTGGGCCTCCTCACATCGGCTGAAGAGAACAGAACTGACTCTGCATGTTGTGGGTCGACTCCCTGGGGCTTGAGCTGCAATAGCAGCTCTCCTGGTCTCCAGCCTCCAGCCCTCCCTGGAGATTTTGCACTTGCCAGACTTTTTTTACTGTTTCCAGCAAGGACATGGAGAGTGAACAGGGAGGGAGAAAAGGAGGGAGTGAAGGAGTGAGTTTGGGGGGAAAGAAAATTCTTCCTTTAAGTCCACGTGTCTTCTCTCTCCTCTCTCCTCATCCTGCTGTGACTCTGACATCCCATGGGTGGGAGCTCATGCCCAGGGGTGGCCCCCACCCACCAGGCCTGGGGGTGTCCACCCAGGTGATCCTGACCCTGTGACCTCCCTGCCCTGGGGGACTGTGGTTGACACAGTGGCCATTCGAGGTGAGCTCAGCATCCAGGCCCTGTGACCCTGTGGCCGGGTCAGGGGGCTCCCACCCCGTGTGTCCAGGGGCCAGGACCAGCTGCCTGTGCTAATGTGTGGAGGGTGGGGGGACGTTCTGAGGGGGGGCCAGCTGCTCAGATAAGTGGAAGCAGAGAGGGTGCCATCCAGCGCCCTCATCTCCCTGAGCCTTTCTGAGGCGTGTTGGGGAGTCCACTCTACTGGGAGGGGCAGAGAAAGAGGCCAGGTGTCACCTTGTGGGCGAGGAAGGGCCAGGTGAGTGGGGCAGATGGAGAGGAATTTGGGCTCAGTGCTTCCCTACCCCCTTCACAGGAGGCCCTGGAGACCTCCACTCCCACATGGATCCTGACCTCGGGAGTGGGGACCCAAGCTTGGGGCAGTCCTCCTGGGTCTCTGCTGGACAGTGGGCTCTGTCTCCTAGGGCCTGGCCTGGCGGGTAGTGTCCACTTGTCAGTGATGCCTGCCCTCTGCTTCCAGGCCCCGCCTCCCAGGATTCCAAGGTGGAGAACAGCATCCACATGGGCCTGGAGGATGTGGTCTTGCTGATCCTGGTGGCGATTCTGGTAGAAGCTGGGCTTAGCGAGCCCAGGGCCCCACAGAGACTACAGGAGTAAACACAAAGGAGCCATCCCTCCCTGAGAGAGGGGAGCCCCTGGTCCCAGCAAGGAGCTCCCCGAGGGCCCTGAGGCTCACACTGGAGCCCATGAGATCCAGAGCTGACCCTGGTTTTGTTCAAGACAAGAGAGCCCATGCCCACGTGGGATAGGATGCTTAGCCTCAACCTTCATCTTCCAAGGACCTGGGAGAGGAATCAGCTTGATTGACAGGCAGGCAGACATGGCAGTGCCCCTTCAGAAACAAAGGCAGGTTGAACGTAGGCAGGTCAGACACAGCCACGGGAGCCAGCCTAACCAGGGAAGCCAACCTCGCAGAAATAACAGGATGATTTAGACTCAGAGGGGAGGCCTGTGAAACTAGGGAGGGGCTGCAACAATAAGGTGAGCTGAGGCAGAGGAACCCAGAAGGTTCAGGTCTGCTTCTGGGCAAGAACAATTGAGGGAATCAATCAGGTGGCCACAGGGGGAGATAAAGAGCAGGTTTGTAGCAAATATATACCCCTAGACCACAGGCTTCAGTGGCAACCATGACTGAGTCTCTCCCCATGTGGGAGTCTGGATCTGCTTGCAATAACTTTTCCACGCTTTAGCTTCAATCTTTTGGTCCGCGATTTCATTCTTCGAGTGCATGAGATACAATCTGTGGGGGAACAAACCTCAGCTTGCTGTTCAGTGTATCACATGATCCCCAGCCCAGCCCAGCCCAGCCCAGCCCAGCCCAGCCCACCAGGGCCTCTAAGACATTGGGGGGAAGCAAATTGCCCTCCACCAGCTGGGTGGGACGCCTCACATTGGCTGAAGAGAACAGGACTGACCTCGGTTGCTGCGGGCCAACTCCCTGGGGCTTGAGTTGCAATAGCATCTCTACGGGATTCCAGTCACCAGCCCTCCCTACATATATTGCACTTGACAGACTCCTGAATTGTGTGAGCCAATCCTGCCACATATATCTCTCTTCATACCCTGTAAGTGGCAGATTATTATGATCTCTGAATGCATAATAATCTTGCCACTCAGTGTATATCCTATATAATAAAAGGCTAATATGCAAATTGTCCACTCGACCAGGAGTTCGACCAGCAGGCAGGCTGGCCAACAGCCCAAGTCCCCTCCACCTGGCCCAGCTGGCCAGACCCCACCCATGAATGAATTCATGCACCAGGCCCCTAATATATATATACTGAGTGACCAGATTATTATGCGTTCAGAGATCATAATAGTCTGGCCACTCAGTGTATATATGTCCTGTTGATCCTATGTCTGGGACAGACCTTCATGGTACTGGGGTCTTTCCCAGCATCTAGAAGGGTTCAGGAATCCGGAGAAGAGCTGCAAGTAAATTAATAAAGAGATTAGTCATGAAATATGAATTTGGAAGGCATTTGGGGAGCCAGAGAAGACCTAGCTTCAGTAACCAAGTTCTCTGAATCTCTGGACCCCTAGCTTTTTATTAACACAAATTGCTCTAAAGCAAAGTAGATATACATATCAAAGGTAAGGTTTGGTGTACACTAGGCATTGTCAGATTCGGGAAACTGCCTTCTGCTCTAGCTGTTTGGCCAGCAGCAGGTAATAACCTGTAGATTTTCAGGTTTGGGGAAACGCTTTCAGTTATTTCAGCCCCGCACCCCCCGCCAGACTGATCTCCCTGAACGTCCCCCTGTGCCAGCATGTTTGCCCCCAACTGTCCCCCCTGATGACCTGCTCACCCCCAACTGCCCCCCCCCCGCTGCTGGCCTGCTTGCCCCCATGTGCCCTCCCCACTGGTCTGCTCACCCCCAACTGCCCCCCTGCTGGCCTGCTCACCCCAAACTGCCCCCCACCGCTGTCCTGATCACCCCCAACTGACCACCACTGATGGCCTTCTTGCCCCCAACTGGCCCCTCTCCTGGATTGCTCACCCCCAAATGCCGCCCTCCATCTCCCTGATCAACCCCAATGGCCCCCCACAATGGCCTGATCACCCACAACTGCCGTCCCATCCTGGCCTGATCACCCACAAACGTCCTCCCCTCTTGGCTTCTAACCACCTCTACCTTGGCCCCGCCACCATGGCTTTGACTATCTCTACATGGAAGGTGGTCCCAGAAATGTATCTACACACTGTGAGTCATGATCAAGGCAGTGTTCATTAAAAGACATTTAAAAAATATTTTTTCATTGATTTCAGAGAGGAAGGGAGAGGGAGAGAGAGAAACATCAATGATGAGAGAGAATCAGTGATTAGCTGCCTTCCGAATGCCCTCAACCCAGGCATGTGCCCTTCACTGGAATCGAACCCAGGGCCCTTCCATCCAGGGCCCTTCCGTCTGCAAGCTGATGCTTTATTCACTGAGCCAAACTGGCTAGGGCTAAAACACATTTCATTTTCAAAAGGGAGCTATCAGCTGGTACAGTGTGCATGCATTTTGGGGGAACACCCTGTATTTCAGAAATATTATCAGTCGCCGGCCAACATGGCTCAGTGGTTGAGCATCAACCTATGAACCAGGAGGTCATAGTTCAATTCCTGGTCAGGGCACATGCCTGGGTTGCGGGCTCGGCCCCAGTGTGGGGCCTGCAGGAGGCAGCCGATACATGATTCTCTCTCATCATGGATGTTTCTATCTCTCTCCCCCTCTCCGTCTCTGAAATCAATAAAAACATATTTTAAAAAAGAAACATCATCTGTGGCATTGATTGGTCTGCGAAGCAGACAAGGGTGCTGGTGTGGCTGCAGTGAGCATTTGTCTTCAGGGCAGGGCCTGACACCACAGCCTTCTCACATCGTCACCTGGCCTGAACGTGAACAGGGTCTGGTTTTCTCCCACCAAACAGGAACCAGGCCACCTGCAACCCCTCTGACCCCAACAAGGACACAAACACAGGTCTCCCCCTCAAAGCACTCACACTGTAACAGTGGATGGCCCAATCCTGAAAACGAAAGGACGTATTTTAATAAACGTGGCCTTTATAATTATCCAAAGTGTGTGTATACTTTTGGGGGGGCACCTATAGATAAGATGCTATTGTCCAGGGCACACAGGCAGGGGATCGGAGGTGAATCTACACTAATAAAAGAGTAACATGCTAATTGACCATACTTTCACGATGTCCGCCAGCCAATCAGGAGTGAGTATGCAAATTAAGCCAAAAAAGCTGGCAGGTTAATTTGCATACACAGGCACCAAGTGGCCAGGGGTGGGGCGGGATGCTTGTGTCCTTGCCATGGTGACGATGCAGGCATTCCCCACCACCCCAGCCACTCTGGGCAGCATGGGAAGGTGAATAGGCAGCTCCGGCTAGAGCAAAGGTGGTGCTGGCAGCCAGAGGAAGGAAGGCCCATTCTTGCACAAATCTTCATGCATGGGGCCTCTAGTATTTACATAAAGGTCATCTTTTTCTTAAAAAATACACCTATAACATCTCAAAAAAGTCCTCTAAAAGTTACATGCAGGACCCCAGAACAAGGAAGAGAATGCTGTCCGAGGCATGAGGAGCAGCAATGAGTCAGTCAGCTTGTTCCCCAAGAAGGCGGGTAGATGCTGTTGAAAAAAAAAAAAGAAGGCTAGTCCAATACCCACTCACAAAAAAGATAAATGGACCCAGGAGAAGAATCAGATTTCCTTTCTTATTTCCCTCTGTGCTCACTGTCACAGGGACATCGCCCTGAGCTGCACAGGGAGAGGGTGAGCGTGTCCCTGCTGATCTGAGCTCTGCAGCCACAGGCACCCATGTCTTCCTGAAGTGTCTCCAGGGCCCAGGGGTGACACTGTCCATGGTGAGGACCCCAGGGAGGTGCTGATGGACGGGCTGAGGAGGAAGGAGACCCTGTGGGGAGGCTCTGACAGGGAAGGACGTGCCCTGGGCCACCTCACCTGCAAGGGGCAGCACAGGAGGGTGTGGGTCTGTTTCCTGCTTCACCATGGAAACCACAGCCAGGCTGCTGGGAAGACCTTGTTCCCCTTCCTTGGGGCTGCTGACGTGGCCACCATGACAACCACGAGACCGGCAGGGCCCGCCTCCCCGGGGCCACACCCTGTGCATCTGCACTGACAGCGCCATGGGCTCCATCTGCACACTCGGGACCAGATCGGGAAGACGCCATGACCCCCACCCTCAGGGCCCTGCTCTGCCTCGGTGAGATGAGAGGGGGAGGGGACCCTGGTCTGTCAGGACCCCAGGACTCAGGAGGCTCATGGGGAGGAGGGTTCTGATCAGGGTTCAGGGCAAACCTCTCACAGGGACTCTCTTCCAGGGCTGAGTGTGGGCCTCAGGACCCCAGTGCAGGCAGGTGAGTCTCCCAGGTGTCCCAGATCCCACTCCTCCCTGGGGACAAGGGCCACCCTCCAGGCAGCTGGGGAAGGATCTGTCTGACAGATGGGAGTCATCAGGGAACAAGAGTTAGGGACCAGGGGTGGGAATGTCCTGTGACCCAGCCCCTGATTCCTTCCAGGGCCCCTCCCCAAACCCACTCTCTGGGCTGAGCCAGGCTCTTTGATCCCCCGGGGAAGCCCCGTGACCATCTGGTGTCAGGGGACCCCAGGGGCTGAGAAGTACCGTCTGGATAAAGAGGGAAGCCCACAATGGAAAATACAGGAGCCACAGGAACCTGGGGAAAAGGCCAAGTTCTCCATCAAACACATGACAGAGAGTGATGCACGGAGATATCACTGTTACTATTACAGCCCTGATGGCTGGTCAGAGGCAAGTGACCCCCTGGAGCTGGTGGTGACAGGTGAGAGAACACTCAGGGGTCCCAGCCTCAGTCTCTGCCCTCAGGAATGGGGTCTGCTCTCAGGGTGTCTCCCTCTCACAGCCCAGCCATGGGGGACGTGAGGGAGCTGTGAGCCCCATTTAACACGCTGCCTCCTCCTCTCCTAGGAGCCTACAGCAAACCCAGCCTCTCAGCCTTGCCCAGTCCTGTGGTGACCTCAGGAGGGAACGTGACCCTCCAGTGTGGCTCAGGGCAGGGACTTAGCAGGTTCATTCTGACTAAGGAAGGAGATCACAGGCTCTCCTGGAGCCTGGACTCAGAACCACAGCCCAGTGGGCAGTCCCAGGCCCTGTTCCCTGTGGGCCCCGTGACCCCCGGCCACAGGTGGACGTTCAGATGCTATGGCTGTTACAGGAACAGTCCCTTGGTGTGGTCACACCCCAGTGACGCCCTGGAGCTCCTGGTTTCAGGTGAGGAGCCCCAGTCCTGCCCCCTCCTTGTTTCTATGTTTGGTTAAGGATCCTTCCCAGGTGGTCCCCAATGTAGGACCGGAGTGAGGGCTTCAGGGGAGGGTCATCCACATGGGAATCCACCCCTCAAAGGGATGGATGGAGCATAGCGGGCCTTCTGCCCCCGCCCCTTCCTCATGTCCATCACCAGATTCTCCAGGGGACCCAGGGGCTGGGAGGGAGCACCCTCGGAGGGCCACAGGGAAGATTAGGAGACAAGTGTGAACAAAGACAGCATCTCTGGCTGGGGGTGGGGGGTGCTCTACCCCTCACCCTTCTCTTGTCTTTTTCCCAGGCACCTCAGTGGACCCCAGCACCCTACCCCCAGAGCTCACCTCCACGGCTGGTGAGTCACTGGGGCCTCTTTGCTCTGGGGGAGCACAGACCAACCCAGGCAGCTCTGAGAGCCTCTCAGAGGATGTAGCAGCCCCTCACACACTCAGGGGTGGGCTTGTTTTCTGGGGACTGAGGCTGGTGGGGCAGTCAAAGTGGAGGGAAATGTGGGGCCCAGCTTAGGGGAGCAGTGGCTGGGTTTCAATGGGGAGAAGGCAGGGGCCAGCTCTCACCTCCCCATCCTAGGCTTATGATGCACAAACAGGTGGGATCCACTGTCGGAGGCGGGGGTCTCAGTGCTCCCTGGGATGGTGATTTTTTTAAAAATTATTATGATTTTTAAATGTGCAATTCAGTGGTTTTTATTGCATTCAGAGTTGTACAATCTAATAATCACCACTATCTAATTTTAGGACCTTTCCTTTTTCTTTCTTTTTATTTATTTTAAAAATATATTTAATTGCTTTTTTACAGAGAGGAAGGGAGAGGGAGAGACAGTTAGAAACATCAATGACAGAGAAACATTGATCAGCTGCCTCCTGCACACCCCCTAATGGGGATGTGCCCACAACCAAGGTTCATGCCCTTGACAGGAATCGAACCTGGGACCCTTGAGTCCGCTGGCTGAGGCTATATCCACTGAGCCAAACCAGTCAGGGCTTTTTCTTTCTTTTTAAAAAGACAGGCTCACCCCTAGCTGGTTTGACTCGGTGGATAAGAGTCTCGGTCTGCGTACCGAAGGGTCTTGAGTTCAATGCTACCTCAGTTGCAGGCTCCTACCTGGCCCGGGCCCTGGTTGGGGCACTCGCAGTAGGCAATCAATCAACACATCGATGTTTCTGTCTTTCCGTGACTCTTCCACTCTCTCTACAAATCAATGGGGAAATATCCTCGGGTGAGGATTTTAAAAAGAAATAAAAATAGACCTGCTGTGCTCAGCTTGCCCAGCAGCTCCTGACGAATATGCAGGCACATGTTGCACACACTCTACAGAAAGTATCTTGGGTGGCTGGGCTGAGACACAGACAAGAAGGTGGGCATGGCCCTGGCCGATTTAGCTCATTAGAATGAGCGTCGGGCTGCGGACTAAATGGTCAGGATGGTGAGTAAAGTCACTGCTGGGCATTATCAATGCCTCTATGAACATGTGTATGTCTGGTCTGAGCGCAGTGAGCCCCTGCAGCTGCAGGTGACAGAGGAGGACGTCTCCACTCGGCCCTCAGGTGGGTCCCAGGGCCCCGCACCCTGTCCCAGCTGCGTCTCTGTCCTCGGGCTCCCTGCCCTCCTGCTCACCCCCAGCCCTGGGGTTCCCCTCCCTCTGCACAGGACCCTTGGCCTTCACCCCTGGCTCAGGGCCCTGGAGTCTGGTCCCATCTGGACACCACGGTGGCCTGGACCCAGAGCCCTGCCTCAGAGGGGACACAGAGCTGTCCCTGCTGGGCTGCGTGGGGCCTGAGCTTCCAGCCACCAGGTGGGGACAGACCCCTTCAAGGGGTTCCGCGTCCTTCCCCTGAGGATGGGGGTTCCCTGCCCTTTCCCCTGGCCAGGCTCTGTGGGGCCCAGGCAATGTGGGTCCGCCCTCCATGGGCAAGTCCTGTGGTCAATGGGTTCCATGACCAGGGATGGGCGATGCTTTGGGGTATTTTTTTTTGGATGAGGCTGCCCCTGGCCAGGTGTGATCAGACCCTGAGATGAACTGGAGTCAGGGTCCAGCAAGGACAATGGAGAGGGAGGGAAGGAGTGAGGGAAGGAAGGAAAATTCTTCCTTTAAGTTCGTGTGTCTTCTCTCTCCTCTGTCCTCATCCTGCTGTTACTCAGACATCCCATGGGTGCGAGCACATGCCCAGAGGTGGCCCCCACCCACCAGGCCTGGGGGGGTCCACCCAGTTGATCATGACCTGTGACCTCCCTGCTCTGGGGACTGTGGGTGACCCTGTGGCCGGGTCAGGGGTCCCCACCCCGTGTGTCCAGGGGCCAGGCCCAGCTGCCTGTGCTAATGTGTGGAGGGTGGGGGGACGTTCTGAGGGGTGGCCAGCCGCTCAGACAAGTGGAAGCAGAGAGGGTGCCATCCAGTGCCCTCGTCTCCCTGAGCCCTTCTGGGGCGTGTCGGGGAGTCCTCTCTACTGGGAGGGGCAGAGAAAGAGGCCAGGTGTGGGCGCTGTGGGCGGGGAAGGGCCAGGTGAGTGGGGCAGAGGGAGAGGAACTTGGGCTCAGTGCTTGCCCTGCTCCCTTCACAGGAGCCCCTGGAGACCTCAGCTCCCCCACCTGGAGCCTGGGCTGGGGAGGGGGCACCTCAGTCTGGGGCGTCCCCTCCTCAGGCTCTGCGGGACAGTGGGCTCCTGCCTCCTAGGGCCTGGCCTGGCGCGGTGGTGTCCACCTGTCAGTGACCCCTGCCCTCTGCTTCCAGGCCCCACCTCCCGGGACTACACGGTGGAGAACAGCATCCGCCTGGGCCTGGCGGGCGTAGTCTTGCTGATCCTGGTGGCGATTCTGGTGGAAGCTGGGCTCAGCCAGCGCAGGTCCCCACAGGGACCACAGGAGTAAACACAAGGGAGCCCCCTCTGAGAGGGGACCCCAGAGTGCCAGCAGGGAGCTCCCCGAGTGCCCACAGGCTCACGCTGGAGCCCAGGACACCAGTGCCCCCTTTCCACCTCGCCCTGTCCCCCCTCTCCCTTCCTGCCTCCCAGGAGACTGTCCTTCAGGGCTGTACTCCCTCTTCCCCCTGACAGTGCGGGGTTCTCAGTGGTGACTGGGCCTCTCCTCTGTGATCTGTCTCAGGTCTCCAGGGTTGGCTCCAGGGCTGACCCTCACCTGGCTCAGGGCCCCGCCCTTTCCTTCCCTACTCTCCCTTCTCTGCAGGTCATACACAGCCCAGGTCCCTGCAGCTCCCAGCCCCCCCCACCCCCCCCACCCCAACCCCTATACAGAAGCTGCAGGTGCTCAGCTCAGGCCATTTTCCCAGCGTTCATGTCCCTCCCTCTGGTGGTCTCTGTGTCTAGTTTCTCTCCCTGGTCTGACCCCCGCCCCCACACACACATACATACACACACACACACACACACACACACACACACACACACACACACACTAGCTGGGTTCTCCTCCCCTCCACCCCCCATTTAGCCTCCTGGAGCCCCACCTTCCCAGCTGCTTTCTGGAAACCAAAAAAGAACGCGTGTGCTGCTCCAGGCCCTTGATCTCAGCCACCCCTGTCCCCTGTGGGCCTGCACCTGCTCTGGGCCCGGTGCACCCCACTCCCCTGCCTCCTCGGCCCCAGCTAACTGCACCCCCAAGTCCAGGGAAGGACATGCAACCCCAAACCACGGCCGATGCCAGCACATACCCATAGGGCGGCCGCTGTTAAAAGTGTTTTTTACAGGAGTCGGTGCTAAACTAACCGGGGAATCACTCGGTAAGGCATGTCCGTGTCTAATCCCTATGCTGCGCACTTGACTTAATACATTGTATGGCAGTTGTCATGGAAAAAACAAATTTTAAAATAATTTTTAAAAAGAAAAAAAGGAAAGGAAGCCCAGCCGGCGTTGCTCAGTGATTGAGTGTTGACCTATGAACCAGGAGGTCAGGGTTCGATGCCTGGTCAAGGGCATATGTAGGGGGTTGCTGGCTTGATCCCCAGTAGGGGGCGTGCGGGAGGCAGCTGGTCAATGTTTATCTGTCATCATTGGTGTTTCTATCTCTCCCCTCCCTTCCTCTCTCTGAAGTCAATAAAACAAATTTTTTTAAGTGTTAGGAGGATGTGGAGGGTCGGGGAGCCCTTGGACCCCTCGGTGGGGATGCCAAATGGTGCAGCCGCTGTTCCTCAAAGTTAAACACCAGAGTCCCTGTGGTCTCGCAACCCCACTCGGAGGGCCCGCAGAGAAATGAAGGCGGGGCTTCCTCCCTGGACCCTCCGTCCCCCTGCAGGGCTCCCCGTGCCCCCGTCAGCGCAAGCCCCTGGGCATGGAGGAGGGAGGCCCCCCCTACCCCCCCCCAGAGTCCCTGCAGCCCGGGAGGAGCACTCACCGGGGGGCTGGCTTCGCAGGCCGAGGGAGGCACGTGGCACAGAGCGCATCGTCCCCAGGTGCTGGACAGACAGGGACCGGGTTAGGGACCGGGTTCTGCCCCGGAGGCTCCGGAAGGCACGCAGCCTGATGTCAGAGCAGCCAGGCCTGGATCGGACTCCCTCTTCTTCTTTTTTAAAGTATATATATATTTTTTATTGATTTCGGAGAGACAGGGAGAGGGAGAGAGAGAGAAACATCAATGATGAGAGAGAATCATGCATCAGCTGCCTCCTGCATGCCTCCCACTGGGAATCGAGCTTGCACCTCGGGCATGTGCCCTGACGGAGAATCGAACCCGGGGCCCTTCAGTCCGCAGGCCGACGCTCTATGCACTGAGCCACACCAGCCAGGGCGGGACAGGACTTCGGGCCCCAGCACCGTGTTGCTGTGAGCCACACGCTGGTGCCAGCCTGGCACCGGCCACACGGAGGTCTCAGGACGCCCCCAAGCTTCTGCAAACCAGGGCGGCGAGTTCCTTATCGCCTCTGACCTCCACCCCCTCCCCTGACATTTCCTCCAAACCCCAACCGACCTCCAGAGCCAGAGGCCAGCGGGCGGGGAGTGGGTCCCAGGGTCTACAGCGTGGCTGGGCGGTAACCGCGCTGCTCTGTGTTGCTGTCCTGTCTGTTCTTTCTTGTGGTTTCCTGTCCGTTTGGGGAGCTTTCATTTCTCTTTTCCTGCAAAGGACTATCTCTACGTGGAGGGTGGCCCCAGACATGTATCCACACACTGTGAGTCATGATCAAGGCAGTGTTCATTAAAATATGTTTCTTTTTAAAAAACATTTTTTCATTGATTTCAGAGAGGAAGAGAGAGGGAGAGGGAGATAGAAACATCAACAATGGGAGAGAATCATTGATCAGCTGCCTTCTGCACAACCCCTACCCAGGCATGAGTCCTTGACCAGAATTGAACCTGGGCCCTTCCGTCTGCAGGCCGACACTCTATCCACTGAGCCAAACTGGCTAGGCTAAAACACATTTCATTTTCAAAAGGGAGCTATCAGCTGGTACAGTGTGCATGCATTTTGGGGGAACACCCTGTATTTCAGAAATATTATCAGTCGCCGGCCAGCGTGGCTCAGTGGTTGATTGTCAACCTGTGAACCAGTAGGCTTAAGGTTCGATTCCCGGTCAGGGCACATGCCTGGGTTGCGGGCTCGGCCCCAATGTGGGGCCTGCAGGAGGCAGCCGATACATGATTCTCTCTCATCATGGATGTTTCTATCTCTCTCCCCCTCTCTCTCTCTGAAATCAATAAAAACATATTTTAAAAAAACAACTTTATCAGTGGCATTGATTGGTCTGCGAAGCAGACAAGGGTGCTGGTGTGGCTGCGGTGAGCATTTGTCTTCAGGGCAGGGCCTGACACAGCAGCCCTCTCACCCCATCACCTGGCCTGAACGTGAACAGGGTCTGGTTTCTTCCCACCAAACAGGAACCAGGCCACCTGCAACCCCTCTGGCCCCAACAAGGACACAAACACAGGTCTCCCCCCAAAAAAGCACTCACACTGTAACACTGTTTCAATCCTGAAAACGAAAGGACGTATTTTAATAAACGTGGCCTTTATAATTATCCTAAGTGTGTGTATACATTTGAGGGGGGACACCTATAGATAAGATGTTATTGTCCAGGGCACACAGGCAGGGGATGGGAGGTGAATCTACACTAATAAAAGAGTAACATGCTAATTGACTGTACCTTTGCGATGCCCACCAGCCAATCAGGAGTGAGTATGCAAATTAACCCACCCAAAATGATGGTGGGTCAATTTGCATACGTAGGCACCGAAAAGCTGAGGGTGGGGCAGGATGCTTGCATCCTTGCCATAGTGACGATGTAGGTGTTCCCTACCACCCCAGCCACTACAGGCAGCGTGGGAAGACAGAAAGGCAGCTCCAGCCAGAGCAAAGGCGGTGCCGGCAGCCAGAGGAAGGAAAGCCCATTCTTGTACAAATCTTCGTGCATCGGGCCTCTAGTATTTAATAAAGGTCATCTTTTTCTTAAAAAATACACCTCTAACCTCTCAAAAAAGTCCCCTAAAAGTTACATGCAGGACCCCAGAACAAGGAAGAGAATGCTGTCCGAGGCATGAGGAGCAGCAATGAGTCAGTCAGGCTTGTTCCCCAGGAAGGCGGGTAGATGCTATTGCAAAAAAAAAAAAAAAAAAAAGCTAGTCCAATGCCCACCCACAAAAAAGATAAATGGACCCAGGAGAGGAATCAGATTTCCTTTCTTATTTCCCTCTGTGCTCACTGTCAGGGACATCGCCCTGAGCTGCACAGGGAGAGGGTGAGCGTGTCCCTGCTGATCTGAGCTCTGCAGCCACAGGCACCCATGTCTTCCTGAAGTGTCTCCAGGGCCCGGGTGACACTGTCCATGGTGAGGACCCCAGGGAGGTGCTGATGGACGGGCTGAGGAGGAAGGAGACCCCATGGGGAGGCTCTGACATGGAAGGACGTGCCCTGGGCCACCTCACCTGCAAGGGGCAGCACAGGAGGGTGTGGGTCTGTTTCCTGCTTCACCATGGAAACCACAGCCAGGCTGCTGGGAAGACCTTGTTCCCCTTCCTTGGGGCTGCTGACGTGGCCACCATGACAACCACGAGACCGGCAGGGCCCGCCTCCCCGGGGCCACACCCTGTGCATCTGCACTGACAGTGCCATGGTCTCCATCTGCACACTCGGGACCAGATCGGGAAGACGCCATGACCCTCACCCTTAGGGCCCTGCTCTGCCTCGGTGAGATGAGAGGGGGAGGGGACCCTGGTCTGTCAGGACCCCAGGACTCAGGAGGCTCATGGGGAGGAGGGTTCTGATCAGGGTTCAGGGCAAACCTCTCACAGGGACTCTCTTCCAGGGCTGAGTGTGGGCCTCAGGACCCCAGTGCAGGCAGGTGAGTCTCCCAGGTGTCCCAGATCCCACTCCTCCCTGGGGACAAGGGCCACCCTCCAGGCAGCTGGGGAAGGATCTGTCTGACAGATGGGAGTCATCAGGGAACAAGAGTTAGGGACCAGGGGTGGGAATGTCCTGTGACCCAGCCCCTGATTCCTTCCAGGGCCCCTCCCCAAACCCACTCTCTGGGCTGAGCCAGGCTCTTTGATCCCCCGGGGAAGCCCCGTGACCATCTGGTGTCAGGGGACCCCAGGGGCTGAGAAGTACCGTCTGGATAAAGAGGGAAGCCCACAATGGAAAATACAGGAGCCACAGGAACCTGGGGAAAAGGCCAAGTTCTCCATCAAACACATGACAGAGAGTGATGCACGGAGATATCACTGTTACTATTACAGCCCTGATGGCTGGTCAGAGGCAAGTGACCCCCTGGAGCTGGTGGTGACAGGTGAGAGAACACTCAGGGGTCCCAGCCTCAGTCTCTGCCCTCAGGAATGGGGTCTGCTCTCAGGGTGTCTCCCTCTCACAGCCCAGCCATGGGGGACGTGAGGGAGCTGTGAGCCCCATTTAACACGCTGCCTCCTCCTCTCCTAGGAGCCTACAGCAAACCCAGCCTCTCAGCCTTGCCCAGCCCTGTCGTGACCTCAGGAGGGAAGGTAACCCTCCAATGTGGCTCATGGGAGGGATTTGGCAGGTTCATTCTGACTAAGGAAGGAGATCACAGCCTCTCCTGGACCCTGGACTCAGAACGACAGCCCAGTGGGCATTCCCAGGCCCTGTTCCCTGTGGGCCCCGTGACCCCCGGCCACAGGTGGACGTTCAGATGCTATGGCTGCTACAGGAACAGACCCTTGGTGTGGTCACACCCCAGTGACCCCCTGGAGCTTCGGGTCTCAGGTAAGGAGCCCAGTCCTGTCCCTTCCTTGTCCCTATCTTTGGTTAAGGGATCCTTACCAGGCGGTCCTCAATCTAGGACCAGAGTGAGGGCTTCAGGGGAAGGCCATCCACAGGGGAATCCACCCCTCAAAGGGATGGATGGAGCACAGCGGGCCTTCTGCCCTGCCCCTTCTTCATGACCATCACCAGATTCTCCAGGGGACCCAGGGTCTGGGAGGGAAGACCTTGCCAGGGCCATAGGGCAGATCAAGAGACAAGTGTGAACAAATACAGGATCTCTGGCCAGTTGTGGGGGCGCTCTACCCTTCACCCTTCTCTTGTCTTTTCTCCAGGTCTCTCTGTGGACCCCAGCACCCTACCCCCAGAGCTCACCTCCACGGCTGGTGAGTCACTGGGGCCTCTTTGCTCTGGGGGAGCTCAGACCAACCCAGGCAGCTCTGAGAGCCTCTCAGAGGATGTAGCAGCCCCTCACACACTCAGGGGTGGGCTTGTTTTCTGGGGACTGAGGCTGGTGGGGCAGTCAAAGTGGAGGGAAATGTGGGGCCCAGCTTAGGGGAGCAGTGGCTGGGTTTCAATGGGGAGAAGGCAGGGGCCAGCTCTCACCTCCCCATCCTAGGCTTATGATGCACAATCAGGTGGGATCCACTTTTGGAGGAGGGGGGTCTCAGTTATTCCTGGGATGGTGATTTTATTTTATTTTTTTTAAATGTGCAATTCAGTGGTTTTTATTGCATTCAGAGTTGTACAATCTAATAATCACCACTATCTAATTTTAGGACCTTTCCTTTTTCTTTCTTTTTATTTATTTTAAAAATATATTTAATTGCTTTTTTACAGAGAGGAAGGGAGAGGGAGAGACAGTTAGAAACATCAATGACAGAGAAACATTGATCAGCTGCCTCCTGCACACCCCCTAATGGGGATGTGCCCACAACCAAGGTTCATGCCCTTGACAGGAATCGAACCTGGGACCCTTGAGTCCGCTGGCTGAGGCTATATCCACTGAGCCAAACCAGTCAGGGCTTTTTCTTTCTTTTTAAAAAGACAGGCTCACCCCTAGCTGGTTTGACTCGGTGGATAAGAGTCTCGGTCTGCGTACCGAAGGGTCTTGAGTTCAATGCTACCTCAGTTGCAGGCTCCTACCTGGCCTGGGCCCTGGTTGGGGCACACGCAGTAGGCAATCAATCAACACATCGATGTTTCTGTCTTTCCCTGACTCTTCCACTCTCTCTACAAATCAATGGGGAAATATCCTCGGGTGAGGATTTAAAAAAGAAATAAAAATAGACCTGCTGTGCTCAGCTTGCCCAGCAGCTCTTGACGAATATGCAGGCACATGTTGCACACACTCTACAGAAAGTATCTTGGGTGGCTGGGCTGAGACACAGACAAGAAGGTGGGCATGGCCCTGGCCGATTTAGCTCATTAGAATGAGCGTCGGGCTGCGGACTAAATGGTCAGGATGGTGAGTAAAGTCACTGCTGGGCATTATCAATGCCTCTATGAACATGTGTATGTCTGGTCTGAGCGCAGTGAGCCCCTGCAGCTGCAGGTGACAGAGGAGGACGTCTCCACTCGGCCCTCAGGTGGGTCCCAGGGCCCCGCACCCTGTCCCAGCTGCGTCTCTGTCCTCGGGCTCCCTGCCCTCCTGCTCACCCCCAGCCCTGGGGTTCCCCTCCCTCTGCACAGGACCCTTGGCCTTCACCCCTGGCTCAGGGCCCTGGAGTCTGGTCCCATCTGGACACCACGGTGGCCTGGACCCAGAGCCCTGCCTCAGAGGGGACACAGAGCTGTCCCTGCTGGGCTGCGTGGGGCCTGAGCTTCCAGCCACCAGGTGGGGACAGACCCCTTCAAGGGGTTCCGCGTCCTTCCCCTCAGGATGGGGGTGCCCTGCCCTTTCCCCTGGCCAGGCTCTGTGGGGCCCAGGCAATGTGGGTCCGCCCTCCATGGGCAAGTCCTGTGGTCAATGGGTTCCATGACCAGGGATGGGCGATGCTTTGGGGTATTTTTTTTTGGATGAGGCTGCCCCTGGCCAGGTGTGATCAGACCCTGAGATGAACTGGAGTCAGGGTCCAGCAAGGACAATGGAGAGGGAGGGAAGGAGAGAGGGAGGGATTGAGGGAGGGAAGGAAAATCGTTCCTTTAAATCTGAGTGTCTTCTCTCTCCTCTGTCCTCATCCTGCTGTTACTCAGACATCCCATGGGTGCGAGCACATGCCCAGAGGTGGCCCCCACCCACCAGGCCTGGGGGGGTCCACCCAGTTGATCATGACCTGTGACCTCCCTGCCCTGGGGGACTGTGGGTGGACTGTGGGTGACCCCCTGTGGCCGGGTCAGGGGTCTCCCACCCCATGTGTCCAGGGGCCAGGCCCAGCTGCCTGTGCTAATGTGTGGAGGGTGGGGGGACGTTCTGAGGGGTGGCCAGCCGCTCAGACAAGTGGAAGCAGAGAGGGTGCCATCCAGTGCCCTCGTCTCCCTGAGCCCTTCTGGGGCGTGTCGGGGAGTCCTCTCTACTGGGAGGGGCAGAGAAAGAGGCCAGGTGTGGGCGCTGTGGGCGGGGAAGGGCCAGGTGAGTGGGGCAGAGGGAGAGGAACTTGGGCTCAGTGCTTGCCCTGCTCCCTTCACAGGAGCCCCTGGAGACCTCAGCTCCCCCACCTGGAGCCTGGGCTGGGGAGGGGGCACCTCAGTCTGGGGCGTCCCCTCCTCAGGCTCTGCGGGACAGTGGGCTCCTGCCTCCTAGGGCCTGGCCTGGCGCGGTGGTGTCCACCTGTCAGTGACCCCTGCCCTCTGCTTCCAGGCCCCACCTCCCGGGACTACACGGTGGAGAACAGCATCCGCCTGGGCCTGGCGGGCGTAGTCTTGCTGATCCTGGTGGCGATTCTGGTGGAAGCTGGGCTCAGCCAGCGCAGGTCCCCACAGGGACCACAGGAGTAAACACAAGGGAGCCCCCTCTGAGAGGGGACCCCAGAGTGCCAGCAGGGAGCTCCCCGAGTGCCCACAGGCTCACACTGGAGCCCAGGACACCAGTGCCCCCCCTCTACCCTGCCCTGTCCCCCCTCTCCCTTCCCACCTCCCAGGAGACTGTCCTTCAGGGCTGTACTCCCTCTTCCCCCTGACAGTGCGGGGTTCTCAGTGGTGACCGGGCCTCTCCTCTGTGATCTGTCTCAGGTCTCCGGGGTTGGCTCCAGGGCTGACCCTCACCTGGCTCAGGGCGCCGCCCCCCTCCTTCCCTACTCTCCCTTCTCTGCAGGTCATACACAGCCCAGGTCCCTGCAGCTCCAGCCCCCCCACCCCCCCACCCCCACCGCCCCCCTTTACAGAAGCTGCAGGTGCTCAGCTCAGGCCATTTTCCCAGCGTTCACGCCCCTCCCTCTGGTGGTCTCTGTGTTTAGGTTCTCTCTCAGGTCTGACCCCCCCCCCCCCCACACACACATACACACACACACACACACACACACACACACACACACACACACACACACTAGCTGGGTTCTCCTCCCCTCCACCCCCCATTTAGCCTCCTGGAGCCCCACCTTCCCAGCTGCTTTCTGGAAACCAAAAAAGAACGCGTGTGCTGCTCCAGGCCCTTGATCTCAGCCACCCCTGTCCCCTGTGGGCCTGCACCTGCTCTGGGCCCGGTGCACCCCACTCCCCTGCCTCCTCGGCCCCAGCTAACTGCACCCCCAAGTCCAGGGAAGGACATGCAACCCCAAACCACGGCCGATGCCAGCACATACCCATAGGGCGGCCGCTGTTAAAAGTGTTTTTTACAGGAGTCGGTGCTAAACTAACCGGGGAATCACTCGGTAAGGCATGTCCGTGTCTAATCCCTATGCTGCGCACTTGACTTAATACATTGTATGGCAGTTGTCATGGAAAAAACAAATTTTAAAATAATTTTTAAAAAGAAAAAAAGGAAAGGAAGCCCAGCCGGCGTTGCTCAGTGATTGAGTGTTGACCTATGAACCAGGAGGTCAGGGTTCGATGCCTGGTCAAGGGCATATGTAGGGGGTTGCTGGCTTGATCCCCAGTAGGGGGCGTGCGGGAGGCAGCTGGTCAATGTTTATCTGTCATCATTGGTGTTTCTATCTCTCCCCTCCCTTCCTCTCTCTGAAGTCAATAAAACAAATTTTTTTAAGTGTTAGGAGGATGTGGAGGGTCGGGGAGCCCTTGGACCCCTCGGTGGGGATGCCAAATGGTGCAGCCGCTGTTCCTCAAAGTTAAACACCAGAGTCCCTGTGGTCTCGCAACCCCACTCGGAGGGCCCGCAGAGAAATGAAGGCGGGGCTTCCTCCCTGGACCCTCCGTCCCCCTGCGGGGCTCCCCGTGCCCCCGTCAGCGCAAGCCCCTGGGCATGGAGGAGGGAGGCCCCCCCTACCCCCCCCCAGAGTCCCTGCAGCCCGGGAGGAGCACTCACCGGGGGGCTGGCTTCGCAGGCCGAGGGAGGCACGTGGCACAGAGCGCATCGTCCCCAGGTGCTGGACAGACAGGGACCGGGTTCTGCCCCGGAGGCTCCGGAAGGCACGCAGCCTGATGTCAGAGCAGCCAGGCCTGGATCGGACTCCCTCTTCTTCTTTTTAAAGTATATATATTTTTTATTGATTTCGGAGAGACAGGGAGAGGGAGAGAGAGAGAAACATCAATGATGAGAGAGAATCATGCATCAGCTGCCTCCTGCATGCCTCCCACTGGGAATCGAGCTTGCACCTCGGGCATGTGCCCTGACGGAGAATCGAACCCGGGGCCCTTCAGTCCGCAGGCCGACGCTCTATGCACTGAGCCACACCAGCCAGGGCGGGACAGGACTTCGGGCCCCAGCACCGTGTTGCTGTGAGCCACACGCTGGTGCCAGCCTGGCACCGGCCACACGGAGGTCTCAGGACGCTCCCCAAGCAGATTTTAACTGCAAACCATTGACCAGGGTGGGGGGGGGGGGGGGGGGGTTCTTTTTTTTTTTTTCTTTAAAAAAAAAATTTTTATTGATTTTCTACAGAGAGGAAGAGAGAGGGATAGAGACATCAATCAGCTGCCTCCTACACACACTAACTTGTATTATTTTTCCTCTGAATTTGCCGTAACGTAAGTCATAAGTGTCACTTTCAAGGTCGCCGCTAGACTTTTTGCCGCCACTATAAAATATAAATAATACGAGTACTGTCTGCTAAATTCAAGAAAATTTATGTATTTATGAAATAAATAAATAAATTACTTACCTAAATTATCTGAATAGCTGATTTGTAACGACATCACTTGTTTAACTAGCTTACTAGCACGCAGTACGATGTGTATCGTCTGAGAGACAGTTACAAAATGTTTTCGTCGTTGCCAATCCCCAAAAATGCCATTGTTCATTAAGTCCAAACAATGGTGGTCGAATTCTAACAACTGATCAACAATGCGAACTTTGATAAGCAGTTCTCGATAATCAGTTCTTAACTATTATTTGTTATTATTAAAGTTTAACATTATAAAATTAACAAAAATAATATAAAACTCATATCCTGGCTAAATAGCCACACGGCTGCCGAAAACCGTAAATTATTCCCTTCCCGTTCCCCTAGCTTGTCGCATTCTTTCCAAAAATCGGGACTTTTTTAAAACGCTGCGGGACGCGGGACAAATTGTTAAAAATCAGGACTGTCCCGCCAAAAGCGGGACCTCTGGTCACCTTATCCAAACCCCAACCGACCTCCAGAGCCGGAGGCCAGCGGGCGGGCGGGGGTCCCAGGGTCTGCAGGACGCAGCCACGTGGCTGGGCAGTACTCGCGCTGGGACCAGGCTGGGCCGGGATGCAGACAGAGGACCAGTCCTCCCTCCCTCACCTCCTGCGGGACAGGGGTGGGCGGGGCGACTCCTTGTCCCCACCCCATGGCCCCTCCCCTGTGCCCTCCCCTGGCCCCTCCCCTGTGCCCTCCCCTGGCCCCTCCCCTGTGCCCTCCCCTGGACCCTCCCCTGGCCCCTCCCCTGGCCCCTCCCCTGGCCCCTCCCCTGTGCCCTCCCCTGGCCCCTCCCCTGGCCCCTCCCCTGGACCCTCCCCTGGACCCTCCCCTGGCCGCTCACCTATGCCCTCCCCTGGGCCCTCCTCTCCCCTCCCCTCCCCTCCCCTCCCCTCCCCTGTCACCAGCACAGAAGGGAGACAGAGGGGCAGGCTCCCATTGCTCCATCTCAGGTGCTGCCTCCTCTCTGCTCCAGACTCCAAGTTCGTCCCCGGGAGGAGGGCGCTTCCAGCACCCGGCTGCCTGCGCTGTCCCTGCATCCTGCCCGGAGCTCAGGGGGGCCGGGGCGCCCCCTCTATGAGTTCTGGTGCGCAGCTCCCCAAGCTTGGCCATGGAAGGTCCTTTCAGCTTCCCGCTGCGCCCGCTGAGATGTCCCGACTGGCTGGCTGTGCCCCATCCTGCTTCTAGAGGAAAAGGGAGCCCGGGCGGCCCTGGCCGGTGTGGCCCAGTGGTCAGAGCGCCGGCCTGCGCACCGACGGGTTGTTACCGGGAAACCCCCGGTGGGCTCGGGCGGCCTGCCGCTGTGTCCAATCGCGAAGGCAGGGTTCAATCATATAGTCGTCTACTGAGGAGGCCAGCCCGCCAAGACAGGGCGCTTACAGCATCAAGTCCTGCCTTCCAGCAAGGTGCAGGGGGAGGGTTACAGAGGGGAAAGGGCTGGGGTGGGGCTGGGAACGGAATCCAGCTACGTGCAGGCCTGGGGTCCGCAGACGTCAGCTACTGTCCTCGATCCTCCGGCGGGTAGATGATGCTGATGAGATGATGCTGATGAGATGACGTGTTGACTCCTGGTGAGCTGGCCTGACCCTGCTTATCGGTTCTGCTTGCTGGATTCACCGCTGAGTCACCTCCCCCATCGCTTCGCACAGGCCTTGGAAAGGAAACTCAAGAAAAACTTAACCCCCTATCCACATAAGTATATGTGTTCTAAGATTTAAAATACTGTGATTATTTCTCAGATTAATCCAGGCGCTCTATCAGGTTATAAGTCCCCCTATCTGGGCCCCTTGGGTTTGATTCCCGGTCAAGGACACGTACCTGGGTTGCAGGTTCCATCCCCGATTTGGGGTGCATGTGGGAGGCAACCAATCTCTCTCTCTCTCTCTCTCTCTCATCCTCCTGCCCAGGACCAGGGGGCCACCTTGTCTCCTAGTTCTTGGGTTCCTTTTAGTGGGAATAACACTTAGGAAGCAAGGCCTGGGGGTAGGCGAACCCAGGGCTACCGGGGTTTCGTTCCATGGGGACCACTAAGTATCGGGGAGGATACACAGGCATTCCCACCCGGTGCAACATCACAGGGTCCTTTATGTTGTACCTGTACTTCTCATATGAAAAGCCAATCCCTAACTGATTCCTATAGATCCCTCTTCTTTTCTTCTTCTTTTATTTATTGATTTTGCCCCGTGGCTGTGGTGATTGAATACAAGCTGGTCTGCATTATTACTTGTTCATATTCTTGTCAGTGTGTGTTTTTCCCATCGTCTAGGATGTAGCTGGGTCTTGGACTCTGTAGACTATTTTTAGGTTTCAGAAGTGACAGCGGCGTAGGATGGCACGTTCCGATTGGACGATCCCTTCTGTCCCCTTCACCCTGTACCCCCACGTATCGGAGGTGACTGTTTCTGTCTTTTTCTGGTTTTCACCATGAAAGAGGAACATGTGGAAATAAGTGAACACACACATAATGTTATTTTATCTTTCCTTTTAAAAAATATTTTTGTATGTTTATATTGACTTCAGAGAGAGAAAGGGAGACGGAGAGAGATAGATACATCAATGATGCCCGAGCTGGTCTGGCTCAGTGGGTAGAGCTTCGGCCTGTGGACTGAAGGCCCTCGGGTTCGATTCCTGATCAAGGGCATGTACCTGGGTTGTTAGTTTGATCCCCAGCCCTGGTCGGTCAGGGCTCATGCAGGAGACAACCAAGTGAGGGAGGCAACCAATCAATGGGTCTTCCTCACATCGACGTTTCTCTCTTACTCATGCTCTCCCCACCCCACACTCCCTCCCATCTCTCTCTCCCTCTCCTCCCTCCCTCCCACTCTAGAAATCAATGGGGAAAATATCCTCAGGTGAGGATTAAAATTTTTTTTGAATTTCCCTTTATTGTTGAAAGTATTACAGATGTCCCCTCTTTTCTCCCCACTGACCCCCTCCACCCCAAACCTTCCCCCTCACTCCCCCCCCCCCCCAGGCCTTCACTGCACTGGTGTCTGTGTCCATGGGTCATGCATATGTGCATGTAAGTTCTTGGGTTAATCTCTTCCCTCCTAGCCCACCCCTTCCCCCCGAGATCTGTCAGTCTGTCCCGTGTTTCCATGTCTCTGGACCTATTTTGTCTGTCTGTTCATTTTGCCCATGAGATCCCATGTGGAGGTGAGCTCATGTGATACTTATCTTCCTCCGACTGGCTTACTTCACGTGGCATCCATTCCTTTTTTTTTTTTTTAAATATATTTTATTGATTTTTACAGAGAGGAAGGGAGAGGGATAGAGAGTTAGAAACATCGATGAGAGAGAAATATCCATCAGCTGCCTCCGGCACACCTCCCACTGGGGATGTGCCCACAACCAAGGTACATGCCCTTGATCAGAATTGAACCTGGGACCTTTCAGTCTGCAGGCTGACGCTCTATCCACTGAGCCAATCCGGCTAGGGCAGGGCATCCATTCTTGTTGGAAGGCTCTTCCCTCTCAGACCTTCCGGGACTCACCTGGGAGTCAGGCCGACAGCGTGCGGTTGGAGATCATGGGGGCCTCGCGGCTCCTTGGTACCCACCCTTTCAGACCTAGCATCTGCCCGGGGCTGGGTGAGGCGGGGATGGGGCGCGCTGGCCTCACGCTCCCCTGTGGGACACGCACTCGTGTCACATGAAAACGGCACACACACACACACACATACACACACACACACACACACACACACACACACGTGACTCAGGGATGACCATGGAGGGGGTGTCAGTGAGCAGAGCTAGCCCAGTGCCTAACACAAGGTGGGGAGCCCCACAGCTTTCAACCCGCCCCAAAGCCCCGACCCTCCCTCCCTGTGAGAACTCTCCATGGCCACGTGAGCGGGAAGTCCTGCAACACCCCCTGTTGGTCCCTGGCACCGGTGCTGCTCAGCTTTGCTGTCCTGCCTGTTCTTTCTTGTGGTTTCCTGTCCGTTTGGGGAACTTTCGTTTCTCTTTTCCTGCAAAGGACTATCTCTACGTGGAGGGTGGCCCCAGACATGTATCCACACACTGAGTCACGATCAAGGAAGTGTTCATTAAAATACATTTTAAAAAAATACTTTTTCATTGACTTCAGAGAGGAAGGGAGAGGGAGAGAGATAGAGAGAAACATCAAGGATGAGAGAGAATCATTGATCAGCTGCCTTCTGCACACCCCCTCCCCAGACATGAGTCCTTGACCAGAATCGAAACCGGGGCCCTTCCGTCTGCAGGCCGACGCTCTATCCACTGAGCCAAACTGGCTAGGGCTAAAACACATTTCATTTTCAAAAGGGAGCTATCAGCTGGTACAGTGTGTATGCATTTTTGGGAAACACCCTGTATTTCAGAAATATTATCAGTCGCCGGCCAGCGTGGCTCAGGGGTTGAGCATTGACCTATGAACCAGGAGGTCATGGTTCAATTCCCGGTCAGGGCACATGCCTGGGTTGCGGGCTCAGCCCCAGTGTGGGGCCTGCAGGAGGCAGCCGATACACGATTCTCTCTCATCATGGATGTTTCTATCTCTCTCCCCCTCTCCGTCTCTGAAATCAATAAAAACATATTTAAAAAAAACAACTTTATCAGTGGCATTGATTGGTCTGCGAAGTAGACAAGGGCTCTGGTGTGGGTGCGATGAGCATTTGTCTTCACTGCAGGGCCTGACACCACGGCCCTCTTACCTCATCACCTGGCCTGAACGTGAACAGGGTCTGGTTTCCTCCCACCAAACAGGAACCAGGCCACCTGCAACCCCTCTGACCCCAACAAGGACACAAACACAGGTCTCCCCCGCAAAGCACTCACACTGTAACTCTGTCTCAATCCTGAAAACGCAAGGACGTATTTTAATAAATGTGGCCTTTATAATTATCCAAAGTGTGGTTCAGAGTTTCGGTTCAGGGTTCAGGTTCAGCACACAAATGAAAAGAGACTAGGAAAGTATTAATTTGGTGATATTGGGGGCCAGGCAGGAGCCCACCTCTAGTGGGAGGACTATACTCTGCTCTGGCCCTGCTGCCCCTTTTATTGAGGCTAAGGGAAATACCCATAGCCCTAAGGCAGGAAATAACAGAAATTTACATAAGATAAACAGAGGTAGAGGCTGCTTCAGCTAACAATGTCTCAACTAAACAGTGAGTGGTCAGAGCAATTTAGGTTGTTGACCAGCCTTCCGGGCTTCCTGTCCACATCTCTCTTTTAGTGAAACAGTGATTGGTTTCTGGCACCAAGTGTGTGTATACATTAGAGAGGGGGCACCTATAGATAAGATGCTATTGTCCAGGGCACACAGGCAGGGGATTAGAGGTGAATCGACACTAATAAAAGAGTAACATGCTAATTGATCGTACCTTTGCGATGTCCACCAGCCAATCAGGAGTGAGGATGCAAATCAACCTAACAAAGATGGTGGGTTACTTTGCATACGCAGGCACCGAGAGGCCAGGGCCAAGGCGGGATGCTTGTGTCCTCACCATGGTGATGATATAGGCATTCCCCACCACCCCAGACACTCTGGGCCTCTGGGCAGAGTGGGAAGGTGGAAAGACGGCTCCGGCCAGAGCAAAGGCGGTGCCGGCAGCCAGAGGAAGGAAAGCCCATTCTTGCACAAATCTTTGTGCATCGGGCCTCTAGTATTTACATAAAGGTTACCTTTTTCTTAAAAAATACACCTCTAACCTCTCAAAAAAGTCCCCTATAAGTTACATGCAGGACCCCAGAACGAGGAAGAGAATGCTGTCCTAGGCATGAGGAGCAGCAATGAGTCAGGCTTGTTCCCAAAGAAGGCGGGTAGATGCTGTTGCAAAAAAAAAGAAAAAGAAAAAAGAAAGGCTAGTCCAATGCCCACCCACAAAAAAGTTAAATGGACCCAGGAGAAGAATCAGATTTCCTTTCTTATTTCCCTCTGTGCTCACTGTCACAGGGACAGCGCCCTGAGCTGCACAGGGAGAGGGTGAGCGTGTCCCTGCTGATCTGAGCTCTGCAGCCACAGGCACCCATGTCTTCCTGAAGTGTCTCCAGGGCCCGGGTGACACTGACCATGGTGAGGACCACAGGGAGGTGCTGATGGACGGGCTGAGGCGGAAGGAGACCCTGTGGGGGAGGCTCTGACAGGGAAGGACGTGCCCTGGGCCACCTCACCTGCAAGGGGCAGCTCAGGAGGCTGCGAGTCAGTTTCCTGCTTCGCCATGGAAACCACAGCCAGGCTGCTGGGAAGACCTTGTTCCCCTTCCTTGGGGCTGCTGACGTGGCCACCGAGACAACCACGAGACCAGCAGGGCCCGCCTCCCCGGGGCCACACCCTGTGCATCTGTACTGACAGCACCATGGGCTCCATCTGCACACTCGGGACCAGATCGGGAAGACGCCATGACCCCCACCCTCAGGGCCCTGCTCTGCCTCGGTGAGATGGGAGCGGGAGGGAGCCCTGCTCTGTCAGGACCCCAGGACTCAGGAGGCTCATGGGGAGGAGGGTGCTGTTCAGGGTTCAGGGCAAATCTCTCACAGGGACTCTCTTCCAGGGCTGAGTGTTGGCCTCAGGACCCCAGTGCAGGCAGGTGAGTCTCCCAGGTGTCCCAGGTCCCACTCCTCCCTGGGGACAAGGGCCACCCTCCAGGCAGCTGGGGAAGGATCTGTCTGACAGATGGGAGTCATCAGGGACCAAGAGTTGGGGACCAGGGGTGGGAATGTCCTGTGACCCAGCCTCTGATTCCTTCCAGGGCCCCTCCCCAAACCCACCCTCTGGGCTGAGCCAGGCTCTTTGATCCCCCGGGGAAGCCCCGTGACCATCTGGTGTCAGGGGACCCCAGGAGCTGAGAAGTACCGTCTGGATAAAGAGGGAAGCCCACAATGGAAAATACAGGAACCACAGGAGCCTGGGGAAAAGGCCAAGTTCTCCATCACACACATGACAGAGAGTGATGCACGGAGATATCACTGTTACTATTACAGCCCTGATGGCTGGTCAGAGGCAAGTGACCCCCTGGAGCTGGTGGTGACAGGTAAGAAGACACTCAGGGGTCCTAGCCTCAGGCTCTGACCTCAGGAAGGGGGTCTGCTCTCAGGGTGTCTCCCTCTCACAACCCAGCCCTGGGGGACTTGAGGGAGGAGTGAGCCCATTTAACACGCTGCCTCCTCCTCTCCTAGGAGCCTACAGCGAACCCAGACTCTCAGCCCTGCCCAGCCCTGTCGTGACCTCAGGAGGGAACGTGACCCTCCAGTGTGGCTCAGTGCAGCGATTTGGCAGGTTCATTCTGACTAAGGAAGGAGATCACAGCCGCTCCTGGGCCCTTGACTCACAGCTACAGCCCCGTGGGCAGTCCCAGGCCCTGTTCCCTGTGGGCCCCGTGACCCCCGGCCACAGGTGGACGTTCAGATGCTATGGCTATTACAGGTACACCCCCTTGGTGTGGTCACACCCCAGTGACGCCCTGGAGCTCCAGGTCTCAGGTGAGGAGCCCAGTCCTGCCCCCTCCTTGTTTCTATGTTTGGTTAAGGATCCTTCCCAGGTGGTCCTCAATATAGGACCACAATGAGGGCTTCAGGGGAGGGTCATCCACAGGGGAATCCACCCCTCAAAGGGATGGATGGAGCACAGCGGGCCTTCTGCCCCCGCCCCTTCCTCATGTCCATCACCAGATTCTCCAGGGGACCCCAAGGGCTGGGAGGGAGCACCCTGGGTGGGCCACAGAGATCAGAAGACAAGTGTGAACAAAGACAGCATCTCTGGCCGGGGATGGGGGCGCTGTACCCCTCACCCTTCTCTTGTCTTTTTCCCAGGCCCCTCTGTGGACCCCAGCACCCTACCCCCAGAGCTTACCTTCACAGGTGGTGAGTCACTGGAGCCTTTGCTCTTGGAGAGCAGAGAGCAACCCAGGCAGCTCTGAGAGCCTCTCAGAGGATGTAGCAGCCCCTCACACACTCAGGGGTGGGCTTGTTTTCTGGGGACTGAGGCTGGTGGGGCAGTCAAAGCGGAGGGCAATGTGGGGCCAGCTTAGGGGAGCAGCGGCTGGGTTTCAATGGGGAGAAGGCAGGGGCCAGCTCTCACCTCCCCATCCTTGGCTTATGATGCACAAACAGGTGGGATCCACTTTTGGAAGCGGGGGTCTCAGTGCTCCCTGGGATGGTGATTTTATTATTATTATTTTTTAAAATGTGCAATTCAGTGGTTTTTATTGCATTCAGAGTTGTACAATCTATAATCCCCACTGTTTAATTTAAGAACCTTTTCTTTTTCTTTCTTTTTAAAAAGACATGCTCCCTCCTAGCTGGTTTGACTCAGTGGATAAGAGTCTCGGCCTGCGTACCTAAGGGTCTTGAGTTCAATTCTACCTCAGTTGCAGGCTCCTACCTGGCCCGGGCCCTGGTGGGGGCACACACAGTAGGCAATCAATCAACACATCGATGTTTCTGTCTTTCCCTGTCTCTTCCACTCTCTCTAAAAATCAATGGGAAAATATTCTTGGGTAAGGATTTTAAAAAAAACACCAAATAGACATGCTGTGCTCAGCTTTCCCAGCAGCTCCTGAGGAATATGCAGGCACATGTTGCACACACTCTACAGAACGTATCTCGGGTGGCTGGGCCGAGACACCGACAAGAAGGTGGGCATGGCCCTAGCCGGTTTAGCTCAGTAGAATGAGCGTCAGCCTGTCGACTAAATGATCGGGATGGTGATTTTCGACGGGTCCCTTTCCCTCTGAGCCTCAGTGTCTCCCCAGGAGACAGAGGAGAACCCTTGCTAAGACCTCAAAGGACCTCTCAGGTCTGACCCTGCAGGTGTGGCCCTTGTCTGCAGAAGGGCAGGATGGGCAATGTTGGGTGTTTGGGGTGTTAGGGACCAATAGGCAATGACAGGGGTGCCATCCGGAGCGCTCTCCTACCAGCCTGTGGTGCGCAGCCTGTGATATCGAAGGGAAGACATCAAAATTGTTAACACGTCAGCCAGGACTTGGAGACCAGGCTCTATGAAACGCAGATCCCAGCTCTGCTCCTTCCCAGCTGGGGGAGCTCGGACAAGGCCCAGTTTCACTGTCTGTGAGCTGTGTCTCCTACCATCTCCCATGCAGGTTTGCTAAGAGATTTAGGTGAGACCCCAGGAGTGGAAGCTCTCAGCCCACCCAGTGCCCAGGACATGGCAGATCCATCCTCATGTCCCCTCCCAGATCCACACTTGGAAAAGTTCAGGCAGGTCCTGTGTGGGAGTGCAGGGTCTGCAGGACACAGGACAGATCCTAGCTGGACGTGGGGACTGGGAAGATCAGAGTCCATCCCATACAGTCCCATGTAGGTCCCCCACAGCCTTGGATGTGCTAGTGAGTGGGAATGACTAGGAAGATGCATTCAACTCCAGCTAAATGAGAGACCTGGGGCACATGGGGACCAGAGGGCAGGCCATTCCAATCAGAGAAGCAGTCCCCAGAGCCCAAACTGGGGTCTGTCTGGGGGGAGAGGGGGCAACATGAGCATAACAAAAGGGAACCCACAGTTCTGGGTTCAAATCCCAGCCCTGCCACTTCCAGGCTGAGTGTACTGGTGCATCCGATTTATCTCTCTGAGCCTCGGTTTCCTCATTTGTGAAATGTATGGAGGGGGGGTTAGCATTCACATGTTGCTTGATTATTATAAGGGTTAGTGTCGATTAATTCAAAGACCCCCTAAATGTGCCTCATGCACAGTAGGTGCTCAATTACATGGCATCATTGGCTCATTCATGCCTTCATTGTGTCCAAGGTCTTCAAAGGTACCAGAAGGTTCTGATCGGGGTCTCTGTGACCTTCATCCTGCTTCTCTCCTCCCTCCTCCTCCTCCTCTTCCTCCTCAAGCATCAGAACAAATGCAGCAAGTCAGGTGAGTAGAAGGTGGGGAGACTTCGCCTAGCTGAGAGGACTCCCATGTAAGTACAGTTGTGACAGGAGGGATCCCGCGTGGAGGTAGCAGGGGTGCACCCAGAACCTGAGGGACGGTGCTGGCGATGGGGAGCCATGAGGTGTCATTGTCAGCCTGCAGTGGAGAGCAGTGGGGCGAGGGCGTGGTGGTGAGGAATGGGGGTGGAGTGGAAGTGGTTGGGAGTTTCATTGCTGTGAGAAAATACGTAAATATATGTGGTGGGTGAAATGCCTGTGAAGAATGTAAAAATGTGTAAAGACAGTTGGCTAGAAAAAAACCGAGGTGTTCCATTGGAATGGAAGATGTCAGCATTGTTACCGAATGCGAGTTTGGTTGCCTGCTGTGACGGAGGCTGAGGTAGGTGAGACCGGTGCCGGTGAAAAGGTTAGATGTTTTATTCATGTGCAGACAATCCGAGAAGGTGGCGGACTCATGACCTAAAACAACCATCTTAACGTCTCTGGTCAAGTCGGTGACTTTTTAATGAAGAGGGAAGGGAAGTGGGGACATGTAGGCCTTGTTCTTGCTGGTTCCGACGAAGATCTTGGCAGCAGCATGCTGAATCCTTCAGTATCAGTCGGTCTGTTCCTTTCTGAACAGGAACTGGAACTGATGCAATGTACTAAAATAGAAGCTAACATAGAGGTTGTTAGGGGGAAAAAGTGTTGTTCCTGTTTCTGTTCCAACGGGCTTGTTTGTTTATTGGTTAGTACAGTTAATTATGGCTAGTACAATACTGCATAAAGATTATATGCTTTTCATTCTATTACAGTATGATCTAATTACAAATTATACACACACACACACACACACACACACACACACACACACACACTGAGTGGCCAGATTATTATGATCTCTGAACGCATAATAATCTGGCCACTCAGTGTATATCCTATATAATAAAAGGCTAATATGCAAATTGTCCCCTCAACCAGGAGTTTGACCAGCAGGCAGGCCGGCCAACTGCCCATGTCCTCTCCCCCTGGCCAGGCTGGCCGGACCCCACCCATGCATGAATTCATGCACCAGGCCTCTAATATATATATATATATACACATACACAGTATATACACTGAGTGGCCAGATTATTATGCTTTCAGAGATCACAATAATCTGGCCACTCAGTGTGTATATATATATATAATCAGTTGACATAGAAATAGTTAGAGGTATAAGTGTTTGCACTGTGTGTACCAGGCCAGACCTAGACACAGTGTCATCCTACTAGAAATAAGCACATCTATCATCCAGATCTTGACTTCTAAATACCATACTCTAGGAGAGTAAAGATATTTAATAAGAACAGACTTGGACTGTAAAAATGTTCTTTAGGTTCATAAGAATTTATTTAAATCAACCATGCAAGTTTGGGGCGCTACCTTTTAACTTTGTTTACATTGAATTCCAAATGGACCAGGGTGGGGGTCACAGCCTCTGAGATCTTAATGGAGCCCCGGGGCCGGGTTCTGGGTAGTTTGGAAGCTAATTTCCAACTTTGTACAGGTGCTTTAAACCTTGAAGCGAAGACCAGAGCACCGCAGAAAAGGTAATTCCTTCCCCAACCCCTCCCACCTCTACCTGTAGCTCCTTCAACACTGTCTAATGCACCTGCCCTCCTTCCTCAGCTCCAGCTCCATGGCTGATGTCCAGGAACAGAATTGTGGAGAAGGTGAGGTCTTGGTGGGGCTTAGGGGAAGGAGGAGTGCTTGGGAAGACTTCTGGGCTTAGGGGTGAGGAAGGATGAAAGTCCCAAATATGTGTGGCCCCAGGCCCATCCCTGCCCCTCACTGAACCTCAGTCTGCCCACCTAAATTTCAAGGAGTGTGTGCGATTGGGGGATTTCAGGAATCTTGCATGAGATAGCATCTTCTCATTTTTTAGATGCTTCCCTAAGAGAATCCCAACCTGAGGAGGACAAAAAGATGAACAGTCAGGTAAGATCCCTGTCTTGTCCAGGACACCCAGCAAAGACTTGTTAATACCCGCCAGGGGAGCCACTCCAGGCTCAGGCATGGGGTGACCACCCTGCCTTCCGTCCTGTCAGAGAAATTTCTGGACATAGAGGACAGACACGTGGGAGAGGACAGGCAGATGGGCAGTCATGTGGGTCCTTTCTGCTCCCAGTGCCCTAGCTCCTCCCCACCCCAATCACCCACCTGTCTCTCGTTCTACCCACTCCAGGATACTCCATCTGAGGATGCCCAGGATGTGACCTATGCCCAGCTGAATCACTTGACCCTCAAAGGAGAGACAACAGCACCCCCTTCCTCCCCGTCAGACCAGCCCCAAGTGGAGCCCAGCGTGTATGCTTCTCTGGCCATCCACTAGCCCAGGAGGGACTCAGACCCCACACTCCAGAGAGGGGAAATGCAGGGGCCCCAGAAGGCATAGGCGCTGCCCCCATGGACACTCAGCTACTGACCCGAGCCTGGGGATGTTAGGTAAGCAAGCAGGATGTCACGAGACCTCAGACGGCACCTGATTCTGCAGAAGAAGATAAAGAGGAACTCTGTATCTTTAGAAACAGAGCAATACACTTCTACGTAACCAGTGATCGAGAGAAGAAAATCACAAATGCAGATAAACCTTTTTTTATGATTTAAAAGACAGTGTGGCTCATATTCTTCCTTGAGTGGTCATGCACATGTTACATAGCAGCTGGGAAAATTAAGTGCCTAAATGGAGTTACTAGAAAGAGAAGAAGGCCTGACATTCAGCCACCTGGGTGAGCATTTAAAGAAGTCAATAACAAATGCATCCCACCGCAGTGGATGAAAGGATATAAAAATTATAAGAACATATATTTATATGGAAAAGAATTAAAAAAGAGAGAAATCAATTGTGTTCATCTTCCCTGGGGCTGCCATTACAAAGGACCACAGTCTGGGCAGAGCAGAAAACAAAGGAAATCCATTCTCCCATTGTTCTGGAGTTTGCAAGTCAGATCAAGGTGCCAGGAGAGTTGGTATCCTCTATGGCCTCTCTCCTTGGGTGTGAATGGCTGCCTTCTTGCTTCTGCTTACATGGTCTTTCCTTGGTGTGTGTGTGAGGGGAGAGGGAGAGAGAGTGAGCCCTGGTGTGTCTCTTCTTTTGACACTAGCATATCTGATCAGGGTCCCACCTTTATGATCTCATTGAACCCTAATTACTTCCTCATAAGCCTTATCTCCACATACAGCCACAGGGGGGTTTAAGGGCTTTCCCATGAATTTTGAAAGGGGAGGACATCAACATTCAGCCCACAACATTCGGAGCTTCCCCCCACCCCCCGCCCCAATTTCATGTCCTTCATCCACGCAAAATACTAGTACATTCATTCCAGGTCTATAGTGATCCAAAGCTCCACTCATTCCAGCATCAACTATCAAGTTGAAAATTCAAAGTCTCATCTATCTATTATCTACGTCAAGCGTGGGTGAGACTCAGGATAGGACTCCTTTTAAGGAAGAATCCCTCTGCAGTCATGAACCTGTGACCGAGACAAGTTCCAAAATGCACCGCTGCGGCAGATGTAGGAGAGATATTCCTATTCCAAAAGGGAAACATGGGAAAGACAAGCTTGACAGGTTCCAAGCACGTTCAACATCCAGCAAGGCAACCCTTCGTTAGATCATTTTTGTCTCTATTGGATTCAATTTTTACAAATTTTATTTTTCAGTTACAGTTTACATTCAGTATTATTTTAGTATTATTAGTTTCAGTATTATTAGTTTCAGCATAGTGGTCAGATGAGATGTTCTGCCCTCTAAAACATGGGGTGGCAGTGTCACCTCCATGATTCAGCTGGGTGACATGCTACCTTCACCTCCCTGTGGGGACCATCTGCCCTGTTGAAACCAAGGAAGTGATTCTAACTTTGAAGTCAATGAGCAGCCCTGATCACCTCTGAATTGCCTTTGGGGTCATTCTTTCCTTTTCTTGAAGAACAATAGTGTTACAGGATGGGATCTGGGCCCAGAGCCAGGCTACCTTGGGCCAACCGGTAGTGTGTGGGTTCTTGACTCCATGTAGGAAAAATTTCACAACACAAGTCTAGGTGCTTTTGAGAGTAAGTTCATTAAAGCTGGGCACAGTGAAATACAGACAGGACTTAAGGTAGAAGAAGCAACAGGAGAGAGGACGTTAGAGAACAAGGGGGTCTTGGAGACAGGTTCAGGGGGTAAGCTCAGGATGAGCTGCCACTGCCCACTGCTCCCCTGGTTGCACGTTTCCTGGGGTCCCTTAGAATTTAAGAGAAAAACAGCAGAGATAACAGGGTGTGGGTGTGCTCTAACAAGAGAGCGTGAGCTCGGTCCTTTGTCTTGAGGCTTTTTATCTCTCTTTGGCAGGCTGGACTCCGAGGGGAGGTCTCAGGGGAAGGTCTCAACAGAATATTCATTAGCTTTTTCAGGTGTGTGTCCTTCAATATGTCAATACAGCAAAATGTGCATAGAGAGGGGTCAGGGGTTACTTTCTGGTTCATTTCGTTTTTAAAGAACATCATTGTTAGGGTCACTGAAGGAGGATGTACAAGGTCAAAGAGGTAAAGAATTATACATTTATTAGAGGCCCAGTGCACGAAATTTGTGCAAGGGGCTTGGCCCTTGCAGCCGCGGTGGCTTGCCTCAGCCCTTGCAGCCCCAGCTTCATCTGGAAGGTCGTCTGGAAGGACATCTAGAAGGTTGTTCAGCTGTCTGGTCTAATTAGCATATTACCCTTTTATTATTATAGATTAGGTAATCTGTAAACCAGATGGGCTGAACCTCCAAATGGCGCCAACACCCAGGAATGGGGAGTCAGATATTTTAAATGACTCTAGGCGGGCTTTTTCAGCGGGGAATTCTCTGGACAGGTCCGGATTCTGGGAAAGCCTGAAGGGGAAAGATACTGGTCTTAGCAAATGGAGTGTGATTTTAAAGGTCAGTACCCAGGGGAGGAGGTATAGATTCAATTATTTAACCAGACCTAACATTCCAGCCTTTCTGTTTTATGGAATAAGGACGGAAGTCATCTCTTTCATAGTTACTTCCTGCTGAGGGGACATCAAGATCGTAGGGGGATGGACTGTGATTATAGTCGGCTAGAACACTGTATATATTCCTCATGGTTGGAGTGGGGGGGTTGAAGCAGCATGATTTTCCTGAGAGACTTGTTGGTGAAGACCAGAAAGCAGTCCTGATGAGTTACTTGGGAGGTAAAAGCTGGTCCTGAGGCAGCCACAGTGTCACTTGTCTGGTTTTGCTGCTTTTCTGGACCTGGAGCTGAAATACAGCTGAGGCCTAGATGTTATCTTCAGGGAAGAAAAGATAACATCTAGGGATGTTAGTCAGGGAGTCTAAACTGCCTGACTAATAATATGAAAGGGGAAGGTATGTTACCCTGAGGGTAACTTTCTTGTTTTCCTAGTTTTGCCCCTTGCTAGGCATCTGGAGCTTTCTTCCCTGATGAGTTTCTGTACCTAGCCCATCATCCTTGCTCTGGGGGTTTAACATTCTGGGGGTCTGTCTAACATTTTCCTCCTCAAGGATTTTTGGCACTGAATTCTTTCAGGGGAAAGGGAGGGGGGCGGTGCACAGGGTCTCTTCTATAGCTGCTTCCTGCTGAAAGGGGGCGATGTTTTCCTTCAGAGCCAAAAATCCTTGCTCTCTGTCAGAGGGACCATGAGGCCCAGGCTCAAAAGGAGGTTGTGATGGTGTGTAGGGGTAGCATTTCCTGAGGACAAGTAGGGCTTGTAATCTAGTGGAGACCATCTGTTTTATAAATGTTAGTATTGTTGGGGCAAAAGCTAGAAAAAAAATAATTATGACAAATGGTCTGATGGAAGGAAAGAGACATTAGTTTGAGGGGCTGTAGCCAACTATTTAAGAAAACTAGATAAATGTAGGGTTTAGTTTGGTCTTAGATTCCATTTAGAATTTTTAAAAATAAAGAGCAAACAATATGCAAGATTTATAACATTGCACATGGCTCATTGAAGTTTGTATTGAGTGCTGGACGCAATTCATAAACACCCTGAGATGTGGATCACAAACATTTGGAGTACTACTGCCAGCTGCCTTCCATAGGGAAAATTACTCTAGGCTTGCCCAGCGTCACTGACAGGATACCTGTTACTCCTGAGAATTTCCTGTTTGAACTCAGCTCTGAATCTTTGCAAGTTCCTTCCTAGAACAGATTGAAATTTCTAGAACATTATTTTTAAAACTAGTGGCCTGGTGCACAGATTCATGCACATTGAAAGGAAATTAATTAGAAGGTGGCCAGCGTGACGGGACTGGCTGAGACAGGCCAGACATGCCCTGGAGCCAACCTCCCTCTGTCCCTCCCCGGCCGGCTGCTCCTGGGGGCGGGGTGCGCACCTGCTTGAAAGGCATCTGTGGAGTGAGTGGAGTCCCTCCGGCAGCATAGGATTCTGAGGTAAGCCCAAGGCAAGTTGCTGCTGGAGACTGGTCTCTGAGTAGCAAACTTGGGATGACCTGTGGAACCCTCCTGGGTTTCAGCACCAAATGTTAGGGTCGCCGAAGGAGGAACACAGGAGGCCAAAACAGGTAAAGAACTATGAATTTATTAGGTCATCTGTAAACCAGTGGGCTGAGCCTCAAAATGGCACCAGCACCCAGGGACAGAGAGTCATAGATTTTAAAGGACTCTAGGTGGGCTTTTTCAGTGGGGAATTCTCTGGGCAGGTCTGGATTCCGGCCACGTCCAGAGGGAAAGGTTACTGGTCTTAGCAAATGGAATGTGGTGTAAGCAAAAGGGAATGTCGGTTGTGAAATGAGCTAAAGGTCATTTCCCAGGGTTGGGGGTATCGATTCTGTTATTTGATCAGACCTAACAGTCATCAAGAACATCACTGAAGGGGGACAGGGACTGAGGCCATTCTGCCCCAGGATGGGCTGGAATGTGTAAAGCATTTGCTCCTAAGCATCCTTGGTTAGAGAAGATAAAACCTTGTGATTCATTAACTGACTGTAAATTGCTCACATCCTTTGGCCTTGTTTAATATTTTGTGTCAGTTTCCTTCATTCCACTTGTCAAGGAATCTCCCTTGCTTCTTACTATCCTGCCACCATAGCTCACGTTTGCAGACAGATAACTGTATTATCTCACCCTATACTGCAGTGATGGCGAACCTCTGACACGCGTGTCAGCATGTCAAATTATATATTGTATATATAATTTACAATTATATACAACAATTATACATTTATGTTATTTAAACTATAAATATCGCGAAATAATGTTTTTTCCTCAAAGTGACACACTACCTGAGTTATGCTCAGTTTTTTGGCAAAGTTTGACACACCAAGCTCAAAAGGTTGCCCATCACTGCCCTATAGTATCTGAACAGTGTTTCTGCTCCTACAATCACATTATCTCTTTACCGACCGACAGTCCATCCCTGCCTGTTCGTTTCTCCCCGAAACCCAGTCTCATCTGTAGCAATAGGAACAGCCAAGAATTTTCCAAGTCATTACGTTATTGGTCCTTTGGCTTCAAAGTTCATTCTTCAACTTGTCTCTCTCCTCTCAAATGCTACCATGAACATTCAGAAAGACCCAGGCCACATGCCACCATTTTGCTTAGGAATCTCTTCAGCTAAATATACAGTTTTATGGCTCCCACATTCTACCTTCTAGAAGCATTAGAACGCAGTTCATCCAAGTTATTTCCCCCTTTATAACAATGATAAACTCTTCTCCATTGTCTAAGACCGTATTTACCATTTCCGTCTCAGGACTCACCAAAATGGATGTTACTATCCATAGTCGTACCAACATTCCGTTCACCAATCATCATGTATTCTCCGAGAAGGTGAGGGCTTTCTCTGCACATCTCTGAGCCCTCACCAGAATGACCATGAGGTCCATGTATCTGTAAGGTTTGATCAAATAATTGAATCCATACCCCTTCCCCCAGAAACTGACCTTTAGACCACTTCACAACTGACATTCCCTTTTGCTTAAACCACATATCACTTGCTAAGACCACATTCCACGTGCTAAGACCATTCTCTTTCCCCCTCCGTATCTGCCCAGAGAATCCTTTGCCCAGGAAAAGCCCACCTAGAGTCCTTTAAAATCTCTGACTTTCTGTCCCTGGCTGCTGGCGCTATTTTGGGGCTCAGCCTATTTGGTTTTCCAGATGGCTTATTAAATTCACAATTCCTTATCCCTTTTAGCCTTGTGCATTCTTCCTTTGGCAACTCTAACAGTATCCACCAGAGTTCATTCACAGTACCTGGACTTTTTCTCACATGCACCTCAAGACTACTTCAACTTATTCTCATTATCAGCTCCAAAACTGCTTCCAGGTCTTGGTAGCAAATTTTATATTATTCTGATCAGGCTCCTCAACAAAATATCATAGTCTGAGAGGTTTAAGCAATAGAAATTTATTTGTTTATTGTTCTGGAGCATGGAAATCCCAGATCAAGGAGCCAGAATGGTCAGTGCCCCATAGGAACTGGCCTGGGCTTCCAGACAACCCCTTCTTCTTGTGTATTCTAATGGCTTTTCCTTGATGTGGGAACGTGGAGAGAAACAGTATGAGCTATCCAGTTTACCTGCTTTCAAGGCGAATGATCTTATCAAATCAAGACCTTATTATCTCATTTAACCTACTTTCCTAGAGGCCCCACTTTCCCAAATACAGTTTAAGCTGTGGGGTTAGGGCTTCAGCATATGAATTTGTGGGGATACAAGCATTCAGTCCATAGCATTGATAATGCCCAAAACATTTATTATTGAATATTCTTAAAATGTATAAAATCTAGTAGCACTGAATAAGAAACAGAGATATGGCACCGAGGACCTACATAAGTAATGAAATGAGACATCACTACAGATCCCACAGACTTCTCTAGTGTCAACTTAAATACAAGCTCCAACAACCAAAACATTGAGGTGATTTGGGAACAGCAGAGGAATTGCAATTCGGGACATGAAAACTGTACACACTATAGGGGAGTTCTCTGAGGATTTGAGGCAGGCTGTATTTATGGGCAAGAAATTCAAGGAGGTGGTGGGAAACTATAGTCCAAGGGGCAACTTCATTGTTGAGGATGCAGAGAAGATCGTGGTGGATGCCCATAGGTCGAAAGTGTTTACTTTTTCTGTAGATCAGGCATTTATGGGGAATCACTCTTTCAGTCCTTAAAGTTAGTTCACCACAGAACCTATATGTGAGACTCTCCATTTCATACCCTCCAGTTCTATTTTAGAATGAAATCTTTTCACAATACAGTCAAAGCTCAATTCTCCAAGATCTGCCATCTCAAACAATTCAATTCTCCACCAAGTTGTTCAGGGGAAAATGTCTCAGTTGTGGAACCAAGTTTCTGTTTTTAACCTGACATCCCTTTCATGCTGATACCTCAGCATGACAAAAGGCATCTCTCAGGCAAAAAACAGAGGAAAGAATGCTTTTTTTTGGGGGGGGGGGGGCGGGATTGGCCATTAGCACAATTTTAAAACTTGAAGAGGCTATCAAGAGTGCTAATGTTGATACAGGGTGAAAGAGACAATGACCACAGGCAATGGAAGAGATTTAAAAAAACAAAAAACTGGTGTTGATTTGGATAAAAGAAAAACAATTAGCCACTGACAGCATGTGGAGGCAGTAATATGTGAACACCTAAAAGACAACCCTAGAATGCATGCTGAAAGTGATTCATTTCATTTAAGGCTGGTAAGGGGTGGTTTGATGCCTTTAAAAAGACAAGTGTTTGTTTATAGATTAAACAGTACATTAGATATGTTCTGTTCTTAAGAAAGGTTAGAACGGAATCATTTGGGAGGGGGTCTGGAACAGATTAATTCAATTTACATTATTTATAATGGTGGTGGTGGGGGGGTGAGAGATCCCATTTTCGAACAAATGGTTTTTCAAACTGCCTTTCACAGCAAATTAAGAACCGAAGTTTGCCTGGCTGGCATGGCTCAGTGGTTGAGTGTCGACCTATGAACCAGGAAGTCACAGTTCCATTCCCAGTCAAGCCACATGCCTGGGTTGCAGGCTCCATCCCCAGTGGGGGGGGGGGGGTGCAGGAGGCAGCCCATCAATGATTCTCTCTTATCACTAATATTTCTGTCTCTCTCCCTCTCCATCTCTGAAGTCAATAAAAATCCTATATAATAAAAGGCTAATATGCAAATCAACTGAACTGCGAATGACCAGTTGCTATGATGCGCACTTACCACCAGGGGGCAGACGCTCTCTATCTCTATCTCTATCTCTATCTCTATCTCTATCTATCTCTATCTCTATCTCTATCTCTATCTCACTTACCATCCCTCTTCCCTTTCCACTCTATCTAAAAGCAATGGAAAAAATATCTTCAGGTGAGGATTAACAACAACACAAAAGATTAATTTTCTTCGACAAATCCAAGCTCTAGCCCAAATTACGGTCCTTTAATGTCTAGGACAAGCCATGGTCCCAGGAGGACAGCTCTGCCCGAGGAACAAGGAGCCCTGAGGGGCAAAATGACCCTGAGGCTTATTTCTAGGAAGGAGGGGCTGGAGGATGTCTCTGAGAAAAAAGGGAAGTTCATGAAGAAACATGTGAGAGAAAAAGGACCTACAATCTGGGGCCACAGAAGGGACCTGCTTCCTTCCCTTATTTCCCTGCATTTCCCTCTGTGCTCATTGTCACAGTGATGTTGACCTGAATTGCACAGTTGGAGGGTGAGTGTGTCCCTGCTGATCTGAGCTCTGCAGGCCACAGGGACCCACGTCTTCCTGAAGCGTCTCCAGGCCCGGGTGGCACTGTCCATGGTGAGGACCCCAGGGAGGTGCTGATGGACGGGCTGAGGAGGAAGGAGACCCCGTGGGGGAGGCTCTGACAGGGAAGGACGTGCCCTGGGCCACCTCACCTGCAAGGGGCGGCTCAGGAGGCTCCGGGTCTGTTTCCTGCTTCACCTTGAAAATGAGAGTCAGGCTGCTAGAGAGAGGCTGTGCCCTCCCCTGCAGGCTGCTGACATGAGAGCCCCGTGACAGACAGGACCAGCCAACAAGTGACCACCACCCGTGCATCTATCCATCCTGCTGGCCCTGCGATCTCCTCCATCTGCTCAGCTGAGGCCACAGGGAGAAGACGCCATGAACCCCACCCTCAGGGCCATGCTCTGCCTCGGTGAGATGGGAGGGCAGAAGGGAGCCCTGGTCTGTCAGGACCCCAGGACTCAGAAGGCTCATGGGGAGGAGGGAGCTGCTCAGGGTTCAGGGCAAACCTCTCACAGGGACTTTCTTCCAGGGCTGAGTGTGGGCCTCAGGACCCCAGTGCAGGCAGGTGAGTCTCCCCAGGTGTCCCAGGTCCCACTCCTCACTGGGACAAGGGACCTCTCCCGAGGCAGCAGAAGCAGGATCTGTCTGACAGATGGGGGGCATCCAGGACTGAGACCTGGGATCAGGCATGGGAATGTCCTGTGATCCAGCTTCTAATTCCTTCCAGGACCCCTCCCCAAGCCCACTCTATGGGCTGAGCCAGGCCCTGTGATCCCCAGGAGGAGCTCCGTAACCATCTGGTGTGAGGGGACCCCAGGGGCTGAGGAGTACCGTCTGGATAAAGAGGGAAGCCCAGCACCATGGAAAATACAGGAGCCACAGGAGACCGGGGACAAGGTTAACTTCTCCATCACACACATGACAGAGTATAATTCAGGAAGACATCGCTGTTACTATCGCAGCCCTGCTGGCTGGTCAGAGCGCAGTGACCCCCTGGAGCTGGTGGTGACAGGTGAGAGGACACTCAGGGGTCCCAGCCTCAGGCTCTGCCCTCAGGAACGGGGTCTGCTCTCAGGGTGTCTCCATCTCACAGCCCAGCCCTGGGGGACGTGAGGGAGGTGTGAGCCCCATTTAACATGCTGCCTCCTCCTTTCCTAGGATTCTACAGGAAACCCAGCCTCTCAGCCCTGCCCAGCCCTGTTGTGACCTCAGGAGGGAACGTGACCCTCCAGTGTGGCTCAGGACATGGATTTCACAGGTTCATTCTGACTAAGGAAGGAGATCACAGGCTCTCCTGGACCCAGGACTCACAGCAACAGCCCAGTGGGCAGTACCAGGCCCTGTTCCCAGTGGGACCTGTGACCCCCAACCACAGGTGGACCTTCAGATGCTATGGCTGTTCCAGGTACAGCCCCCAGGTGTGGTCATACCCCAGTGATCCCCTGGAGTTCCTGGTCCCAGGTGAGCAGCCCTGTCCTGTTCTCTTTGGGATCCAAGGTCATCTCTGTCTCTGTTCCCAGCAATGTCTGAGATGTGATGGAAGTAGTGGGAGGACTGCGTGGTTCCACAGAGGAGGGTCATCTATGAAAGGGTGGACACAGGCGGGACCTCCCTCCCCTGGGACAGCCAGGCCCTTCAGTCTCAGCCAGGCCTGAGAAAGGGAGTAGGTGGCACTACTCCAGTTAAGCTAAGAGGAAGTGAGATTTGACTGAAGTGACCAACAGAGGCCCTTCCCCCTGACTTCTGGTGGCTCCACCTCAGACCAGAGCATTGCTGCTCCCAGGGGGACATCCCACAGGAGGGACCCCGGGAAATGGGGCTGAGTGTGCGTGGGCTCAGCTCTCCTGGGAGGTGAAGTCTGAGAACTTTTTCCCCCTGAACCAGGGGGCTGCCTGCCATGACCTGCAGGGGCGCTTTCATGCCTGACTTCCTGGGGCACCTGACACCTGGCTTGTCCTAGACCTGCTCCAGGTGCAGCCTCTCTGGGCCTGTCCTGCGGCTCCCAGTCACTGTGACCTTGTAGGGATTGAAAAGCTGAGGGAGACAGGGGGCAGGTACACTGAGCATCCACCAGGCCTGGGGCTCAGCTAAGCAAGAGGAGCCACAATGTTATGGAGAAACCAAAGATTTGCAAACTCCCTCTTAGCATCTCAGTTCCTCCTAGTTCCACACAGAATCTGTAGAGTTTTCCACTAAAAGCCATAGTTTGCCTGGCACCCGGTTACTGAGCAGGGTGGAGAGTGTGTGGAGTAGAAGATGGAGAGGGGGCAGCCTTTGATGCCCAGGCCTGGCTTGTAGCACAGGGACGATGGCTGGGCTGATGGGGGAGGAGAGGCCAGGAGAGGTGGAGAGAGGATGGGGGACGCTACCTCAGCTGCTCACTTCCAAAGCCTCTTAGACTGAATCCCTCACCCACACAGGTGGGGTCACTGAACCTTCTCAGATCAGGACAGGTGGCTGCTCTGGTCAAAGTGGGACCTCCTGTGGGTGACGGTGCAGTCCCCACTGGACACCCTGCTGTAGTGAGAAGTGTCCCCACCTGTGGGAACCACTCTGCAAGACCCTGTGCTCACCTGGAGGCCTGCAGGCCCTCACTGCTCACCTGAGACTCAGGGGGACCATGGAGGGTTCATGAGGAAATAGGGGGTCCTGCCCAGACTCTGTGAGAAATTCAAGTTTGCTCTCTGCATTTTCTGTGCACACCTCTCTGTTATTGCTCATTTCCTGGGAACTTGTAGGCAACAGTTGCATATGTCAGTTTAACCTGCAAACATCTATGACTTCAAAAACATGGACTTATTCTTATCTTAATTGGGATTATATTTCTATGTATTAAAAATATATGTATTTATGATGAAGAATAACTTTTGTCAACAGGAAGTTTCTTATAATAGATGGTTCAAAAAGTTAATTTTTAAAAATATGTTTTTATTGATTTCAGGGAGGAAGGGAATGGGAGAGAGATATAGAAACATCAGTGATGAGAAAGAATCATTGATCGGCTGCCTCCTGCATGCCCCACACAAGGGATGGAGCCCACAACCTAGGCATGTGCCCTGACCAGGAATCTAACCATGACCTCCAAGGTGGACACTCAAACACTGAGCTATACCATCTGGGCTCAAAATGTTAATTTTTGACTTCAGATGCATTTTTCAGTTTTATTTATAAAATTGTCCTCACTCGTAGCTCACGAATTGCTCATGGTCTACATACATACATGCATGTATATTTGAAACCAACCCCTGAATCCTGGGTCCTCAACTGCTGCATAATATAAGCTCTTATACCCAGATGAGTTAGCTTCCATGGTACAGAATTTCACAATGAGCAGAGAGATCAGAATAACTAATTATGGCCCTGGCTGTGGTCGTCTAGTGGTTAGAGCATTGGCTCAGGCATCATAGGGCCGTGGGTTTGAATCCCAGTCAAGGGTCACAGGCTTGATCCTCAGCCCCTGTCAAGTCTTGTGCAGAAGGCAACCAATCAATGTGTCTCTCTCACATCTCTCTCTCTGTCTCTCTGTCTCTCTCTCTCTCTCCTCTCGCCCCTGCCTTCCTCCACTCCAATCTCTCTGAACATCAATGTAAAAAATATCCTCCATTGAGTATTTCAAACAAAAAAACAGTCATTATTGTCTCTAATGAGAAAGCATATTTCTCTCCCATCCTGAATGCTCTGGGCAAAGCCAAAGTGCTCCACAGTGACTGAGAAGCAAAGTCTAAACTCACAATTTCCAGGGAGCCTGAAAGAATCCATGAAAGCAGGCAGGACCCTTCTCCACCAGAGAAAGGGTTCATGGAGGGACTGCTAGTTAGGTCATGAGAAAGGGGAGAATGATGGGGACCCTGGGCTTGAGTGGCATCAACTCCTCACACAGCCCCACTCCTTTCTGGTTTTCAGGAGCAGCCAATGCCATCAGCCCATCACAGAACAACTCAGACCACAAGAGTGGTGATTAGGAGATACTCTCAGTTATGGGGATCAGCACAGAGGGTCATGTCCTATCAAGGGGAGGTGGTGCCCTGGGTGGACTCACAGACACAGCCCAGTAGTCAGTTCCAGGCCCTGTTCTCTGTGGGCCCCGTGACCTCCAGTCACATGTGGAGGTTCAGATGCTATGGCTGTTCCAGGGACAGCCCCCAGGTGTGGTCCCTCCCCAGTGATGCCCTGGAGCTCCTGATCCCAGGTGAGTACCTTCCTGGTCCCATGCATGGATTGAGCCACCAGATACAGCATTGCTACATTTGCTGGAAGGAGAGCCTCATGTGAAAGGATAGGGGTGAAGTGATTACGGGGCTCCTGGGCTAGATACACAACAGAGAGTGAGACCTGGGGGCCAGCACAGGAGAAGGGGGTTATGGGAGGAGCAGCCCCTGTAATTCACGTCTGGTCTCCCCAGGTGAGTCTGGGAAGCCCTCTCTCCTGACCCAGCAGGGCCCCATCGTGGCCTCTGGACAGAACCTGACCCTCCAGTGTCGCTCTGATGTCGGCTATGACAGATTTGCTCTACAGAAGGAGGGGGGACAGGACCTCCCCCAGAGCCTTGTCCTGCAGCCCCAGGCTGGGCTCTCTCAGGCCCACTTTCCCCTGGGCACTGTGAGCAGCTCCCATGGGGGCCGGTACAGATGCTACGGTGGATACAACCTCTCCTCTGAGTGGTCGACCCCCAGTGACCCTCTGGACATCCTGGTGGCAGGTGAGGAGCCAGTGGGTTCAGTCAGGGACCCAGACTCTGCACAGGCCCTGCTTGGGGTCTCAGGTGGTGAGGCCAGAATGAAGGTGCAGGTCCCAGGGAGGGAGAGAGATAGGGGGTGGGAGGGGAGAAGGGAGACTCAGAGAAACAGAGACAGACAGAGAGGAGGGTCCTCAGAGAGAGGCCTGGTGACTTTCAGGGTAGAACAAGGTGGGCAGGCAGCCCTCACCTTCCCTCCCTCTCTCTAGGATGGCTGCCTGACACACCCTCCCTCTCGGTGCAGCCAGGCCCCAGGGTGACCTCAGGAGAGAACGTGACCCTGCTGTGTCAGTCACAGAGCCCGTGGGACACTCTACTTCTGTCCAAGGAGGGGGACAACTGGTCCTCCCCTGCGTCTGAGATCAGAGCACCGAGCTCAGGAGTACCAGGCAGAGTTCTCCATGAGTCCTGTGACCTCAACCCAAGGGGGGACCTACAGTTGCTATAGCTCAAACAGCACCTCCCCCTTCCTGCTGTCAGTCCCCAGTGAACCTCTGGTGCTCCTGGTCTCAGGTGAGGGGCCCCTAACCCTGTCTGCTGAGATGTCAGCTCAGGGTCCTGTCTCAGAACAATCATGGGCTGAAAGGGAGGGAGGGGCTGTAGGGATGGTCACCCAGAGGAGTTCTGACACTCAGAGACCGTCCTCCCCCTGCTCAGCCCTCCTCCTCACCTGGGTCCAGAAGGTGCCAGGTGGGCAGGGGGAGGGTCTGAGGGCCACAGGGCAGATGCAGGAGGATCTGAGTGAGGTGGGGAGTCCAGGGTTGACCCCAGACTCTCACACTTTGTGTCCTCCTTCCCAGGACCCTCTGGGAACCCACATCTCCACCCACAGGGACCATGTCCACAACTGATGAATCCTGGGTCCCCATGCTCAGAGGGTGCACTGCTCACTCCAGTGCAGTTCTGAGTCTCTCAGAGTATCAAATGTCCCCCAACCCCCAACACCTAAGACAGACTTGTGTCCCAGGGGGACTAGGAGTCTGGGAGAAATTTCAGGGAACTACAGGGCTCCAAGGTCTCTGAGGATTCTCCCCCAGCCCCATGGAGTCAGGCCTAAGTGGGAGAAGTGAGGCAGGTGACAGGTGGGGTGGTCATGGCAGAGGGAGATGGGTGGTCATGGCAGGCTGATGGGGGAGCAGAGGCTGGGAGAGGTGGAGAGAGGACAGGGGGACACTCCCTCAGCTACTCATTTCCAGAGCCCCTTGGATGGAAGCCCTCACCACACAGGTGGGGCCCTGAGCCTTCTCAGAGCAGGACAGGTGGCTGCTCTGTCCAAGGTGGGACCTGCTGTGGGTGATGGTGCCATCCCCACTGGACACCCTGCTGTAGTGAGAAGTGTGGGAGAGAAGGGAGCCTGAAAAAATACATGAAAGCAGGCAGGACCATTCTCCAGCAGAGAAAGGGTTTGTGGAGGGACTGGTAGCAGCTAGGTCATGAGAAGGAGAGAGTGATGGGGACACTGGGCTTGAGTGGCATCAACTCCTCACACAGCCCCACTCCTTTCTGTTTCTCAGGAGCAGCCGACACCACCAGGCCCTCACAGAACAACTCAGATCCCAAGAGTGGTGATTAGGAGACACTCTCAGTTATGGGGATCAGCACAGAGGGTCATGTCCTATCACAGGAGGAGGGTGCCTGGGTGGACATCCAGGGTCCAGGGGAGAGTTTGTCCTGCCCTGACCTCTGTGACCTCCTTTCCCAGAATTCCCAGCTGCCCACTCCCAAGACTACACAGTGGAGAATTCCATCCGGATGGGCGTGGCTGGATTGGTCCTGGTGGCGCTTGGGGTGCTACTCTATGAAGCTCAAAGCAGCCAGAAACAGACTCAGGATGCAGCCAGAACGTGAACACGGAGGGAACAATGCATGGTTCAGAGAGGGGGATCTCGGGAAGGTCCTGGAAGATAAAGTGGGACATATGCTGAGGGACCTGTCTGCGGCTCCTTGCAGGTGGAGGCGTCAACGTTCATGTGCAGGGACAAGGTCTGGACCTCCTGCCATTGAACTGGGCACTTTTCCTCCGACCACTGTGAGTCCTGTGACTGCTTGCTGACTTTCCAATTTTGGTGAAATTAGCATTTCTCCCACGTGGCAGGTTCAGGTCCACACCTCCCTACACTTTCATGGAATACATTTTCCTTTATTTCTAACCACATGGACCTTGGTGTCTGTATGGAGTCCCCATCTCCTAAATCCAGAGCATGCCGTCTATTGTCATAAATCTACAAGGTGTTCAATCCATCCTGCAAGAGGTAAACCTACAGGAGGTCCTAATGCCCTCTCTGGACTCCACACACCCCTTACCTGGCCTCCGAGGCCACCTGTGTGCTTTCTGCAGAAACCTCACCCCTTGGGTTTGAGATCTGGGTGTGTGAATGGGTTGCTTTGTCTGTGTTGCTTCTGAAAACCCCAAAGTCCAAAACACAGTGCTACACACAGATGACATGTTACAGACGTTCACCCTTGAAACCTATGTCATGTTGTTTACCGATGGCACCCCAATAAATTTAATATAAAAAGTCACTGATTCCTGTCATTTGCCACTTTCTCTGGTTTATATGCCCCCTTCATGGCCAAGTTCAAGTGCCCATGTGAGGTCCTCACGCAGACTTGGGAGGTGATGCACAAACTGACTTTCACAAAACAGTACAAGCCGATGTGAGACACCATTAATACCACACTGATCGCCCCACAGTGCATCTATGTTCCTTCTAGTTGATGTGTAACATTGGTTTCTACTTGAAGGTTAGGGTACAGTTTCTGTGAAAACACAAGAGCACAATCCCCACCTATCCAGATGAGATGCACAAAGGAATTTTTTTTTAATTTCTTTATTGATTGAGGTATCACATATTTGTCCTCATCCCCCCATTCCCATCCCTCACCCCTCCCCACACGCCCCCACCCCCCTGTTGTCCTTAACCGCTGGTTAGGCTCATATGCTTGCACACAAGTCCTTTGGTTGATCTCTCCCCTTTGCCCCCACCCTTCCCTACCCTCCCCCTGAGGCCCGACAGTCTGATCCATGCCTCCTTGTTTCTGGGTCTGTTCTTGTTCATCAGTCTATGTTGTTCATTATTTCCCCTAGATGAGTGAGATCATGTGCTATTAGAAATACACTTAAAAGAACCGAAAATGAGACAAGCAATAATGGTTATGGTGACAGGCAAATGAATCAGTGTGTAGTGAGTTTCTTTCTGGGTCAACAGTTCTTTTGAGACCCAATTTCAATGTCCAACAGTTCCTTATGTGTACATGTCAGCAATGACATTTCAGTTCTGGATGGTGGACAAATGGTGGTAATGCAGGTCCGACTCTGTCTGGTTTGGTCCTGGGCAACCTGCAGTGATGCACAGCTGTTAACTGCTAGTAAGGGAAGGCCACATCAGCGTCTTCCGTCTCTGGACTGCTTCTCTTCTGTCTTCATGGCTGGAGTAGTCCTGTCGATTCCTCTCTGTTGCTGGAATCCACATGGTCTCGGAGTTGTTTTCTGAAAATATACAAACATATTCTCGACCAAAAGTTAATAAAGGAATATTTTCTATAAATTTGACTGGGGATCCTTTTTCATTTTTTGCCCAAATGATTTTCCTCTGGCTTGTTTTGTCACCTTGTGTGTTTTTCATGGGTGTCTTGCTTTTAGCCTTACAATTAATTTTCTAAAGTATTAATTTTCTAGATGTAATTTACTTACAGGATATTTTTCCTTACATGATATTCCTCTACTATCCCCTCCTTTTTTGATTTAAATGTTAGGAGGCTTTTGAAAATTTTATAATGTAGTCTTGATGGCTTTTAAATTTTAATTTTTTGCACTATAATATTACTGTTTTAGGTTCATTACATGGTGCACAATTTTATCACGAGATGAAGTACCAATAAAGATTTTAGTTAACACTTTAGGAACACCTTTTTGTCCAGTACAATTAATTTTTCTAGAATATTCGCTTGTTTCAACTAGCCAATTTAAATTTGCCTAAAAACTTGACTACTGTTTTACTATCAGATTTATTACTCTAACAACAATCTTATTTTACCCTGTAAATATTGGTTGAAGGGATTATTTGCCTTCTTGAGTAGGTCCTGAGCATACGTGGTGGTAGGCTGGATTTAGATATCGTAAACCCACTTCCCTGCACCATGGGTACAAGACAACTCAAACAATTCTTGTTGGAGTGAGAGGGCAGCTGCTGTCGGCCAAGTCTCTGTCGGTCACCTGGGTCCTGATCTGAGCTGGGCATGGGAAGCACAAAGCAGCCATGGGGGCAGGAGACCTCCCTCAGAAGGGGCTATGATTCAGGCTTCTGCAATGTTGGGGGGGTGAGGGTCTGTGCCCCACCTCTGTTGATCCCCAAATTCTCTCCTGATGGCCCCTCTGCGACTGTGCCTGTCTTAGGTTGTTCCTTCCTTGAGGAATCTTACCCGTCTCTGGCTAACCAGCCATCCTCCGGGGCCAAGCAGGGTGACGTGAGGTTCAGTTTTGTCTCCTTGGTAGCCTATGCCCCCGTGGCCTCCATGCCCAGCACCTGCCATGGGATCCCCTCGCCTGCTGGCGGGGCCCCAGCACTGATCACATATCTTTTGGAACCCGGGTTTCTTCTCCAGGGAGGGCTCAGTTTGCCCCACTGGGTGAGAGACAGATCCATGGCATCAGTCATCACAAGACTTCAACCTCGACATGAACAGAGAGCTCATGCAACAGCTGTGAGCAATTGAATTGTGAGAAGAGGGTCTCTCTTATCCTAAAGGGTAAGAGGGACCAATATAGAATGCTCAGGTGCCTTCCCAGGAGGCCCTCTACACAATGAAAAGGATTAAATCCTTACATGTCCTTTTTAAATTGCTGCCAGACATTCAAAGAATTAGTTTGTACATTTGCTTGGGATAATTGTATATTATGCTGTAGTAATTCTAAAGTATCGAGAGATGTGTTAAGTTTGTCTCCAAGCACCAAACAGATTACTTTTTTTTTTTTTTTTATCCCCAAGGGTGCGAGGAACTATTACAAGTACTGGGGGTGATCCAAATCTGGGAAAAATTTTAATGATAGTGTAGAATAATATCATGCAAGGATATTCTTTGTTCTAGTCCATGGGAATTCCCTTTCAAACTGGCTGTCCATTTCTTTTTATATAGACAAGGTCTTAGTTACATTTTCTGCACCTCTACCGGGGGCACGTAGTGATAATAGTGACACCCTTTCTTTGGTGTCCACACAAGCCAGAAACCTCTCTTTAATTGTACACACAAAGGGGCATTATTTTGATTTCGTGTCATACAAAAGGGAAGATGGGTGGAGACCCCTGTGTATTTATATTTTCTTGCCCCACCCATGGACCTCCTGGATGTCCAGGGTGTTTGGTATTATTGGTAACTACATTAGTCAGGGGATCAGCCCATGTAAGGGGTCTTACCCATGAAGGGTTAGGAACATAAGACCAAAATACTTACCCTCTTGTCCCAGGTAAAATTACCGTACATCTGATGATTGCTAGCATGGTTAGAAAGGCGTTCTCAGGCATTCTTGGGTTTCTGATTACCTCACAATTTCTTCCCTGAGGTTTGATGTTCTGATTGATGTTTCTCTGTTTCTGGATCTATTTTTCCCCCCATCAGTTTATGTTGTTCATTATATTCCACAAATGAGTGAGATCATGTGATATTTATCTTTCTCTGCCTGGCTTATTTCACTAAGCGTAATATTCTCCATCTCCATCCATATTGTTGCAAATGGTAAGAGCTCCTTCTTTTTTACCGCAGCGTAGTATTCCATTGTGTAGATGTACCACAGTTTTTTAATCCACTCATCTGCTGATGGGCACTTAGGCTGTTTCCAAATCTTAGCTATGGTGAATTGTGCTGCTATGAACATAGGGGTGCATAAATCCTTTCTGATTGATGTTTGCAGTTTCTTGGGATATATTCCTAGAAGTGGGATCACTGGGTCAAATGGGAGTTCTATTTTTAGTTTTTTAAGGAAACTCCATACTGTTCTCCACAGTGGCTGCACGAGTCTGCATTCCCACCAGCAGTGCACGAGGGTTCCTTTTTCTCCACATCCTCGCCAGCACTTGTCATTTGTTGACTTGTTGATAATGGCCATTCTGACAGGTGTGAGATGATACCGCATTGTTGTTTTGATTTGCATCTCTCTAATGATTAGTGATTTAGAGCAGGTTTTCATATGTCTCTTGGCCTTCCTTCTGTCTTCTTTCGAAAAGTGTCTATTTAGATCAGTTGCCCATTTTTTGATTGGGTTGTTTACCTTCTTTTTGTTAAGCTGCATGAGTTCCCTGTAAATGTTGGAGATTAAACCCTTATCGTTGACATCATTGGCAAATATGTTCTCCCATGTAGTGGGCTTTCTTGTTGTTTTATCACAAAGGAATGTTTTAATATCACTTGTGGGAGAGAATCGTGAGTCCATAGAATCCTAATGCATTACTTGTAGGAGCGCCAATTATATTCATCAATTCAGAGACTACATTAGACTCATCTAGTTAAGACACACAGCTACGTCTTTAAGTACATGCCTTAGAGAAAATATGTACCTATGCATCACACACAGGAGCATTGACAAGAGTTATTCTTTTTACCCGACCCCCCTCCCCCAAAAAAACACAACAGTGTAAAATTACATGCATCAGAAAGGAAAAGAGAAACTTTGATGTTCTATGTAAAAAAAAAAAAATCAAATAATATATGTCAACCAACATGTACAAATTGAAATTGCAAAGGTCATGTATGTACATGTTCACACATAATAGCTAATACAGGTAGAAGAAAATAAAACTATGTATTTGGAACTATTCCATTTACCCAACATTAAAAAGGAGACATTAAAGAAAAGGAGACATTGTGCATTATTTAGTAACAGATACTTAAGATAAACCCCACAAATAAAGGAAATAAAGGAATTCCAGGAAGTCCATGGTGATGGTTACAAGTTAGAAAATGTTGGAAGGTTTTGTTCAGGATGGAAACCACAGAGTCTTCTGGAATCATGGTCGCCTTCTTCTCAATGTTCATTTGATGACTCATAAGTCTACTTGTCACGACTCACAGATAGAGCATTTCTGTTCTATGACCCTCATTATTTCCCACACAAGTTAGTGAGGTGGAGACGAACTAGGGGAGAAAGCCATATCCTACATGAGTGACCACATCCACCACTAAGTGGTTGCTGATCACGTGCAGCAAACCCTCCACATGTGATCATTGTGTTTTCCACATACATGACCTCACCTGCTTCATCACAGTTCAGTTCAGTCTCCAATTATGTGCAGACTTTTTGTATTTCAAGGACGTGTCATAAGATCAGTGTCTGTTTCACATAGTATTTTAAAAGTGAAAATAAATTTTATAACACATTTTTGTGTCATATTGTTGAATACTTATATAGCAATCAGCTAGTTTTATTGAATAATGACAACACATTCGTTATTTATTCAATGTACCTTTTTTTAAAAAAAATACAATTTATTTTTTTTCCACTTTTTTTTATTTAGGTATTATATGTGTACATACTTTACCATTGTCCCCCCCCCACCCCACACCCATACATGCCCTCACCCACAATGTACCCTTTAATGATTGTTTGAGATCAGATTGTATGGCTGCATACATCTGATTTTGCTGGCAGGTGTTCTCTAATCTAACCCTTGAGCCAGTCCATTAATCTTTTAATGTTTCGTAATAAGTTAAAACATTTTAATAGTTACCACCTCTTATTTGAGTAGGAGTTTTCTGTCAAGTAGTTTTTAACCTTTAATTAAAGTTTTATAATCATTTTTTATTATTCAAGTACAGTTGACATACAATTCAATATTAGTTTCAGGTGTACACCCTGGTGATTAGACATTATATCATTTTCTAAGTGATCTTCCTGATAAATCTTATACCCATCTTGACACCATACATAGATATTGGAATATTATTAACTATAATTATCCTATGAGGTACATACATCCCCATGACTATTCTGTAACAACCAATTAGTACTTTTTAATCCCCTCACTTTTTTCACCAATCATGCACTCCCCTCTAACCTGGTGAGAATCAATTTGTTTTCTGAATCTATGAGTTTGCATACACTCAGCTTTTTAATTTATTTTGATGTTTAGATTCAATTATTGATGGATATGTATTTATTGCCATTTTTCACTAATATTTATTACCTTTTCCCCCCTTGTTGTTGTTGTTGTTGTTGTTGTTGTTGTTGTTGTTGTTGTTCTTCTTCTTCTTCTTCTTCTTCTTCTTCTTCTTCTTCTTCTTCTTCTTCAAGAATACCCTTTAAGACTGAATCCAAGAATACTATATCCAGCAAGACTATCAATCAAAATTGAAGGGGAAATCAGGAGCTTCGCAGACAAAAAAAGACTCAGGGAGTTTATCACCACCAAACCAGCAATGCAAGAATTGCTAAAGGGAATACTGTAAAAAGAAGAAACAAACAGGTAAGAAGGAATACAGACACAAAAACAGATAGGACTACAAACAAATACCTTTCAGTAATAACTTTAAATGTAAACGGACTAAATGCTCCAATCAAAAGACATCGAGTGGCTGAATGGATAAAAAAACATGACCCATATATATGCTGTCTACAAGAGACCCACCTCAAAACAAGAGACTCACACAGATTGAAAGTGAAGGGATGGAAAAATATATTTCAGGCAAATGGAAATGAAAAAAAAGCTGGGGTAGCAATACTTATATCTGACAAATTAGACCTCAAAGTAAATGCCATTACAAGAGATAAAGAAGGCCACTTCATAATACTAAAGGGAGAAATCCAACAAGAAGAAATAATTCTGGTAAACATATACGCTCCCAATATAGGAGCACCCAAATACATAAAAAAACTCCTGGAGGATATCAAGGGAGAGATTAATAGCAATACAATCATAGTAGGAGACTTTAATACCCCACTATCACCATTGGACAAATCCTCTAAACAAAAAATCAGCAAAGAAACAGCAATCCTAAATGACTCACTAGACCAGATGGAATTAATTGACATCTTCAGAACATTTCACCCCAGAGCCACAGAATATACATTCTTCTCAAGTGCACATGGGTCATTTTCAAAGATAGACCATATGCTAGGTCACAGGCAAAGTCTCTTCAAATTCAAGAAGATAGAAATTATATCAAGCATCTTCTCAGATCACAGTGGCATAAAACTGGAAATCAACTACAATAAATACAATCCAAAGAAATCAAACACATGGAGACTAAACAGCATGCTATTAAACAAGGACTGGGTCACCAGAGAGATCAAGGAAGAAATAAAAAACATCATGGCAACAAATGACAATGAAAACACAACAATCCAAAATCTATGGGACACAGCGAAAGCAGTCTTGAGAGGGAAGTTCATAGCTCTACAAGCCTATTGCAAAAAACAAGAAACAATGGTAATAAATTACCTAACCCTACAACTCCAAGAGCTAGAAAAAGAGCAGCAAGAAAAGCCCCAGTGTAACCAGAAGGAAGGAAATAACCAAGATCAGAGCGGAGATAAATGACATAGAGACCAAAGAAACAATACAAAAGATCAACAAAACCAAGAGCTGGTTCTTTGAAAGGATAAACAAGATTGATGGACCTCTAGCCAGGCTCACCAAGAAGCAAAGAGAGAGGACCCAAATAAACAAAATCAGAAATGAAAGAGGTGAAATAACAACAGACCCCGCTGAGATACAAAGGATTGTTACAAAATACTACGAACAGCTCTATTCCAACAAACTGGACAACCTGGAGGAAATGGACATATTCCTAGAAAAATACAACCTTCCAAAAATCAATCAAGAAGAATCTCAACAGCTCAATAGGCCAATAACTATGGACGAAATTGAAGCAGTCATCAAAAAGCTTCCGGCAAACAAAAGCCCGGGGCCTGATGGCTTCACAGGAGAGTTTTACCAAACATTCAAGGAAGAACTAAAACCTATCCTCCTCAGACTATTCCAAAAAATTCAAGAGGAAGGAACACTTCCAAGTTCCTTCTATGAAGCCAGGATCACCCTAATACCAAAACCAGATAAAGACAACACAATGAAAGAGAATTACAGGCCAATATCCCTCATGAACATAGATGCCAAAATCCTCAACAAAATTCTAGCAAATCGGCTCCAGCAGTACATCAGAAAGATCATACACCATGACCAAGTAGGATTTATCCCAGGAATGCAAGGATGGTACAATATCCGCAAATTAATAAACATGATACATCACATAAACAAATTGAGAGATAAAAATCACATAGTCATATCAATTGATGCAGAAAAAGCATTTGACAAAATCCAACACCCTTTCTTGATAAAAACTCTCAACAAGGTGGGAATAGAAGGCTCATACCTCAACATAATAAAAGCTATATATGATAAACCCACAGCAAACGTCATACTCAATGGACAAAATCTAAAAACATTTCCCCTAAGAACAGGAACAAGACAGGGATGCCCACTCTCACCACTCCTATTAGACATAGTACTGGAAGTATTAGCTATTGCAATTAGACAAGAAGAAGAAATAAAAGGCATCCAAATTGGAAAAGAACAAGTAAAGCTGTCTTTATTTGCAGACGACATGATATTGTACATAAAAAATCCGAAAGACTCCGTCAAAAAACTAATAGACTTAATAAATGAATTTGGCAATGTAGCAGGATACAAAATTAATGCCAAGAAATCTATGGCCTTTCTATACACCAATAGTGAAATTACAGACAGAGAGACTAAAAAGGCAATCCCATTTACCATTGCACCAAAAAAATTAAGATACCTAGGAATAAACTTAACTAAGGAGGTAAAAGACCTATACACGGAAAACTACAGGACACTGAAAAAAGAGATAGAGGAAGACGTAAACAGATGGAAGAACATACCATGTTCATGGATTGGTAGAATCAACATCATTAAAATGTCCATACTACCCAAAGCAATCTATAAATTCAATGCACTCCCCATTAAAATACCAACGGCATATTTCACAGACCTTGAAAGAACTCTCCAAAAATTCATCTGGAATAAAAAAAGACCCCGAATAGCCACAGCAATCCTGAGAAAGAAGAATAAAGTAGGAGGGATCTCAATACCAGATTTCAAGCTGTATTACAAAGCCACTATTCTCAAAACAGCCTGGTACTGGCACAAGAACAGACATATAGATCAATGGAACAGAATAGAGAATCCAGATATTGATCCAAACCACTATGCTCAATTAATATTTGACAAAGGAGGAATGAACATACAATGGAATAAAGACAGTCTCTTCAATAAATGGTGTTGGGAAAACTGGACAGACACATGCAAAAAAATGAAGCTAGATCACCAACTTACGCCATACACAAAAATAAACTCAAAATGGATGCAAGACTTAAACGTAAGATGGGAAACCATAAAAATACTAGAGGAATCCACAGGCAGCAAAATCTCAGACATATGTCAAAAGAACTTCTTCACCGATACTGCCCCTAGGGCAATGGAAGCTAAAGAGAAAATAAACAAATGGGACTACATCAAAATAAAAAGCTTTTTTACAGCAAAAGAAACGATCAACAAAACAAAAAGAAAGCCCACTGCATGGGAGAACATATTTGCAAATGGCATCACTGATAAAGGTTTAATCTCCAACATCTACAGGCAGCTTATACAACTTAATAAAAGGAAGATAAATGATCCAATAAAAAAATGGGCAACGGATCTAAATAGAATCTTTTCCAAAGAAGACAGAAGAAAGGCCAAGAGACACATGAAAACATGCTCAAGGTCACTAATTATTCGAGAGATGCAAATCAAAACAACAATGCGGTATCATCTCACACCTGTCAGAATGGCTATCATCAACAAATCAACAAACGACAAGTGTTGGCGAGGATGTGGAGAAAAAGGAACCCTCGTGCACTGCTGGTGGGAATGCAGACTGGTGCAGCCACTGTGGAGAAGAGTATGGAGTTTCCTCAAAAAACTAAAAATGGAACTCCCATTTGACCCAGTAATCCCACTCCTAGGAATATATCCTAAGAAACTGGGAACACCAATAAGAAAGGATATATGCACCCCTATGTTCATAGCAGCACAATTTGCAATAGGTAAGATCTGGAAACAGCCTAGGTGCCTATCAGCAGATGACTGGATCAGAAAACTATGGTACATCTACACAATGGAATATTATGCTGCCATAAAAAAGAAGGAATTCTTACCATTTGCAGCAACCTGGATGGAATTGGAGAACATTATGCTGAGTGAAATAAGCCAGTCAATGAAAGAAAAATACCACATGATCTCACTCATTTATGGATAATAAAGAACATTAAAAACTTGAACAAAAAGATAGATACAGAGGCAGTAAAGCATCAAACAGTCTGTCAAATTACAGCAGGAAGGTTAGGGAGAGGTGGGGAATATAAGAGATCAATCAAAGGACTTGTATGCTTGCATATAAGCATAACCAATGGACGCAAAACTCTGGGGGGTGAGGGCATATATGGGAGTGGGGTGGGGGGGCAATGGTAAGATATGTACACATATAATACCCTAATAAAAAAAATTGGGGAAAAAAAAAAAGAATACCCTTTAAGATTTTCTACAGTACTGTTTGGTGGTAACCCCACCCCCACCGCTTTTGCAGTTTCACCCAAGCTGTTTGAAAAGCCTTTGCCATAAGAATGGCCTGTCCTGACTCAGGATTCAGAGTTTCCTAAAATCTCTCAAACAAGCAGCAGCTGGGGTCCCTGCACCCCATGACACTCAATAAGAGACCCCAGGCTTGTCAATAGCAGCAGCCTGCCTCACTTCACGGCTTGGCCTCTCCTGGGCACTTCCAAGCCCAACACAGGTAGCAGCCATCTGAAGTCACTCTGTAGCTCCTATCAGGTGGCCCAGGCAGAGCCTGACTTTCCACCTCCCTGGAGGCCCCAGAGCCACTGCACCCAGTGAACAGCTTCAGACAATACCAGATTACGGCTCTACACATCCACCAGAGACACACTCAAGGGGCAGACTCAGTGAGCACCAAAACTCCACTGAAGCAAGTCCTGCTCCATAGGGTGCCTCCTGCACAGCAGCTCCTCCATTATAGTCACATCTGGTTCTCACAGCCAATTGGACTGGAGGTGAATTCCTCCCAGTGATGCCAATAACAATCAAGGCTCAACTAAAACACAACAGTGCACACAGCCCACACATGGGCACACCCAGAGTGCCAGCTCAGGTAACTGGGGATGCTGAGCCACTGGGCCCTACAGGACACCTACTATGCAAGGCCACCCTTCCAATTCCACGGGACATTGCAGCTCTACATAATACATAGAAACAAGCACAGGGAAGCAGCCAAAATGCGGAGACAAAGAAACGTCCTCAATTTTTTAAAAAAGGAAGAAATCTCCAGAAAAAGAACTAAATGAAATGGAAGCAAACAAACTACTAGATACAGAGTTCAAAATAATGGTTATAAGGTTGCTCAAGGATCTTAATGAGAGCTTCTAGGGTCTCTTGTAAGCAGCAAAAAATGACACTAATACATAACTAAATAAGTAAATAAGTAAATATATTACATAATTAATAAATATTTTTTTTATTTAAGTCAAAATCAGAACTATAACTCAAATCAATGTGCCCTAATGCTTGAAGGCTGGACCACAGGCTGAAGAGGAGACTTTAACACAGTAAATGAGGGGCACTGAGGAGGAAATATGACTCAGAAGCTTGTCCCCAAGAAGCTTGGGTAGATGCTGTGGCTACGAAAAAAAGAGAGAAGTCTGCGAGGGCAGCTGTGATAGAAAGAAAACCACACTCAGGGCAAGAAGTGACGTGTTTCCTTCCCTTATTTCCCAGCATTTCCCTCTGTGCTCACTGTCACAGGGACATCGCCCTGAGCTGCACAGGGAGAGGGTGAGTGTGTCCCTGCTGATCTGGGCTCTGCAGCCACAGGCACCCACGTCTTCCTGAAGCGTCTCCAGGGCCCGGGTGGCACTGTCCATGGTGAGGACCCCAGGGAGGTGCTGATGGATGGGCTGAGGAGGAAGGAGACTCCATGGGGGAGGCTTTGACATGGAAGGATGTGCCCTGAGTCACCTCACCTGCAAGGGGCTTCTCGGGAGGCTGTGGGTCTATTTCCTGCTTCACCATGGAAACCAGATGCAGGCCTCTGGGAAGTGAATGTTCCCCTTTCTGTGGGGCTGCTGACGTGAGAGCCTGTGACCAGGAGGGCCAACCTCCCAGGGCCTGTATGTGTGTCTGTTCAGAGGACACTGTGGCCTCCTCCATCAGCACAGCGGGGTGCAGAGAGAGGAGACACCATGACCCCCATCCTCACGGCCCTGCTCTGCCTAGGTGAGATGGGAGGGGGGAGGGGAGCCCTGGTCTGTCAGGACCCAGGACTCAGGAGGCTCATGGGGTGGAGGGTGCTGCTCAGGGTTCAGGGCAAATCTCTCACAGGGACTCTCTTCCAGGGCTGAGTGTGGGCCTCAGGACCCCAGAGCAGGCAGGTGAGTCTCCCCAGGTGTCCCAGGTCCCACTCCTCCCTGGGGACAAGGGCCACCCCCAGGCAGCAGAAGGACAGTGCTCTGAGATAACAGACAAGTAACACCTGGGAAGGGCCTGATCTGAGAACCGGGACTGAAGGTGGGAATGTCTTAGAACCCAGCTATTGGTTGCCTCCCAGGGCCCCTCCCCAAACCCACTATCAGGGTGGAGCCAGGCCCTGTGATCCCCTGGGGGAGCTCTGTGACCATCTCCTGTCAGGGGAACCCAGGGGCTGAGGAGTACCGTCTGGATAAAGAGGGAAGCCCAGCACCATGGAAAAGACAGAAGCCACAGGAGCCCGGAGACAAGGTGATGTTCTCCATCACATACATGACAGACCATGATGCTGGGAGATATCGCTGTTACTGTCACAGCCCCACTGGCGTGTCAGAGCCCAGTGACCCCCTGGAGCTGGTGGTGACAACAGGTGAGAGGACACTCAGGGGTCCCAGCCTCAGGCTCTGCCCTCAGGAACAGGGTCTGCTCTCAGGGTGTCTCCCTCTCACAGCCCAGCCCTGGGGGACATGAGGGCTGTGTGAGCCCATTTAACACGCTGCCTCCTCCTCTCCTAGGATCCTACAGCAGACCCAGCCTCTCAGCCCTGCCCGGCCCTGTTGTGACCTCAGGAGGGAACGTGACCCTCTAGTGTGGCTCATGGGAGGGATTTGGCAGGTTCATTCTGAATAAGGAAGGAGATCACAGGCTCTCCTGGACCCTGGACTAACAGACACACCACAGTGGGCAGTTCCAGGCCCTGTTCCTTACGGGCCCCGTGACCCCCAACCACAGGTGGAGGTTCAGATGCTATGGCTGCTACAGGAATAGACCCCAGGTGTGGTCACTCCCCAGTGACCCCCTGGAGCTCCTGGTCTCAGGTGAGTACCTTCCTGGTCCCAACCACGGATTGAGGCACCAAACACTTTATGGGTATCTTCCCTGGGAGGCGAGCACCATGTGAGAGGATAGGGGTGAGGGGATCACAGGGGCTCCTGAGCTAGACACACACGGAGACAGTGAGACCTGGAGGCCAGGCCAGGACAAGGGGGTTATGGGAGGAGCAGCCCCTGTATTTCATGTCTGATCTCCCCAGGTGAGTCTGGGAAGCCCTCCCTCCTGAGCCAGCAGGGCCCCATCGTGGCCTCTGGACAGAGCCTGACCCTCCAGTATCTCTCTGATGTTGGCTATGACAGATTCGCTCTGCACAAGGAGGGGGAACGGGACCTCCCCCAGAGCCTTGTCCTGCAGCCCCAGGCTGGGCTCTCTCAGGCCCACTTCCCCCTGGGCACTGTGAGCAGCTCCCACGGGGGCCGGTACAGATGCTACGGTGGATACAACCTGTCCTCTGAGTGGTCGGCCCCCAGTGACCCTCTGGACATCCTGGTGGCAGGTGAGGAGCCAGTGGGCTCAGTCAGGGACCCAGACTCTGCACTGGCCATGCTGGGGTCTCAGATGCTGAGGCCAGAATGAAGGTGCAGGCCTCAGGGAGGGAGAGAGATAGGGGGTGGGAGGGGAGAGGGGAGACTCAGGAAACAGAGACTGACAGAGAGCCGGGTCCTCAGAGAGAGGCCTGGTGACTCTCAGGTCAGAACAAGGTGAGCAGGCAGCCCTCACCCTCCCTCTCTCTCTCTCTAGGACACCTGTCTGACAGACCCTCCCTCTCGGTGCAGCCAGGCCCCAGGGTGGCCTCAGGAGAGAACGTGACCCTGCTGTGTCAGTCACAGAGCCCGAGGGACACGTTCCTTCTGTCCAAGGAGGGGGCAGCCGATCCCCCCCTGCATCTGAGATCAGAGCACCGAGCTCAGCAGTTCCAGGCAGAGTTTTCCATGAGTCCTGTGACCTCAGCCCACGGGGGGACCTACAGGTGCTGCAGCTCAAACAGCACCTCCCCCTTCCTGCTGTCATACCCCAATGAGCCCCTGGAGCTCTTGGTCTCAGGTGAGGAGCCCCTGACCCTGTCTGCTGAGCTGTCAGCTCAGGGTCTTCTATCAGAACAATCATGGGCTGAAAGGGAGGAAGGGGCAGGTAATGGCGATTAGGCAAGCAGGCAAAGTGGTTAGGGGTGATCAGGCAGGCAGGTGCGCAGTTAGGGGCCAGCGGGTCCGGATTGCAAGAGGGATGTCCGACTGCCGGGATCAGGCCTAAAGCAGCAGTAGGATATCCCCTGAAGGGTCCTCATTGCGAGAGGGTGCAGGCCGGGCTGATGGCCTCCCCTCCCATCCCTGTGCATGGATTTCATGCACTGGGCCATAAATAAATAAATAAATAAATAAATAAATAAATAAATAAATAAATAGGAGACACTCTCTGTTATGGGGTTCAGCACAGATGGTCATGTCCTGTCAAGGGGAGGTGGGTGCCTGGTGGACATCCTGGGTTCTGGGTTACTTTGTCCTGCCATTACCTCTGTGACCTCTTTTCCCACAATTCCCAGCTTCCCACTCCCAAGACTACACAGTGGAGTATTCCATCTGGATGGGCGTGGCTGGATTGGTCCTGGTGGTGCTTGGGGTGCTACTCTATGAAGCTAGAAGCAGCCAGAAAGAGACTCAGGATGCAGCCAGGACATGAACATGGAGGAAACAATGCACAGTTCAGAGAGGGGGATTTTGGAAAGGTTCTGCAAGATAACGTGGGACATATGCTGAGGGACCTGTCTGCGGCTCCTTGCAGGTGGAGGAGTCACAGCTCATGTGCAGGGAAAAGGTCTGGACCTTCTGCCCTTGAACTGAGCCCCTTTCCCTCCTGACCACTCTGAGTCCCGTGACTTGTTCCTGACTTTCCCATTTTGGTGAAATTAGCATTTATCCCACATGATAGGTACAGGTTCACACCTCCCTACACTTTCCTGGAATATGTTTTCCTTTATTTCTAACCACATGGACCTTGGTGTCTGCAGGAGTCCCCATCACCTGAGTCCAGAGCATGCCGTCTATTTTAATCAATCTACAAGGTGCACAATCCATCCTGCAAGACAAACCCACAGGAGGTCCTAACGCCCTCTAAGGACTCCATATGCCCCTCACCTGCCCTCCGAGGCCACTTGTGTGCTTTCTGCAGCAACCTCACCCATTGGGATCGAGACCTGGTTGTTTGAAGGGGTTCCTGGTCTGCACTGCTTCTGAAAATCCCAATGTCCAAATCACAATGCAAGACACAGATGATGTGTTACAGACGTGCTACCTTGAAACCTATGTCCTTTATTCACTGATGACACCCCAATAAATTTAATATAAAAACACTGATTCCTGTCATTTGCTGATTTCTCTGGTATATATGGCCCCTTCATGGCCAAGGTCAAGTGCCCATGTAAAGGCCTCATGCAGACTTAGGAAGCAATACATAAACTGACTTTCACAAAACAGTACAAGCCGATGTGGGACACCATTAATACCATACTGATAACCCCACAGTGCTCCTAAGTTCCCTTCTAGTTGATGTATAAAAATGGTTTCTACTTTAATGTTGGGGCAGTTTCTGTGAAAATACAAGACCACACTCCCAACCCATCCAGATGAGATGCACAAAGGAATGTTTTACTATCACTTGTGGGAGAGAATCATAAGTCCATAGAATCCTACTGCATTACTTGTAGGAGTGCTAATTATATTAATCAATTCAGAAACTACATAAGACTCATCTAGTTAAGACACACAGCTATGTCTTAAATACATGCCTTGGAGAAAATGTGCACATGTGCATCACGCACAAGGACATTGATAAGAGTTATTCTTATTACCCCCCCCCAAAAAAAAGCACTATAAGATTGTATGCACAAGAAAAGAGAAATTGTGGTGTCCTGTATAAAAAATTATCAAATAGTATATATCAATCAAAATGCACAACTCGAAATTGCAAGGGCTATGTATATCCATCATCTCATATAATAACTAATACATGTAGATGATTATAAAACTATGTGGTTGTTTTTTTTATCATTCCATTTACCCAACATTAAAAAGGAGACATTGTGTATTATTTAGGAATGTATACCTAAGATGAACCTTACAAATAAAGGAAAGAAAAGAATTTCGGGAAATCCATGATGACAGCTACAAGTTGGGAAGTGTTGGGTGGTTTTGCTCAGGATGGAAAACCACAGAGTCTTCTGGAATCATAGCCACCTTCTTCTCGATGTTCATTTGTTGACTCATAAGTCTACTTGTCACTACTCACAGATAGAGCATTTCTGTTCTATGACCCTCATTATTTCCCACACAAGTTAGTATGGTGGAAACAAACTAGGGGGGAAAGCCACACCCTTCATGAGTGACCACGTCTACCACTAAGTGGTTGCTGATCACATGCAGCAAACCCTTCCCATGTAAACACTGTTTTTCACACACATGGCCTCACCTGCCTCATCAGCCACACCTGAGTCCAATCCCACAGTGAGTCTTTCCAGGTGAGAAACTGGGGCTCTGAAGGAAGTGCATGGCCAAAAGCACCTGAGATGCCATTCAGAATTTGAACAGAGCCCATGAGAGCTTCTGACCCACAATGGCCCTAGGATGTGAATTGGCATGAAGCCCAGCATTGTGGACGTGGGTGATTTTAGAGATGGGGTTCACCACCGTCAGGCGGTGGTTTTAGGTCACACCCCAGGAGAGGATCCAGATTGGGGCTGTTTCCAAAGGAAATTGGTCTTCATATCCTCTTTAATGTATCTATACTTAATTTTTGTGTACCAGCCAAGGGCTATAACTTCTTTGCTAGACTCCCAGACTTCCACAAGGGAACCTTCATCAGTGGGTGGTTGTCAGAATTGATGTGGAATTCAGGTATGATGGTAGAAATAGCTGATTCTGCAATCCTACTGTTGTCTCTTTGGATGTCTACTCTGCCTTTCTGACAGCCTCCAAGTTTTAATATAAGTCCATCATTCTCTTTCTTAATAATACATAAATTCAAGCAACTATTTTCTTATTTAGCATATCACTTATTTCAGGCTGGTTTGAGACTTTTCATATCTTCTTAGGGTTGACTGCTAATTAAACTGCAACCTACTCAGGGTACATAATGTATATGAGAGCAGTTTGAACAGATATAAAGAAATTATCTGTTTAGCCTATTAAATGATAAATATTATAGGTACAATATCAGTCTTAAACACATTAATGTTCCTGTTGATATTACATTATTTATATATTACAAATAACTTTGTGCATAGTTATATAAATAATACAAAGATTAATAATTTGTACATATTAGACCATGAATTTGTGTCATTTGCTCTTACAAAAATCTTTTTCACCAATTTCATTGATCTTATAAATGTTCAGTTGAGTCTCCAATTTTGTACAGACTTTATGTATTTCAAGGACATGTGATGAGTGTTTAATATAGTATCTTAAAAACTAAAATGAGTTTTATAACACACTATTGCATCATATTGTTGAATGTTTATATAATAATCAGCTAATTTTATTAAATAATAATAACACATTCTTTATTCATACAACATACTCTTTAATGATTTTGTTTGGGATAAAAGTGTATAGCTGCATACATCTGGTTTTACTGGCCGGTGTCCTTTGATCTAACCCTTGAGCCAGTACATTAATCTTTTTTTTTTTCCAATTTTTTTTATTAAGGTATTATATGTGTACATATCTTACCATTGCCCCCCCCACCCCACTCCCATATATGCCCTCACCCCCCAGAGTTTTGTGTCCATTGGTTATGCTTATATGCATGCATACAAGTCCTTTGATTAATCTCTTATCTTCCCCACCTCCCCCTAACCTTCCTGCTGTAATTTGACAGACTGTTTAAAAATATGGAACGCTTCACGAATTTGCGTGTCATCCTTGCGCAGGGGCCATACTAATCTTCTCTGTATCGTTCCAATTTTAGTATATGTGCTGCCGAAGCGAGCACCCAGTCCATTAATCTTTTAATGTTTGGTAATAAGCTAAAACATTTTAATAGTTACCACCTCTTATTTAAGTAGGAGTTTTCTGTTAAGTAGCTTTTGACCTTTAATGAAAGATTTTTAATCATTTTTAATTTTTCAACTACAGTTGACACACAATTCAATATTAGTTTCAGTGTGCACTCTGGTAACTAGACATTATATAATTTTCTAAGTGATTATCCTGATAAATCTTATACCCATCGGACACAATACATAGATATTGGAATATTATTGACTATATTCCCTATGATGTACTTACATCCCAATGAGTATTCGATAACAATAAATTTGTACTTTTGATTCCCCTCATTTTTTTTCACGGACCTTCCATCACCCACTCCCCGCACATCTGGTGAGAATCAATTTGTTCTCTGAATCTATGAATTGGTATCCATTCAGCTTGTTAATTTATTTTTATCTTTAGATTCAATTGTTGATGGATATATATTTATTGCCATTTTATCACTCATATTTATTACCTTTTCTCCTTCTTTTTCTTCTTAGTCTTCTTCTTCAAGAAGACCCTTTAAAATTTCATGCAATACAATTTTGGTGGTAACCCCGCCCCAATCATTTTGAAGCCCCACCCAAGCTATTAAGATTGGCTTGTCCTGGCTCAGGACTCAGACTTTCCCCAAATCTCTCAAACAAGCAGCAGCTGGTGTCCCTGTGCCCGATAGCACTCAATAACATCCAAAAGGCCTGCCACTAGCAGCAGCCTGCATCACTTCACAGCTTGGCCTCTCCTGGGCACTTCCAAGCCAATACAACTAGCAGCCATCTGCAGATCACTCTGTAGCTCCTGTTAGGTGGCCCAGGCAGAGCCTGACTTTCTACCTCCCTGGAGGCCCCAGAGCCACTGCACCCAGTGAACAACTTCAGACAATACCAGATTACAGCTCTACACATCCCCCAGAGACACACTCAAGGGGCAGATTCAGTGAGCACCAAAAATCCACTGAAGCAAGTCCTGCTCCATAGGGTGCCTCCTGCGCAGCAGCTCCTCCATTATAGTCATACCAGGTCCTCAAAGCCAATTGGCCTGGAGGTGAATTGCTCCCAGTGATGCCAATAACAATCAAGGCTCAACTACAACACGGCAGTGCACATATCCCACACATGGGCACACCTAGAGTGCCAGCTCAGGTAACTGGGGATGCTGAGCCACTGGGCCCTACAGGACACCTACTATGCAAGGCCACCCTTCCAAATCCAGGGGGCATAGCAGCTCTACCTAATACATAGAAACAAGCACAAGGAAGCAGCCAAAATGCAGAGACAACGAAACATGTCCCCAATAAAGGAAAGGAAGAAATCTCCAGAAAAAGAACTAAATGAAATGGAAGCAAACACACTACGGTATACAGAGTTCAACACAATGGTTATGAGGTTGCTCAAGGATCTTAATGAGAGTTTCTAGGGTCTCTTGTAAGCAGCAAAAAATAATACTAATACATAACTAAATAAGTAAATAAGTAAATATATTACATAATTAATAAATAGTTTTTTATTTAAGTCAAAATCAGAACTATAACCCAAATCAATGTGCCCTAATGCTTGAAGGCTGCACCACAGGTTGAAGAGGAGACTTTAACACAGTAAATGAGGGGCACTGAGGAGGAAATATGACTCAGAAGCTTGTCCCCAAGAAGCTTGGGTAGATGCTGTGGCTACGAAAAAAAAGAGAGAAGTCGTGAGGGCAGCTGTGATAGAAAGAAAGCCACACTCAGGGCCAGAAGTGACGTGTTTCCTTCCCTTATTTCCCTGCTTTCCCCTCTGTGCTCATTGTCACAGTGACATCGCCCTGAGCTGCACAGTTGGAGGGTGAGCGTGTCCCTGCTGATCTGAGCTCTGCAGGCCACAGGGACCCAGGTCTTCCTGAAGCGTCTCCAGGCCCAGGTGGCACTGTCCATGGTGAGGACCCCAGGGAGGTGCTGATGGATGGGCTGAGGAGGAAGGAGACCCCGTGGGGGAGGCTCTGACAGAAAGGACATGCCCCAAGTCATCTCATCTGGAAGGGGTGTCTTAGGAGGCTCTGGGTCTGTTTCCTGCTTTTCCATGGAAACCAGATGTGGGCCTCTGGGAAGTGAATGTTCCCCTTTCTGTGGGGCTGCTGAAATGAGAGCCCTGTGACAGTGAGGGCCAACCTCCCAGGTCCACAGCCTGTGTGTCTGTCTGTTCATAGGACACTGTGGCCTCCTGCATATGCACAGCGGGGTGCAGAGAGAGGAGACACCATGACCTCCACCCTCACGGCCCTGCTCTGCCTCGGTGAGATGGGAGTGGGGAGGGGGCCCTGGTCTGTCAGGACCCAGGACTCAGGAGGCTCATGGGGAGGAGGGTGCTGCTCAGGGTTCAGGGCAAATCTCTCACAGGGACTCTCTTCCAGGGCTGAGTGTGGGCCTCAGGACCCCAGTGCAGGCAGGTGAGTCTCCCCAGGTGTCCCAGGTCCCACACCTCCCTGGGGACAAGGGCCACCCCACAGGCAACAGGAGATGGAGAACAGCAGTTCTGGGCTGACGGACGGGGAACATCTGGGAAAATCCTGGCCTGACAGCTGGGCATTGAGGTTGGGAATGTCTTAGAACCCAGCTACTGGCTTCCTTCCAGGGCCCCTCCCCAAACCTACCATCTGGGCTGAGCCAGGCCCTGTGGTCCCTTCTGGGAGCCCCGTGACCATCTGGTGTCAGGGGACCCCAGGGGCTAAGGAGTACCATCTAGAGAAAGAGAGAAGCGCACGACCATGGAAAAGACAGGAGCAACTGGAGCCAGGGGACAAGGCCAAGTTCTCCATCAGACGCATGTCAGAGCATGATGCAGGGAGATATGACTGTCTCTACCACAGCCCTACTGGCTGGTCAAAGCACAGTGACGTCCTGGAACTGGTGGTGACAGGTGAGAGGACACTCAGGGGTCCCAGCCTCAGGCTCTGCCCTCAGGAAGGGGGTCTGCTCTCAGGGTGTCTCCCTCTCACAGCCCAGCCCTGGGGGACATGAGGGAGGTGTGAGCCCCTTTTAACATGCTGCCTCCTCCTCTCCTAGGATACTACAGCAAACCCAGCCTCTCAGTCCTGTCCAGCCCTGTCGTGACCTCAGGAGGGAACATGACTCTCAAATGTGGTTCATGGGAGAGGTTTGACAGGTTCATTCTGACAAAGGAAGGAGATGACAGTCTCTCCTGGACCCTGGACTCACAACACTCCAGTTGGCAGTCCCAGGCCCTGTTTTCTGAGGGCCCAGTGACCCCCATTCACAGGGGGACGTTCAGATGCTATGGCTGCTACAGAAACAGACCCCAGGTGTGGTCACACCCAAGTGAGCCCCTACAGCTCCTGGTCCCAGGTGAGTCCCATTATTGCCCCACCCATGGATTGAGGCACTAGATACATTATTGGCATCTTTGCTGTGAGGGGAGCCCCTTGTGACAGGCGGGGGGAGGGGAGCACAGGGACTCCCGGACCAGAGACACACAGAGAGACAGAGAGACCTGGAGGCCAGGACATGAGGAGGTTATGGGAGGAGCAGCCCCTGTAATTCATGTCTGATCTCCCCAGGTGAGTCTGGAAAGCCCTCCCTCCTGAGCCAGCAGGGCCCCATCGTGGCCTCTGGACAGAACCTGACCCTCCAGTGCCGCTCTGATGTCGGCTATGACAGATTTGCTCTGCACAAGGAGGGGGAACGGGACCTCCCCCAGAGCCTTGTCCTGCAGCCCCAGGCTGGGCTCTCTCAGGCCCACTTCCCCCTGGGCACTGTGAGCAGCTCCCACGGGGGCCGGTACCGATGCTACGGTGGATACAACCTGTCCTCTGAGTGGTCGGCCCCCAGTGACCCCCTGGACATCCTGGTGGCAGGTGAGGAGCCAGTGGGTTCAGTCAGGGACCCAGACGCTGCACAGGCCCTGCTGGGGTCTCAGGTGGTGAGGCCAGAATGAAAGTGCAGGTCTCAGGGAGGGAGAGAGATAGGGGGTGGGAAGGGAGAAGGGAGACTCAGAAAAACAGAGACAGAGAGGAGGGTTCTCTGAGAGAGGCCTGGTGACTCTCAGGGCAGAACAAGGTGGGCAAGCAGCCCTCACCCTCCCTCCCTCCCTCTAGGACACCTGCCTGACAGACCCTCCCTCTCGGTGCAGCCAGGCCCCATGGAGGCCTCAGGAGAGAACGTGACCCTGCTGTGTCAGTCACAGAGCCCGAGGGACACGTTCCTTCTGTCCAAGAAGGGGGCAGCTGATCTCCCCCTGAGTCAGAGATCAAACCACCGAGCTCAGCAGTACCAGGCAGAGTTCTCCCTGAGTCCTGTGACTTCAGCCCACGGGGGCACCTACAGGTGCTACAGCTCACACAGCTCCTCCCCCTACCTGCTGTCACACCCCAGTGAGCCCCTAGAGCTCCTGGTCTCAGGTGAGGGGCCCCTGACCCTGTCTGCTGAGCTGTCAGCTCAGAGTCCTGTCCCAGAACAATCACGGGCTGAAATGGAGTGGGGGCGCACTAGGGATGGTCACTCAGAAGACATTTGCACTTCAGAAACCCTCCCCAATCCCACATGTACCCCTCCCCCTCACCTGAATCCGGAAGGTGCCAGGTGGGCAGTGGGAGGCTTTGAGTGGCCACAGGGCAGATGCAGGAGGAGTTTGAGTGAGGTAGGGACTCCAGGGTCCGTCCCAGATTCTTACCCCCTTCTGTCCCCCTTCCCAGGAACCCTGGGCCTCAGCCCCCACCCACAGGGCCCATGTCCACAGCTGATAAGCCCCTGGGTCCCCTCTGCTCAGATGGAGCTAGAGCACCCCAGGGCAGTTCTGAGTCTCTCAGAGGACCTAATGCCCTCCTGACACCTAAGATAGGCTTGTGTCCCAGAGGGCGGGAGGGGGGAGGCATGGGGTGGCAGGGATTCCAGGAGATATTTCAGGGGGACCACAGGCCTCCAGGGACTCTGAGGATTCACCCCTCCCCCACCACAGAGTCAGGCCTAAGAAGGGGAAGTAAGGCAGGTGGGGTGGTCATGGCAGAGGCATATGTGGGGGCCCAGTCTCAGGAGGGAGAGCTGGACTCAACTGGGGAGAAGACAGCACCAAACCCTCACCCATCCTGATCCTTAGGAGGCTCTGAAGATCGGTCCCCCCTGCCCCACAGAGTCAGGCCCACAGAGGCTTAAATGAAGGTCTCTGTGGGGAGGTGGTGGGTGCCTCCATGGGGAATAGGGGCTGAGCCATGAAGGGGTTTACACCCTTGAGAGACACTGACTTGGACCCGCCCTTCCCCTGCCTGGGCCTCAGTGTCTCCAGGTGTAAAAGGAGAGAATCCTTGTCCAGAGCTTAGACTTCCTGTCGGTTCTGGCCCTGACCTCTTGGGAGAGGGCCTCACAGGGAAGCCCCCAGGACGTGATGTTGTGAGGCCTGTCCTCTCTGTCTCAGTGACGGTGACACTGTACAGGGAGGAACAGGAAGGACAAGGGTCCGGGCACCCAGTCCTCCCCCTCAGCTCAGGCTCAGCTCAGAGGAGGGAACAGGGAGGATCAGCCCTGGGTCAGCTCCAGGCTCTGCTGCTCCTGCTGTGGGGCTGGGCAGTCCCTTCTCTCCTCTGAGTGTCGGGTTCCTGTCTGCTCATCCTGGTCCCATCCTGCTCACAGGCTGCTGGGAGATGAGGTGACATAAGGGCCTCACAGAGCTCAGGAAGGCAGAGCCCCCAGCCCAGCCCGACCTTCCCCAGGGGGCATCAGGGCCTGTAGGGTGGGATGGATGAGGGAGAGGCTCAGAGTCTACCCCTCACCCTGCCCCTCCTGTCCCTGCTGTGCTGGGGATGGGTAATGAGGAAGGACCCTCAGCTCCAAATGAGAGGTGAACAGGCCCCTGCAGAGGAGGAGCCCAGAGCATGAAGCTGGTGTCCAGACTGAACCCACAATCCTGGCTTCCAGTACCAGCCCCACCCTGTTCATGCTGGGTGGCCTGGGGCACGTGGTTAACCTCTCTGAGCCTCAGTGAAGTGGGTGGTGGGGTGAGCAATCCCTGGTGCATGACTGTTGTGAGGTGAGAGGAGGTGAGTGACAGATCCCAGCACGCGCCTCACACACAGTAGGTGCTCATTCAATGGCATCATTGCCTCATTCATGATGTTACTCATGTCCAAGGTCCCAAATGGAACATGAACATCCTGATCGGGGTCTCAGTTGCCCTGGTCCTGCTGCTCTCCCTCCTCCTCTTCCTCCTCCTCCGACACCGACGTCAGAGCAAAGGCAGGACGTCGGGTGAGTAGGGAACAGGGTGACCTGGGTCACAGGAAGGAGAGGGGCTCAGAGCACCTGCCACAGGAAACCAAATGGATGGAGAAGGTGAGCTGGGAAAAGGATTTCTCCAGAAGCTCAAATCAGGAGATATAGAGAGAAAACACTCAATGTCAGCACACGTGTATGTATTTAAGGTAATCTTTCATTATTGTCAATGCCATGAAATAAGAAACTTACACACAAGGTATTTTAAGGTTTCCTCGTTTTCAGTGGAATCACAGGGCGGGGCAGGGGGGTGTTGTTTCTAACCTCCCAGGGCTGAGACGGTCCCTCTTGACCAGCCCAGAGAGGGGCTCATGTCCAACCTCCTGCAGGGACCACACACCCAGAGCCCAAGGACAGAGGCCAGCAGATCAGGTAATTCCTGCCCCAAAGTCCCCAAACATCCACATCCTGTGGCCCAGCTCTGCCCCTAACTCTCCTGTCTCCACCCCCAGCTCCAGCCCAGCTGCGGACGCCCAGGAAGAACACCTCTGTGAGAGGAAGAGACAGCTGCCCTAGGCAGGGGTGTCACAGGGTTTTTGGGAGATTATGGGGGAGGTAATAGATGGGAGGGTGTGGGGTCAGGGGCGAGAACAACTGAGACCCACACTGCCTGACCTGGCTCTGCACCTCACCCTGGGTTAGTGGCCCATTGGGGAGCAGGCGGGGTCTGCAACCCTGAGATCTCTGGGACCTGCCAGGAGACACCCCCCTGTTCTGCCCCAGCAGATGATGCCATGAAGGACCTGCCTGCGAAGAGCGTGGAGCTGTACCCTCAGGTGAGACCCCTGCTCCTGTCCAGGCCACCAAGGACCTTCTGTTGCCAAGTTTACTCCAATGGACCCTTCCCTGTCCCACCTCACCAGGTTCTCAGCAGCGTCCACACTGACCTCCCCTCTGGGCCCCCAGATCGTCCTGCTGTGACTCATTTTCCTGGTTTACCTGTGACCTCATGGCCCCTCCTATGTGGCCCCCTTTGCTGGCCCCTCGTCCTCTGTCTGACCTTGTGCAGCCCCAGGTCTCAGGAGGAGGCAGGAATGAGTGACTCACCCACAGGTCCCCAGGACCCCTTCATTCATTCACCCAGCAGGTGTGAGGGGGATCACTGACCGGCTCCATTTAGGGGCCACGGTGCCGCCCTGAGCCACACTGTCTCCACACGCCTCGAGCTCACCTGTGGGCGAGGGAGACAATGTGCAAACAAGCAGACAGTGTCCCAGAGAGCAAAGTGCTGTGAAGGAACATAAAGCAAGAGGAGGGGATAGAGTGCATGGTGGGGGGACAGGGGAAGAGCGAGAGCAGAGGTCCTGAGGCAGGACCTGCTTCTTCAGGAGGAGGGGCCATGAGGCTGGAGCCCAGTGAGCGAGAGAGAGCGTGTTAGGGTGAGAGTCAGAACCACAGAAGCATCCAGAGGCCCCGAGGCTCGGGAAGTCCCTGCAGATTCCACCAGGAGAGGGACCTGGTCTATTTAAAGTGTAAGCCATCTCTCTGGCAACCTGAGGATGATTGACAGGAGGATTTCTACTGTGGAATCGAGGAGACGCTGTTCTGTCTCACTATCTCCAGCAGAATGGGAAGGATGACGGCCCCCATGTAAGCCTCTCAAGATCAGGACCCAGGCAGGGAATGGCCGCCTCTCCTTCCTCCCTTTCAGGGGAACTGCTGGACACAAAGGGCAGACAAGCAGAAGAGGACAGACAGATGGACAGTCCAGTGAATCCCATTCTCTGCAGACCTCCAAGGCTCCCCCAACCCCAACCAAGTGTCATCCCTCTCTCTCCCCCATCCCTGCTCCAGGCTGCTGCATCTGACACCCCCCAGGATGTGACCTACGCCCATCTGAACCCCTTGACCCTCAGAAGGAAGACATGTGCACCCCCATCCTCCCCATCAGAGGAGCCCCCAGATGAGCCCAGTGTGTACGCTGCTCTAGCCATCCACTAGCCTAAGAGGGAGACCCCACACTCCAGGGAGGGGGCCTGCAGGGACCCCCAGAAGGCATGGGAACTGCTCTCATAAACACTTAGCTCATGACCACAGCCAGCCTGGAGACCACGTGTGGACCCCAGCAGCTTCTGGAACCCACTGGGAGTCACCAGATTCTACAATTGAAGATAAATAATATCTCTATGTTTTGTAATTTAAAAAACACGCAGACTTCTTGATAATCCATGTGTGAATTTAGAACCAAAATGGAAGTGAGAAAATGCTTTAACTGAATGATAATGTAAATATTACACATCAAACCTTTGAAATGGACAATTAAGAAGCATGGAAGGATATATTAGAAACGCATAATGCAAACACAAAGAAGCAGCCAACGTGTGTTTCAGCGGCTGACTGAATGAAGATGTGGTCAAATATACAGTAGAATACTACTCGGCCATACAAAGAAGATGTAGTACTGCCATTTGCCACAACATGGGATGGATCCGGAGAGTTGCACGCTAAGTGAAATAACTCAGACAGAAAAGGACAATAATCCTATGATTTCACTCATATGTGTGTGAAACCTGAAACTCTGACCTGTTACGTATATTAAATACATTGACTCTGTAATTTAAAATTTCCCTGCGACGTGAACTTGGAGTCGGGAAAGCCTCACTGGTAAATGCTTCTGAACACTTATGCATGTATGCAATACACACACACACACACACACACACACACACATACACACGTATACACACGCACACAGACATACACATGGACATGCGCACACACACAACAAACTTACACCAGCTTCTCCTGAAATAGAGAAGGAAGGCATATCAGCCCAACACAGTTTATCAGGCTAGAAATAAATTGATAAGAAATTCAAACAAGGAAGCTGCAAACTGGGACGGTCACTGAAGCCCTCTCACATGAACTTAGATAAAGAGTCCTCAACAAAATACTCATACAGAAGCATGCAACTGACGGATGATCCTCAAAGGGAAGGGGTGGGGGAGGGAAGAGAGCAATCAAAGCACTTATATGCATATATGCATAACCCATGAACACAAGACAGTAGTGGGGTGAAGGCCTGGAGAGGGGACCGAGGCAGGGAGGAGGGGGTCAATGGGGAAAAAATGGAGACATCTGTAATACTTTCAACAATAAAGATAAATTTGAATAACTAACTAAATAAAATGATCTAAAAATTAAAACCTATATATTTAAACAAGATCCGTCAGTACATAAAGTGGATAATCTAGCATGACCATGCAGGTGTGTGTTTTCAGGAAAGCATGGTGGGTTTCATATTTCAAAAAGTTAATCAATACAAGTCAAATATTAAAAGAAGAAATGGGTGGGCGATCATATCAACAGAGGCAAAGTTTTGATAAAATACAGCACCAACTTATAATGAAAAACTCCTCAGAAAATAAAAGAGAATTCTCTATATCATTAATCAAAGCATCTTTAAAACTCTATAAAATAAAGTAGAGACCCAGTGCACAATATTCGTGCACAGGTAGGGTCCCTAGGCCTGGCTGGCGATCATGGCCAATTGGGCCTTCCAGCTGCCTGCTGGAGCCTTCCTTCATTCTGAGCCGCCCCGTGATGGTCAGTGCACGTCATACTGAGCAATCAAATTTCCAAGGGGACACTTTGCATATTAGCCTTTAAACATAGATAATGTTTAAAGATAAAACTGGAAATCGTTTTGCCTGCAATGGATACTGTGACAAGAATATTCACCATCACTATATCCATTCAGCACTGGCTATTCAGTCCACAGTCCCAGTGGGGCCCACCCCATCCCTCCAGTTGCCTTCACCACACTATTTCCTGTGTCCATGGGTTGTGTATAAATGTCTTTATTAATCCCTTCACCTTCTTTATCCAGGCATCTCCATCCCCTTCCTGCTGATGCCCGCCAGTCTGTTCCATGTGTCCATGCTCCTGATTCCATTTTGTTTGTCAGTTTCTTTTTTTTTTCTTTTATTTTCCAATTTTTTTATTAAGGTATTATATGTGTACATATCTTACCATTGCCCCCCCCACCCCACTCCCATATATGCCCTCACCCCCCAGAGTTTTGCGTCCATTGGTTATGCTTATATGCATGCATACAAGTCCTTTGATTGATCTCTTATCTTCCCCACCTCACCCTAACCTTCCTGCTGTAATTTGACAGACTGTTTGATGCTTTACTGCCTCTGTATCTATCTTTTTGTTCAAGTTTTTAATGTCCTTTATTATCCATAAATGAGTGAGATCATGTGGTATTTTTCTTTCATTGACTTGCTTATTTCACTTAACATAATGTTCTCCAATTCCATCCAGGTTGCTGCAAATGGTAAGAATTCCTTCTTTTTTATGGCAGCATAATATTCCATTGTGTAGATGTACCATAGTTTTCTGATCCAGTCATCTGCTGATGGGCACCTAGGCTGTTTCCAGATCTTAGCTATTGTAAATTGTGCTGCTATGAACATAGGGGTGCATATTTCCTTTCTTATTGGTGTTCCCAGTTTCTTAGGATATATTCCTAGGAGTGGGATTACTGGGTCAAATGGGAGTTCCATTTTCAGTTTTTTGAGGAAACTCCATACTGTTCTCCACAGTGGCTGCACCAGTCTGCATTCCCACCAGCAGTGCACGAGGGTTCCTTTTTCTCCGCATCCTCGCCAACACTTGTCGTTTGTTGATTTGTTGATGATAGCCATTCTGACAGGTGTGAGATGATAGCGCATTGTTGTTTTGATTTGCATCTCTCGGATAATTAGTGACCTTGAGCATGTTTTCATCATGTGTCTCTTGGCCTTCCTTCTGTCTTCTTTTGAAAAGATTCTATTTAGGTCCGTTGCCCATTTTTTTATTGGATCATTTATCTTCCTTTTATTAAGTTGTATAAGCTGCCTGTAGATGTTGGAGATTAAACCTTTATCAGTGATGCCATTTGCAAATATGTTCTCCCATGCAGTGGGCTTTCTTGTTGTTTTGTTGATAGTTTCTTTTGCTGTAAAAAAGCTTTTTATTTTGATGTAGTCCCATTTGTTTATTTTCTCTTTAGCTTCCATTGCCCTAGGGGCAGTATCGGTGAAGAAGTTCTTTTGACATATGTCTGAGATTTTGCTGCCTGTGGATTCCTCTAGTATTTTTATGGTTTCCCGTCTTATGTTTAAGTCCTGTATCCATTTTGAGTTTATTTTTGTGTATGGTGTAAGTTGGTGATCTAGCTTCATTTTTTTGCATGTGTCTGTCCAATTTTCCCAACACCATTTATTGAAGAGACTGTCTTTATTCCATTGTATGTTCATGCCTCCTTTGTCAAATATTAATTGAGCATAGTGGTTTGGATCAATATCTGGATTCTCTATTCTGTTCCATTGATCTATATGTCTGTTCTTGTGCCAGTACCAGGCTGTTTTGAGAATAGTGGCTTTGTAATACAGCTTGAAATCTGGTATTGAGATCCCTCCTACTTTATTCTTCTTTCTCAGGATTGCTGTGGCTATTCGGGGTCTTTTTTTATTCCAGATGAATTTTTGGAGAGTTCTTTCAAGGTCTGTGAAATATGCCGTTGGTATTTTAATGGGGAGTGCATTGAATCTATAGATTGCTTTGGGTAGTATGGACATTTTAATGATGTTGATTCTACCAATCCATGAACATGGTATGTTCTTCCATCTGTTTACGTCTTCCTCTATCTCTTTTTTCAGTGTCCTGTAGTTTTCCGTGTATAGGTCTTTTACCTCCTTAGTTAAGTTTATTCCTAGGTATCTTAATTTTTTTGGTGCGATGGTAAATGGGATTGCCTTTTTAGTCTCTCTGTCTGTAAGTTCACTATTGGTGTATAGAAAGGCCATAGATTTCTTGGCGTTAATTTTGTATCCTGCTACATTGCCGAATTCATTTATTAAGTCTATTAGTTTTTTGACGGAGTCTTTCGGATTTTTTATGTACAATATCATGTCGTCTGCAAATAAAGACAGCTTTACTTGTTCTTTTCCAATTTGGATGCCTTTTATTTCTTCTTCTTGTCTAATTGCATTAGCTAATACTTCCAGTACTATGTCAAACAGGAGTGGTGAGAGTGGGCATCCCTGTCTTGTTCCTGTTCTTAGGGGAAATGTTTTTAGCTTTTGTCCATTGAGTATGATGTTTGCTGTGGGTTTATCATATATAGCTTTTATTACGTTGAGGTATGAGCCTTCCATTCCCACCTTGTTGAGAGTTTTTATCAAGAAAGGGTGTTGGATTTTGTCAAATGCTTTTTCTGCATCAATTGATATGACTATGTGATTTTTATCTCTCAATTTGTTTATGTGATGTATCACGTTTATTGATTTGCGGATATTGTACCATCCTTGCATTCCTGGGATAAATCCTACTTGGTCATGGTGTATGATCTTTCTGATGTACTGCTGGAGCCGATTTGCTAGAATTTTGTTGAGGATTTTGGCATCTATGTTCATGAGGGATATTGGTCTGTAATTCTCTTTCATTGTGTTGTCTTTATCTGGTTTTGGTATTAGGGTGATGCTGGCTTCATAGAAGGAGCTTGGAAGTGATCCTTCCTCTTGAATTTTTTGGAATAGTCTGAGGAGTATAGGTTTTATTTCTTCCTTGAATGTTTGGTAGAACTCTCCTGTGAAGCCGTCAGGCCCCGGGCTTTTGTTTGCCGGAAGCTTTTTGATGACTTCTTCAATTTCGTCCATAGTTATTGGCCTATTGAGCTGTTGAGATTCTTCTTGATTGATTTTTGGAAGGTTGTATTTTTCTAGGAATATGTCCATTTCCTCCAGGTTGTCCAGTTTGTTGGAATAGAGCTGTTCGTAGTATTTTGTAACAATCCTTTGTATCTCAGCGGGGTCTGTTGTTATTTCACCTCTTTCATTTCTGATTTTGTTTATTTGGGTCCTCTCTCTTTGCTTCTTGGTGAGCCTGGCTAGAGGTCCATCAATCTTGTTTATCTTTTCAAAGAACCAGCTCTTGGTTTTGTTGATATTTTGTATTGTTTCTTTGGTCTCTATGTCATTTATCTCCGCTCTGATCTTTGTTATTTCCTTCCTTCTGGTTACACTGGGCTTTTCTTGCTGCTCTTTTTCTAGCTCTTTGAGTTGTAGGGTTAGGTGATTTAATACCATTGTTTCTTGTTTTTTGCAATAGGCTTGTAGAGCTATGAACTTCCCTCTCAAGACTGCTTTCGCTGTGTCCCATAGATTTTGGATTGTTGTGTTTTCATTGTCATTTGTTGCCATGATGTTTTTTATTTCTTCCTTGATCTCTCTGGTGACCCAGTCCTTGTTTAATAGCATGCTGTTTAGTCTCCATGTGTTTGATTTCTTTGGATTGTATTTATTGTAGTTGATTTCCAGTTTTATGCCATTGTGATCTGAGAAGATGCTTGATATAATTTCTATCTTCTTGAATTTGAAGAGACTTTGCCTGTGACCCAGCATATGGTCTATCTTTGAAAATGACCCATGTGCACTTGAGAAGAATGTATATTCTGTGGCTTTGGGGTGAAATGTTCTGAAGATGTCAATTAATTCCATCTGGTCTAGTGAGTCATTTAGGATTGCTGTTTCTTTGCTGATTTTTTGTTTAGAGGATTTGTCCAATGGTGATAGTGGGGTATTAAAGTCTCCTACTATGATTGTATTGCTATTAATCTCTCCCTTGATATCCTCCAGGAGTTTTTTTATGTATTTGGGTGCTCCTATATTGGGAGCGTATATGTTTACCAGAATTATTTCTTCTTGTTGGATTTCTCCCTTTAGTATTATGAAGTGGCCTTCCTTATCTCTTGTTATGGCATTTACTTTGAGGTCTAATTTGTCAGATATAAGTATTGCTACCCCAGCTTTTTTTTCATTTCCATTTGCCTGGAAGATATTTTTCCATCCCTTCACTTTCAATCTGTGTGAGTCTCTTGTTCTGAGGTGGGTCTCTTGTAGACAGCATATATATGGGTCATGCTTTTTTATCCATTCAGCCACTCGATGTCTTTTGATTGGAGCATTTAGTCCGTTTACATTTAAAGTTATTACTGAAAGGTATTTGTTTGTAGTCATATCTATTTTTGTGTCTGTATTCCTTCTGACCTGTTTATTTCTTCTTTTTACAGTATTCCCTTTAGCAATTCTTGCATTGCTGGTTTGGTGGTGATAAACTCCCTGAGTCTTTTTTTGTCTGCGAAGCTCCTGATTTCCCCTTCAATTTTGATTGATAGTCTTGCTGGATATAGTATTCTTGGATTCAGTCCTTTGCTTTGCAACACTTTGTATACCTCCTTCCATTCACTTCTAGCTTGTTGTGTTTCCGTTGAGTAATCATTTGACAATCTGATGGGTGTTCCTTTGTAGGTAACTCTCTGTCTCTCTCTTGCTGCCTTTAAGATTCTCTCTTTATCATTTATATTTGCCATTGAGATTATGACATGTCTTGGTGTGGGTCTTTTGGGGTTGATCCTGCTTGGGACTCTCTGTACTTGCGTAACTTTTATCTTTCCCATATCCGGGAAGTTTTCTGTCATTATTTCTTCAAATAGATTTTCTAATCCCTGCTGCTCTTCTTGTCCTTCTGGCAGCCCTATTATACGCATGTTACTTTGCTTCATGTTGTCCCGAAGCTCCCTTAGGCTTTCCTCCTGCTTTTTAATTTTTTTCTCCAATTGCTGTTCAGATTGAGCTTGTTTCTGTACCTGATCTTCTAACTCACTAATTCGGTCCTCTGCTTCTTGTAGTCTACTGTTGAAACTTTCCATGGTGTTTTTGATTGTAGCTATATCACTTTTCATTTCTTCCTGATTCTTGCATAAGTTGTTGATTTTCTCATCCATCCGATGTATAAATTCCACGACCATTGCTCTGAACTCCTTTTCGGTCATGTTGCAAGCTTCAGTTTCACTAATTTCCTTTCTTGGCGACTCCACATTTTCTTTCCTCTGTGAGTTATTTCGTTTCCCCATTCTGGCTATCACCAGAAAGCTCAAGCTTCCGTTTGTGTGCACCTCGGCCGTGCGCTGTGGGGACTTCGCTCCACCTGAGTTTCACTGAAGTGCTCTGACACTAGGACGTGTGGCTGCCTTTGGTTGGTGGGAACCAGACTTGCCCAGGGTCAGTGTCCCCAGTGTTCCGTGTGGTCTCGTGTGCACACTTAGAATCAGGGGCCCTGTCAGCACCACACTGTTGGTATGTGCTGAAAATGAGATCCTTAGCATGTGCCAGGAGTCAGAGTTTCCCTGTATCTGCACCAAGAATCGAGTGTCAGAGTCTCTGTTGCCTTGTGCAGTTTCTCGTTGAGAATCAGGGTCCCTGTGTGTGCATGCACCAACAATTGGGGTCGTTGGCTCTTAGTGTGAATGCGCTGTGAGTCAGGGATCCCAGGCAGCTGTGTCCGGCGTGCCAAATTCCCTGAAGTGGAGCTGTGTCCTGTGTGTGCTCTCTCTACTGAGCCAAACCGGCTAGGGCGCACACTCTCAAATCCCTGAAGGTGAGCTGCCTTTGTGCACTCTCCCAGAATCCCCGAAGAGGGGCAGAGTCCGTCCTGTGCGCCAAATTCCCCAAAGGGAAGCCCCTCTGTGCACGCTCTAAGATTCCCCGAAGGGGAGCTGTGACCCGCAAGCCAAATTCCCCCCAATTCCCCGAAAGGGAGCCCTCTGTGCGCACTGACAGATTTCCCCGAAGGTGAGTTGCTTCTGTCCTGTGCGCCAAATTCCCTAAGGTGGAGCGCGCGTCCCTGCGCAAAGCTCTGCAGCTTGAGCAAGGGGCGTGTCTATTAGTTACTATGGCGCTATCAGCGTTGCGCCTGCGGTGAGGGGGATAGGCTCTTTGACTCACGGGAATCTGCCCGGAAGTCTGGATTCTTGTTGTTTCTTCCACTGAAGCTGTGATAGCAGTTCTCTGTCCCCAGTGGCTGCAGGGTCCTGGTTTGTGTCAGAAGCCAGGATCCGAGTCTCAGGCAGCTCTGTTTCTCAAGATGGCGTGGTCTCCGCGTCCGCACCAGCCGCCGAGAAGTGTCTGCTTTGTGCGCGGGGCTCCGCCGTCTAGGACTGCCCGGTTAGGCAGCCCCTTGGAAGCCCTGCAGAATCTAACTGACCCTAGCTCATACCCACACAGACACCACTCACGTCTACACGTCTACACTCTCCTCTATGGGTTCCTCACTCACTCTCTCTCTCCCTACCTTCTTGCCGGTCGCCATCTTTTCTTCACAGTCTGTCAGTTTCTTTTGTTCAGTAGATTCCACATACCAGTGAGACCATATGGTATTTGTCTTTCTCTGACTGGGCTGCTTTGGCTTCGCATAACATTCCCCAGGTCCATCCATGCTGTTGTAAAGAGTAAGAGTGCCTTCTTCTTTTTCTTTCTTTCTTTCTTTTTTTTTTTTTTTAGAGACGTGTAGTATTCTATTGTTTAAATGTGCCACCGCTTTTTCATCCACTCGTCTACCGATGGACACTTGAACACTTGGGTTGTATCCAGACCTTGGCTTTTGTAAATTATGCTGCAATGAACATAAGGGTGCATACATTCTTTGTGATTAGTGTTTTGGGATCCTTAGCGTATATTCCCAGAAGTGGGATCGCTGGGTCAAAGGGCAGTTCCACTTTTGATTTCTTGAGGAAACTGCATAGTGTTTTCCACAGGTGCTCACCAGTCTGCATTCTTACTTCTCAATCCCTTCATCCTTCTTACCCAGGCCCCCAAGCACCCTGCCCTCTGGCAGCCATCAGTCTGCTCTTTGTAACTATGAGTCTGTTTCAATTTAGTTTGTTCATTTATTTTGTTCTTGCATTTCACATAAGGTATTTGCCTTTCTCTGACTTATTTCACGTAGCATCATACCCTCTAGGTCCATCCATGTTGTCACAAATGGTAAGACACGCCCTGCCCCTGTGCTCACTTTCAATCCCAGGTCCACTTTCATGTAAGTTTCTCCCCGACACACACTTTTATTTACGACATTTGCCGATTGTGCATCTCTTCAGCTCAGAAGACCAAATCTGTTTTAAGCAAGTGAATAAACGGATGCATACCAAGAATAGTTTGGCCGTGGCCAGCATGGCTCAGTTAGTTGAGAAGTGCCCAGGTTGCAGGCATGATCTTCAGGAGAGGTCGTGCAGCAGGTGGCTGATCAATGATTGGTGTTTCTCTCACATTGATGTTTTTCTCTCTCTCTCCATCTCCCTGCCTCTCTCTCTAAAATCAATTTAAAAAATAGATATTTTTAAAAGAATACTTTGGACTCATAGACACAGAAAACAGTGTTGTGGTTACCATTAGAAAGGGTCTGGGGAGTAGTGAATGTAAAGGTGGTCAACTATATGGTGATGAGAGGACATTTGACTTCGGATGGTGAGCACACAATACAATATACAGATGATGTATTATAGAATTATACACTTGAAAGGTATATAATTTTATTAGCCAATGTAACTCCAATAAATTGAAGGGTGGGGGGAAGACTAGTTTGAAACAAATAAATCCAAAATCATTGTGAAAAACCCTCCCTGATCCCATCAAGGACTTCTTTCTTCATCAGATAATACACCTGGGCTGACATGTCACCAGAAGTCTGGAGTCCAGCCCCAAACCAGGCAAAAACACACGGTAGAGATTGGCTTCCATGGGGAGGAGGGGCAGAAACACTGAGAGACTGACTTCAGCACCCTGTGGCCAAAGATGTTTTTCGTTTTCTCCCTCCTTTAAAGTCTTGTATTCAGCATCTAGCTACAATTAAATTGCCTCTGTGAGGCCTAGCCGGTTTGGTTCAGTGGATAGAGCGTGGGCCTGTGGACAGTAGGGTCTCAGTTCAATTCCGGTCAAGGGCACATGCCCAGGGTTTCCCGCTGGACCCCCATTAGGGGGCGTGCAGAAGGCAGCTGGTCCATGATTCTCTCTCATCATTGATGTTTCCATCTCTCTTTCCCTCTCCCTTCCTCTTTGACATCAATAAAAATATATTTAAAGATAAGAAAATCTCTGTCTTTAAAAAAACAGAAGTGACTCTGTGGGATTGGTGGGGTCCAGCCCCATACACCCAGGAATGGAAGGTGTTTGCCCACCGGTGCACTGGGAAATGGACTGGCAGACCCAGGTATGGGCTGTGAACCAACTCCAACCCCTCATGGCCAAGGTCCAGGAGGGCCTGAAGAACGCTGGCTGGTGTGGGGAGACCCCACGGCCTAGAGCAACTTTGCAGAAGTTCAGGCAGAGAGCAAGCTTGAGTAGATGGGGGCGAGCGAAGAGAACAAACCAGGGTCTGCAGGCAAGGATGCAGCCACCAACCAACCAGTCATTGTGCCAACTATCAGAAAACAGAAGAGAGGTCCTCCCTCGACTGCTAGCGCCCTGTTCACACCTTTTCGCCTAGATGGCACCGGTTATGTGCATGGATTACGAAGCAGCATACTTGCTCATTCATGGTCATCTCCTCCCGCGCACAGGTGCATCGCGGTCTGTCAGATCCCAAAGGCGCCGGCCCTGCCACAGTCCCTGCCCTGCACGTGTTGCACCATGAGGCCACCCTGCCCCAGCCCTGGAGCCACAGCCATGGTGCCCCACCTGCTAGCTGCCAGCATCCTGGCCCACCTGCTTGGCAGGCCCGCAGCGGTGGCCCCAGGAGGTGCCTCGCCTATCTCCTCTTCCTCTTTGACCGCCTTGGCCGTGTCCCCACAGAGCCACTGATCTCCCTTCCCAGGCTGCTGTGCCAAAGCTACTACAAGTCCTCGCACCTCAATCGCACCTGCGCATGCACACAGGTGAGAGCCCCTTAGCCTGGGACTGGCAGGGCCATGGCAAGAAGTTCCCGTGCTCTGACCAGCTGGCCCACCAGCACTGGACGCACACGCCGGGAAGCATCCCCCTGCCGGCCCTGCTCTGTGGGCTTCACCCGCAGCCACCACCCCATCAATCACATGCACACACACACAAACACACGTGCGCACACACACACAAACCATCCCTGTTTCCACCAGGCTTCTGCTTTTTGCTGTGAGGAAGTCTGGTCCCAGGGAACTTACCATGATGGTTATTTGCATTTTCTCTAGGAAGTAAATTCAGGACTTTTTTTTTTTTTTTTTTTACGACCCCAGGCCAATCTTCCTTGGTTCGTTTTTTGAGTTGAAATTCACATAAAATAACATTAACGAGGTTCATGTGTACAGTACAGTGTAGGATATGTATTGTTTTTTCCTCTTTGACTCTACATTTTATTTTTCACACAAACTCAAGATACAGACTTCATTATTAAATACATGCACCCTATCACTTGTTTGGTCTTTTCTTGTGTCTGTAAATTGTTCAATTATTTATCTCTTGAGCTGTTACTAGACATCACACTTCTTTCCTTCTGACACCACAGATATGATATTGGCCCTCCTCATTATACTCCCCCAGTACCTTACATCCCCACTTCTGGTCTCAATAGGCTGCATCCTGTGAATTTCCTCAGCCTTGTACTCCACTTCCATGATTGTCTCTTCAGCTGTGTCTCTTCCTTAATGGGGTGAATTGTTTTAATGTGCTCATTCTATTGGGTTTCTTGTGTCTAAATTTCTAACTCACTATGTTCTTCTATAAAGCAATCCATATTCTTCTTATGTCAAAAATTGACTCCCCCCCCCCTTTTACTTTTTGGATATTGAAGCATGATTAATCTCAAATTACTCTCATATTTTCCTACTGACTCTATTCTATTGCATATGACAGCCCCCTGTCATCAGTAGATTGCTGTCCATAGTGCTATTTGTCATTATCAGGATGACTCTACTGTCCATTCTTGTTGGAAGTCTCTCCCCTCACACACCTGACCTTCCACAGGTTGTTCCCGGGAATGTCCTGGGAATCAGGCTGTTGAGGGAGGGGCTTTGGCAGCCGCCCCCGCCCCATGGCGACCACTCACTCAGACTCAGCATCTGCCCAGGGTTCTGCCCCTCAGGGCTGGTCCAATGGGAGCCTGACGGGCACACATGGGACAGACACCCGTGGCTGGCAAATGCTGGACTTGGGCTGTTTCAGGCCACACAGAGGAGGTTTCTCACTGCGGACCATGGGCTCGGTCCAATCCCTGAACACAAACATGGGGCAGGGGGCCACGGCTTCCAACCTTCACCTGGCCCCTGACCCCTCCCTTCCTGTGAGGACCTGGAGTCCCTCTCTGTGTCCACACAGATGGGAATCTCCTCCCTATGGCTGTCCGATGGTTCCAGGCATCAGTGGCCACTCAGTTTTGGTCTCTGTTCTCCACTGTGGTTTTCTCTCCATTTGGGGAGCTTTCATGTCTCTTTTTCTGCACTTGTCTGTGTCCAAACTTTTAGGACCATTGTAAGTAGCTTCACTTGGAATTCAGAGCAAACAAGGTCTCGAGTGGGTGCAATAATCTTGCACTTGACTCTGGGCACCTTGATCCTCTCATCGTCCACCCACTCAGGTCTCCATCTGGTCTGAAATGGATGTCTCCCTCCCATGAGCCCAGCCCCACTGACCCACAGCCACTCTGAGGGATGGGGTTCATGTCAACATGATCCAAATGAGGAAATGGAGGCTCAAAATCAGGACATTATCACTCAAGGGCACTGGGTGATGGGTATTGAAAGATCTGGTGTAAGTCAAAATCAGCACTCTAACCCAAGTCAATGCCCCTCTGAAGCTTGGAGGAAGGACCACAGGATGAGGAGGAGACTTTAACCCAGAAACAAGGGGCACTGAGGAGGCTTGTCCTCAGGAAGGTGCGGTGGATGTTGTCACCAAGAAAAAAAAAAGAGCAGTTCATGGAAGGTGGCTATGGTAGAAAGAAAGCCACACTCCGGGGTCAGAAAAAGGGACATGTTCTCTTCCCTTATTTCCCTGCATTTCCCCTCTGTGCTCGTTGTCATGGTGATAGCGCCCTGAGCTGCACAGGGAGAGGGTGAGAGTGTCCCTGCTGATCTGAGCTCTGCAGCCACAGGGACCCACGTCCTCCTGAAGCATCTCCAGGACCTGGGTGGCACTGTCCATGGTGAGGACCCGAGGGAGGTGCTGATGGATGGGCTGAGGAGGAAGGAGACCCCGGGGGAGAGGCTCTGACAGGGAAGGACGTGCCCTGGGTCACCTCACCTGCAAGGGGTGGCTCAGGAGGCTGCGGGTCTATTTCCTGATCCTTCATGGAAATGAGAGCCAGGCATCTGGGAAGGGGCTGTTCCTCTTTCTGTGGGGCTGCTGACACGACAACCCCATCACAGAGAGCGACAGCCTCCCAGGGGTCCCACCCTGTGTGTCTGTCTGTTCAGAGGACACTGTGGCCTCTTCCATCAGCACAGCTGGGTGCAGAGAGAGGAGACACCATGACCCCCACTTTCATAGCGTTGCTCTGCCTCGGTGAGATGGGAGGAGGGAGAGGGGAAGCTCTAGTCTGGGAGGGACGCTGCCCCACAGCCTGGCCCTGGTCTCTCAGGAAACCCCAGAACACAGGAGGCTCATGGGAGGAAGGTTCTGCTAGGGATTCAGGAGAAAACCACTCACAGGGACTCTCTTCCAGGGCTGAGTGTGGGCCTGAGGACCCAAACGCAGGCAGGTGAGTCTCCCCAGGTGTCCCAGGTCTCATTCCTCCCTGAGGACAAGACAGCAGGGAAAGGAGAATAGCCATTCTGGATTACTGGGAGGTTTCATGCACTGACAGCTGAGGATAGGGTGGGAATGTCTTGGGACCCAGCCTATGATTCTTCTCAGGGACGCTCCCTGAACCCATCCTCTGGGCTCTGTGATGCCCTGGGGGCTGAGAATTGGGAAGACATTTCAGGGTAACCATGTGGCTCCAGGGTCTATGAGAAATGACCCCTCCCCCACCATGGATTCAGGCCTTCTTCAGAGTAAGTGGGGAAGGTGATAAGAGGGGTGATCATGGCAGAGGGAGGTGTGGGGTCCAGGATGGAGAGGAACAGCTGGGCTCAAGTGGGAAGAACGCTGCCCCAAGCCCTCACTCTCATCCTGATGCCCAGGAGGCTCTGAGTACCAGTCCCTCCCACCCACAGAGTCGGACTCACAGAGAGGTAAGTGAGGGACTCTGTTGGGGGCCTCCATGGGGACAGGGGATGAGCCATGCAGGGGTTCAGGTGTCTCTGAATTCACTTGGAACTGCCCTTTCCTGCCTGAGCCTCAGTGTCTCCAGGTGTAAAAGGAGAGAATCCTTGTCCAAAGCTTAGACTTCCTGTCGGTTCTGGCCCTGACCTCCTGGGAGAGGGCCTCACTGGGAAGCCCCCAGGATGTGATGTTATGGGGCCTGTCCCATCTGTCTCAGTGACGGTGACACTGTACAGAGAGGCACAGGCAGGACAAGTGTCCGGGCACCCTGGTCCTGTCCCTCAGCTCAGGCTCAGCTCAGAGGAGAGAACAGGGTGGATCAGCCCTGGCTCAGATCCTGATTCTGCTGCTCCTGCTGTGGGGCTGGGCGGTCCCTTTTCTCCTCTGAGTGTCAGGTTCCTGTCTGCTCATCCCTGATCCCATCCTGCTCACAGGCTGCTGGGAGATGAGGTGACAGAAGGGCCTCACACAGCTCAGGAAGGCCGAAACCCCAGCCCAGCCCGACCTTCCCAAGCGGCATCAGGGCCTGCAGGGTGGAGACAGATAAGGGAGAGACTCAGCGTGCACCCTTCACCCTGCCCCTCCCTGTCCCTGCTGTGCTGGGGGCAGGTAATGAGGAAGGACCCTCAGCTCCAGAAGAGACATGGACCGACCCCTGTAGAGGAGGAGCCCAGAGCATGAAGCTGGTGTCCGCCTGGGGGGCAGCGTAAGGACATCACAGTCCCAGCCCTGCCCTGTCCAGGCTGGGTGACCTGGGGCATGTGGTTAACCTCTCTGAGCCTCAGTGAAGTGGGTGGTGGGGTGAGCAATCCCTGGTGCATGACTGCTGTGAGGTGAGAGGAGATGAATGACAGACCCCAGCACGGGACTCACAAACAGTAGGTGCTCATTCAATGGCATCACTGGCTCATTCATGATGTGATGAGGAGGTAAGTGCTCCCAGGACCTGTCATGTCCGATTCCTTTCCAGGAGACGTCCCCAAACCCTCCATCTGGGCTGACCCAGGACCCATCGTCACCAAGGGGAGCCCCGTGACCATCTGGTGTCAGGGGTCTCTGCAGGCTAGTGCCTACCTTCTGTATAAAGAGAGGGGCTCTGAGCCCTGGGAAACGAGGATCCCACAGGACTCCAACAACAAGGCCGGTTTCCTCATTGGAGCCATGACCCAAAACCATGCAGGGCGGTACCAGTGTGCATATTACACCACTGGGGACATACTCTCAGAGCAGAGTGACCCCCTGCTCCTGGTGGTGACAGGTAAGGGAGACACCGGGTATCCTTCCCACTGTGGGCTCCAGGTCACAGGCAGAGGGAATTAAGTGTGGACTTAGGGGTACCTCACCCCTCACAGAACACACCTGGGGCTTAAGGGTGATGGTCACTTTAACACAGACCCTTTCTTCTCCCACAGGAGTGGGCGGTGCACCCTCTCTCTCAGCACAGCCAGGCCCTGTGGTGGCCTCAGGAGGGAACGTGTCCCTCTCCTGTATCTCTAACCTCACCTCGGGCCCCTTCCATCTGCTGAAGGAGGGAGGGGCTGACCCGCCCCTACCCATGGAAGCAGAGCCGAGGATGCACGCTGGGAGGTGGTGGACCATCTTCCCTCTCGGCCCAGTGAGCCCATCCCATGCGGGCCCCTACAGATGTTATGGTTCTCCCAGTTCCAACCCCAATGTGTGGTCACAGCCCAGTGCCCCTCTGCACATCGAGGTCACAGGTGAGGGACAGACCCTGGTGCATCCCCATCTGTTTCCTGGGCCCAAGGACCTGATCTAAGCTGTGAGCCCAGTGGAACGCTGTGCTCATGGGGTCAGTGACACTGGCCTCTTGGGGACAGACCCACAGGCGGGAGGCTCAGGGAGGGACATGTGAGAGCTCTCACTGCAGACCATTGGGCTATGTGCAGTGTCCCCTCGTGCCACTGTCCCTCCTCCCAGGTGTGCACAGAGCCCGCCCTCTCGGCCCAGCCAGGCATGCTGGTGCTGCCTGGACACAGCCTGACCCTCCAGTGCCACGCGGAGGCTGGCTTTGACAGATTCGCGCTGACAAAGGACGAGGAGCTCACACACCCCCAGCGCCTCGATGGGCAGCGCAGCCCCGACTTCCCCCTGGGCCACGTGAACCACACCCACGGGGGCCGGTACAGATGCTACAGTGGACACCACCTCTCCTTTGCGTGGTCCTCCCCCAGCACCCCCCTGGACATCCTGGTGGCAGGTGAGGAGCCAGCCCTGCCCCCGTGCTGAGGGTCAACTCTGGTTCTGGGCCCAGGAGAGGGCCCTGGAGCAGAGGCTGAGCTGGGCAGAGGCCTAGAGGAGGGAGGGAGAAAGGGGGTGAGGTCATAGAGATCAAAGACACCAACCAGAGGGACTGAGAGCAGCTGGGAGGGGTCACAAACAGAGTCTCTGGAGAAGGACAAGGTCCCTCAGCTCAGGGTCAAGGGCATGAGGGGAGGGGTGGCTCTCTATACATCACAACCTTCCTCTCCCCAGGAATGTACACAAAACCCTCCCTCTCAGCACAGCCAGGACCCTCAGTGGCCAGGGGAGCGACCGTGACCCTGTGGTGTGGGTCTGCGATCTGGTTGGATACCTTCCACCTGCACAGGGAGGGGTCGCTGGACCCTCCCCAGCACCTGCATCTGCAGAACACGTCTGCACCCTCTCAGGCCAACTTCACCCTCAGTCCTGTGAGCTCAGGCCACCAGGGGACCTACAGGTGCTATGGTTCAAACAGCACCTCCCCCTACCTGCTATCCCACCCCAGTGACCCCCTGGAGCTGCTGGTCTCAGGTGAGGTGCCCCAGCCCCGCCCCTTTGTCCTCAGGTCACTTTAGGGCCCTCTCCCCAGGGGACCTTGGATACAATGGCATGACAGAGTCACAGAAGGAGGGTCACCCAGAGGGGACTCTCACCTCCCAGAGGGATGGAAAGAGCCAGAGCTGCTCCTATTCCTCCTCCTCCTCCTCCTTCTCCTCCTCCTCCTCCTCTTCCTCCCTGAGGCCCAGACTTGCTCCCGTGGGCAGAGGGAGGCTGGCGAGGTTGGGGCTGAGCAGAAGGAGAAAGGCCAGAGGCGCCCATCCTGACCCTCCAGTCCCCAGTCCTGTGGCCTCAGCCTGAGAGACCAAGACAGGAGTGTGACCAGCAGAGGCCGGATCCCCAGGGAGAGCAGGACCCCTGCTGGGGCTCGGCCTGTCTCCAGGGGGGATGGGGGGATGGGGGGGCGGAGATGCTGGCGATCATGGTGCCTAAGGACTCTGAGGATGACAGGGAACAGGTGCGGTGGTCATGGCAGAGGAAGATGTTGCCGTCCAGCCTGGGGGAGGAGCAGCCCCCCCCCCCTCCTCCCTTCCTGCTTGAGGAGCCTCTGAGGATGGGTCCCCCAGTGGGAGGTCAGGCCCTCAGAGGACTAAGTGAGGGTCTGGGGGGAGGTGGTGGGTGGGAGGAGCTCAGTGTTGGTCTTGGCTCAGCCACTTCCTGGGTAATGGCCTGAGGAGAGTTCCTCCTCCTCACTGGGACCGAGTTCTCCAAAGGCTCTAGGACACTGTGTGTTCAGTGTGTGTGTGTGTGTGTGTGTGTGTGTGTGTGTGTGTATGCACGCAAGCACGCGTACATTGAGTGCACACACATGTTTGTGCATATGTGTTTATGTGTGAGCCTCCTAATGTGTGTGTGCATGTGCATGTGTGTTGAGGACTCAGGTGGTGTCTGAGTCTCCTCCACAGCCTTCCAAGGAGCAGCCATGGAGTCAGGAGAAGAAGCCTCAGCCCTGGTTGAAATTCTAGTTCTGCTCTTGCCCTCCTGTGGGACCTTGGACACATCTGTTCCTCCGAGTCCTGGTCCATGGGCTGTGGGTCAGGCCCCCACCTCCCTCAAAGGGAAGGCCCTCAGCACGCAGCCCGTCCTGGGTTAGAGCTCAGGAAAGGTTCAGACCTCCCTCCTGCCCTTCTGGGAGGCTCCCCACATGCACAGGCCCCACTGGAGGCGAGGGGTGGTGTCAGGCTGCAGAGTGGGACAGGGATCTGGGGTAGAGAGGGGTGGTGATTGGGTTTGGTAACAGGTCTCTGCACTGGTGTTCTACTTGGAAGGACAAAGACAGCATAACTAATAATAACAACAATAACACATAAGGGAACTGACAGTCCTGGGTTCCAGTCCCAGCCCTGCCCTGTCCAGGCTGGGTGACCCAGGACATGTGATTAACCTCTCTGAGCCTAAGTGAAATGGGAGGTGGGGTCATCAATCCTTGGTGCATGACTGTTGGGAGGTTAGAGGATGAGTGACAGACCCTAGCATGAGCCTCACACACAGTAGGTGCTCATTCAATGGCGTCATTGGCTCATCCATGACATAACTCATGTCCAAGGACTCAGATGGAACCTGATCATCCTGACTGGGGGGTCAGTGGCCCTCGTCCTGCTGCTCTCCCCTCCTTCTCTTCCTCCTCATCCGACACTGGCGTCAGAGCAAAGGTAGAAAGTTGGGTAAGTAGGGAATGGGGTGACCTGGGTCACAGGAGGGAGAGGGGCTCAGAGCACCCACCACAGGAAAACCAAATTGATGGGACAAGGAAGTTTTTAAAAGAAATTCTCCACAATTTAAAATCAGAAGATCTAGAAAGGTTACATTTTAATGTGAGTGCATGTCTATAAAGGAAATCTTTCATCGTTTTCAATCCCATGGAATATAAAGCACACACACAAGTGTGTGTGTGAAGGGTTCCTTCTTCCCTGTGGAGTCCCACGGAAAGAGGGGTCATAACCTCCCAGGGCTGACACTGTCCCTCTTGACCAGCCCAGAGAGAGGCTCATGTCCAACCTCCTGCAGGGACCACACACCCAGAGCCCAAGGACAGAGGCCTGAAGATCAGGTAATTCCTGCCCCAAAGACTCGAAACTCCCACAGCCCGTGGCCCCTCTCTGTCCCTAACACTCCTGTGTCCTCCCCAGCTCCAGCCCAGTTGTGGACACTCAGGAAGAGCACCTCTGTAAGAGGAACAGACAGCTGCCCTGGGGCAGGGGGCACAGGTTTTTCGGGAGATGATGGGGGCAGGATCAGGTGGGAGGGTATGGGGTTAGGATGAGAAGGACTGAGACCCACACTGCGTGGCCTGGTGCCTCACCTCACCCTTGGATTAGTGGCTCATCTGGGAGCAGGTGGGGTGTGTAGCCCTGAGATCTTGGGGACCTGCCAGGAGACACACTCTGTTCTTCCCCAACAGATGCTTCTGTGAAGGACCCACAGCCTGGGGAGAGCGTGGAGCTGGACCCTTGGGCAAAATGTAAAATTATGAACCATGAATATGCAAATATATTATACAAGAAAAAGGCAAACACATAGAAACAACCTAAGTGTCTTTGAACCGATGACAGGATAAAGATGTGGTAATATATGCAACCAAAATTTTTCAGCCATACAACATGAAATATGGATGGATCTGGAAAGTACCCCGCTAAGTGAAATAAGTCAGACAGAAAAGGACAAGAATCATATAATTTCACTCATGTGGTTGTGAAATCAGAAACTCCGACCAGTCATGTATATTAGATATTGAATATGTAATTAAAACTTTTCCTGCAAAGTGAACTTGGAGTCAAGAAAGTGTCACTGGTAAATGCTTCTGAACACCTATACATGTATGAAACACACACACACACACACACACACACACACACACACACGGACATACACACACTCAACAAACTTACACAAGCTTCTCCTGAAGTAGAGAAGGAAGGCACATCCCACAACACAGTTTACCAGGCTAGAAATAAATTGATAAGAAATTCAAACAAGGAAGCTACAAATTGGGAACATCACAGGATGCTCCAAAAATCCATATGACCAAAGTCCTAGAAGCAGAGGATGAGACTTCAACTACTCAGGAAATAATGGCGGAAATCTCCCCATGGTTGTCAACAGTCATAAGCCTACATATTCATAAAACCCAACGAATTGAGAATAGGATAAATCCAAAGACATCCACACCAAGACATATCATAACCCAACTAAGTGGGGGAAACTAACAGAAAAAAAAAACAACAACAAAGAACCGAGCACAACTCTGGGTGTGAGTCTTTGGACTGTGGAAGCAGCAGATGTCAGGTATACTTGAGAAGACAGACTAGTCAGTTACCAGGTGACTGAGAAGGCTGTGGGTTTGAATGACGCCCCATTCCAGGAACCTGGGCCCATGGCTATGGGCCCAGCCAGCCCCCATGCTGCTAGCAGTGTCTGGTGTATCAGGGGTCCATGTGAATTCTCTACTGAGCCCCTGTGAGTTTATGTCATCACATCACCTGCAATAAAGAGCTAGATGCCATTTGTTATCATTACTTTAAATATACTTTTATTTATTTCAGAGAGGAAGGGAGAGGGAGATAGAAACATCAATGATGAGAGAGAATCATTGATTGGCTGCCTCCAGAATGTCCCACACTGGGAATTGAGCCTGCAACCCAGGCACATACCTTGACCTGGCATCAAACTATGACCCCTGGTTCATAGGTCAACGCTCCATCATTGAGCCAGGCCAGCTGGGTGAGAGCTAGATGCCATTTAGAAAGCTGCTGCTGACGTTCCACTGGTTCCCAGGAGCAACTCAATGACTGACAGGAAGACATCCAGAGTCTTTGCAACTGGAACTACCTCTGAGTAGGGTATTGTCATTCCTACCATGTCACGAGGTAGCCGTCCAGTGACAGATGAGAGAGGTAAACCAGGGGCGATAAAACAGCGGTTCTGGAGGGTGAAGGGGAGTCACACAAAATGTTAGATACACAACTGCCCGCCACAGGGACACCTCTCCCTCCACTGTCCTCTCCTGGGTCCTGTCTGGGTGGTGGGATGTTTTGGAATAGGGGTGTTTCACAGCCTCACTCGGGGTCTCTGAGAGAAAATGCCTTCTGTTGGCAGATAAGTAGGTAATGAAAAGGATAATACAACTTTCCAGGGGAACATGATGAAATGAAGGTGCTTGAGATGGGGATATGATCCTGGATGATCTGGGTGAGTCCAGTGTCTTCACAGGGGAGAGGCCAAGGGGTCAGAGTCAGTGGTAGGAAACGGGATGATGGAATCAGGAGGTTGCTGGGATGGAGGGAGGGGTCAGGCACACAGAACCCCAGGCAGCTCTGGAAGTGGGAAGAGGCAGGGACACTTTCTCACCCTAGTGCAGCCCAGTGAGACTGATTGTGTCCTTGTGACCTCCAGAACCCGGAGATAAGAAATTATCTTATTTAAAGCCACGACGTTTCTGGTCATTTCTTACAGCAGCAATAGGAAACCAACACAGACACTTCTGCTTCCTCTTGGCTAATGTGTGCATCAGATACCCTTTCATCTTTTTGCTTTTAACTGATTGGCACCATGTACTAAAGTGAACCTCGCCCTGGCCCAGTGGCTGAGTTTGTTGGAATGCCATCTGGTGCACCAAAAGGTTGTGGTTTGAGTTCCGAGTCAGGTCACATACCTACATTGTGGGTTCAATCCCCAGTCAGGGTGGGAGTGGGAACTAACAGATTCTCTCTCTCTCTCTCTCTCTCTCTCTCTCTCTCTCTCTCTCTCTCTCTCTTTTTCTCTCTCAAAATCAATGAAAATGTAATCTCCTTGGGTGAGAATTAATAATAAAAAAATAAGAAATAAAAAAATAAATTGAGGAGAGGACCAAGATGGCGGCATAGGGCAGACGCCTGATTGTTGCCTACCACAACAATTTTGAAACTACAACTAGAAAACAGAACGGACACCATCCAGAACTACCGGAGGGCTGGCTGAGCAGATGCTCTACAACTAGAGTAAAAGAGAGGGGGACGCAGGATGATGCTGATGCCAGTGAGCCAAAGATCACACTTTAAAATCTACAGCTCTGGAAGATGGCCGCGGAGTTGAACGGCTGATCTGTTGCCTCGCATGGCAGTTTCGGAAATACAAGTAAAAGATGGACTGGTGAGCGCGGCGACTCCTGCTCACGTCAAACCAGGCCGGGCGGCTGCTCCTCTCTGTCAGCACCTCAGCCGGGGCCATGAGCTCGTGGGCGGCCGCAGCAGCTGCTATGGCGGCGGCCGCGGACTCGGTGCAGTGGCTCTCGGTGAAGGAAGAGACCATCTTTCTGCAGGATGGGCCCATCCGCGTCACCGACCTGGCCGAGCTGCCCAGTGAGATCCTTGGGGCCCCGGAGGCCGCCGACACTGACTTGGAGGATTTAGGATTTCAAGTCCTTTAGCCATTTTGAGAGAGGAGAACCAAGAAGGCGGCAAAGTTAAACAAATGAACTGCGCCGCGCACAGCAATTTCAAAAATACAACTGGAGGACAGAGCGTCTGCCACCCAGAACCACAGGAGAGCTGGCTGAAGGGTGGACTTACAGCTAAGAGGGAAGAGGACAGAGCGAACTCGGAAGGGATAAGGTGTGGACGCGCGTGGGTCGGACTGGTGGCGGGGGAAGGGTCGTGCGGCTTTTTTTCCAACCCTAGGGGAGATTAGCTCCCCATCACCCTGAAATCCAGCTTCTGAGGACTCGCGGGAGACCCAGACGCCTGCGGGGAGAGGCTGGACTCTCGGCCTTCGTGTCGGAGAGTGGGAGTAACTTCCTTGCGGAGGTGCGCCCAGCAATCAGTGTTTGCTGCGCTGGAGTGCGGAACGAGGGGGCTTAGAAACGTGGAGAGCAGAAAAAGCAAACTTGCAGCCATTGCAGTTCGCCATGCCATGGCCTGGTGGCGCCCTGAGACCCCGCCCCGCCCTGAGACCCGCCCCGCCCTGGGACCCGCCCTGCCCTGGGACCCGCCCCGCACGTTTTGCAGACCCGCCCCGCACATTTTGCAGGCCCACCTGGGCTCCAAGCAGCGGCTTTTGCATGTGGGTGGCCTGCCCTGTGGCAGCTTGACCAGATGAACTGCGGTTCTAGTCGGACTGCTCCAGGGCCGCTTAGACAGGAGGAGGAAACTGCAGTTTTTACTGTAACTCCTGCTGAGTGGCCTCAGACAGTAGCTGACCTGCACCCCATTGGAGACCCAGAAACGAGGGCATCTAGTGGTCAGTGTGAGATGACACCAGATTTCAACCACTCGCATAAGGGACACATTCAAGAGGCAGACTCAGTGAGTGCCAAAGCCTTGCTGCAACAAGATCCGGCCCATAAACGTGTCTCCTGCACAGCAACCCTTCCTTTATAGACACAGAGGGTCCTCACGGACAATTGGCCAGGAGGACAATTCCTCCCAGTGACACCAACAACAATCAAGACTTAACTATACAAAGGAGGACCAAGATGGAGGCATAGGGCGGAAGCCTGATTGTTGCCTACCACAACAATTTTGAGACTATGAGAGGAGAGCAGAGCAGACACCATCCAGAACCACCGGAGGGCTGGCTGAGCAGATGCTCTACAACTAGAATAAAAGAGAGGGGTACGCAGGATGATGCTGATGCTGGTGACCCAAAGATCACACTTTAAGAACTACGGCTCAGGCGACACAATGGCAGCCTGGAACGTGCTCGGCGCAGTTCCCCCAGCGGTCTCTGGCTGAGGGGATGGCTCCACTCACTGCCAAGCACAGACAGACGAGCCCCTGAGAGACATGGGGTGGGAGACTCCGCGCTTGCTGACCTCCGAGTCCTTCAAGAATCTCAACGCCCCGGAAGCGGCCAGGTGCGCACGCTCGGCGACTGGCCACCGCTGCAGACCCAAGGGCCGACGCAGCGACCCTGGACCAGCCCGCCACCGCACACCGGGCACACCGGAGCTTCACCGAGCCCGTAGCCCAACGAGTTCTGCGGCAGCCGCCCTGGAGCTCTGAGAAAATGGCCGAAGGAATTGCTGAGAAGGAATTGACCAACAGGAATTGGGATCAAGAAGACGAAGCCCCGCTGGGTCCCGGGTCCGGGCGAGGCCACATGCCCCTGGGTCCGGGTGAGGCTGGGACCTGGGTCGGGTGAGGCTGGGTCCCGGGTCCGGGTGAGGCCGCGCGCACCTGGGTCCAGGTGAGGCCGCGCACCCCCTGGGTCCGGGTGAGGCCACGTGCCCCTGGGTCCGGGTGAGGCCACGTGCCCCTGGGTCCGGGTGAGGCCACACACCCCTGGGTCCGGGTGAAGCTGGATCATCCCGGGTCTGGGTGAGGCCGTGTGCCCCTGGATCCAGGTGAGGCTGGGTCCTGGGCCCAGGTGAGGCCACGTGCCCCTGAGTCCGGGTGAAGCCATGCCCCTGGGTCCAGCCAAGACCAAAACAGAGGGTGTCGGACCTGCATTACCACCATTTGTCCACCATCCAGAGCTGAGGGGTCAGTACTGACATGTACACATAAGGAACTGGTGGACATTGATATTGGGTCTCAAAAGAACTGTTGGTCCAGAAAGAAACTCACTACAGACTGATTCATTTGCCTGTCGGCATAACTATTATTGCTCGTCTCACATTCAGTTCTTATAAGTATATCTCTAGTGACACATGATCTTGCTCATCTAGGGGAAATGATGAACAACATAGACTGATGAACAAGAACAGAACCAGAAACAAGGAGGCATCTATCAGACTATCGGGCCTCAGAGGGAAGATAGGGGAGAGTGGGGGGAGGGGGGAGAGATCAACCAAAGGACTTGTATGCATGCATATGAGCCTAACCAATGGTTAAGTTCAACAAGGGGTTGGGGCATCTGTGGGAAGGGGTGTGGGATGGGAATGGGGGGATGAGGACAAATATGTGACACCTTAATCAATAAAGAAATAAAAAATAAATAAATAAATAAATAAAATTAAAAAAAATAAATTGAACCTCTTGTCAACTAGAAATAGTTGGCTCTAACTTGTTAATTCAGCCGTAAAATCTCTGCCATTGCCCTGGCTGGTTTGGCTCAGTGGATAGAGCATCGGCCTATGGACTGAAGGGTCCTGGGTTCGATTCCAGTCAAGGGCACATACCTGGGTTGGGGGCTCAATCCCCAGTTGGGGGCGTGCAGGAGGAAGCCAATCAATGATTCTCTCTCATCATTGATGTTTTTATCTCTCTTTCCCTCTCCCTTCTTCTCTGAAATGAATAAAAATATATTTTTTAAAAATCTCTGCCATTTAACTGTGCTTTCAGCATTTACATTTAATGTGATTATCAGCCATGCTGTTGTTAGGTGCCCCATATTATCTGTTGTTTCTGCATGTCACCCCTGTTATTTGCTCTTCTGTTTTCCCCTTACTGTTCCTCTTTTTAGTTTTTTTGTTTTTTTTTTTTTTTTTTTTTTTTTTTTAGTATCCCATTCTAATGTATTTACCGGTATTCTAATTATAACACTGTGCATGATGTTTTTTGAAGGGGCTGTGGTAAGTATTACAATATAGACACATAATTTCACAAATTCTACAGAGAGTTCACATTTTACTTCTTCAAGGAAAATGCAGAAGCTTTACAGCCGTGTAGGTCCTTCTACCCTCACCACTTTATGCTAGAGTTGTGACATGTATTACTGCTACATACATTACACACCCCGCCAGATCATGTGACTTATTAGTTGCTTTCGGCAACCATGCATATTTTTTTAAACATTAGAGGACAAAAATATGCTATGACATTTACTTAGCTATTTATTTAGATAGTTCTGTTCTCTGTTTATTCTTGAATTTCCAAGTGTCCCTCTACGATCGTTTCCTTTCTGCCCGAATAACTTATCACACCTTTTAAGCATGTCTTCTGGCAATAAATTTACTCAGGGTGGCTTCCTCTGAGAATATTTTGCATCCATTCCTGAAGAATACATCCAGAGAAATTCCAGGTTGACTCTCTCTTGTCTCCCAGGACTTCAAAAATCTACCAAACACAATGGTTTTGGATAGGAAATCTGGAATCACTCAAATCATGTTTCTTCTGTATGAAATGTGCCATTTTTCTCTGAACCTTTTCAATTTATTTTTACTAGTTTGGTAGTTTGATGATGACCAGTGTTGCCATGGACATGAAGATATATAAGTGGGTTCCTTAAACATGTAAATGTATGACTTTCAGCAAATTTGTGAAATAGCTGATTATTTCCTCATATCCGTTTTTTCTTCATTTACATCATTGTCCTTTGCTGGGAGATCAATAACATAAATTGTGGCACAGGTCCCCGAGTCTGTCTGTGTCCATGTTAAAATCTGGACTGTCTCCCACGTGGGCACTTGCCCAGTGCAGAAGAAGGAATTCCCAGTGTGAGGGAGGAGCTCTGCTCAGGGGAGAAGGGGCCCAGAGGAGGCAGCAATGACTCAGAGGTTTTGAAGGAGAGCCATGAAGAAAAAGATGGTGCTGACCTACAGAAACAGGAAGTCAGTGAAGGGAAGTGTGTGGGGAAAGAAAGTCCACAGTCCCTGTGGGGCCCTGCTTTCCTCTGAGAAATGGAGATCAGTCTTCTCAGCACCTCCCAGGCCTCCCTCTCCCCTGGGGTGGTCCTCCCTGGGACAGCCCCACTGGCTCCTCCAGGCACCAAGGAGAGTGGAGCAGCCTTCACTTCCTCATTGGAGCACTTCACAGAGACCATCAACTCACTCCATGTGCCCCACTGAGCCCTTCTGAGCAGTGCCCCCACCCACCACAGACTCAAGATGTCTCATCTGTGTCATCCGATCAGCCTCCTTCCTGGTCCTCCAACCCAGGCCCTACTCTTTCTCCACTTATTTCCTCTCCCCACCTCCTGAGGACCCTCCCTATAGCCTCATCTGGTTTGAGCCTGCCTACTGCACCCCCTCCACCAGTTTCCACCTTCAAAAGAGATTCAAGTTGCCCATCTGATATTCAAGGCTGTGAATGGTCAGGTTTAGCTAAACTCACCAGCCCCAGCAAACAGGACTCTCCCTCCACAACCCAACTCACCCAGTTACCCACACTCCTCTCCACACCAAACCACATTCAGGAACGGAGCTGTTGGAAAATTCTGTGCAGTCAGGTGACTCAGTTGGTTAGATCGTCATCCCGATATCCCAAGGTGGCAAGTTTAATCCCTGTAAGGTCCACACACAAGAATCAAGCAATGAATGCCTAAATAAGAGGAAAAACAATCTCTCTCTCTCGCTCTCTCTCTCTCTCTCTCTCTCTCTCTCTCTCTCTCTCTCTCTCTCTCTCAACATAGCCACCTCCTTTCCAACCAGCTGGACCAAGACCCATCCTGTCTTATCTTACTCAACTGAAAATGTACTTTGTGTTAAAGGTTTGTGTAAGAGTTATATGTGAAGACCACATAAATGACTTAAGATACTGACCAACAGACCATCCAGGGGCCAACTGAACGTTGGAGTTTTATTATCAATGGCATTAACAATCAATAGAGCCGGTCTGCATGACATTTTCATAAAGTGGTCACCTTTTTAAAATCAGAAATTTCTTCGTACAATCTGTTGATTCAAATTTATCCCATTGACTTGGAGCTAAAATCCCAAATATTTGCATGGTTCACTAGACCTGTGTGACAAGCTGAGCCTTCACCTGACTACTCTCACTTCTGACCACAGCTCAAGATTTTCTGGTCAAAAATAACCCCCCAACAAGCCCACCACCTCTGGGCTGCTCCCTGCTCATGCCTTGGGTCAATCCATGCCTGAGAAGGACCCCCTCAGCCAGGATCCGGGTTGCATGGCATCTACCTGCCATTGAACCTCATTATCTCATTTCCTTTATTCTCCCAACGGGTACATGAGACAGTAACTGAACACTTTGTCGCCTAAATATCTGTAACATCTGCTTCATTCATCTCACCCCATGAGTCCAGGGAAGGGATCCCTGATCTTCAGCTACTCCAGAGCCTGGCCAGTGACAGCCCATGGTTACTGCTCAATAAGTACTGCCTGATTGCCTGGCCAGTGACAGCCCAGGGTTACTGCTCAGTAAGTACTGCCTGATTGCCTGGCCAGTGACAGCCCAGGGTTACTGCTCAGTAATACTGCCTGACTGCCTGGCCATTGGGGAAGGGAAGAGCAATTGCACTTACAGAGGCTCAGAAAAGGGAAGTGACCTACACAAGCCCGCAGAGGTTCTAGAAAAGGAAGAGTCAGAATTGGGCCAGAAACTGGGTGGGGTCCTCTCCTGCCCTGTTCCTCCACCCTCCTCACCTGGGACAGCTTTCACCCTCTGGATTTGAGTTTGGCTGGAGGTGGAGGCAGAGCATGTGGGGTCTGGAGAGACTCGGGTCAGTCTCAGAGGTCTGAGAGCTTGCTGTCCCCTAAGGCCCACCCTTTAGGGAGGGGCTACTTCCCTTCCTGTGAGGCCCCTGATGAGGAACCAGTGACGTATCACTTGGGGACTGGACCTTGTCACACCCCATTCTTGCCTTTGTCCCCCAGGCTCTGTGGAGTTTATGTCATCTGCACACTGGGGACCATGTGAGGGAGCACCCCGACAAAGAACCTGCTTGCCCTTCTGGGCCTCGGTGAGCTCTGGGGAAAGTAAGAGGGGGTGCAAACAGCTCGGTAGCCATCACTGGGCTGATGGAATGGTAAAGGGAAGGGAGAAAACGTGCATGTGTGGTGTCTCAGGAAAGAGAGGGGCATTCCCATGGTCACACAGACTCTGTGAGAGGCAGGAGCTGGTGCTTCCTTCTGCTATGCCCTGCGCCATGCGCCCTGCACCCTCGGGTACTGGGACCAGGGTCACCCTCTTGATTGCAGTTGGACAGGAGGTGGAGGAAGAGTGTGGGGAGTCTGCTGAGACTTAGATCTGGTCCTGAAGGTCCCGGGACCTGCTGTGTCCTCAGCCATCCTTCAGGGAGAGCAGAGTGAGGCAGATTAGGAAACAGGGACCTGTCACCCGGAGCCGGGGTCCTGTCACATCCGTACATCTGCTTGCCCTGCTGGGCTCTTCGGACTTCATCCGTCATCAGTGCCACTGGGGACCATGGGACACAACACCACAACATTGACCTTCATTGTCTTCCTGGGCTTTGGTGAGTTGGTGGGTAAAAGAGAATGGATGGGGGCCCCTCACCTCCCAGGTCCTGGCCTTGTGAGACCCCAGGACTCAGGAGGCTCAGTGGGTACTAGACTTTTGGGGGAAGACATGTACTCAGCCCCAGGTCTGCCCCCAGTGCTCAGGGGCCCAGACCAGGCCTGGAGTTTCTGTGTGCGGTTGGGGACGGTTCTCACAGGGACTCTCTTCCAGGGCTGTGTCAGGGCCCGTGGGACCAGGTACAGGCAGGTGAGTCACTCCCCCCCTCCCCCCTGATGTCCTGCTTCAGGACAGTCCCCCCAGGGCAGCTGGGGAGACATGAGGTTTGAAATAACGGTGAGCAATCTGGGAGGGGCCTGGAGTGACAGCTGGGGAAAGTGGGGAGAAGGACGTCCCAGACATTTCATGTCTGATTCCTTTCTAGGAGTCATCCCCAAACCCTCCATCTGGGCTGACCCAGGACCCATCATCACCAAGGGGAACTCTGTGACCATCTGGTGTCAGGGGTCTCTGCAGGCTAGTGCCTACATTCTGTATAAAGAGAGGGGCCCTGAGCCCTGGGAAACGAGGAAACCACAGAACTCCAGCAACAAGGCCGGTTTCCTCATTGGAGCCATGACGTCACCCCACGCAGGGCTGTACCAGTGTGCATATTACACCACTGAGGGACATACTGTCAGAGCAGAGTGACTCCCTGCTCCTGGTGGTGACAGGTAAGGGAGACACGGGTCCCCTCCCCACTGTGGGCTCCAGGTCACAGGCAAAGGGTATAAAGTGTGGCCTCAGGGGGACCCCACCCCTCACAGTCCACACCTGGGGCATGAGAGTGATGGTCCCTTTAACACAGACCCTTTCTCCTCCCTCAGGATTCTATGGTGCACCGTCCCTCTCAGCCCAGCCAGGCCCTGTGGTGGCCTCAGGAGGGAACGTGTCCCTCTCCTGTAGCTCACTGTTCACATCGGGCCCTTTCCATCTGCTGAAGGAGGGAGGGGCTGACCCGACCCCAACACATGGAAGCAAAACCAAGGATGCAAGCTGGGAGGTGGTGGGCCATCTTCTCAGTGGGCCCCGTGAGCCCCTCCCATGGGGGGACCTACAGATGCTATGGTTCTCTCAGCTCCTACCCCAACGTGTGGTCACAGCCCAGTGCCCCTCTGCACATCGAGGTCACAGGTGAGGGACAGGCCCGGGTGCATCCCCAATTGTTTCCTGGGCCTAAAATGACTGTGCTTTGTGTTACTTGGGACCCTGGGCTCAAGTGGAGTCAGTGACACTGGCCTCTTGGGGACAGACCCACAGGCGGGAGGCTTAGGGACGGACATGTGAGACAGCTATTTGTAAAGTTGAATAAATGCACAGCCCACTTAGAGAATTCCACCTCTAATATAGTAATTTGTGAGTAAGCAGTGCAGATTGATTCCTGAAAATTTTCTAAATGGTAGTAAGTGCACATAGGAAAGCTATTGTTTGGACACACTTATATCATGACCTGTTAGCCTCCCAAAGACTCTCTCCCTGTGGACTGCTTTTCAGTTGATCCTCTGATATAAAATTATAATCCCCAGCAGTCAAAGAAAATGTCACTTCTTTATTCCCGATGGCATACCTATTTTTCTCACTCACGTCCCATAGGATGGAATGAAGGACCAAAATGGGCCACAGCTTCCCCTCCAAGGGAAAAACACTTCTTCCCCTATGGCATACCTATTTTTCTCCCTCCAATAGGATGGCCCAGGACCAAAATGGGCCACAGCTTCCCCTCCGGAAAACACTTAATTCACACCCAAAGTTACTTCAAGGCAAATCCATTTAAAAATTTGCATTTTATGTTGAAAGCACTTAGGCCTCTTTGTTCCAATCCATTCTTCTGTTTCATTAGGGTTTACTAGGAATGCTGTCTTTTCCTGAGAGATGCACATCCCCCCATAATTATCTTTTCTCTGACCTTTAACCACATGACACACATTACAAAGGCTTCTTGGTGTCACCCATTTGGATATTAACCCAACTGAGTGACACTGATCATCCATGTGCATTTTCTGAATTGTGGAGCTGACATTTAGAGTTATTGCGTGGATCACTGTAAGGAGGAGAGGTCCATAATTTTGTTTGTATCTCGGGTTTTATAGCAAAATAGGGTAACAGATTGACAAGATTTCCTACTTTGGGTGCTCACTCCATAATGAAACTAGGGGGGATTTTCTCTGTGACTTAAAGTTTTAGCCAGAAGTGTGGACGTCCTTGGTTATGACCTTTGTTGTACTTTGAGATAAAGCAAAAGCTCACACCATTAGCATCCATATGCCCACATTTCTCATTTAGTGAATATATCTACCATGGTAGGTATTCATTTGTATAATTGTAGAATAAATGAATTAAAACCTAGCCGGTTTGGCTCAGTGGATAGAGCATCTGATATGGAATGAAGGGTCCCAGGTTCGATTTTGGCCAGAGGTACATGCCCGGGTTGCAGGCTCAGTCCCTAGGAGGGGGTGTGCAGGAGGCAGCCAATCAATGATTCTCTCTCATCTTTGATGGTTCTATCTATCCCTCCACCTCCCTTCTTCTCTGAAATCAATAAAAATATATTTAATAAATAAATAAATGAGTTAATGAAAGAATAAATAGATGAACAATTCCAGGTGACAATGACTATGCGGACCCCATTGAAGAGGTGCCTGGGTGGGTTGAGGTGAAGCAGTCCCAGCCCACACTTTCACCCCTTCCTGCTCCTGAGATTCAGAAAACCCTGACACCACACCCTTCTCCATGGACCCTGGGTCCCCAGCTCTTGAAAATGTGGGATCTCTCAGCTGTAGGGGAATAAGCTCAAGGGGTCTTGAGTCTCAGGCTGAACACAGAACATACAGCTCTTAGTTATTTCTGAATTGGGACCATTTTCCCCTCACCCTCAGTACTTGAGCACAGCTAACTCTTATGTAGGTGACTCAGAGCAGGTACAGAGTTCAGAATCAGGGAAGCTGATGTCAAGGAAAGGTAAGACCCAGGGTAGACACCAGAACCCTGGAGATTTGGGTCTGCCCTGACCTTTATGACCTTTTCCAGCATCCAGACCCAAAGACTACACAGTGGAAAATCTCATCCGAATGGGCGTGGCTGGCTTGGTCCTGGTGGTGCTCGGTGTGTTGCTATTTCAGGCTCGAAACAACACCAGAAAGACCCACGATGCAGCCAGGATGGGAACTCAGAGGCAACAACATACTGTTCAGAGTAGGGGAGCCTTGGAGCCCATCTGATGACCCTAAGAGGTACTGGAAGAGAATATGGACCACAGTTGGGAAGACTGTCCACTGAGAATGCTCAGGGGTGAAGACATAGTAGGCAAGGTTTGGGTGCAGGAGAATGTGGGTCATGTCCCTGTAGAGGACGCCTCCTCCATCCACCTGAGGTGCTCTCCCTCCTCCCTGTTCTTGCACATTCTCCTTCATGGCCCTCCTGTTCTCACCCTGTGATGTGAGGGTACATCCCACATGGCTGGTTTGAATTCACATCTATACACCCTTTCATGCTGGGCCACATCCATCCCAACAAAATGGTATCTTCATAACCCTGGGATTCCTTTTTATTTTTTTAACTGTGTTTTTATTGATATTACTAAAAAAGGAAGATAGAGGGATGCTAAGATAGAAAGGAGATGCTAAGATAGATAGATTAAGGAGAGAAAAACATCAGCTGCCTCCTGACCCCCCTATTGGGAATGGAGCCCACAACCCAGGCATGTGCCCTATCGAAGTGGTAACCTCCTGGTTCATAGGTCGACCCTCAACCACTGAGACACACTGTCCAGGCTGTAGGATTATTTTTAAACCAAGAAGAGCTAATAAAAAAAAAAAAATTTTTTTTAAAAGTCCGGATAGCTGCTCCATGTGGTCCAGCCCATTGCACAAATCCACCCCTCCTACCATCTCCATGCGGCTTCTTCTTTGTATCCTTACTTGTGAACTTCTGTTCAACTGGATTTCATATGGTTCTGAATGATGATTTTTTCTGTAGTTTAATTGTGATTTCACTGTGGTCATGGGAGGATTTCAGTACTTCCTTTACTTCCTCTGCTTTCTTGAGCAGAAGTCGTAATATTTTGATAATAAATAAGTAATTTTGAATTGTTGGCATCATTTTATTTAAGTAATGCATAAGGTTTGTTTTATGTCACTTTTTAAAAATTTTCCAGACCCATTTTAAATTGATTCAGATTTGTTTGTTTTATACATTTACATCAATCAGTTTGGAGGTCACACATGCGTTTCCAATAGGAATAGTTCCCACCATTGTTAATATGGTAAACGGGTCTGTGGGCCAATCACTGGCTGCAACAACAACCTTCCACCTGGAGCGATAGGATCACTGTGCCTCAGTGTTTCTACCCAAGGGTCACTGCTGATGCCGGCTGCATGAAAGGCTCTGCACCAGACATGGCCACAGAGATTACTTGAGAAAGTTGCCCGATGTAGGTGGATATGAATCTTTGAAAGGCTGACCAATTTCCCCAAAAGGTAGGCGATCACTGCCAAACAAAAAAAAATCCTTGAAAAAATCCTAATCCTCAGCAAATAGATGCTACAATTTGCGGAGCCAGCTCCCAAAAGGATCAGCCTTGAAGGAGGATCACTGCCAAACAAAAAGCTGGGGCTAGGGTGGTATGTTGCTCTCTCTGATGGAAAGCATAGGCCTGCAAGCCAAGTCTTTATTTTATGGCCAGATTCCACAAGACCTTGATGCTGCAAGATGTTTACGATGGGAATCTACTCAATTACATGCACCTGATCAAGCTTTGTTTACTTGCTGCACCTCCCGCAACCCATATCACTCAGTCACGTGGGCTCACAGGTTCAGACCATAAGGTCAAGCTTACAGCTATAGCCTTTGGCTATTTGTGCTTTTGCACGTGTTGCATTGACCTCTCATTAGTCCCAGGCTTGAACCTGTCCGAACGATGTAGCCGCTCTCCACAGATGGGTCTTCCTCACTGTTGAATTCAGGACAAACTTTTTCTTGGCAACTGCATCGCCAGTCCATTCTCATGAGCCACCACCCATTCCCCACACTAATGTCTGTGTCCCTGAGCTGTGCGTATATGCATATAACTCACCCGGTTAATTTCTCCTCACCAACCCAGCCACCTCCTCCTTCCCTGGGAGATTCCACAGTCTGTTCCATGCTTCTATGTCTCTGGATCTGTTTTATGCTTCAGTTTATATTGTTCCTTAGAATCCACATACAAGTGGGATCATGTCATAGTTCCCTTTCTCTAACTGGCTTATTTCACTTAGTATAATAGTCTCCAGGTCCCTAAATGCTGTGTCAAAGGGTAAGAAATCCTTCTTTTCTACAGCTGCATAGTATTCCATGGTGGAAATGTACCAGCTTTTTTACCCACTCATCTACTGATGGGCCCTTGGGCTGTTTCCAGATCTTAGCTATTGTGAATTGGGCTTCTATGAACATAGGAGTGTGTATGTTCTTTCTGATTGCTGTTTCAGGGTTCTTAGGATATATTCTGGGTGTGGAATCACTAGGCTAAAGGCAGTTCCATTTTTAATTATTTGAGGAAACTCCACACCGTTTTCCATAATGGCTTCACCAGTCTGCATTCCCACCAGCAGTGGACCAGGGTTCCCTTTTCTCCACATCCTCACCAACAAGTGTCATTTGTTGATTTGTTGGTGATAGCCATTCTGACAGGTGAGGTGAGATACCTCACTGTGTTTTTATTTTGTGTCTCTCTGATGAGCAGTGACTGCACCAATTTCATTGATTACTATGGGTTTCCAGCTCTTTCCTTTCTATCCCTTTCCTTTTCAGCCATTTGCATTCAACTGATTTCCTGCTATGAACCATGAAGGTGCCCCTGAGGAGGTCCCAGCTGGCCCTTCCTGACTCCACACTCTCCCCCAATCCTGCTGTTCCTTGCTGTAGGCCACTCCTCTCTTCCCCAGCTTGGCCAGCTCTTCCTCAGAAGTGCAGATCTGCGACTCTTGACTAGTTCCTCTTCACTTCCAGGGATGTGACCAGCTGGGCCTCCTCAGTGCATTTCCTTCTGATTTCCCTGAGTTGCTCCTGCAGCTGAGATTCCTGCTCATCCAGCCCATTCAGGAGACCCTGTCCTTGCTGTTTCTGTGCCTGTAGTTTTTGCAGATTAGCATTTGCCCTTTGAAGTTCATCCTGAAGACCCTGGCCCATGCCATTCTCTGTTGAAGAGTATATCTTTCTCCCAGTTGCTGGTGGCTCAGTTGTTTGAGCATTATCCTGTGCATTGAAAGGTTGCTGGTTCAATTCCAGGTCAGGACACAAACCTGGGTTGAGGGTTCAATCCCTGGTCAGGGTACATGAGAAGGCAACTGATCAATGCTTCTCTTTCACATCCATGTTTCTCTGTCTCCCTCTCTCCCTCCCTCTCCCTAAGCATGTCCTCGGATGAGAATTTTTAGAAATAGAGTACCTTCTTTCTCCTAAAGGTCCTCTTGCACATTATTCTTTTCCCTCTTTAGGTCAATGGTGTCATTATTAAGGGCATCTAGCTCCTTAATAGCAGAGAAATCTGATAGCAGGACTGGATCCTATGATGCTCTTTGGTAAACCGGCCCTGTCTGGTGGTGGCAGCATCTCAGGAGTAAAAATGAGAGGAGGATCAATGCCCTTTATTAACATCTGATTTACTGAGTGAAAAGCCAAGGCAAACATATCCTTTGAAAGCTTCCCACAGGGTCACATAACACCCAAAGGTAGGCTAGTCAGGTAGAAGCTAAACCTGTCTCAGGAAGATCTCACAAATTTCCAATCCAGACACAAACTCATCCATGTCCTTATCAGTGTCCAGGAAGATGCCATCCTCTTTAGCTTTTCTGCAGGGGATCCAACCCATGCTTTCCTCTTAGCAGGTGGCACAAGGCTGGAGGCCAGGACATGGGCACAGGTGCTTTCTCCAATGTGCCCTTCACCAAGCACATGGCACCTGCAGACTCATCTCTGTGAGCTTCGCCCCATGGCCAACACCACTCAGCTCCCAAACGCTTCCAAGGGCAGCCACAGGCAGCTTTGAGGTGAACGACACTGGTTTCCCTTTATCACAGACAGAAATCCATGTTACGGGGCTTAAAAGTGATACAAAAATGGCACCATGTTTGGCCTTGTCTTCAGATTTTACAGCCCATGGGACCCCGTTGCAGAGGTCCTGCTGTCCAGCAAGGGACTATGGGTGTGGTGAAGTGTTGGTGGAGGAAAAGCCAGGTTCAAGTTTCTCAGAGACACCTGCAATGCATTCTGGGACATGCACAAGGCACAGAGCAATGAACAATTGCCCTTTACTCAGGACACCTTTGCCTTCTGGGTCAGCTAAAGCCCAAACCTTTCCCAGTGTCAGATCTGGGAGCCTGATCTGTTCAGGAAAGCAGCAGCATCAGCAGCCAATACCCTCAGGGATGGCCCGTACCACCCTGTCTGTAGCATTTTCCACATGAAGGGGTCCCACTTGATAGCTGTGTCAGGGAGAGCTGGGTCGGCACAGCCATGGTGCCCCCATCCTGCAGGGGAGGGGAAGGAAGGACAGGAAGGGCAGGGGCGAGGAGGAAGGGGAGGGTGCAGGGGAGGCAAGCCCTTCCCCCCACTTACCCCCTGGGATTTCCCTTTCTCATCCATTCCTATTGGACGCTCCCCTCCCACACGCCTGCTTCTCCACAGAGAGTCCCTCCCAGGGCTGTCCTGATGTTCAGGACCCAAAGAGGTGGAGAGTGGGATCAGCCCTCCCCCACGGGGTCCTCTCTCCCTAAGTTAGCATCTGACTGTGATGTGCCCAGCAGGGCCCACCCCAAAGGTGAGCCTCACACTCGCACCAGGACAGACGCCCACGCCCAACTGGAATGGATTGAATCCGTTTCACACACACACAGGGGATCGTGGTTCAGTGCTGACCATGGGCTGGGTCTGTGGACAGAGAGACACCAGTATCGATATCCAAAGCATGTGGAGGGGGAAACCCTGCTCCAACTTTCACCCTGAGTCCATTCCCCTCCCTGTGTGTGGCCACCCTGGGTCCCTCTCTTGTCCACACAGAGGCGGGAAACTCCACGCTGATGACTTCTGGCTGCACCCAGGCACAGTAGACACTCAACTTTCACAGTGGTTGTCTGTTCTGCTTCCCTCTCCATCTGGGGAACTTCCACTTCCCTTTTTGGGCACTGAGGATGGCCACATGTTTCAGAAACAGTGTGCATAGCCTTTCTCAGCATCAGGAGCAGATGGGATTTGTACGTGGGTATAGCAACCATTCAATTCCTGTGGAGTCTCTGAACAACACCGCTCATGGCTCACCTCACAGGGCTTAGTCAGGTGAGGAAATAAACCAGATGGCTCCCTCCAGGTCCCCAGGGCACCGACCCCACAACCACTCTAAGGAGTTGGGTTCTTGACAACGTGCTGCATGAGAGGAAACTGAGACTCAAGAGATTGTTCTTTGAGGGTGAAGGTCACACACCTAATGGACAATGGAGGACTATTTAAATAAGAATCAGCCCAGCTGGCATGGCTCAGTGGTTGTACATTGTTCTATGAACCAGGAGATCAAGGTTCGATTCTCGGTCCGGGCACATGCCCGGGTTGGGGACTTGATCCCCAGGGTCAGGAGGGCAGCCCAGCTTGTGGGCTCCATTTTCATGGTGAATGTGGGGCATGCTGAGAGACAGGTGGCCCGGTCAGTCCTTCCCTGAATCTCTCTCATCATTGTAGTTTCTCTCTCTCTCTCCCTCCTTCTTTGAAATCCATAAATGCATTTTTTTTCAAATCTCTGGGGGGAAAAAAAGGAAAAAAAAGATAGTGGCACTCCCGCCACTGGAATAATAGAACTGCTATGAGCACAAATAAGTGTGGAAGCTCTGGTTCAGACCAGCTCTGCCAGTTGCAGGCGGGGTCTAGGGAACAGAGGGAGTAACAGCTGTCCCTAAAACTGAAGGTGTGTGCGCGCAAGATAGAACTGAACTCTGTCTGGTCAAGAGATGGGCTCCGTGCACGAAGCAAAGAGCAGCACAGTGACTCCTGGTGGCAAACCGCACAAACCCAGTAACCTCTGTTTTGGATGTTTCCCCAAATTCAGAGCAACCGTCCTGCTGAGACCATTGGGCCCATCCTAATTGTCACTGACAGTAAGTAAAAACAGTGGACCTTGTAAAAAAAAAGAGGAAGACCTGAGAGACATTACTGCTCGATTCACACAGGAAGCAGGTGGGACACAAGTATTTAAATAAAGGGAGGACAGCTTCTTGGACTAGGACAGCCATGGCCCCAGGGGCACACTCTCTGCCCATGGGCCCTGAGGGGGATGACCCATGCATGTTCCCAAGAAAAGGGGGGAGGCTGTTGACCAGGGAAGTTGGGCTGGGACATGGAAGAGAACCACATTCTGGGCCCAAAGGGGAGACCTGCTTCCTTCCCTTATTTCCCCGCATTTCCCTCTGTGCTCACTGTCACAGGGACATCGCCCTGAGCTGCACAGGGAGAGGGTGAGCGTGTCCCTGCTGATCTGAGCTCTGCAGCCACAGGGACCCACGTCTTCCTGAAGCGTCTCCAGGGCCCGGGTGGCACTGTCCATGGTGAGGACCCCAGGGAGGGGCTGATGGACGGGCTGAGGAGGAAGGAGACCCCGTGGGGAGGCTCTGACAGGGAAGGACGTGCCCTGGGCCACCTCACCTGCAAGGGGCGTCTCAGGAGGCTCCTGGGTCTATTTCCTGCTTCACCATGAAAATGAGAGCCAGGCTGCTAGAGAGGCTGTGCCCTCTCCTGTAGGCTGCTTATGTGAGAGCCCTGTGACGAGAAGTACCGGCCTCCAAGTGACCACGACCCGTACGCCTGTCTGTCCATCCTGCTGGCCCCGCCATCTCCTCCATCTACTCAGCTGAGGCCTCAGGGAGAAGACGCCATGACCCCCACCCTCAGGGCCCTGCTCTTTCTCGGTGAGATGGGAGAGGGGAGGGGAGCCCTGGTCTGTCAGGACCCCAGGAATCAGGAGGCTCATGGGGAGGAGGGAGCTGCTCAGGGTTCAGGGCAAACCTCTCACAGGGACTCTCTTCCAGGGCTGAGTGTGGGCCTCAGGACCCCAGTGCAGGCAGGTGAGTCTCCCCAGGTGTCCCAGGTCCCACTCCTCCCTGGGGACAAGGACCACCCTCCAGGCAGCAGGGGCAGGATCTGTCTGACAGATGGGGGGCATCTGGGACTGAGAGCTGGGGACCAGGGGTGGGAATGTCCTATGACCCAGCCTCTGATTCCTTCCAGGGCCCCTCCCCAAGCCCACTCTCTGGGCTGAGCCAGGCCCTGTGATCCCCTGGGGGAGCCCTGTGACCCTCTGGTGTCAGGGAACCCCAGGGGCTGAGGAATACCATCTGGAGAAAGAGGGAAGCCCAGCACCATGGAAAATACAGAAGCCACTGGAACCCGGGGACAAGATCAAGTTCTCCATCACACACATGAAAGGGGGTGATGCAGGGAGATATCGCTGTTACTATCTCAGCCGCACTAACTGGTCAGAGCGCAGTGACCCCCTGGAGCTGGTGGTGACAGGTGAGAGGACACTCAGGGGTCCCAGCCTCAGGCTCTGCCCTCAGGAAGGGGGTCTGCTCTCAGGGTGTCTCCCTCTCACAGCCCAGCCCTGGGGGACATGAGGGAGGTGTGAGCCCCATTTAACATGCTGCCTTCTCCTCTCCTAGGATTCTACAGCAAACCCAGCCTCTCAGCCCTGCCCGGCCCTGTCGTGACCCTCAGGAGGGAACGTGACCCTCCAGTGTGGCTCAGGGCAGGGATATGACAGGTTCCTTCTGACTAAGGAAGGAGATCACAGGCTCTCCTGGACCCTGGACTCACAGCCACAGCCCAGTGGGCAGTCCCAGGCCCTGTTCCCTGTGGGGCCCTTCACCGCCAGCCACAGGTGGACATTCAGATGCTATGGCTGTTACAGGAACAGATCCCAGGTGTGGTCACACCCCAGTGACCCCCTGGAGCTGCTGGTCTCAGGTGAGGAGCCCTGGCCCCGTGCTTTCTGTGCTCAGTCAGCTCAGGGCCCTGTCCCTAGGACTGTGGGGTGACAGTAATAGACAAGGAGGGGGAGGAGGATCCATAGAGCAGGGTCCAGCCCATAGGAGTAGAGACAGACAGGCACTCCCACTCTTGAACCCAATTCTGAACCTCAGCAGAGATGAAGGGTAGGGAGGATGAATGACATGTGAGTGAAATGAGTACGCCCCAGGGTGGCCTCAGAGAGAGAACGAGACCCTGCTGTGTCAGTCACACAGTCCGAGGGACATGTTCCTTCTGTCCAAGGAGGGGGCAGCCAACCCCATTCTGTGTCTTACGTCAAAGCTATGAGCTCAGATTCCGTCTCTGTCACAAGGAGGGGGGAACGGGACCCTCCCCCTGCGCCTTGTCCTGCAGCCCCAGCTCAGCTCTCTCAGGCCCACTTCCCCCTGGACCCTGTGTCAGCTCCCATGGGGGCCTGGTACAGGTGCTCAGATGTGGATACAGACCTCCCCCTCCTGCTGTCGGCCCTCCAGTGACCCCCGGACAATCCTGGTGGCTGTGAGGAGCCTGGGTTCAGTCAGGGTCCTGACTCTGCACTGTCTGCTCAGGGTCCCCATGGGGCCCCAGAATGAAAGTGCTGGCCCCTGAAGAGAGAGGTAGAGAGAGGGGGGGGTCTGAGGGGCCACAGGGGGGATGCAGGAGAGATCTGAGACAGACAGAGAGGAGGGTCCTCAGAGAGACCCACTCTGTCCCTCCCAGGACCCCCTAGACCCCAACCCAAACCCTCTCCCCCCCCACACCACTCACCTGTCCAAAGCTGATGAACCACTTGGTCCCATTGGCTCAGGGAAGGTCTGAGGGGCCCCAGGGCAGTTCCCAGTCTCTCAGAGGATCTGATGTGCCCTCCCCTCCGCCCCACACACCCATCCCCCGCCCAGACACTGAAGAACAGGCTTGTGTCCCAAGGCAGGATGGGAGTTTGGGACATTTCAGGGAATCACAGGGCTCCAGGGACTGCAGGCTTCACCCCTCCCCCACCACACAGTCAGGCTGGCCTAGGAGTGAGGTAGGGGACAAGTAGGGAGGTCATGGCTGAGGAAGTTGTGGGCCCAGCTGGGGAAGGGGGAGCTGTTCTCTAATGGGGAGAAGACAGCCCCGCCCCTCACCTGTCATCCTGATGCCCAGGAGGCTCTAGGATCAGCAACTCCCTGACATGAAGTCAGGTCCCCAGAGGGGTAAGTGAGGGTGTCTGTGGGGAGGTGGTGGGTGCCTCCATGGGGACAGGGGCTCCGCCATGCGGGGGTTTAGACACATCTGAATTCGCTGACTTGGACCCACCCTTCCCCTGCCTGGGCCTCAGTGTCTCCAGGTGTAAAAGGAGAGAATCCTTGTCCAGAGCTTAGACTTCCTGTCGGTTCTGGCCCTGACCTCCTGGGAGAGGGGCCTCACAGGGAAGCCCCCAGGATGTGATGTTATGGGGCCTGTCCCCTCTGTCTCAGTGACGGTGACACTGTACAGGGAGGGACAGGCAGGACAAGGGTCCGGGCACCCAGTCCTCCCCCTCAGCTCAGGCTCAGCTCAGAGGAGGGAACAGGGTGGATCAGCCCTGGCTCAGCTCCAGGCTCTGCTGCTCCTGCTGTGGGGCTGGGCGGTCCCTTCTCTCCTCTGAGTGTCGGGTTCCTGTCTGCTCATCCCTGGTCCCATCCTGCTCACAGGCTGCTGGGAGATGAGGTGACATAAGGGCCTCACAGAGCTCAGGAAGGCAGAGTCCCCAGCCCGACCTTCCCAATGAGGCATCAGGGCCTGCAGGGAGGGATAGGTGAGGGAGAGGCTCAGAGTCCACCCCTCACCCTGCCCATCCCTGTCCCTGCTGTGCTGGGGGCGGGTAATGAAGAAGGACCCTCAGCTCCACATGAGACATGGACAGACCTCTGCAGAGGAGGAGCCCAGAGCACGAAGCTGGTGTTTACCTGGGTGGCAGTGTGAGGGCAGCACAGGGAACCCATAGTGCTCATGCTCATCCCAGGGGGCTCATTCCAGTCCCAGCCCTAGCCCGGCCTGCTGGGTGACCTGGGGCACGTGGTTAACCTCTCTGAGCCTCAATGAAGTGGGTGGTGGGGTCAGCAATCTCTGGTGCGTGACTGTTATGATGGTTAGAGGAGATGAGTGACAGACCCCAGCATGTGCCTCGAACATAGTATGTGCTCATTAAATAGAATCACTGGCTCATTCATAATGTCAGGGGAGAGAAGAACGCCCCTCACATTTCATGTCTGATTCCTTTCCAGGAGACGTCCCCAAACCCTCCATCTGGGCTGACCCGGGCCCCATCGTCACCAAGGGGAGCCCTGTGACCATCTGGTGTCAGGGGTCTCTGCAGGCTAGTGCCTACAGTCTGTATAAAGAGAGGGGCTCTGAGCCCTGGGAAACGAGGATCCCACAGAACTCCAGCAACAAGGCCGGTTTCCTCATTGGAGCCACGACCCAATCCCATGCAGGGCTGTACCAGTGTGCATATCACACCACTGGGGACATACTCTCAGAGCCGAGTGACCCCCTGCTCCTGGTGGTGACAGGTAAGGGAGACACCGGGTCCCCTCCCCACTGTGGGCTCCAGGTCACAGGCAGAGGGAATAAAGTGTGGCCTCAGGGGGACCCCACCCCTCACAGCACACACCTGGGGCATGAGGGTGACGGTCCCCTTTAACACAGACCCTTTCTCCTCCCTCAGGAGTGGGCGGTGCACCCTCCCTCTCAGCCCAGCCAAGCCCTGTGGTGGCCTCAGGAGGGAACGTGTCCCTCTCCTGTTTTAGTAGCTCACGGTTCACATCGGGCCCTTTCCATCTGCTGAAGGAGGGAGGGGCTGACCTGCCCCGACACATGGAAGCAGAACCGAGGATGCATCGCTGGAGGAGGAGGTGGACCAAGGCCATCTTCCCTCTGGGCCCCTGTGAGCCCTTCCCATGGGGGCACCTACAGATGCTATGGTTCTTCCAGCTCCTACCCCAACGTGTGGTCACAGCCCAGTGCCCCTCTGCACATCGAGGTCACAGGTGAGGGACAGACCCGGGTGCAACCCCATCTGTTTCCTGGGCCCAAAATCCTGATCAAAGCTGTGTGCCCATTGGAGCCCTGGGTTCATGGGGTCAGTGACACTGGCCTCTTGGGGACAGACCCACAGGCGGGAGGCTCAGGGAGGGACATGTGAGACCTCTCCCTGCAGCCCAGTGGGCGATGTGGGTGTCCCCTGGTGCCACTGTCCCCTCCTCCCAGGTGTGCACAGGGAGCCCGCCCTCTCGGCCCAGCCAGGCGCGCTGGTGCTGCCTGGACACAGCCTGACCCTCCAGTGCCACGCGGAGGCCAGCTTTGACAGATTCGCGCTGACCAAGGACGAGGGGCTCACACACCCCCAGCACCTCGATGGGCAGCGCAGCCCCAACTTCCCCCTGGGCCACGTGAACCGCACCCACGGGGGCCGGTACAGATGCTACAGTGGACACCACTGCTCCTCTGCGTGGTCGGCCCCCAGCGCCCCCCTGGACATCCTGGTGGCAGGTGACGAGCCAGCCCTGCCCCTGTGCTGAGGGTCTGCTCAGGGCTCTGGGCCCAGGGTCACCTGGGGGTGATGGGGTCCAGGAGAGGGGCCTGGAGCAGAGGCTGAGCTGGGCATAGGCCTAGGGGAGGGAGGGAAAACGGAGGTGAGGGCCATGGAGATAAAAGACACCCCACCCAGGGAGACTGAGAGGAGCTGAAACGGGATCACAGACAGAGTCTCTGGAGAGGGACCGGGTCTCTCAGCTCAGGGTCAAGGGCGTGAGGAGGGGTGGCTCTCTACACATCACAACCTTTCTCTCCCCAGGAATGTACAGGAAACCCTCCCTCTCAGCCCAGCCGGGACACTCAGTGGCCAGTGGAGTGACCGTGACCCTGCAGTGTGGGTCTGAGATCTGGGTTGACACCTTCCACCTGCACAGGGAGGGGTCACTGGACCCTCCCCAGCACCTTCGTCTGCAGAACACGTCTGCACCCTCTCAGGCCAACTTCACCCTCAGTTCTGTGAGCTCAGGCCACCAGGGGACCTACAGGTGCTATGGTTCAAACAGCACCTCCCCCTACCTGCTGTCACACCCCAGTGACCCCCTGGAGCTGCTGGTCTCAGGTGAGGAGCCCTGACCCCTGTCCTTTCTGTGCTCAGTCGGCTCAGGGCCCTGTCCCTAGGACTGTTTGTGACAGTAATAAACAAGGAGGTGGAGGAGGTTCCACAGAGCAGGGTCCAGCCCATGAGAGAGTAGAGACAGACAGGACCTCCCACTCCTGAATCCCCCCCATTTCTGAACCTCAGCAGAGATAAACGGAAGGGAGGGCAGAGTGAGATGTGTGTGAAATGAACAGGAATGTGATTAGACTGAGCAGAGAACACAGACCCCCCACCACTCACCTCATGATGTCTTCATCTCAGAATCTGGGTCCCTGTATCCCCAGCCCCCACTGGACACCCCCTATGGAGAGAAGCATCCTGCCTGTGGGCACCACACTGCACGGCCCCCTGTGCTCACCTTGGGGCCTCCAGGCCCTCAGTCCTCACCTGAGAATAAGGAGGGACCCTGCAGGGCTCATGGGACCTGGGGCCTCCTGCCCAGACTCTGTGCATTCACCTCTGCTCAGGGTTTCTGTGCACAAGGGTTTATTATGGCTCTTTTAGAAAACCTTCAGGCCATACTTCAATCTATGAGCTCACAATTTAACTTACATTATATGGAGTCCAGATAGAAATATAAGCATTCTATTCCTATTTTCATTGGGAGTAGATTAAATTCAGACATTTGTTATGGAGAATAACTTCTTGTTTATATAAAGTCTTCTTATCACACACATTTTCAAAGGAGCTTTATGAATGCGCTTCAGAAGCATTTTGACAGCTATTTGTAAAATTGAGTAAATGCACAGCCCACTTAGAGAATTGCACCTCTAACATTGTAATTTGTGAGTAAGCGGTGTGATTCCTGTAGATTTCCTAAATGGTAGTAAGTGCACATAGGAAAGCTATTGTTTGGACACACTTATATCATGGCCTGTTAGCCTCCCAAAGACTCTCTCCCTGTGGGATGTTTTTCAGTTGATCCTCTGATATAAAATTATAATCCCCAGCAGTCAAAGGAAATGCCACTTCTTTATTCCCGATGGCATACCTATTTTTCTCACTCCACGTCCCATAGGATGGAATGACAGGACAAAATGGGCCACAGCTTCCCCTCCAGAAAACAGCTTAATTCACACCCAAAGTTATGTCAAGGCAAATCCATTTACAAATTTGCATTTTATATTGAAAGCACTATTGGCCGCTTTCTTCCAATCGGTTCTTCTGTTTCATTAGGGTTTACTAGGAATGCTCTCTTTTCCTGACAGATGCACATCCCCCATAATTACCTTTTCTCTGACCTTTAACCACATGACACACATTACAAAGGCTTCTTGGTGTCACCCATTTGGATATTAACCCAACTGAGTGACGCTGATCATCCATGTGCATTTTCTGAATTGTGGAGCTGACATTAGAGTTATTGCATGGATCACTGTAATGAGGAGAGGTCCATAATTTTGTTTATATCTCGGGTTTTATATCAAAATAGGGTAACAGATTGACATGATTTCCTACTTTGGGTGCTCACTCAATAATGAAATTAGGGGGATTTTCTCTGTGACTTAACGTTTGAACCAAAAGTGTGGACTTCCTTGGTTATGACTTTGTTGTATTTTGAGATAAAGCAAAAACTCACACCATTAGCATCCATATGCCCACATTTTTCGTTTGGTAAATACACTGAGCGGCCAGATTATTATGATCTGAACGCATAATAATCTGGCCACTCAGTGTATTTTTGTGAATTTTTTTACAGAGAGGAAGGGAGAAATGGAGTACCAAACATATGAGAGAGACTTTTGCTGGAGATCAACCACCTACTTGCCCTGAGCTTTCAAGGTACATGCCCTTGACTGGAATCAAAGTGACCTTTCAGCCACAGGGGACGCTCTGATCAGGTGCACAGATTTATCACTCAGTATCTTTGATATCAAATAAATGAGGTAATCAAGAGATCAACCACCTACTTGCCCTGAAGTACACTGAGTGCCAGAGAAATTATGCGTTCAGAGATCACAATTTATAGTATCTTCTTTGATATCAAATAAATGAGATAATCAAGAGAAGTACACTGAGTGGCCAGATTATTATGCATTCAGAGATCATAAGAATCTGGCCACCCAGATTTATAATTATATAATAAATGAGTTAAACCTTAGTTGGTTTGGCTCAGTAGATAGAGCGTTTTCCTATAGAATGAAGGTTCCCAGGTTCGATTTTGGCCAGGGGCACATGCCCGGGTTGCAGGCTCAGTCCCCATTAGAGGGTGTGCAGGAGGCAGCCAATCAATGATTCTCTCTCATCATTGATGTTTCTATCTATCTCTCCCTCTCCCTTCTTCTCTGAAATCAATAAAAATATATTTAATAAATAAATAAATGAGTTAATAGAAGAATCAATAGATGAACAATTCCAGGTGAGGATGAAAATGCGGACCCCAGAGAGGAGGGGCCTGGGTCGGGGTGGGATGAAGGAGACCAGCTCAGACTTTCACCCCTTCGTGTTCCTGAGATTCAGGAGCCCCTGACACCGCACCCTCCTCCATGGGTCCCCAGCTGTTGAGAACGGGGATCTCTCAGCTGTAGGGGAATAAGCTCATGGGGTCTTGAGTCTCAGGCTGAACACAGAACACACAGCTCTTAGTTATTTCTCAATTTTGATCATATCTTTTCTCATCCTCAGTTTTGGGGACAGCTCTTACAAGGTGACTCAGAATAGGTGCTGAGTTCAGACATCACTGGGATGCTGATGTGAAGGGGAGGTGGGAGCGCAGGGAAAGACACCAGCATCCTGGAGGTTTGGGTCTGCCCTGACCTCTGAGACTTTTGTACCTACAATTATTATTTTCCCATCCCCAAGACTACACAGTGGAGAATCTCATCCGGATGGGCGTGGCTGGCTTGGTCCTGGTGGTCCTTGCAGGTGCTGCTATTTCAGGCTCGAAACAACCCCATAAGGATCCTCGATGCAGCCGGGATGTGAACACAGAGGCAACAACGCACCATTCAGAGTGGGGGAGCCTTGGAGCCCATCTGATGACCCCAGGAGTGCTGAAAAGAATATGGACCACAGTTGGGGAAACTGTCTGCTGAGAATGTCCAGGAGAGAAGATGTGGTAGGCGAGGTTTGGGTGCAGGAGAACGTGGGCCATGTCCCTGTAGAGGACACCTCCTCCATCCACCTGGGTGCTCTCCCTCCCTCCCTGACCTCGGTGACTCTCCTTCACTGCCCTCCTGTTCTCACCCTGTGATGTGAGGGTTCGTCCCACATGGCTGGTTTGGATACACATCTATACACCCCTTCATGCTGGGTCACATCCATCCCAACAAAATGTGGTATCTTCATAAAATTGGGATTGTTTTTTTTATTTTATTTTTACTTTTTTAACTATGTTTTTATTGATTTTAGAGAGAGAGGAAGGAAGAGGGATAGAGAGATAGAAACATTGAGGAGAGAAAAATGTCAGCTGCCTCCTGCACGCACCCTTTTGGGATGGAATCCGCAACCCAGGCATGTGCCCTGACTGGGATTCGAACCAATGACTTCCTGGTTCATAGGTCGATGTTCAACCACTGACACACACTGGCCAAGCTGTGGGATTATTTTTCAACCAAGAAAAACTAAGTAAAAAAAAAAAGTCCTGATACCTGCTCCACGTGGTCCAGCCCATTGCACATCTCCACCCTCCTACCATCTCCATGTGGCTTCTTCTTTGTATCCTTACCTGTGAACTTCTGTTCACCTTGATTCCAGGTGGTTCTGAAGGATGGTTGCTCTGTAGTTTACTTGTTATTACTGTTGTGGTCATGGGAGGATTTGAGTAGTGTCTTTACTTCCTCTGCTATCTTGAGCAGAAGTCATAATATTTTGATAATAAATAAGTAATTTTGAATTGTTGGCATCATTTTATTTAAGTAATGCATAAGGTTTGTTTTATGTCACTTTTCATAAATTTTCCAGACCCGTTTTAAATTGATTCAGATTTGTTTGTTTTATACATTTACATCAATCAGTTTGGAGGTCACACATGCGTTTCCAATAGGAATAGTTCCCACCATTGTTAATATGGTAAACGGGTCTGTGGGCCAATCACTGGCTGCAACAACAACCTTTCACCTGGAGCGATAGGATCACTGTGCCTCAGTGTTTCTACCAAAGGGTCACTGCTGATGCCGGCGGCATGAAAGGCTCTGCACCAGACGTGGCCACAGGGTCAGGAGAAGATTACTTGAGAAAGCTGTGCGATGTATGTGAGCCTGAACCCTTGAAGGACCACCTCCAAATAGATCAATTTCGCCAAAAGGATCAGCCTTGAAAGGATCACTGCCAACAAAAAAAATGAAACTGGAAAAAAATCCAAGTCTGTACCTGCACCTGGATCTGCCGTGACCTTGATACTACAGTCGATGGGTCTTCCTCATTGGAGAGGCTGTCACTGTTGCATTCAGGACAAACGTTTTCTTTGCAGCTGCATCGCCAGTCCACTCTCATGAGCCACCCCTCCCCATACCTGCCCCTCCCAGGCCTTCTCCACACTAATGTCTGTGTCCCTGAGCTGTGCATATATGCATATAAGTCCCCCAGTTCATTTCTCCTCACCAACCCAGCCACCTCCTCCTTCCCTCAGAGATTCCATAGTCTCTTCCATGCTTCTATGTCTCTGGATCTGTTTTATTCCTTAGTTTATATTGTTCCTTAGAATCCACACACAAGTGAGATCCTGTCATACTTACCTTTCTCTAACTAGCTTATTTCACTTAGCATAATACTCTCCAAGTCCCTCCATGCTGTCTTAAAGGGAAACAAATCCTTCTTTTCTACAGCTGCATAGCATTCCATGGTGGAAATGTACCAGCTTTTTTACCCACTCATCTACCGATGGGCCCTTGGGCTGTTTCCAGATCTTAGCTATTGTGAATTGGGCTTCTATGAACATGGAAGTGTATATGTTCTTTCTGGTTGCTGTTTCAGGGTTCTTAGCATATATTCCTGAGGGTTGGGGGATCACTAGGCCAAATGGCAGTTCCATTTTTAATTATTTGAGGAAACTCCACACCGTTTTCCATAATGGCTTCACCAGTCTGCATTCCCACCAGCAGTGGACCAGGGTTCCCTTTTCTCCACATCCTCACCAACAAGTGTCATTTGTTGATTTGTTGGTGATAGCCATTCTGACTGTTAAGGTGATACCTCACTGTTTTTTATTTTGTGTCTCTCTGATGATCAGTGACTGCACCAATTTCATTGATTACTATGGGTTTCCAGCTCTTTCTTTCATCCCTTTCCTTTTCATCCATTTGCATTGAACTGATTTTCTGCTATGAACCATCCAGGAGCCACTGAGGCGGTCCAAGGTGGCCCTGGCCTGACTTCACACTCTCCCCCAATCCTGCTTTCCTTGCTGTAGGCCACTCCACTCTTCCCTAGCTTGGCCAGCTCTTCCTCAGAAGTGGAAATCTGTGACTCTTGACTAGTTCCTTCAGCTTCCAGGGATGTGACCAGCTGGGCCTCCTCAGTGCATTAGATTCTGACCCCCTGAGTTGCTCCTGCAGCTGGGCTTCCTGCTCATCCAGCCCATTAAGGAGAACCTGTCCTTGCTGTTTCTGGGCCTGTAGTCTTTGCAGATTAGCATTTGCCCTTTGAAGTTCATCCTGAAGACCCTGGCTCACGCCATTCTCTGTTGAAGAGTATATCTTTCGCCCAGCTGAAGTGGCCCAGTTGGTTGAGCATTATCCTGTGCACCAAAAGCTTGCTGGTTCAACTCCAAGTCAGGACACAAACCTGGGTTGAGAGTTCAGTCTCTGGTTGGGGTACCTGCAGAAGGCAACTGATCAATGCTTCCCTTTCACATCCATGTTGCTCTGTCTCCCCCTCTCTCCCCCTCTCTCTCTAAGCATGTCCTCGGGTGAGAATTTTTTAGAAATAGAGTACCTTCTTTCTCCTTAAGGTCCTCTTGCACATTATTCTTGTCCCTCTTTAGGTCAATGGTGTCATTGTTAAGGGCATCTAGCTCATTAATAGCAGAGAAATCTGTAGCAGGACTGGATCCTATGGTGCTCTTTCCTAAACGGGCCCTGTCTGGTGGTGGGAGCACCTCAGGAGTAAAAATGTGAGGAGGATCAATGCCCTTATTAACTTCTGATTGACTGAGTGAAAAGCCAAGGCAAACATATCCTTTGAAAGCTTCCCACAGGGTCACATAACACCCAAAGGTAGGCTAGTCAGGTAGAAGCTAACCCTGTCTCCAGGAAGATCTCACAAACTTCCAATCCAGACACAAACTCATCCATGTCCTTATCAGTGTCCAGGAAGTTGCCATCCTCTTTAGCTTTTCTGCAGGGGATCCAACCCACACTTTCCTCTTAGCAGGTGGCACAAGGCTGGAGGCCAGGACATGGGCACAGGGGCTTTCTCCAATGTGCCCTTCACCAAGCACATGGCACCTGCAGACTCATCTCTGTGAGCATCGCACCAGGGCCAACACCACTCAGCTCCCAAACGCTTCCAAGGGCAGCCACAGGCAGTTTCGAGGTGAGCGGCGCTGGTTTCCCTTTATCACAGACAGGAATCCACATACGGAGCTTAAAACGATAAAAAAAAATGGCACCATGTCTGGCCTTGTCTTCAGATTTTACAGCCCATGGGAGCCCCATTACAGAGGTCCCGCTGTCCAGCAAGGGACTATGGGTGTGGTGAAGTGTTGGTGGAGGAACAGGCAGGTTCAACCTCCTCAGTGACACCTGCAATGCATTCTGGGTACATGCACAAGGCACAGAGCAATGAACAATTCCCCTTTGCTCAGGACACCTTTGCCTTCTGGGTCAGCTAAAGCCCAAACCTTTCCCAGTGTCAGATCTGGGAGCCTGATCTGTTCAGGAAAGCAGCAGCATCAGCAGCCAACACCCTCAGGGATGGCCCGTACCACCCTGTCTGTAGCATTTTCCACATGAAGGGGTCCCACTTGATGACTGTGTCAGGGAGAGCTGGGCCAGCACAGCCATGGTGCCCCCATCCTGCAGGGGAGGGGAAGGAAGGACAGGACAGACAGACAGGGGGGGGGCGGGGAGGAAGGGGAGGGTGCAGGGGAGGCAAACCCTTCCCTCCTCTCACCCCCTGGGATTTCCCTTTCACCTTCATTCCTATTGGACGCTCCCCTCCCACATGCCTGCTTCTCCACAGAGAGTCCCTCCCAGGGCTGTCCTGATGTTCAGGACGCAAAGAGGTGGAGAGTGGGATCCGCCCTGCCCTGTGGCGTCCTCTCTCCCTAAGTTAGCATCTGACTGGGAGGTGCCCAGCAGGGCCCACCAAAGGCGAGCCTCACACTCACACCTGGACAGACGCCCAGGCCCGGCTAGAATGGATTGAATCCATTTCACACACACAAGGGGACGTGGCTCAGTGCTGACCATGGGCTGGGTCCGTGGGCAGAGAGACCCCAGTGCCCATATCCAAAGCATGTGGAGGGGCAACCCTGCTCCAACTTTCACCCTGAGTCCATTCCCCTCCCTGTGTGTGGCCACTGGGTCCCTCTCTTGTCCACACAGAGGCGGGAAACTCCACGCTGATGACTTCTGGCTGCACCCAGGCACAGTAGCCACTCAACTTTGGCCCCCATTGTCTATTCTGCTTCCCTCTCCATCTGGGGAACTTCCACTTCCCTTTTGGGCACTAAGGATGGCCACATGTTTCAGAAACAGTGTGCATAGCCTTTCTCAGCATCAGGAGCAGATGGGATTTGTACGTGGGTACAGCAACCATCCAATTCTTGCGGAGTTCTGAGCAACCCGCTCATGGCTCACCTCAGGGCTTAGTCAGGTGTGGAAATAAACCAGGATGGCTCCCTCCAGGTCCCAGGGCACCAACCCCACAACCACTCTAAGGAGTTGGGTTCTTGACGACATGCTGCATGAGAGGAAACTGAGACTCAAGAGATTGTACATTGAGGGTGAAGGTCACACACCTAATGGACAATGGAGGACTATTTAAATAAGAATCAGCCCAGCTGGTGTGGCTCAGTGGTTGTGTGTCAATCTATGTATGAACCAGGAGGTTGAGGTTCAATTCTCGGTCAGGGCACATGCCCAGTTTCAGGCTCGATCCCCTGTATGGGGTGTGTAGAAGGCCCAGTGATTCTCCCTCATCATGGATGTTTCTCTCTCTCTCTCACCCTATCCCTTCATCTCTAAAATAAATAAAAATATTTTTTAAAAAAAATAAATAAATAAATAATAATTTCTTTTGTTCCCCAAATCGGAGCAATAACACACTTATAGTCACTGACTGTGAAGACAGGGACCGGGGACAAGGAGGAGAGATCTTCCTGAGGAACAAGGCACTGAGGGGAGGAGGGACTCAGAGGCATGTTCCCAGGCCCCTGGGGTGCATGCTGTTGCAAGAAAGGGGAGTTGACCAGGGACTGGGGTAGGAAGGGACCCACACTCTGGGGCTGCCCCTTATTTCCCTGCATTTCCCTCTGTGCTCATTGTCACAGGGACAGCGCCCTGAGCTGCACAGGGAGAGTGTGAGCACGTCCCTGCTGATCTGAGCTCTGCAGCCACAGGGACCCAGGTCTTCCTGAAGTGGCTCCAGGGCCCGGGTGGCACTGTCCATGGTGAGGACCCCAGGGAGGGGCTGATGGACGGGCTGAGGAGGAAGGAGACCCCGTGGGGGAGGCTCTGACAGGGTCTCCTACCTGCAAAGGCGTCTCAGGAGGCTGCGGGTCTATTTTCCTGATCATCATGGAAATGAGAGCTAACATCTGGGAAACACTGTTCCCCTTCCTGTGGGGCTGCTGCTGGGAATGAGACAAGAGGGCCAGCCTCCCAGTGGCCACACCTGTGTGGGTCCATTTTGATGGCACCTTGGTCTCCTCCATCTGCACAGCCAGGAACCGAGGGAGGAGACACCATGACCCCCGCCCTCAGAGCCACGCTCTGCCCTGGTGTGATGTGAGGATTCATTTTCCAAGACAGCCTCTGGAATGAATAGAAAATCTGAATCATCATTGAAGTATTAAAAATTTCATCTGAAAAGTGAAATCATCGCACACAATTAACTCCAGACCCCTCCCCAGTATGCAGCGAGGTCTTCTGGACAATCCCGGGACCTTGGACACTGGTGTCACAGACACTGTGACAGAGCAAGCGCACTGAGGCGAGACGAACGTCTGAGAGGGATGTTTCTAGTCAAAACGCACACTTAGAGTTCCAACCCATAATTAAATGCACAACAAGCTTTTAAAACTGGAAGAAGAGCCTGGCACCATGGCTCAGAGGTTGAGTGTCGATCTATGAACCAGGAGGTCACGGTTCGATTCCCAGACAGTGCCGGGTGGTGGGCTCGATCCCCAGTGTGGGGTGTGCAGGAGGCAGCCAATCAGTGATTCTCTCTCATCATTGATGTTTCTCTCTCCTCCCTCTCTGAAATTAATAAAGAAAATATAAAGGTTTTTTTTTTTCCAAACCTGTTGGGGGGAAAAAGGAAGAAGAAAAGTATGAGTGGCACTCCTGCCTCTGGACCTGGGACCCCCCTGGGAGCAGGACTGCTATGAGCACAAATAAGTGTGGAAGCTGTGGTTCAGACCAGCTCTGCCGGTTGCAGGCGGGGTCTCAGGGGGGCAGAGGGAGCTCACAGCTGTCCTTAAAGCTGAAGGTGTGGGTGCGGGAGATGAAACTGAACTCTGTCTGGGCAAGAGATGGGCTCCGTGTACAAAGCAAAGAGCAGCACAGTGACTCCTGGTGGCAAACCCCACAAACCCACAGTCACCTGGGGAGAGGGAACTCGTGCTCATGGAGACAGTGGATGGTTCCTGCCAAATTCCAGAGCAACCGTCCTGCTAAGACCATTGGGCCCTGAATCTGTGTAATGCTGTGACCCTCCAGGAGTTAAACTCATTGAAAAGTAAGTAAGAAAGTGGAAAATTACAGTGGACATTACTGCTCTTCACACAGGTTGACACAAATATTTAAATAAAGGAGTTTTTTTTTATCAACAACTCAAAGAGAGAAAACAGCTTCTTGATTGAGACTATTCAAACCTTCCTAATGCCTCGACCCTTTCACACAGGAAGCAGGTGGGACACCAGTATTTAAATAAAGGGGGTTTAATCAACAAATCAAAGCTCCAGACCATATGACAGCTTCTCAATGTCTAGGACAAGCCATGGCCCCAGGGGAACAGCTCTGCCTGAGGAACAGGGGCCCTGAGGGGAAGATGACCCTGAGGCGTGTTCCCAGGAAGGAGGGGCTGGAGGCTGTGGCTGAGAAAAAGGGAAGTTCATGAAGAAACATGTGAGAGAAAGAAAACCCAGATTCTGGGGCCACAGAAGGGACCTGTTTCCTTCCCTTATTTCCCTGCATTCCCCTCTGTGCTCACTGTCACAGGGACACCGCCCTGAGCTGCACAGGGAGAGGGTGAGCGTGTCCCTGCTGATCTGAGCTCTGCAGACACAGGGACCCGCGTCTTCCTGAAGCGTCTCCAGGGCCCGGGTGGCACTGTCCATGGTGAGGACCCCAGGGAGGGGCTGATGGACGGGCTGAGGAGGAAGGAGACCCCGTGGGGGAGGCGCTGACAGGGAAGGACGTGCCCTGGGCCACCTCACCTGCAAGGGGCGTCTCAGGAGGCTCTGGGTCTATTTCCTGCTTCACCATGAAAATGAGAGCCAGGCTGCTAGAGAGAGGCTGTGCCCTCGCCTGTAGGCTGCTGACGTGACACAGAGAGGATCGGCTTCTAAGTGACCACCACCCGTGCGTCTGTCTGTCCATCCTGCTGGCCCCGCCATCTCCTTCATCTGCTCATCTGAGGCCTCAGGGAGAAGACATCATGACCCCCACCCTCAGGGCCCTGTTCTGCCTTGGTGAGATGGGAGGGGAAGGAACCCCTGATCTGTCAGGACCCCAGGACTCAGGGGGCTCATGGGGAGGAGGGTGCTGCTCAGTGTTCAGGGCAAATCTCTCACAGGGACTCTCTTCCAGGGCTGAGTGTGGGCCTCAGGACCCCAGTGCAGGCAGGTGAGTCTCCCAGGTGTCCCAGATCCACCTCCTTACTGGGGACAAGGGCCACCCCCAGGCAGCAGGGGCAGGATCTGTGTGACAAATGGGGGGCATCTAGGACTGAGAGCTGGGGACCAGGGGTGGGAATGTCTTATGATCCAGCCTCTGATTCCTTTCAGGGACCCTCTGGGCTGAGCCCCTCCCCAAGCCCACCCTCTGGGCTGAGCCAGGCCCTGTGATCCCCCGGGGGAACCCCGTGACCATCTCCTGTCAGGGGACCCAAGGGACTGAGGAGTACCGTTTTGAGAAAGAGGGAAGCCCACCATCATGGAATAGTCAGAAGCCACAGCAGCCCGGGGACAAGGCCAATTTCTCCATCACACACATGACAGACAATGATGCAGGGATATATCGCTGTTATTATCTCAGCCACACTAACTGGTCAGAGCGCAGTGACCCCCTGGAGCTGGTGGTGACAGGTGAGAGGACACTCAGGGGTCCCAGCCTCAGGCTCTGCCCTCAGGAAGGGGGTCTGCTCTCAGGGTGTCTCCCTCTCACAGCCCAGCCCTGGGGGACATGAGGGAGGTGTGAGCCCATTTAACACGCTGCCTCCTCCTCTCCTAGGAGCCTACAGCAAACCCAGCCTCTCAGCCCTGCCCAGCCCTGTCGTGACCTCAGGAGGGAACGTGACCCTCCAGTGTGGCTCAGGGGAGGGATTTGACAGGTTCATTCTGACTAAGGAAGGAGATCGCAGGCTCTCCTGGGCCCTGGACTCACAGACACACCACAGTGGGCAGTCCCAGGCCCTGTTCCCTGTGGGCCCCGTGACCCCCAGCCACAGGTGGACGTTCAGATGCTATGGCTGTTACAGGGACAGCCCTCAGGTGTGCTCACACCCCAGTGACCCCCTGGAGCTCCTGGTCTCAGGTGAGTCCCATTATTGTCTCATCCATGGATGAGGCATCAGACACATTATTGGAATCTTTGCTGTGAGGGGAGCCCCATGTGAGAGGGTGGGGTGAGGGGAGCACAGGGGTTCCTGGGGTAGGGACACAGAGAGAGACAGTGAGACCTGGGAGCCAGGCCATGAGAAGGGGTTATGGGAGGAGCAGCCCCTGTAATTCACGTCTGGTCTCCCCAGGTGAGTCTGGGAAGCCCTCCCTCCTGAGCCAGCAGGGCCCCATCGTGGCCTCTGGACAGAGCCTGACCCTCCAGTGTCGCTCTGATGTCGGCTATGACAGATTCGCTCTGCACAAGGAGGGGGGACGGGACCTCCCCCAGAGCCTTGTCCTGCAGCCCCAGGCTGGGCTCTCTCAGGCCCACTTCCCCCTGGGCACTGTGAGCAGCTCCCACGGGGGCCGGTACCGATGCTACGGTGGATACAACCTGTCCTCTGAGTGGTCGGCCCCCAGTGACCCCCTGGACATCCTGGTGTCAGGTGAGGAGCCAGTGGGTTCAGTCAGGGACCCAGACTCTGCACAGGCCCTGCTGGGGGTCTCAGGTGGTGAGGCCAGAATGAGAGTGCAGGCCCCAGGGGGGAGAGAGACAGAGAGACAGGGGATTTGAGGGGAGAGGGGAGACTCAGAGAAACAGACACAGAGAGGAGGGTCCTCAGAGAGAAGCCTGGTGACTCTCAGGGCAGAACAAGGTGGGCAGGAAGCCCTCACCCTCCCTCTCTCTCTCTAGGACACCTGTCTGACAGACCCTCCCTCTCGGTGCAGCCAGGTCCAAGGGTGGCCTCAGGAGAGAACGTGACTCTGTTGTGTCAGTCAAGGAGCTGGAGCGACACATTCCTTTTGTCCAAGGAGGGTGCAGCCGACACCCCCCTGCATCGGAGATCAAAGCACCGAAATCAGCAGTACCAGGCGAAGTTCTCCATGAGCCCTGTGACCTCAGCCCACGGGGGCACCTACAGGTGCTACAGCTCACACAGCTCCTCCCCCTTCCTGCTGTCATACCCCAGTGAGCCCCTGGAGCTCCTGGTCTCAGGTGAGGGGCCCTGACTCTGTCTGCTGAGCTGTCAGCTCAGGGTCCCGTCCCCAGAACAATCATGGACTGAAAGGGAGGGAGGGGCTCTAGGGATGGTCACCAGAGGAGTTCTGCCCCTCAGAGACCCCCCAATCCCTCTCTACCTCTGCCCCTCACCTGGTCCTGAAGGTGCCTGTGGACAGTGGGAGGGTCTGAGGGGCCACAGGGCAGATGCAGGAGGATCTGAGAGAGGAAGAGACTTTAGGGTCAGCCCCAGACCCTCACACCCCCTTCTGTCCTTCCCAGGGAGGACTACCCTCTAGGGCCCCCCCCCCAACACACACCACACACACACACACACACACACACACACACACACACACACACAGAGGGCCCATGTCCACAGCTGATGAACCTCTTGGTCCCATTTGCTCAGAGAAAGCACAGACCACCCCAGGGCAGTTCCCAGTCTCTCAGAGGATCTAGTGCCCTCCCCTCCGCCCCACACACCCATCCCCCGCCCAGACACTGAAGAACAGGCTTGTGGCCCTAGCCGGTTTGGCTCAGGGGATAGAGGTTCGGCCTGCGGACTGGAGGGTCCCAGGTTCGGTTCCCGTCAAGGGCATCTACCTTGTTTGCGGGCACATCCCCAGTAAGGAGTGTGCAGGAGGCAGCTGATAGATGTTTCTCTCTCATTGATGTTTCTAACTCCCTATCCCTCTCCCTTCCTCTCCATAAAAAATCAATAAAATATATTTTTCAAAAAAAGAACAGGCTTGTGTCCCAGGGCGGGCTGGGATTTGGGAGAGATTTCAGGGAACCCTGGGCTCCAGGGACTGAAGGTTTCACCCCTCCCCCACGGCATAGTCAGGCTGGCCTAGGAGTGAGGCAGGGGACAGGTAGGGTGGTCATTACAGAAGAAGGTGCGGGGCCCAGCTGGGGGCGGGGGAGCTGTTCTCTAGTGGGGAGAAGACAGCCCCGCCCCTCACCTGTCATCCTGATCCACAGAAGGCTCTGAAGATCAGCGGCTCCCCACCACGGAGTCAGGCCCCCAGAGGGGTAAGTGAGGGTCTCTGTGGGGAGGTGGTTGGGGCCTCCATGGGGACAGGGGCTCAGCATTGTGGGGGTTCAGGCCCCTCTGAATTCGCTGACTTGGACCCGCCCTTTCCCTGCCTGGGCCTCAGTGTCTCCAAGTGTAAAGAAGAGAATCCTTGTCCAGAGCTTAGATTTCCTGTCGGTTCTGGCCCTGACCTCCTGGGAGAGGGCCTCACAGGGAAGCCCCCAGGACGTGATGTTATGGGGCCTGTCCCCTCTGTCTCAGTGACGGTGACACTGTACAGGGAGGGACAGGCAGGACAACGGTCCGGGCACCCAGTCCTCCCCCTCAGCTCAGGCTCAGCTCAGAGGAGGGAACAGGGTGGATCAGCCCTGGCTCAGCTCCAGGCTCTGCTGCTCCTGCTGTGGGGCTGGGCGGTCCCTTCTCTCCTCTGAGTGTCGGGTTCCTGTCTGCTCATCCCTGGTCCCATCCTGCTCACAGGCTGCTGGGAGATGAGGTGACATAAGGGCCTCACAGAGCTCAGGAAGGCAGAGCCCCCAGCCCAGCCCGACCTTCCCAAGGGGGCGTCAGGGCCCTGTGGGTGGGGACAGATCCAGGAGAGACTCAGAGTCCACCCCTCACCCTGCCCCTCCCTGTCCCTGCTGTGCTGGGGGCGGGTAATGAGGAAGGACCCTCAGCTCCAGATGAGACGTGGACAGGCCCCTGCAGAGGAGGAGCCCAGAGCATGAAGCTGGTGTCCCCCGGGGGGGGGGGCAATGTGAGGACAGCACAGGGAACCCACAGTCCCGGGTTCCAGTCCCAGCCCTGCCCCGTCCAGGCTGGGTGACCTGGGGCACGTGATTAACCTCTCTGAGCCTCAGTGAAGTGGGTGGTGGGGTCAGCAATCCCTGGTGCATGACTGTTGTGAGGTGAGAGGAGATGAGTGACAGACCCCAGCATGTGCCTCACACACAGTAGGTGTTCATTAAATGGCATCACTGGCTCATTCATGTCATGAGGGGAGAAGGATGCCCCTGACATTTCAGGTCTGATTCCTTTCCAGGAGACGTCCCCAAACCCTCCATCTGGGCTGACCCAGGCCCCATCGTCACCAAGGGCAGCCCCGTGACCATCTGGTGTCAGGGGTCTCTGCAGGCTAGTGCCTACGCTCTGTATAAAGAGAGGGGCTCTGAGCCCTGGGAAACAAAGATCCCACAGAACTCCAGCAACAAGGCCGGTTTCCTCATTGGAGCCATGACCCAATCCCACGCAGGGCGGTACCAGTGTGCATATTACAGCACTGGGGACATACTCTCAGAGCGGAGTGACCCCCTGCTCCTGGTGGTGACAGGTAAGGGAGACACCGGGTCCCCTCCCCACTGTGGGCTCCAGGTCACAGGCAGAGGGAATAAAGTGTGAACAAATTCCTATGCACACTGCACACATATCTTATTTTGAAGTAAAAAAAACAAAACGGCCTCAGGGGACCCTTATTTTGAAGTAAAAAAACAAAACGGCAAAAACCCCCGCATGTGGCCCGCGGGCCGTAGTTTGAGGACGCCTGGAATAAAGTGTGGCCCCACCCCTCACAGAGCACACCTGGGGCATGAGGGTGACGGGTCCCTTTAACACAGACCCTTTCTCCTCCCTCAGGAGTGGGCGGTGCACCCTCCCTCTCAGCCCAGCCAAGCCCTGTGGTGGCCTCAGGAGGGAACGTGTCCCTCTCCTGTAGCTCAAACTTCACATGGGGCCCTTTCCATCTGCTGAAGGAGGGAGGGGCTGACCCGCCCCGACTCATGAAAGCAGAATGGAGAATGCATGCTGGGAGGTGGCAGGCCATCTTCCCTGTGGGCCCTGTGAGCCCCTCCCATGGGGGCACCTACAGATGCTATGGCTCTTCCAGCTCCAACCCCAACGTGTGGTCACAGCCCAGTGCCCCTCTGCACATCGAGGTCACAGGTGAGGGACAGGCCCGGGTGCATCCCCATCTGTTTCCTGGGCCCAAAAATGATCTAACCGGTGTGTGTCCATTGGGGCCCTGTGGTCATGGGGGTCAGTGACACTGGCCTCTTGGGGACAGACCCACAGGCAGGAGGCTCAGGGAGGGACATGTGAGACCTCTCCCTGCAGCCCAGTGGGCGATGTGGGGTGTCCCCTGGTGCCACTGTCCCCTCCTCCCAGGTGTGCACAGGGAGCCCGCCCTCTCGGCCCAGCCAGGCGCGCTGGTGCTGCCTGGACACAGCCTGACCCTCCAGTGCCACGCGGAGGCCGGCTTTGACAGATTCGCGCTGACCAAGGACGAGGGGCTCACACACCCCCAGCGCCTCGATGGGCAGCGCAGCCCCGCCTTCCCCCTGGGCCACGTGAACCGCACCCACGGGGGCCGGTACAGATGCTACAGTGGACACCACCTCTCCTCTGCGTGGTCCGCCCCCAGCGCCCCCCTGGACATCCTGGTGGCAGGTGAGGAGCCAGCCCTGCCCCTGTGCTGAGGGTCTGCTCAGGGCTCTGGGCACAGGGTCACCTGGGGGTGATGGGGTCCAGGAGAGGGGCCTGGAGCAGAGGCTGAACTGGGCAGATGCCTAGGGGAGGGAGAGGAGAAAGGGGGTGAGGTCATGGAGATAAAGGACACCCACCAGGGGGACTGAGAGGAGCTGGAGGGGTCATAGACAGAGTCTTTGGAGAAGGACAAGGTCCCTCAGCTCAGGGTCAAGGGCGTGAGGGGAGGGGTGGCTCTCTACACATCACAACCTTCCTCTCCCCAGGAATGTACACGAAACCCTCCCTCTCAGCCCAGCCGGGACCCTCAGTGGCCAGGGGAGCGACCGTGACCCTGCAGTGTGGGTCTGAGATCTGGTTTGACACCTTCCACCTGCACAGGGAGGGGTCACTGGACCCTCCCCAGCACCTTCGTCTGCAGAACACGTCTGCACCCTCTCAGGCCAACTTCACCCTCAGTCCTGTGAGCTCAGGCCACCAGGGGACCTACAGGTGCTATGGCTCAAACAGCTCCTCCCCCTACCTGCTGTCACAGCCCAGTGACCCCCTGGAGCTTGCTGGTCTCAGGTGAGGAGCCCCAGCCCCTGCCCCCTGTGTCCTCAGGTCAGTTTCAGGCCCTGTCCCCAGGGGACCTTGGGCTGCAATGGGCTGAGGGAGTACCAGGAGGAGGGCCACCCAGAGGGGACTCTCACCTCCCGGAGGGATGGAAAGAGCCAGAGCTCCTCCCTCCCCTCCTCCTCCTCCTCCTCCCTGAGGCCCAGACATGCTCCCGTGGGCAGAGGGAGGCTGGTGAGGATGGGGCTGAGCAGAAGGAGAAAGGCCAGAGGCGCCCATCCCAACCCTCGTCCCCAGTCCTGTGGCCTCAGCCTGAGACCAAGACAAGAGTGTGACCTGCAGAGGCCGGATCCCCAGAGAGAGCAGGACCCCCTGCTGGGGCTCAGCCTGTCTCCCAGGGGGACTGGGGGGATGGAGATGCTGGGGGACCCCAGGGGAGGAGCAGCCCCCACCCCTCTCCTCCCATCCTGCTTTAGCAGCCTCTGAGGATGGGTCCCCCAATGGGAAGTCAGGCCCTCAGAGGACTAAGTGAGGGTCTGGGGGGAGGTGGTGGGTGGGAGGAGCTCAGTGTTGGTCTTGGCTCAGCCACTTCCTGGGTAATGGCCTGAGGAAAGTTCCTCCTCCTCACTGGGACCGAGTTCTCCAAAGGCTGAATACTTTGTGTGCCTGTGTCTGTGTGTGCATGTGTGTGTTGTGTGTGTGCGTGTGTGTGTGTGCATGTGTGTGTGTCTGTGTGCATGTGTGTGTGCATTGTGTGTGCATGTGCATATGTTTACATGTGTGCCTCCACGCATGGGTGTGCGCACCTTTGTGTGTGTGTGTGTGTGTGTGTGTGTGTGTGTGTGTGTGTGTGTGTGTGTGTGTGTGTGCACATGTGTGTTGAGGACTCAGGTGGTGTCTGAGCCTCCTCCACAGCCTTCCAAGGAGCAGCCGTGGAGTCAGGAGGAGAAGCCTCAGCCCTGGTTCAAGTCCCAGCTCTGCTCCTGCCCGCCTGTGGGACCTTGGACACATCTGTTCCTCCGAGTCCTGGTCCATGGGCTGTGGGTCAGGCCCCCACCTCCCTCAAAGGGAAGGCCCTCAGCACGCAGCCTGGCCCCGTTAGAGCTCAGGAAGGACCAGCCCTCCCTCCTGCCCTTCCCGGAGGCGCCCCACGTGCACAGGCCCCACTATGGGGGGGGGGGGGGGGGGGCGGTCAGGCTGCAGAGTGGGACAGGGATCTCGGCTGGGATGGAGAGGGGTGGGTCTACCTGCAGGTACTGGGACAGCATGAATAATAATAATAATAATAATAATAACAACAACAACAATAGTAATAATGCCCTGACCAGTTTTGCTCCACCCGTTAGAGCATCAGCCCTCGGACTAAAGCGTTGCAGGTTTGGTCCCCAGTCAAGGGCACAAACCTTAGTTGCAGATTTGATCCCCCACCCTGGTCAGGGCACATGCAGAAGGCAACCAGTCAATTTGTCTCTCTCACATTTGTCTCTCTCTCTCTCTTCTCTCTCTCTCTCTCTCTCTCTCTCCCCCCCCCCCCCCTCCCTGACTTCCACTCTCTCTCTAAAGATCAATGGAAAAAATATCCTTGGGTGAGGATTAAAACAATAATAATAGTAACAACAACACACAGGGATCCCCCTGTCCCAGGTTCCAGTCCCAGCCCTGCCCCTGCCCAGGCTGGGTGACATGGGGCACGTGATTAACCTCTCTGAGCCTCAGTGAAATGGGTGGTGGGGTCAGCAATCCCTGTCACATGACTGTTGTGAAGTCAGAAGAGATGAATGACAGACCCCAGCATGGGCCTCACACACAGTAGGTGCTCATTTATTACATCATTGGCTCATTCATGACATCACTTGTGTTCAAGATCTCGACTGGAACCTGATCATCCTGATCGGGGTCTCGGTGGCCCTCGTCCTGCTGCTCTCCCTCCTTCTCTTCCTCTTCCTCCGATTCCGGCGTCAGAGCAAAGGCAGGACATCGGGTGAGTAGGGGTGACCTGGTCACAGGAGGGGGGCTCAGAGCACCTGCCACAGGAAAGCCAAACAGCTGAGAGGTCAGCTGAGTGGATTTCTCCAGAAGGCAAATCAGGAAATGTGGAGCCCTTGCCGGTTTGGCTCAGATAGAGTGTCAGCCTGCCCCAAGGACCCCAGGCCCTAACCTTTCCCCACACACAAACCTAACTCTCCTGTCTCCTCCTCCCCCCACCTTTCCCCACACACAACCCTAACTCTCCTGTCTCCTCTTCCCCCCCCCCCCCCCGCTGCAGCCCAGTTGCTGACGCCCAGCAGGAGCCCCTCTGTGAGAGGAAGAGACAGCTGCCCTGGGGGAGGGGGCACAGGGATTTCAGGAGGCAATGGGGAGGGTTAGGCTGGGAGGCTGGGGGTCAGAGTGAGAAGGACTGAGACCCACACTGTGTGACCTGGTGCCTCACCTCACCCTGGGTTAGTGGCCCATCTGTGAGCAGGCGGGGTCTGCAGCCCTGAGATCTCGGGGACCTGCCAGGAGACACCCCCCTGTTCTGCCCCAGCAGATGCTTCTGTGAAGGACCCACAGCCTGGGGAGAGCGTGGAGCTGGACCCTCAGGTGAGACCCCTGCTCCTGTCCAGGCCCCCAAGGACCTTCTGTTGCCCAGTTTAATCCAATGGACCCTTCCCTGTCCCACCTCACCTGCTTCTCAGCAGTGTCCACACTGACCTCCCCTCTGGGCCCCCAGGTCGTCCTGCTGTGACTCACTCCCCCTGGTTTCCTTGTGACCTCATGGCCCCTCCTACGGGGCCGCCTTTGCTGGCCCTTCGTCCTCTGTCTGAGCTTGTGCAGCCCCAGGTCTCAGGAGGAGGCAGGAATGAGTGACTCACCCACAGGTCCCCAGGACCCCTTCATTCATTCACCCAGCAGATGCGAGGGGATCACTGTTTACCGGCTCCATTTAGGGCCAAGGTGAAGCTCTGAGCCACACTCTCTCCACACGCCTCGAGCTCACCTGTGGGCGAGGGAGACAATGTGCAAACAAGCAGACAGTGTCCCAGAGAGCAAAGTGCTGTGAAGGAACATAAAGCAAGAGGAGGGGATGGAGTGCATGGTGGGGGACAGGGAAAGAGCAGGAGCAGAGGTCCTGAGGCAGGGCCTGCTTCTTCAGGAGGAGGGACCATGAGGCTGGAGCCCAGTGAGCAAGAGAGAGCACATTAGGATGAGAGTCAGAACCACAGAAGCATCCAGAGGCCCCGAGGCTCGGAAGTCCCTGCAGATTCCACCAGGAGAGGGACCTGGTCTATTTAAACTGTAAACCATCTCTCTGGCAACATGAGGATGATTGACAGGAGGATTTCTACTGCGGAATCAAGGAGACGCTGTTCTGTCTCACTGTCTCCAGCAGAACGGGCAGGATGACGGCCCCCAGGGAGCAATGTATGCCCAGGTGAACCACTCAAGACAAAGACCTGGGCAGGGAAAGGCCGCCTCTCCTTCCTCCCTGGCAGGGGAACTGCTGGACACGAAGGGCAGACAAGCAGAAGAGGACAGACAGACGGACAGTCCGGTGAGTCCCATTCTCTGCAGACCTCCAGGTTTCCCCAACCCAGCCACGTGTCATCCCTCTCTCTCTCTGTCTCTCTCTCCCCCTGCTCCAGGCTGCACCTGACAACTCTCAGGATATGACCTACGCCCAGCTGAACCTCTTGGCCCTTAGACGGCAGACAAGTGCACCCCCATCCTCCCTGTCAGAGGAGCCCCCAGAAGAGCCCAGCTTGTATGCTGCTGTAGCCTTCCACTAGCCCAGGAAGGACCCAGACCCCACACTCCAGGGAGGGGGCCTGCAGAACCCCAGAAAGCATGGGTACTAGTGACCGCAGCCAGCTTGGAGACCAGACGTGCTCCCCCAGCAGCTCCTGGGACCCTCTGGGAGTCACCTGGTTCTATAAGCAATATGCCTACACTTTGGAATCAAAGCCAGACTTCTCAATAATCAATGTGTGCATTTAGAACAAAACAGAAGAGAGAGGATGCTTTAAGTGAATGACAATGTAAATATCATTCATCAAACCTATGAAATGGAACATAGACACAACCTACGTGTCCTTGCACTGATAATGGGGTAAAGATGTGGTAACTATACAAACAGAATATTACTCACATATAAAAAATGAAATCTGCCATTTGCCACAACATGGATGGATCTGGAGAGCATCCCGCTAAGTGAGGAAAGTCACACAGAAAAGGACAAGAACTGTATGATTTCACTCATGTGGGTGAAGTAAGAAACTCCGAACTGTCATGTATGTTAAATACATTGAAGCTGTAATTAAAAGCTTTCCTGCAGCCCTAGCTGGTGTGTCTCAGTGGATAGAGCATTAGGCTGCAGACTGAAGGGTCTCAGGTTCGATTCCAGTCAAGGGCACAGGCCTGGGTTACAGGCACGATCTCCAGTGGTGATTCTCATCGATGTCTGTATCTCTCTCTCCCTCTCCCTTCCTCTCTGAAATCAATAAAAAATATTTTTTTAAACTTTTCTGCAGAGTGACTTTAGAGTTCATAAAGTTTCTCTGCTAAATGCCTCTGAACACTTATGTATGTATGAAATACACACGTATATACACATGCATGTATGAAATACACACATATATACACATGGACACACACATGCACACACGGACATATACACAAACATACACAGACATATACATGGGCGCACACCAACAAACACACACAGACATATACATGGACACATATGCATACACATACACACACACACAAAATCTAAAATAGTATAAAGATCTATTATTCTAATTTGAAAAGAATGTATCCAATGTCACTAGATACATCATTAATATCTAAAAACCAATTGCGTTTCAGACTTCCAGTTTTAGACCAAGGGGAAGCAGACCTATGTCTTCCTCGCCCCCCGACAGCACAGCAAAAACCCTGGTCATTGCACATACATCAAACAGAAGCCCACTCCTGGCTTGGGTCAGAGCTGCGAGGTGCGGCCTCCTGACCACAGCAGCCTGGAGACCAGATGTGGACCGGTCGCACCTGGCACCCTCTGGGAGTCACTGGTTCTCGAAGCAATATGCCTACATTTTGGAATCAAAGCAAGAGTTCTCAATAATCAATGTGTGAACTTAGAACAAAACAGAAGTGAGAGAACGCTTTAAGTGAATGATGGGCAGCAGCTGCCAGGATGGCCCTACAGCAGCTCTCCCCCCTCCCCGCCTCTGCCTCACTGACGGACCTGCAGGCCCCCAGGAGCCGCGGAACCCCTACAAGGCTGTGGCTGACCAGGTGTGTGGCTGACCACGCTGCTATGGTCCTCCTCCTTCAGCCCCTCCATGGGGCCTCCTGACAGCTCCCATGTTAACTGCAGATGCAGATTTCAAGGTGAAGGCAGAGTATGTGGAAGCACCTCCTCCCAGGACCAACCTGGAATTACAACTAAATGAAGGAGCAATCACCGTGAATAACCACCTGGAGACTGGCAGGAGGGGCAGGCACAGGAAAAGGGCCGCCCCATCTCACAGGCAGTGGCTGACCTTGGCCTGCACCAGAGTCCCTCCCAAGAGGCCCAGAAGCAACGCACCAGTGGCCAGCCTCAGACATCAGAGCAGGACCCAGCTAGCCTCACAAGCGGCACATCCAAAGGGAGATCTCCAGACAACAGACCCTGCTGAGGCCAATGCCGCTTCGTATGGTCAGCATCTGCCCAGCAGCTTGCAGGCCATGTTTGGGGCTGAGCCTCCCAGTCAGCCAGCCTGAGGGTGGATCCCAGGCACAAACACAATAACCATCAAGACTCAATTACACGGGGTCCCTGCGGAGAGCCGTTCGTCCTCGGAAAACGAGTGCTGTGGAAAGGGGGCCACCCCCTCGCCCTTCACGCAGTGCAGGTTCCTGGGGAACCTGGCCTGAACCATTGGTAGACGACCTGCTTCTGGGTCGGGGTTTCGTACTTAGCAGAGCACGTCCCTCCCTGCGATCTATTGCAAGTCAGCCCTGGACACAGGGTTTGTCTTGTCCTGGCCTCTCTCCTTCCCCAGGGCAGCGCGGTTGGCGGTTGAGGTAAGGAAGGAGGAGGGCGGGAAACCTCGCACAGAGCTGAAGGTGGTGTCCGCATCTTTTCTATCCTTTCGCTCCTGGCACGGAGACCTTCGCCTCCTTTCGCGACCCCGCCAGGAAATTCGGGCTCCAGGCTGGGACAGGGAAGTGGGGGTGGATGGCGCGGACACGGCCCCTTTCCCAGGGGGTGCGAGGGCCGGCTCCCTCCTCCCCATTTTTTCTCCCCCTCCGAGGAACCCGGTCAACCAGCACTCCCAAAACTACCTCCGCAGGACTGTCGCGGGGACGGATCTTTGCGCAGCGGCTCCAGTCGACCAGATGGCCGGGCCCGGACTAAGTCTTGGGCAGCAGTGGAGACTTTGAGAGATGGGGTCAACCAGGTGGCTGGCGCGGATTTAGTCTCAAGCAGCATTGGGGATCACAAGAGATTGGGTCAACCAGATGGCCGGCCCGGACTTTCTCTCTGGGAGTGGGTCAGAGTGGTTGGGTTGACCAGTTGTCTGTGGAGATGAGAGATTGAAGACAAGGGACTGGTGATTGAGCTGGGAGGGCGGGGGGGGAGGGGGCAGGCTAGGGCGGGCCAGGGGCAGGGGGGAGCCTGGGGCCAGCCCTGGGCAGGGAGGGGACTAAGAGCAAATATATATTCACACACACACACACACACACACACACACACACTATATATACATATATATATTTTTTTTTTTAAAGACTCAATTACAAGAGGAGGGCCCACATAACCCACGCAAGGGACATCCCTAGAGCACCCAGCTTAGGTGATCAAAGAGACTACGGCACTTGGTCCCACAGGACACCTACCACATTAGGCCACCCCACCAAGCTGGGAGTCATGGCAGACCTAGCTCATACACAGAAACAAACACAAAGAGGCAACCAAAATAGGGAGACAGAGAAACAGGACCCAAATGAAAAAAAAACAAACAAACAAAAAAAAAAAAAACAGTAGAAAAAAAAAAAAAAAAGCTAAATCAAATGGAAGCAAGCAGTTTATCAGATATAGAGTTCAAAGTAATGGTTATAAAGATGCTCCAGGAATTTAGGGAAAGTTATAACAGCATGAAAAAAAACTTTTTTAAAGTCAGAAATGAAGAATACAATATTTGACATCATGAATACACTGGCTGGAACTGAGTGGCTCATTCATTTGGAGCATTGTCACATACACCAAAAGGCTCTGGGTTCAATTCCTGGACAGGGAACATACCTAGTTGTGGGTTTGGTCCCTGGTTAGGGCCCATACAGGAGGCCAATCAATGTTTCTCTCTCCCTCTCTCCTTCCCTTCCTCTCTCAAAAATCACTTTTAGCCTTGGCTGGTGTTTCTCAGTGGGTAGAGCATAGGCCCCTGCACCACAGTCTCAGGTTCAATTCCAGGTCAAGGGCACATACCTGGGAAGCAGGTTTGATCCCCAGCCCCAGCTGGGGAATGGGAGGGAGGCAACCAGTTGATGTGTCTCTCTCACACTGATGTTTCTCTCTTCCCCACCCTTCCTCCCCAACCTCCCTTCCACTCTCTCTGAAAAGCAATGGAAAAAATATCCTCTGGGGAGGATTAACAAAAATAAAATAAATAAAATAAACTTTAAAAAAACATATCCTCAGTTGAGGATTTTGAAAAAGAATACACTGGAAGGAATAAACAATAGGTTAAATAAAGCAGAAGATCAAGTGAGTGATTTGGAAGACAAGGTAGAAAAAAACAATCAGAACAGCAAAAAGAAAAAAAATGAAAAGAATGAGGATAGTTTAAGGGATCTTTGGGACAAAATGAAGTAGAACATCATCAGCATCTAGGGGTTCCAGAAGGAGGAGAGAGAGAGCAAGAGATTGAGAACTTATTTGAAGAAATACTGACCAAAAACTTCACTAACCCTAGTGAAGAAAAAAGACACACAAGTCCCAAACAAGAAAAACCCAAAGAAGCCCACACCAAGATACATCATAATTAAAATGGCAAATACTAAAGACAAAGAGAAAAACTTTTTAAAATACATTTTTATTGCTTTCAGAGAGGAAGAAAGAGGGGAGAGAGAGAAACATCAATGATGAGAGAATCATTAATCAGCTACCTCCTGCACCACCCACACTGGGCACAACCTAGCATGTGCCTTCACCAGGAATGGAACCATGAACTCCTGGTTTATAGGTCAACTCAACCACTGAACCACACCAACTGGGCTTTAAATATTTATAGCTGAATACCTTGGATGTGTAAATGTATGACTCAACAAATTTGTGAAATGGTCACTATCTAATTGTTCAAATCTGTTTTTTCTTCATTGACATCATTCTCCTTTGCTGGGAGATCAATAACATAAATTGTGGCAAGTCCCCAAGTCTGTCTGTGTCCATGTTGAAATCTGGATTGCCTCCCATGCAGGCTCTTGCCCAGTGAGGGAGAAGGAATTCCCAGTGTGAGGGAGGAGCTCTGCTCAGGGGAGGAGGGGCCCAGAGGAGGCAGCAATGACTCAGAGGTTTCAAAGCAGAGCCATGAAGAAAAAGATGGTGCTGACCTACAGAAACAGGAAGTCAGTGAAGGGAAGTGTGTGGGGAAAGAAAGTCCACAGTCCCAGTGGGACCCTGCTTTCCTCTGAGAAATGGAGATCAGTCTTCTCAGCACCTCCCAGGCCTCCCTCTCCCCTGGGGTGCCCTCCCTGGGACGGCTCCACTGGCTCCTCCAGGCACCAAGGAGAGTGGAGCAGCCTTCAATTCCTCATTGGAGCACTTCACAGAGACCACCAACTCACTCCATGTGCCCCATTGAGCCCTTCTGAGGAGTGTCCCCCACCCACCACAGACTCAAGATGTCTCATCTGTGTCATCCAATCAGCCTCCTTCCTGGTCCTCCAACCCAGACCCTACTCTTTCTCCACTCCTCTCTTCTGCCCACCTCCTGAGGACCCTTCCTATAGCCCCATCTGGTCTGAGCCTGCCTGCTGCACCCCCTCCACCAGTTTCCACCTTAAAAAGAGATCCAAGTTGCCCATCTGATATTCAAGGCTGTGAATGGTCAGGTTGAGCTAAACTCACCAGCCCCAGCAAACACGACTCTCACTCCACAACCCAACTCACCCAGTCACCCACACTCCCCTCCACACAAAACCACACTCAGCAACTGAGCTGTTTAGAAATTCTGTGCAGTCAGGTGAGCATTGGAGTTTTATTATCAACTAGAGGCCCGATGCATGAAATTCATGCACTGGTGTCCCTCAGCCCAGCCTACACCCTCTCCAATCTGGGACCCCTTGAGGGATGTCTGACTGCCCATTTAGGCACCATCCTAATAAGATCGGGACTAAATGGGCAGCCGGACATCCCTCTCACAATCCAGGAGTACTGGCTCCCAACTGCTCACCTGCCTGCCTTCCTGATTGCCCCTAACTCCTTCTGCCTGTCAGCCTGATCACCCCCTAACCACTCTCCTGCCAGCCTGATTGCCCCTAACTGCCCTCCCCTGCAGGTCTGGTCACCCCTAACTGCCCTCAACTTCCGGCCTGGGTCCCCCCAAAATGCCCTTCCCTGCAGGCCTGGTTGCCCCCAACTCTCCTCCTCTGCCGGCCTGGTCACCCCTACCTGCCTTTCCCTGCAGGCTTGATAGCCCCCAACTGCCCTCCCCTGCTGGCCATCTTGTGGCAGCCATCTTGTGTCCACATGGGGGCAGCCATCTTTGACCACATGGGAGCAGCCATCTTGTGTGTTGGAGTGACAGTCAATTTGCACATTACCAGTACACTTTTATTAGATAGAATAGAGGCCTGGTGCACGGGTGGTGGCTGTCATGTTTGCCCTGAAGGGGTCCCAGATCAGGGTGGGGGTTCCCTTGGGGCATAGGGCGACCTGGGCGAGGGTCCTGTGGTGGTTTGCAGGTCGGCCTCACCCTCCAGGTACCCAAGCGCAGTCCCTGATATCTGGGATTTATTTATCTTCTATAATTGAAACTTTGTAGCCTTGAGCGGAGGCCAGGGCAGGCCAGGGCGGGTGGGAAGCTTGGCTTCCTACATTGCCGAGGGAAACCCAAGCCTCCTGCTCACTCCATGGCCACAGCCATCTTGGTTGGGGTTAATTTGCATACTCACTCCTGATTGGCTGCTGGGCGTGGCTGGTGGGGGTAGCAGAGGTACAGTCAATTTGCATGTTTCTCTTTTATTAGTGTAGATAACGTTAAAAATCAATAGAGCCCATCTGCATGACATTTTCACATAGTAGTTGCCTTTTTAAATCAGAAATCTTTTCATACAATCTGTTGATTCAAATTTATCCCATTGGCTTGGAGCTAAAATCCCAAATATTTGCATGGTTCACTAGACCTGTGTAACTAGCTTGAGCCTTCGCCTGACTGCTCTCACTTCTGACCACAACTCAAGATCTTTCTGGTCAAAGACAACCCCCACCAAGCCCACCACCTCTGGGCCGCTCCCTGCTCATGCCATGGGTCAGTCCATGCCTGAGAAGGACCCCCTCAGACAGGATCCAGGTTGCATGGCATCTACCTGTCTTTGAACCTCATTATCCCATTTCCTTTATTCTCCCAACAGGTACATGAGACTGTAACTGAACTGTTTGTTGCCTAAATATCTGTAACATCTGCTTCATTCATCTCACCCCATGAGTCCAGAGAAGGGATCCCTACTCCACAGTGCCTGGCCAGTGACATCCCATGGTTACTGCTCAGTAAGTACTGCCTGATTGTCTGGCCGGCCAGTAACAGCCAAGGGTTACTGCTCAGTAAGTACTGCTTGATTGCCTGGCCAGTGACAGCCCAGGGTTACTTCTCAGTAATACTGCCTGATAGCCTGGCTAGTGGGAGAATTGCACTTACAGAGGCTGAGGAAAGGGAAGTGTCCTACAGAAGCTCGCAGAGGGTCTAGAAAAGGCAGAGTCAGAATTGGGCCAGAAATTGGGTGGGGTCCTCTCCTGCCCTGTTCCTCCACCCTCCTCACCTGGGACAGCTGTCACCTCTGGATTTGAGTTTGGCCTGAGGTGGAGGCAGAGCATGTGGGGACTGGTGTGACTCAGGTTGGTCTCAGAAGTCCCACATCTTGCTGTCCCCTAAGGCCCACCCTTCAGGGAAGGGCTACTTCCCTTCCTGTGAGGCCACTGATGAGGAACCAGTGACGTATCACTTGGGGACTGGACCTTGTCACAGCCCATTCTTGCCTTTGTCCCCAGGCTCTGTGGAGTTTATGTCGTCTGCACACTGGGGACCATGTGAGGAAGCACCCTGACCCAGAGCCTGCCTGCCCTTCTCGGCCTCGGTAAGCTTTGGGGAAAGGAGAGCGGGGGTTAAAAGCTCGGTAGCCATCACTGGGCTGACAGAATGGTTAAAAGACAGAAGAAAACGTGCATGTGTGGAGTCTCAGGAAAGACAAGGGCATTCCCATGGTCACACAGACTCTGTGAGAGCAGGAGCTGGTGCTTCCTTCTGCTATGCCCTGTGCCCTGCACCCTCAGGTACTGGGACCAGGGTCACCCTCTGGATTGGGGTTGGACAGGAGGTGGAGGCAGAGCATGGATGGTGGGAGGTTCTGCTGAGACTCACATCTGGTCCTGAAGGTCCCGGGACCTGCTGTGTCCTCAGCCATCCTTCAGGGAGAGCAGAGTAAGGTTGATGAGGAAACAGGGACCTGTCACCCGGAGCCGGGGCCCTGTCACATCCGTGCATCTGCTTGTCCTGCTCGGCTCTGTGGACTTTATCCGTCATCAGTGCCACTGGGGACCATGGCAGACAGCACCACAACATTGACCTTCATTGTCCTCCTGTCTTTGGTGAGTTGGTGGGAGAAGGCGGAGGGATAGGGTCCTCTCCTCTCCCAGGTCCTGGCCTTGTGAGACCCCAGGACTCAGGAGGCTCAGTGGGGACTGGACTTCGGGGGGAGGAGACGTGCTCAGCCCCAGGTCTGCCTCCCATGCTCAGGGCCCAGACCAGGCCTGGAGCTTCTGTGTGCGGTTGGGGACGGTTCTCACAGGGACTCTCTTCCAGGGCTGTGTCAAGGCCCGAGGGACCAGGTACAGGCAGGTGAGTCCCCCCAACCTCCGACCTCCTGCTTCAGCACAGACCTGCCTGGGCAGCTGGGGAGACACAGGGTTTGGAATAATGGTGAGCAATCTGGGAGGGGCCTGGGAGTGACAGCTGGGGAAAGTGGGGAGAAGGACATCCCAGACATTTCAGGTCTGATTCCTTTTCAGGAGTCGTCCCCAAACCCTCCATCTGGACTGACCCAGGACCCATTGTCACCAAGGGGAGCTCTGTGACCATCTGGTGTCAGGGGTCTCTGCAGGCTAGTGCCTACAGTCTGTATAAAGAGAGGGGCTCTGAGCCCTTGGATACGAGGAAACCACAGAACTCCAGCAACAAGGCCGGTTTCCTCATTGGAGCCATGACTACATCCCACGCAGGGCTGTACCAGTGTGCATATCACACCACTGAGGACATACTGTCAGAGCACAGTGACCCCCTGCTCCTGGTGGTGACAGGTAAGGGAGACACCGGGTCCCCTCCGCACTGTGGGCTCCAGGTCACAGGCAGAGGGAATAAAGTGTGGACTTAGGGGGACCCCACCCCTCACAGTCCACACCTGGGGCATGAGGGTGACGGTCCCTTTAACACAGACCCTTTCTCCTCCCTCAGGAGAGTACAGTGCACCCTCCCTCTCAGCCCAGCCAAGCCCTGTGGTGGCCTCAGGAGAGAACGTGTCCCTCTCCTGTAGCTCAGAGTTCACATCGGGCCCTTTCCATCTGCTGAAGGAGGGAGGGGCTGACCCGCCCCAACACATGGAAGCAGAATGGAGGATCCATACTGGGAGGTGGTGGGCCATCTTTCCTCTGGGCCCCGTGAGCACCTCCCATGGGGGGATCTACAGATGCTATGGCTCTTCCAGCACGTACCCCAACGTGTGGTCACAGCCCAGTGACACCCTGAAGCTGGTGGTCTCAGGTGAGGAGCCCCAGCCCTGCCCCCGTGTCCACAGGTCCGTTCAGGGTCCTATCCCCAGGGGACCTTGGGCTGCAATGCGTTGAGGGAGTACCCAGTGGAGGACCACCCAAAGGGGAGTCTCACCACCCTGAGGGATAGAAAGGGCCAGAGCCGCTCCCATCCCTCCTCAACCTCCTCCTTCTCCCTGAGGCCCAGACATGCTCCTATGGGCAGAGGGAGGCTGGCAAGGATGGAGCTGAGCAGAAGGAGAAAGGCCAGCGGCTCCCATCCTGACCCTCGTCCCCAGTCCTGTGACCTCAGCCTGAGAGATCAAAACAAGAGTGTGACCAGCAGAGGCCGGATCCCCAGAGAGAGCAGGACCCCTGCTGGGGCTCAGCCTGTCTCCCAGGGGGATTTGGGGGGTGAAGATGCTCAGGGCACGAGGGCTCTGAAGCTGACAGGGGACAGGTGCGGTGGTCATGCAGAGGGAGATGCTGGGGGACCACCAGGGGAGGAGCAGCCCCCACCCCTCTCCTCCCATCCTGTTTTAGCAGCCTCTGAGGATGGGTCCCCAAAGGGAAGTCAGGCCCTCAGAGGACTAAGTGAGGGTCTGGGGGGAGGTGGTGGGTGGGAGGAGCTCAGTGTTGGTCTTGGCTCAGCCACTTCCTGGGTAATGGCCTGAGGAGAGTTCCTCCTCCTCACTGGGACCGAGTTCTCCAAAGGCTGAATACTTTGTGTGCCGTGTCTGTGTGTACGCGCATGCACGCACATGTGTGCATGTGTGTTGGGGACTCAGGTAGTGTCTGAGCCTCCTCCACAGCCTTCCAAGGAGCAGCCCTGGAGTCAGGAGGAGAAGCCTCAGCCCTGGTTCAAGTCCCAGCTCTGCTCCCGCCTGCCTGTGGGACCTTAGACATGTCTGTTCCTCCGAGTCCTGGTCCATCGGCTGTGGGTCAGGCCCCCACCTCCCTCAAAGGGAAGGCCCTCAGCACGCAGCCCGGCCCTGGTCAGAGCTCAGGAAAGAATCAGGCCTCCCTCCTGCCCTTCCCGGAGGCACCCCACGTGCACAGACCCCACTGTTAGGGGTGGGGAGGTCAGGCTGCAGAGTGGGACAGGGATCTGAGGTAGAGAGGGGTAGTGGTTGGATTTGGTAACAGGTCTCTGCACTGGTGTTCTACTGAAGCTGACAGGTGACAGGTGTGGTGGTCATGCAGAGGGAGATGTATAAGAGACAGCATAAGTAATAACAACAACAATAACAACAATATGTAAGGGAACTCACAGTCCTGGGTTCCAGTCCCAGCCCTGCCCCATCCAGGCTGGGTGCCCCGGGGCAGGTGATTAACCTCTCTGAGCCTCAGTGAAATGGGTGAGTTCAGCAATCCCTGGTGGATGACTGTTGTGAGGGTAAAATCAGTGACAGACCCCAGCACGTGCCTCGAACACAGGAGGTGCTCATTCAATTGCATCACTGGCTCATTCATGATGTCACTCGTGTTCAAGGTCTCCAATGGTACCTGATTGTCCTGATCGGGGTCTCGGTGGCCCTGGTCCTGCTGCTCTTGCTCTTCCTCTTCCTCCGATTCCGGCTTCAGAGCAAAGGCAGGACGTCAGGTGAGTAGGGATGACCTGGGTCACAGAAGGGGGGAGGGAGGGGAGGGCTTAGGGCACCAGCCAGAGTGAAACCAAATAGATGGGTAAGGTCAATGGTAAAACCTCCTGCAGCGTTTCCCAAGGGAGATTAAACATGGACGTGTAAGTAGTCTCAAATATTCTTTTGGCTTTTTCAGCCTTACCAGGTGTGTGGGAACATGTGCAGGTTTAGTTTTTTATCCCTTAGAATGGCTTTCTCTTCATTGTGAGGAGGTGGGAGGGGCTGTGACCTTCTCAGTTGTTGGGTCCTCTGCTCATCTTAGTGCAGCCCCAGGGGAGGGCTCTGGGGGAGTTGGAGGCTGACCCCACCTTCCCACAGTGGCTGCAGCATCAGAGCCAGAAGACAGAGGCCTGCAGAAGAGGTGAGCCCTCTCCCCAAGAACCCGAGCCCCACCCATCTGGTCCGAGGCCCCCCCTCAGCCCCCTAACGCTCTGCCTGTCTCCTCCCCCAGCTCCCGCCCAGCTGCTGAGGCCCAGGAAGCAAGTTTGTGTAAGAGAAAGGGGTTGGCGGGGGGGAGGGCAGGTCCACGGAATACGGATGGGCTGTGGAGACCGGGGATCGGTTGGAGATGCTTCTGGGCTTGGTGGTGAGACAGCTGGAAGTTCATACTGTGTGACCTTGGCCACGTCCCTGAGCCTCTCTGGGCCTCTGCCGTGTGAGGTCTCAGGGAATCTTGGCAGGAGATGAGATGGCCTTGTTCTGTCCCCACCAGATACTGTCGCAGAAGACGCACAGCCTGAGCGGGTCAGACAGCTGGACAGTCGGGTGAGCTCCATCAGGTCCTGAGCAGGGCGCCCACACCTTGCCCACACACTAAATCCAGTGGACACGGGGCAGTCTGAGCCCCACACAAAGGGCTGAAACCCAAGCCCTGGGCCTGCAGAGGGCGCTTCTAAAACCCACACACAGGGTCCTAGAGCCTCCCTCAGCCCTCGCTGGGTCCATCCTCCCGCCTGGCCCAGGAGCCACACAGGTGCCAGCAGGCTCTGTACACGGCAGGCTCCCTCAGCTCACCCTAGGGAATGGACGGCACTCTGTGAGGGCAGCAGTGGGGTCCGACTGTCCCCCCATGGTGACGGCTCCACACCCAATTCCTGTCTCCCCAGCACCAGACTCACACCTCCGACCTTCCAACCTCACATCCCTCCTCCCCTAGACCCCCAAAGACACAATGACTGACGGAGGGCAAGACTAGAGACAAGACCACCCCTCACTGTGCCCAGCAGAGCCCTGGCCACCAAGGCCCCAGGACTGTGTCCTTTCCTCCCTTGCCTCAGGCTTCCCTACCCCAACCACGAGCCTCCATTCTCCCCACCACAGGCTGAAGACCCCCAGGATGTGACCTACGCCCAGCTCAAGCCCTTGACACTCAGCCAGGAGTCAAGTGCACCCCCTTCCTCCCCATCAGAGGAGTCCCCAGAAGAGCCCAGCATATATGCTGCTCTGGCCAGGCACTAGCCCAGCAAATCCAGGGAGGTCCCTGCAGGGACCCTAAAAGGCATGAAAGCTGCCACCATGGACACTCAGCTAGTGACCCCTGCCAGCCTGGAGACCTGACGTGCCCCAGCAGCTCCTGGGACCTTTTGGAAGTTGACTGCTTCCAGGAACTGCATCGTTAAACAGCTGACCTACAGACACCGCCACAGGGACCCCGCCGACTGCAGGATCCCAGGGAACTGCCATTGAGGCAGTAAATACCCAAGTGGCAACCTCGGGCTGAGGGAGGGCCTACTGCCCAGTCACTGTCACTGTGCCCTTAACTGATTGAGCCTAAAAGTTCCCAGACAGGGACCAACCACAGGACAGGACGCAAGGTGGCTGCACCACTGAGGGGTTGCTCAACTTCGTGTTTCTCATTTCCCAAGACTCAGCCACTTCCTCCCCTGCCTGAGGAAGCTTCTCAGCAAGGAAAAGGGAAGCCTGCTCCCTCCTGACCACTTCTTCATACCCCAGAGCCAGGGGGAGGGGCACCTCTCCAAAGGCCACGAACCCATCCCCCACTTCACTTAAATCTCACGACAGAACCGGGAATCCGCCCATCAACAATCGGTAACCAGCTGTGGAATGAGCCTGTAGATCTTCAGCAAACCAAGGTGGATGGACCCGGATCAGCTCTCAGCTCCCACCCCTTCACCCAGACTTCTTACCAGGGACCAGGGTCAAAAGCAAGAAGTGGGAGCTAACCCCTGACCTCCACTTGCTATTTCCTCTGCATGGAAATGACTGTTCATCTGTCAGAACTTCCTGTTTTTTTTTGTGACTTATTCAGAATGCTTATCTTTAAACTTAACAAAAATGATTTACACCCTGATTTGGTTGTGGGTAGAGCATTTGGTTCAGTGGCTAGAGCGTTGGCCTGCAGACCAAAGGATCATGGGCTCTATTCTGGTCAAGGGCACATACCATGTTGGGGCTTGTGCAGGAGACAACCAATTCATGTTTCTCTCACACCAATGTCTTTCCCTCTCTTCACCTCTCCCTAAAAATCAAATGGAACCACACCCTCAGGCGAGGATTAACAAAAAATTTGCTTGCCAGTAGCTATCAGGTTTTAATTCAAAGAACCTTCCCCTAAGAACCTTGGTCTCCTGCTGTGGTGTGAATGTCTTCTCCATTAGTTCAGACCCCCCCCCACATACCTCCCCCCACCCCCAGGCCAAGGACTGGCACCTACAGGTTGTGACAAGTACCTACGGTGGTGGCTTCAGCAGCACATACTCAAGTGGACAGATCAGCACGGCTCCTGAGCAAGGATGACGTGCAGATTCATGAAGCATCCCCAATTTTTTGATGAACAGCAACTAGACTTTAGGGCAGGCGTCCTCAAACTATGGCCCGCGGGCCACATGCGGGTATTTTTGCCAGTTTTTACTTCAAAATAAGGTATGTGCAGTGTGCATAGGAATTTGTTCATAGTTTTTTTTAAACTACAGTCCGGCCCTCCAACGGTCTGAGGGACAGTGAACTGGCCCCGTTTAAAAAGTTTGAGGACCCCTGCTTTAGGGGGTGATGACTTTATAGTGTGTATATGGATGTTGAATTGTTTTTTACACCAGAAATAAAAGCCCACAAGCATCGGACCAAACCAGGTTAACCAGGCCCCCTGTGCAGAAAGCAGCACTTGACAGGTGTGAACTAGCTCTAAGTATCCTGGTGAAGAACCCAGGCCCCACTTTGCCCAGTTACAGACTATGTTTGGAGCAGGGAGGGAAGGAAAGAGATCACCACAGAGACCAGTTTCAAAGTGTTTTATTATCTGACTGAAAAACTAGACACTCCGCCAGTCCAGGGGGGATTCGGGGACCTAATCCTCCTCCTCGTCATCACCGGCTCCAGCCCCGCCCTGGCCCTTCTTGGCGTTCTTCCTCTTCACGCGGCCTGGCCGGCCACCCCCGTATGGGGACCGGAGGGAGAAGTCGATGTGCTTCTGAGAGTCCAGACGGACAATGAAGGACGGGATGTTCACCACCTGCTTGCGGACCCTGGAGGGGGGATGGCAGGTCAAGGGGGAGTAGGACCCCACACTGGACAAGACACACTCTCCTCACTTGTACCTCAAGCTGACCGGTTGGGCATTTACAGTTGCGTTCACACAGCTAAGCCGGCCGGGCCTCCTGATCCTACGGCCTCCGGGTCCATCTAATCTAATCCGTACAGATCCTTTGTGAGATGAGCTTCTCTCATTTCACACAACAGGGAGATGCAGAAATAACCACACAAGGCTACAAGGCCCATGAGGTGAGGTGGCAGTGTATAAACCCGAGATCTGACTTTCCAATATTCTCAACTGTGCCAGACACAGAGCTTCGTTTTCCTGCAGTTTCTCTGCCCTGGAAGCAGCAGCCCGGGGCTGGCCTCCATGAAGTCATTTCCAACAAGAAATGTGACTGAGGATCTTGCCCGGGGGTCGCAGGGCTAGGGAGGGGCTTAGGCAGCAATTGCACAAATCAGCATCCTGGCCACTCACTGCATAGCTCCCTCTCCCCCGCCCCCCGCAGTGGTGCCCAATTTACAGAAAGGGCAAGCAGTACCCAAATTAAGACCCGCTGCCCTGACTGGTGTCTTCACTGCACCAGCCACCACCCTGAGCCCTGGACTATGGTCCACTGGCCAAGTTAACACCCCCTGTGCAAGAATCCCAGAGGACGTCACGAGTGGGCCCTGGGGACAGCTGAGCCCACCCAAGCAAACTGAGGCCCAATGACTTCTCTCTCAACTGGGGCACCAGAGCTGTTACCTGTCCAGCTGCCTGCATGCCTGGCAGTGGCCTTCGCAAGGTGTACGGCTCAAGCCGCAGTGACCCTTGCGCTGGGCTATGGGGGGGTGAGGCGGCCCCCAGCTCCCCACAAGCTGTTTGTAGGGGTCACTCTGTACCCTCAAGGTGAGCTCACACCTTTGTCACCTCCAAGGGCTGCACAGGAGACAGGGACAGCAGGCTTAGTGAGAGCAACCTTCAGAAGGGATGGGAGTGGCGGGGGGGGGGGGGGGAGTGATTCAGGGAGCCTGGCATAGGTGGTACCTGATGTGACGCTGGCGGATCAGCACACGGGCATGGTGGATGGACTTGGCCAAGCCCAGCTTGAAGACCTGGGTCTGCAGGCGCCTCTCCAAGAAATCCTCGATCTTCAGGCCCAGGATGTAATCCAGCTTCATCTTGCCCTCGTCCAGCACCCCAATGCGGACGAGGCGCCGCAGCAGGGCATTGCCTGGTGAGGGGGAGGAAGCATGAGCCACGGTTCCGGCTGACCTCACACTTGATGGGTGCAAGCCAAGTCCTCCATCCTATGCTGACCATGTTGGTGGGACATCCATGGAAGAGCTAATTCTGACATAGGAGTTAACATACCAGCCACCACGTGACTGGTGTGACCCTCACACAACCCTAAGGCAGGTTCCCATGGCTACATCCATCTCACCACGGAGGGCATGTGACTACATACAGCTGTGTCCTCATCTGGAAAAGGAGAGCCTTCCTCAGAGCTGTCAGGAAGGAAGATGACAACTCACTAAAAGGGCTCAGCATTACCTGCAAGACTAAGGGCTGCTGTTATCAAACTATGACTCCCAGGACAAAGCATGGGGGTAAGCTAACATTCTGGAGTGAAGAAAGCACTACCAGCTGCACAGCACAGGCTTATAGCTAATTAGCACCTTAACACGGACATAAAAGCCCAAAACGTTTGTCCCTGAAAGGTTTAGTTTCACTTCTCCCCTCCCTTTCCTGTGGCTACATGGCTTCATTTACTAGAAAGTGAAGGTGCTGACTTCCCCTTGCAATTTCCATTTCTACCCTGGAAAACCACAATCCTTGGACACCTACGGATTACCTATCATCTCTGCCACATGACTGTCATCTAACTACAGCCTCAAGTTTCACTGTGACTAGCTCCGTGTCTGAGTCCTGAGACCAGAACCCGCAGGGGCCTGCACCCTACAACCTCTGGGATTAAGTCTCACCCAATACCAGCGTCACTGGGAAAGGGGATTCTGAACTTGTATGAGACTGTCAAGGGGAGGTCTCTCACCATTTGTTCTTACAGGTATCTGTAGCCACCCCTGTGAGGTGCTGTGCAGGTTAAATAACACGTATGAAGATCTTAGAAAAAAGCACTCAGCCAATCCTTATAAAAGATCAGTCAGCTATTTTAATATTATTGCCACCTTACAATCTGAGAGGTACTATTAAAATTTGAGTGTGATTGTGTCCATCTTCCACTAACTTCCCATCTCAAAGCAGAAAATTAAGACCTGAAGAGTCTAAATGTCTTCCCTGTGACATCCACAAGTCCTCCCGTTCAGGCCTTTGCTAAATGTCACCTGAACGTCCCTGACCGCCTTATTTAAGCAGGAAAATGTACACACCAAAGTCCCCCGCCCTGCAATCCCCATCAGAGGTCTCACTGTCTATCCCCACCAGAACCATTGTCACGTTATATATGCTATACAGCTATAGCCAGGTGCCCCCGCTTGGCTGGCATTATTGATTTTGGTCCACAGTAAAGTAAGCTCCACCATTGTTTGAGTAAAACAAAGTCACTCATAAGGGACAGTGTAAGGATTTGTATCCAGAGTCACTTCTCCACCCCCCGCATTCCCATTAAAATGCCAAGGATCCACTTGTTCAACTTAACACTCTGGCCACTGGACAGGCACGCCTAGGAGAACCGCAGTGGCCCTGCACCTCATGGCTGTCCCGTGGGCTCCCACACACACCTTCAAACAAACGCCGTTGGTCTTTCTCGTCCAGCGTCAGCAGCTCCCGAGCAGCCTTGCGGATCTTGGCCAGGGTAAATTTGACCCTCCAGACCTCACGTTTGTTTCGGAGCCCATACTCTCCTGCAAAAGAAAAAAAAAGGGGGGGGGGTGAGTTAATGGGCGAACAGGCTGTCCCCACAGACTAGTGCCGAAGCTGGATTGGTGGCTCTGGGTTACACAAACATCTTCCCAAACCACTAAAATTCTGAACTTGGGGGATGAAGAAGGGGACACACCGCGGAGAACTAGAACAGACCGAGCACGTGGCAGGCCTCACCCACGCGTCAGCCTTCCCCCGACCCCGGAAGCCGAAACCCTGCCTCGGCCCCTCACCGATCAGCTTCAACTCTTGGTCGAGGCGGGATTTCTCGAAGGGTCTCCGCGGGGTCACATAGGTCTTGCGACAAACCCAACTCCGGGCCACCGGCATATTGGCTGCGCCGCTCCGCCTGCGCAGGAGAGAAAGCCGATGGTGAGGAACGCGCGCGGCGCCTGCGCGGTCCCATGACTACGCTAGAATCCCGTGGCGCCCAGAGAAGATCTCGCGAGAACAGTCCCCAAAGCTTCCCCAACCGCCTTGACTCCACAAACGTGTAGCCGTCCTGTCCAACCATCCTCATCTCATGGCCCACCCCAACCTCTTCACTGCTTTTATCCAAGTTTAAGAGGCCCGCGCGGCCTTACAACCCACACCACAACCAGAAAGCACGTTAACACACCTAACCCGAGCGCGCACCCGGCAGGGAAAGAGGAGCGCACGCGCCCCTGCCGCGCTTTTATAGCAACGCCGACGTCGGTGACGTCATCACGCACGGCGCATGCCTGCACCAATCAGAAGAGGCGTTGGCGGGCGGCACCGCTGTGGAGACGAGAGGCGGGGCCAGAGCGGCTTTAATAAACCGGGGCCCGTTGATCCCGACCTGACAGGGACGCGGGGCACCGCCGATTCCAGAAGCGGGGACCGTCTTCCGCCCCCTGGTGGTGCCTCAAGTCCGGTCCGCTAGCCTCCGAGTCGGTGTCATGTCGGAGAGGTAACCGCCACCCTCTCCGGACCTCAGCCGGCTCCCTCTCAGGGGGCTCACAGCTTCTTCCAGAAGATTCTCCGTGGATTCGGTGAATAATGAAGCCGTTCTTTCCTCAGAACAACGTCACCCCGAAGCCAGCCGGCCCTTTTGGACGCCGGCTGCAAATCGGAGGCGTGAACTCGGAAAGCGGGGGACCCACGGCGTCGCCTCACCTAGCGGCTCCGGCTGCCCTCCCTCCGCGGGCGCCTCGTTAGTCCGTTGACGGAGCTGCACCGGGAATGCGACAGCCCCGCCGCTCCCGGAGCTTAGAGGCTTAGGGGGACGGGGGAAATGGCAAATTGAAGGAAGCAAGTCGCTCGGAGCGGGAGCGCTGAGGAAAGTAAATTGCCGATAATGACTGAGGGAAATGGTACGTCCGATAGGATGGTGCCGGCGGACTCTGAGGAGGGGGCGTTGTTTTTTTTAACGTTAAGACCCAAGGATTTAAAAAAAAAAAAAAAAACTTTGTGCCTATTTTTTTTCCTTCAAGTGTTCTATAGATTTTTAGAAATGAAAGAAGACAGACACAGCGACTCCCATGTCACTCACTGGTTGATTCCGCCTGTGCCCGGGGCGGCGATGGAACCGGCCGCCCTTGCACTTCCGGCGATGCTCTGACCAGCTGGGCTCCCGCCAGGGCGGCTTGGTGCCTCTTTCCCTAAGAGCCGCTTTTGTGGGGTTTTCCCTTTGTTGTTGTTTTTTGAATCCTCACCAGAGAATATTGTTTCCATTGATTTTTAGAGCGAGGGAAAGACAGAAACATCAATGTGAGAAAAAACACATGGATTGGTAGCCGCCCAGGGAGGAGCCTGCAACCTAAGTACATGCCCTTGACTGGAATCGAACCCAGGACCCCTTGGTCCGCAGGCCGACGCTCTATCCACGGGCTAGGGCAGCAGTTTCTTTTTTTTTTTCCCTCGAGCCACAAGGTTTTTTTTTGTTTGTTTGTTTTAATTTTATTGATTTTTCACAGAGAGGAAGAGAGAGGGATAGAGAGCTAGAAACATCGATCAGCTGCCTCTTGCACACCCCCCACTGGGGATGTGCCCGCAACCAAGGCACATGCCCTTGACCGGAATCGAACCTGGGACCCTTGAGTCCGCAGGCCGACGCTCTATCCACTGAGCCAAACCGGTTTCGGCTAGGGCAGCAGTTTCTAGTCTGAGGTTGGTTCCCAGGACCGGGTGGCTGTTCGGAAACCTCCCCGTAGTCTGCGCCACGGTGACACCATTTGTCAACCTGGAGGAATTGGCAGTTTTTTATCTCCTTTGCCAACATCTTGCCCTCAGGGTTATTTCCTCCAGTCCTTGGCTCCCTGGAATAATCCCATTCACACCTTTGCTTGTCGTTAGATTATGTTTATTGAGCACTTTATTTTTTTTTAATGTATTTTATTGATTTTTTTATACAGAGAGGAAGGGAGAGAGATAGAGAGTTAGAAACATCGATCAGCTGCCTCCTGCACACCCCCTAACGGGGATGTGCCCCCAGCCAAGGTACATGCCCTTGACTGGAATCGAACCCGGGACCTTTCAGTCCTCAGGCCGACGCTCTATCCACTGAGCCAAACCGGTCAGAGCTATTGAGCACTTTAAATGTGCTAGGCTTTGGGCCAAACACTATCTGGGTTGTAAGAATTCTAGTGGCCCATGATTATATTAAAAGTAATAGGTGGCATTCTGAAATGCTTACTACACAGGAGGCACTGTTCTAAGAATTTGACGTGAATTACTGTATTTGATCCTCAATACCTGCTTCCGAAGGCCCTCGGAGAAGTTGCCCGGCCTCATTAAGGAGCACTAACACTATTTTTTTTTTTTAATTTTTTTTTTAATTTCTTTATTGATTAAGGTGTCACATATTTGTCCTCATCCCCCACTAACACTATTATCAATCGTATCTCACAGAGACCTGAGGCACCAAAAGGTGGTTAGGAACGTGTGCAGGACTGCCCCATGTGGAAATAAATGAAAACAAGCAGAGGATGTTTATTCAGAGTGAGAGCGTCAATCACCGTCACTTGCATCTTGGCAGACTCCAAGGCAGGCAGAAGGGTTTTATTTTTTTTTTTATTTTTTTCAGAAGGGTTTTATAGTGGCCAAAAGGTACAGTTTTATTTTTTGTTGTTGTGTTCTTTAATACGCTTATTGATTTCGGAGAGGAAGGGCAAGGGGGAGAGATAGTAACATCATTGATGAGAGAGTCATTGATTGGCTGCCTGCTGTACCCCCGGCCTCCCCCTTACTGCAACCCAGGCAGGTGCCCTGATCAGGAATCAGCCAGGATCTCTTGGTTCCTGGATGGATGCTCACCCACTGAGCCACACCAGGTGTGCTCTGATTGGAGGCTGGTGGCCTGGGAAAGCTGGAGGTGGACTATTTTCATGTGTGCTATCTGAAAACATTTTTTAACCCTTTGCACTTGCTTTTTTCTCGATTCCTTTATTCTACTCGGGATTTAATTTTTTAAATACCCCAGATTTTACAAAGCGCGGCAGTAGAATAAAAAACTAGAGTTTCTTTTCATACAAACTTATTTATTTGGATTTTATTATATTTCAAATTATTGATACATTCAATACAATTCGACATACGAGCTGCTACCAATGCTAGCCGTGTCGAGTCACACTCGACATCCGAGTGCAAAAGGTTAAAATAGATTTTTATTGATTTCAGAGAGGAAGGGAGAGGGAGAGAGAGATAGAAACATCAATGAGCCGAAACCGGTTTGGCTCAGTGGATAGAGCGTCGGCCTGCGGACTCAAGGGTCCCAGGTTCGATTCCGGTCAAGGGCATGTACCTTGGTTGCGGGCACATCCCCAGTGGGGGGTGTGCAAGAGGCAGCCGATCCATGTTTCTAACTCTCTATCCCTCTCTCTTCCTCTCCGTAAAAAATCAATAAAATATATTAAAAAAAAAAAAAAAAAAGAAACATCAATGAGAGAGAATCATTGGTTGGCTGCCTCCTGCACGCCCCCTACTGGGGATTGAGCCTGCAACCTGGGCATGTGCCCTTGACCAGAATGGAACCCGGGACCCTTCAGTCTATAGGCCGATGCTCTATCCACTGAGCAACACCAGCCAGGGCTTGGCTTTCTCTTGATCTTCAATTGGAACCAAGGACAAAAATTAGGGAAGCTGTCAGTTTCTAATCAAGTCCTGGCCCTTTCGCACTGTTACAGGGATCATCGTTTCATCCATCCGCCCACCCCCGTCCCTTCTCTGTACCTGTGTTTGTTTCTGTGTTCATTTGGTTTTTGTTCACAGGTTATCTCACAGACAGAAAGATTATAGGAGCACAGGGACCTCCTCTTTTCTATTCATCAGCAACTAAGTGTAGGTCCAACATATAATTGATAATAAATTATTAAATGTTTGAATAACTACATGCATCATCTACAGAAGTTCCCACAACCCCCTCCTTGGGTTTATTTGCTGGAATGGCTCACAGAACTCAGAAACGTTTTCCTCACTAGATTCCTGTGCTCTGCCTGTTATCTGTCCTTCCCACTAACCCCTGGCAACCACTCATCTTTCCACTGTCCCCATAGTTTTGCGTTTCCCAGAAGGTCATGTCATTGGAATCATATAGTATGTAGCCTTTTCAGATTGGTTTTTTCCACTTAGTAATATGCACTTAAGGTTCCTCCATGTCTTATCCTGGCTCAGGCTCATTTCTTTTTAGTGCTGAATACTATTCCATTTACTAACTGAAGGACATCTCCGTTGCTTGCAAAGTTTGGCAATTATAAATAAAGCTGCTATAAGCCTGGGAGCACATTTTTGTGGGGTCCTAAGTTTTCACTCCTTTGGGTAAATACCGAGGAGCATAGAGAGTAATTTAGTTTTGTCATAAACTGCCCAACTGTCTTCCAAAGTGACTATACCATTTGCATTCCTGGCAGCAATGAATGAAGAGTTCCCATTGCTCCGCAGCCATACCAGCACTCGGTGGTGTCAGTGTTCTATATTTTGGCCATTCTAACAGGTGTGTAGTGGTATGTCATTGTTAATTTGCATTTCCACGATGACATATGATGTGGTGCATGTTATCATATGCTTACTTGCCATCTCTATCGTCTTTCATGAGGTGTCAAGGTTTGGAGCCCATTTTATTTTCAAACCTCACCCGAGGAGGATATTTTTTCCATTGATTTCTAAAGGGAATGGAAGGGAGTGGGACGGGGAGAGAAACATAGGTGTGAGACAGACACACCAACTGGCTGCCTCCCATACAAGCCCCGAGGGGAGGTGGGTAGAGACCAAACCTGCAACCCAGGTACTTGCCCTTGGACTGGGACTCGAACCTGAAACCCTCTGGCACACAGGCCAGGACTCTAACCACTGAGGATACTGACCAGGGCTTGGGACCATTTTTTAAAAATATATTTTATTGATTTTTTACAGAAAGGAAGGAAGAGGGATAGAGAGTTAGAAACATCGATGAGAAACATCGATCAGCCGAAACCGGTTTGGCTCAGTGGATAGAGCGTCGGCCTGCGGACTCAAGGGTCCCGGGTTCGATTCCAGTCAAGGGCATGTACCTTGGTTGCGGGCACATCCCCAGTGGGGGGTGTGCAAGAGGCAGCTGATCGATGTTTCTCTCTCATCGATGTTTCTCTCTATCCCTCTCTCTTCCTCTCTGTAAAAAATCAATAAAAATATATTTTAAAAAAAAATGAAACATCGATCAGCTGCCTCCTGCACACGCCCTACTGGGGATGTGCCCGAAACCAAGGTACATGCCCTTGACCAGAATCGAACCTGGGACCCTTAAGTTCACAGGCTGATGCTCTAGCCACTGAGCCAAACTGGTTAGGTAGGGCTGGGACCATTTTTTAATTATATTCTTTGTTTTCTTATTGTTGAGTTTTAGGAGTTCTTTGCATATTTTGGACAATAGTCCTCTATCAGATGTGTCTTTTGCAATATTTTCTCCCAAGTTTTTAATTTTAATGAAGTCCAGCTTACCAATCCTCTCTTTCATTGATCATGCCTTTGGTGTTGCATTAAATGTCATTGCCAAACCCTAGGCCATTAGGTTATCTCCTAAAAGTTTTAAAGTTTTCTGGTTTTGATTTTATATTTAGATCTATGATGCATTTTGAGTAAATTTTTTTTTGTCAGGGGTGTAAGTTATGTGTCTAGATTTTTTTGTGGCCTGTTGGTGTTCTCACAAGTTTTTAATGGAGGAACTTCTGAGAGGGAAGATTCAGGATATAGATACTGAGACTTATATGTTGTTGTGGAGAGAAAAGAGGTTGGATAACATATTTACAAGCTAATTACCAAAGAGACACAAAGAACAGTGTTAACCAGGAAAGCGTTAATCCTGTTTAAAATTAACCCAAACTTATAGGAAATTGAGATCTTATCAAGTTGGTTTACCAAGAAGTCAATAAAGTTGGGGGTAGAAATTGAGGAAATAGAGGTAGAAACTTTCAGCTCTAGGATTTTTACCATGTGAGTGTATTACAGTCATATGAACTGTATGACAAAACAAGACTACAGATTGTTTTAATATATGTATGAACATTGGAAATCAGTACTGATAATGTTCTAGCAATTTAAGCAGAAAGATATAGGGATCATTTTATAAATGCATATTTTATAGCTATGTGTTTTAGCTTTTGTAAAAAATTGTGGAATATGACACATATTAAAAAAGGATCTAGCCCTAACCGGTTTGGCTCAGACTCAAGGGTCCCAGGTTCGATTCTGGTCAAGGGCATGTACCTTGGTTGCAGGCACATCCCCAGTAGTGGGTGTGCAGGAGGCAGCTGATTGATGTTTCTCATCGATGTTTCTAACTTTCCCTCTCCCTCTCTGTAAAGAATCAATAAAATATATATATATTTTTTAAAAAGGATCTAGCCCTAGCCAGTTTGGCTCAGTGGATAAAGTGTCCGCCTGCAGACTGAAGGGTCTGGAGTTTGTTTCTGGTCAAGGGCACATGCCCGGATTGCGGACTCCGTCCCCAATAGGGGGCGGGGCGTGCAGGAAGCAGCCAATCAATGATTCTCACCATTGATGTTTCTCTCTCTCCCACTCCCTTCCTCTCTGAAATCAATAAAAATATATTTTAGCCCTAGCTGGCTTGGCTCAGTGGATAGAGCATCAGCCTGTGGACTCCAGGGTCCCGGGTTCGATTCCGGCAAAGGGCACATGCCTGGGTTGCAGGCTCAATCCCCAGTGGGGGGCGTGCGGGAGGCAGCCAATCGATGATTCTCTCATCATTGATGTTTCTGTCTCTCTCTCCTCCCTTCCTCTCTGAAATCAATAAAGAAATATATTTAAAATATATATATTTTTTTAAATAATAAAGGAGCTAGAATATAAATGTATGCTATTTCAGAAGACCCAAGAGCATTTCCTGACATTCTCCTCCCCTTTCTAAACCCCTGTTCTGAAACATTCACCTCCTTCTTCTCTTCCTGAATTATTTTTATTTACATACTAGAGGCCTGGCGCATGAAATTCGTGTGGGGGTGGAGGTGGGGAGGTCGGGGGTCTGAAGGAAGTGGGGCGCGTGTCCCTCAGCCCAGCCTGCACCCTCTCGCAATCCTAGGCCCTCTCGCAATCTGGGACGCTGCATGCACCAGTGACCATACTTTTCATACAGGTCAAAGGCATCTTGCTGTTGTATGGGCAGCTATATTTTTTTGCCCTGATTATAAAAAGCAGTACATAACATGATCCTTCTGAGGCAGTAGTACCATTTTCCCCATCTTATGGGTGGAAAAACTGAAGCAGAGAGAAGTTAAGTAATTGGCTTTGTCACACAATTATAAGTGTCAGAATCAGGGCTGACCACAAAATATGCAAGCTAGAGTCCATGCATGTCATCACTGCATCATCCTATTTTTTCAGTGTTAGAGTAGACTTGCCAGGTTTAATTTTTAAGAGACTGTTCCCATTATATAGGGTAGGGTCCCTAGGCCTGGCCAGTGATCAGGGCCATCTGTGGGGCCACCGGCGGGCGGGGCGATCGAGGTGGGGCCCTGCTGGCACCTGCCTTGGCTGGCGGCCTAGTGCCACCCGCTGCGCCCCCCCCCTCAATTGCCGCTGCTGCCAGTTGCCTCCCTCTGGGGTGAGGGGGACCAGTCGCTCAATGTAGGAGCTGCCCCTGGTGGTCAGTGTGCATCACAGCGACCGGTCGTTTGGTCGATTTGCATATTAGGGTTTTATTATATAGGATGCATCTGAAATGTTTCATTAAAATATTTTCAAAAGGAAGTTTAACACGGTGAGAATAGCTCAGACTTTGTTCAGAGTCAGAAATCCCAGACCTGTTACTTACTAGCTGTGTGACCTTAAGCAAGTCACTTCCCCTCCTCCAGACTTTTGCTCATGTAAAAGCAGATGCAAATGGCCACACTCCCCAGGACTGTCCTAAGGATTCAAATCACAAATGCCACATTTATTCAACAAGTTTATTGAGATCTCTTGGGACCTGAGCCCTGTAGAAAACAGAGATGAACCAAACCGAGTCTTCACTCCCAAGAAGCTCACAGTTTGGAAATCAGTAACTACCAAAACAACACAGCCAGTCAGTGCTTGAAACATGGAGGGACACAAGAAGGATGTAGTGTTTGTAAATCTGGAATCAAACACTAGCCGTAGGCAGAGGTAGGAAGGTGTTCTAGTCTCCCACACAGAGATGAACTTGGAACCATCTAGAAAGGCTCTCGCCCCAGACACAGCCACACCCTGAAAGTCTCCGGAGTTCACTGCAGGCTGGCCCACTGCAGGGAGGTGTAGACCACCTTACCATCAGGCTGCGGAGAACAGAGGAGCAGCGTCTTCCTGACGCTGGTTCCCAGGCGGCCCGCAGAGACCAGGTCCCGGAGCGGGATGGGATCCCCAGGAGCCCAGCACTGGGCGATGTAGTGGGCATGGAAGCGGAGCGGGTCACCTGGGTGAGGAAGAGAGGCATGCAGCAGTTCCCAGGGGCACAGACTGCCCACTGACTATTTTTTTTTTTTAATCCTCACCTGAGGCTCTATTTTCCGTTGCTTTTCAGAAGGAGTGGAAGGGAGGGAGTGGGGGGAGAGAGAAACATCAACTGGTTGCCTCCCCCACGCACCCCAACCTGGGGATCGAACCCAAAACCCAGTACCTGTCCTCGAGACCCTTTGGTGTGCAGCCGATGCTCTAACCACTGAGAAACACCAGCTAGGGCCACTGTGAGTGCTTTTAAAACAGATGCCCTTAGCCCTGGCTGGTGTGGCTCAGTTGGCTGGAGCATAATCCCATCTGTCAAAAGGTGGAGGGTTTGATTCCAGTCTGGGCACATATGGGAGGCAGCATATCAATGTTTCTCTCTCACATTGATGTGTTTATTTTTGTTTTTCTTTTGTTAATGCTCACCAGGAGATGTTTTTCCATTGATTTTTTTAGGGAGAGGGGAAGAGAGAGGGAAAGACAATGAGAAACATCGATGTCAATTGGTTGCCTCCTGCATTAGCCCCAACCAGGGCCCAAACAAGGGAGGAGCCTGTAACCAAGGTACATGCCCTTGACCAGAATCCTTCAGTCTGCAGGCCTACGCTCTATCCACTGAGCCAAACCGGCTAAGGCTGTTTGTTTCTTCTTTTTCTCTCTCTCTTCCCCTTCCTCGCTCTAAAATAAATTTTAAAAATTAAAAAATAACACCCTGGCCTGTGTGTTCAATGGTTTGAGCACTAGCCTGTGCACCACCAAAGAGTCTCAGGTTCAATTACCTGGCTGCAGGTTTGATCCCCAGCCCTGGTCAGGGTGCATGTGGGAGGCAACCAATCATTGTCTCTCCCACAGTGATTTTCTTTCTTTCCTTCTCTTTTTGTCTCTCTCTCTGTCTTTGTCTCTCACCCCTCGCTCCTTTCCACTCTCTCTAAAATTAAAAAACCAGCCCTAGTTTGGCTCAGTGGATAGAGTGTCAGCCCACAGACTGAAGGATCCCAGGTTCAATTCCGGTCAAGAGCACATACCTCGGTTGCAGGCTCAATCCCTGGCCCCAGTGATACTCTCTCCCCCTCCCTTCCACTCCCTCTAAAAATCAATGGAAAAATATCCTCCGGTGAGGATTAACAAAAAAACAAATAAGTGATTTTAAAAGTATTAAAATTAAAAAGTCACCAATATCCTTAGACCCAGATATTCATCTCGAAAAGTACAGAAGTACAGCAGAGGGAGAAGAGGGTCCTAATATATGTGACAGGAGATTTGACTTTGGGTGGTGGGCACACGGTGAAATATATAGATTTTTTAAAATATATTTTGTTGATTTTTTACAGAGAGGAAGGGAGAGAGATAGAGAATTAGAAACATCGATGAGAGAGAAACATCGATCAGCCGCCTCCTGCACACCCCCCCACTGGGGATGTGCCCGCAACCAAGGTACATGCCCTTGACCGGAATCGAACCCGGGACCTCTCAGTCCACAGGCTGACGCTCTATCCACTGAGCCAAACCGGTTTCGGCTATATAGATCTTATAACATAGAAACCCACACCTGAAACCTATGTGATCATTTCAACCAATGTCACCTCAATCAATTTAATTAAAATAAAAAATAAGAAGTACAGCGGCACTAAAATCTTCCTACGTACATCACTTAGTGCTAAGACTCTCCCCTCAGCTGCAGAAGACTTAGTGGGCAGTCTCCAATCAATAGCTGAGCTCTGACTACCTTATCAGATAGTTCTATCTTTTTTTTTTTTTTTTTTTTAGATAGTTCTATCTTTTCACGTTCTTAGGGGGAACAAAAATGGTGATATTCTGCATTTCTTTAACCTTTTATTTATTTTTTAATATTTTCATTTATTGATTGATTTGAGAGAAAGAGAGATTAAGATTTGTTGTCCCTCTTATTTATGCATTCATTGGTTGATTGATTCTTGTATGTACCCTGACCCCAAAACCTTGGATTATTGGGACAGTGCTCTAACTAACTGAACGACACAGCCAGGGCCTAATTTTTTTAAACTTTTAGTTACATAATAAAGGTACCCTGACTACAAATTCAAAAATTAAGTGATTCATCAAGTCCCTTTACCTATACCTGATGCAAATTCCCTTCTAGAAGTAACCACTGTAGTTGGGCTGGAGTATACCCTTTCATGTCTCTTCTACTTTCTTGATAGAATTCTCTTAGTCTACTTAGTACTCCATTTTATTCTAAGTTCTTTTCATAGTCTTTCACCAGAGCCACAATCTTTAAGGCCACTTAAATAATGTGTATATATCCCTGACCGGTTTGGCTCAGTGGATAGAGCGTCGTTCTGCGGACTCAAGGGTCCCAGGTTCGATTCCGGTCAAGGGCATGTACCTTGGTTGCGGGCACATCCCCAGTAGGGAATGTGCAGGAGGCAGCTGATTGATGTTTCTCTCTCATTGATGTTTCTAACTCTCTCTCCCTCTCCCTTCTTCTCTGTAAAAAAATCAATAAAATATATTTTAAAAATAAATAAATAATAATGTGTATATAACTATAACAATATAAAACGTGATTTACTTTTAACTAAACATGTTTTCTACAAGCTATTCTTTTTTTCTCTCTTTGGTCATTTTTATTGATTTTTTTTTTTTCCAGAGAGAGACATCGACCTGTCATCCCACACATCCATGTATTCATTGGTTGACTCATGTTATGTGCCCTGATCCAGGATCAAACCCACAACCATAGCTCATTGGGAGGTTGCTCCAACCAGCTGAGCCCCCAGGCCAGCGCACTCCCTTTGGTCATTTTAAAAATAAATGTGCATGGACCTATATCAGTCTGACAACTAATGTGCTTCTCTGACAGCTACCAGTGATGTTTAACCACTAACTTCTTAATCATCCTGATTATTATCTAACTTTTGAATACTGTAAAAAATCCTGCAGTTAATGTTCCTTATATGTTTGACATATATATCTAAGTATTTTTAAGTGAAACTTCTGGATGAAGGTATTAATAAAATTTACTATACTGTCCTCCAAATAAGCTTGGGGTACCAAGTATCTCCTGTCCTTCCATGTGTTTCAGACGCTGAGAAAATGAGGCAAAAAAGAAAAAGGCAGAATTGTGGTGGGACTGTGAAGAAAGGGCCAGCAACCAGAGGTCCCGGTCCAAACTCACCAGGATAAACCAGGAAGTCGCCCCCGAACTTGCCAGCCGCGCTGAGGAAGAAGCCTCGCTCCCACAGGTCCCTGTAGATGCTGTAGCGCAGCTCGTGGGCTGGGCGGCCGGCGTGGGGCCAGTCCTTGGACTGCACACGCCAGTCCAGGGGCCTGGCCTTGATGGGTCGAGGCCGAGCAGTGGCTAGCTGGACGAGCAGGGCAGACCTGGGCAAGGGGGCCACCCCCTCTGAAGGCGCTGGTTGGGGACAGGAGGAGCCTGCGGAGGTGAACCCCAGAGTTGATGAATCCAAGACGGAAGGTCTTCCCATCCCCAAGGGAGACCCGAGCCCTAGAGTCCCAGCCAGAATTCCCCAAAGAGCTGTCCACTCCTCCCCCAGGTCCCGGGCTCCACTCCCGCCCTCACCTGCTTCCTCCTGCTCTCCAGAAGCCTGGCTCGCACCGGCCTCATTCTCGGCCGCTGCTTGGTTCTCACCGGCCTCCTGGCTCTCGCTGGCCCCGGAATCCTGCTCCAGCTTCTGCCTCTTGGCCGCCTGGCCCTCTGCAATCTTCTCCAGGAGCCCCTGACGACGGGTCTCCCGGGCCTCGGCCGCCAGGGCGCTTTGCTCCTGGAAGCCCTGCTCCTGCTGGCGCTTGAAGGATGCCAGAGCCTGAGAAGTAAACTTAGCTGCAACCTCAGGATCCAGGTATGCCCTCCCCTGGGAAGCCAGGAAGCCGGACTCCCTGGGCCCTCCCAACCTGAGGGCCCCGAACCCGGAGATCCCAGTTGCCCACTCCCACATTACCCCACCCGCTCCGGTCCACGGAGTTCGCACCGCAGCCCGCCCCCTTACCAGGCTGTGTCGGCGGGGATCCGGGCGCGGGGCGCTGACCAGGGTCACGGCGCCGATCTCGGCCAGGAGCCGCGCCTCCTCGGGCATCAGCAGCAGCGGGAGGCCCAGGCGCGAGTTCTGGCGGGGCCCGCGGGGCAGGGCGCCCACCGTGCGGCCCCCTACTCCCAGGCGCTCCCGCAGCGCCTGCACCGCCTCGGCCCCCCACACCAGGGAGCGGCCGTTCGCCACCTCCACCACCAGCATCCTCCTGCGGGAGCCGGGGCACCGCGGTCACCGACAGAGCCGCCCAGAGCGATCCCGCCGCCGCGGGGGTCTCGGCGAAGCACCGCCCCTGGGCCTCAGGGGGCGGAGCCTCGCCCCCGCCGCATTCGCCACCTGCCGAGCCCGAGGGCCAGGCCCCGCCCCCTGACACCGGGCTCCGCCCCTCGCCGAGCCGCCGGAATCCACATTCGCTCTGGGCCAACATTCGCACCGCCCTCGCGCCCCCGCGCCCCCCAAAAAGCCTCCGAGCGGAGCCGCGCCCCCTTCGAGAGGTCCATTTGCACCGGCCTCTCGCGAAGCGGGCGTCTCCCTTCGGCCGTTCCCGTCAGGTGCCGGGACATCCCGAGGCCAAGGCCAAGGCCACGCCCGATCCGGAGTGCTCGGAACTTGGCTCCTTTCACGCACGAGGCCCCGCCCCCTTCCGAACGGAAGCGGTTCCGCGTTCAGGAGTTCTCGGCTGCACCGAATGAAGGGCCCCGCCCCTTTCCGAACGTAAGCAGTTCGGTGTTCGGTCGTCTTCAGCTCCCGTCAACCCGCAGCTTGAGGCCCCGCCCCCTCCTGCCGCGAGCGCTCTCCCTACTGGGGAGTCCCCGCCCCAGGACCGAACCCCACGGCCGGAGGCCCCGCCCCCTGGGCACCCGCCGTCGGTTCTCCGCTCGAACAGGCTCACCTCGCTCGTGGGCGCGCAGTCCGCCTCCTCGCTCCCCTTCAGAATGGGGCGTCGCCCTCCGATAGAACCAGCTGGTCACCTCGTAAACACCGGCTCTCAGTGCCGGCGGAGCCACCCCTAGTGGCGCACCCCACGCGGCTCCCCCCACCACCACCCCCTGCAGACCCCCCGGCGTCAATTTCGTCACGCCGCCACCTCAGCGAAGCGGGAAACCTGGGACCCGCCCCGCAGGACCGTAGCCCCGCCTCTCCCCTGAAGTGAAACACCTTAACCCCGCCCCCCGAAACGCACCTCCCTAACCTGAGACGTAACCCGGCTCCGCCCTCCTTGGCTGACGCAGCCTGGGGCCCCGCCCCTTTATGGCTGAACTCTGTGAGCCTCCCTTCGAAAATGCCCTCATTACCACCTCTTTCCTGTGGTCCAAGCCTGGGGCCCCGCCTCCCTACACGTGAGCCTCCGCCCATCAGCAAACCCAGGTCACTTGCACCCAACTATCTGAAGGAAAAGGAAGCCCCGCCCACCTCCGTTCAAAGTCCTTGGCCCCGCCCACTTCCGAACACAGACCTTCAGTATTCGACTGTCTCCGAAGAACACCGAAGCTCGTAGCTCCGCCTCCAAGCTGCCGCGAGACTCAGCCAGAAGGAACCCGGAGCGGAGGCCCCGCCTCCTTCCCGGGCCAGTCGTGTTCCTCGGAGCCCCAAGTTCTGCCCCGCCTCTTTCCGAGCACTAAGCCCCGCCTCGTTGTGTCTTCTGGTTCGGTTGTGCCGGAGTCCAGGTCCAGCCGGGGACGCGTGGAGGCTCCCGGCGCCGAGTGCCAGCTCCTTCACTGCCTCCGAGCCTGTCGGGGGCCGCGCGCCGGCTCCAGATCGCTCAGCCCGTCCGGCTCCCGGGAGAGGCGGGGGCGCGCGGCGGGGAGGCGTGGCTGGCCCGGGGTGGACCGCGAGCCTGGACTGCTCAGCCGCCTCCTGCCTGGCGGGCGGCGCGGAGGCGGGCCCAGGTGGGCCAGGGTGGGAGCGCCCGGAGAAGCGGTGGGGTCGCTGCCCATCGGCGGGGGACGGGGACGGGGGCGGCGCCGGAACGCGGCCGAGCTCGGGGTGGCGTAACTGCCTGTGGCTTCTCCGGGCGGACCTGACCGCGCTGGGTGCGCGCAGCCGGAGTGGGGCTGGGGAGGGAGCCCGAGACCCTCGGGAGGCCCGCCCTCGGGGCTGTAGGCAGGAGAGGGGTCTGGAGCTCGGGAAGATGTGCAGGCTGGAGGCCTGGGCTCCTCTGAGTCTTCTCGGAGCCGGGCTGGGGGCCGGGAGACCTGCGTGCTCGAAGAGGGAAGTGCTGGGGGACCAGAAGACCGGGCCTGGGTTCCCAGATCCTCGAAGGAGGAGGGGGCTGGAAGTCCGGCCTCCTGGGTTCTCAAAGGAAACGAGGGCTGGAGGCCTGGGTTCCCGAAGGAGGGGGCCTACGGGTGGAATCCTCTATTCTTGGAGGAGGAAGGGCCTGGAGGTCCGGATTCTTACTGTTCTCAAAGGAGAGGAGCTGAGGGTAGGACTCCAGGGTCCTCCACAGCTGGGGACCAAGGAGCAGATTCTTGGATCCCTTAAGGGGGAGAGGCAAGGGGGTCCCGTCTCCTGGGTTCTCACTGTGAACCTCTGCCCCTCCCCCAGACCATGTCGCCAGAGGAGTGGACATATCTAGTGGTTCTTCTTATCTCCATCCCCATCGGCTTCCTCTTTAAGAAAGCTGGTGAGTCAGGTTCCCTCCCCAGTGGAAAATAAGGAGGGGGGACCAAGAGGGGTGAGCCCCTGGAAGGCTTATGCTATCTCTTCTCCCTGCAGGACCTGGGCTGAAGAGATGGGGGGCGGCAGCTGTGGGCCTGGGGCTCACCTTGTTCACCTGTGGCCCCCACACTTTGCACTCTCTGATCACCATCCTTGGGACCTGGGCCCTCATTCAGGCCCAGCCCTGGTGAGGATGCGGTGGGGGAGGTGGGGAGAGAGGCAGCAACCTGTTCCTTCTTTTGAGTCTTGCCTGACCCCTGCCTGGCTCTGCGGCCGTCTCTTGTTGATGTGTTTCTGTGGGTCGTTTGTTTTTTTCCTCTCCTGCCCTTCCTGGGCCTTGTTCCTGTGTTTGTGTGGGCCCTCCACAGCCTTGTCATGGATTCAGGAGAGGACGGCATTACTGCTCTGCTGGCCCTGCCACCCCTCATTTCCATATTCATATTTCTATTCCTATTCCCTCTCCTTCCCGCCCTCCCCTCTCCCCCTCCCTCCCAGCAAAAGGTGTATGGAAGGGTGTTCGCCCCAAGCTCTCTTAACCTCTTCTCATTCTCTTTATTTCTGTGCATTTGTGTGTGGCTATGCCTCTTCTCCTGTTGTCTCAATCTTGTTCATTCTGCCCCCACCCTCCTGCCCCCCATTTTTCTGTCTCTGAAGGCGGGGAGGTGGGGGAGGACTTGGAGCTAGAATCTGGGGAGGCGGAGGCCGGGTCAGCTCCCAGAGCCCGGCACCACCTCCTCCTACCTCTGCCCCAGCTCCTGCCACGCCCTGGCCCTGGCCTGGACCTTCTCCTACCTCCTGTTCTTCCGCGCGCTCAGCCTGCTGGGCCTGCCCACTCCCACGCCCTTCACCAACGCCGTCCAGCTGCTGCTGACACTGAAGGTCAGGCTCCCCTCCATCCTCCCCTGTGCCAGTTAACACCCCCCGCCCCAACCTCACCTCCTCCTCCCCGCCACTCCCGTGAGGAACAGGGGAGGCGGGATTTCATCTCCCACACCCCGGGCGGGGCTTCACCTCTCCTTACCCTGGGTAAAGAGGTACCTTGAATACTGCGTGCGTGGGAGGCCAGAGGCTGCGCTAAGCGCTCACCTGCACGCCCCCCTGCCTCTTTGGGGCCAGCTGTGTTGTGCAAGAGGAAGATCAGCTTTGGGAGAAGGCACTTATCCAGGGACAGGAAACCAGGACACCAGGTCTGGCTCTAAGCCACCTGGGAAGATAGGTGAAAACAGCTTCCCAGGCCCCATCCCGGGTCCAAAATCCCTGAGTTCCCACGGGGCGCAGGCCGCGAATCCGGCAGCGAATCAGTGATCGGAACAGGCACCCGAGCTCGCGAACCGGGTGCCTTCAGGAGGGAGTTGGGGACAGCACGCGACGCTTAGCTAGAAGAGTTGGAGGAATGGCCTTCCGCATGCGAGGACAGCGCCTGTGGAGGGGACAGCTGCTGGCCAGCTGTGTGCCGGCCGCAGAGCCCACGCCTAATGCGAGGAGTTTGGACTTCTTCCTGTGGGGGCCCCAGGTCCCTCGGAAGAGGGTTTTGGTTTGTTGTCAGAAGAGGTAAGGTGGCCAAATTTGCATGTTTGTTTTTTCAAATTTTATTGATTTTTAGAGAGAGAGGAAAGGGGAGAGAAATAGCTCTTTGTTGTTCCACGTGTTTATGCATTCCTTGGTTGATTTTTTTTTAAATGTATTTATTGATTAAAGAGAGATAGGAAGGGGGAGAGAGGGAGAGAGAAACATCGACTTGTTCCACTTATGCATTCCTTGGTTGATTCTCTTTTTTTTAAGTATTTATTGATTTTAGGGAGAGACGAAGGGAGAGAGAGAAACACCGACGTGTTGTCCCACTTATCTGTGCATTCATTGGTTGATCCTTGTCTGTGTCCTGACCAGGGATCAAACCGCAACCTTGGCGCAGGGGACGCCGCTCTCACCACTGGTCAGGGCAGATTTGCGCGTTTAGAAATCTCGCTCAGGGTGCTTCCAGGAGATTGCAGCAGAAAGGGGAGATGGGGTGAGGTCCAGCTGGCGGCTTAATCGGGCTGTCGGCAGGCCGGTCAGTCCGAGTCCCAACAGGAAACGCCCAATTTAGGATGACTCCGTGCAGGAGCTGAAGGGACAGCTCAGGAGGAACCCTGGCCCAGCAGCTGGGGAGGAGCCCAGGGGACGGGAGGAGGGGCAGGCAGAGGAGCTGAGAAGGAGGCACTCACCCGGAGGTGTCCCTGGGCCCACACCAGCCCAGTGCTCTTACAGGGGAATGAAACCCCAGCCCCCAGGCGTGCCTTCCTCCGAGGCTGGGCAGACTCACCTCCATGGTGATGGTGGAGGTGGAGGTGGAGGAGGCAAAACTAAAGGGTCAGGGCTTGGGCTGGAGAGACCTGAGGGAGTAGATCTGGGGCCTGAACAATGAATGGGATGGGGAAGCCATTGCTGAGGGGAGAGCCTCGAAGTGGGTCTGGTTTGAGGAGTGGGTGATACCGGGTTCCACTGCGCATGTGCCCAGTCCACACCTGAATATTGGTCGGAGGCAACTGGATGAATAGGTTTGGGGGAGAGAGATCCCAGCCAGGAGTAGAGTTTAGGAGTCATGAGGTGAGCGTGTATCTAAAGCTCCAGATGGCAGGAGAACACAGAAGGAGGGAACATGGAGAAAGACGACAGGCCGGCCCTGGCTGGTGTGCTCAGTGGTTAGAGCGTTGGCCTGTGCACTGAAGGGTCATGGATTCAGGTCCCGGTCAAGGGCACATACTGGGTTGCAGGTTTGACTCCTGGCCTGGTCAGGGTGTGTGTGGGAGGCAACCAATTGATGTGTCTCTCTCACATCGATGTTTCTCTCATTTCTTCCCTCCCCCCCACTCTCTAAAAATCAATGGAAAGATATCCTCGGGTGAGAAATAACAACAGAACAACAAAAAAAGAAGACAGGTGGGCCCAGTGAGCCGTGGTGAACACCTGCCATCCATAGAGACCCTAAGATGCCCTTACTGTCACCTCAGCTGCTCCCCGGGGGGTAGAACTCGGCTCCCAGCTGCACCCCAGCATCCTTGGCTGCCGAGAGGGGTCGCTTAAGGGAGGCGGTGTGAGGCGGAACCGAGTCTGACTTGTTCCCCACCCGCACCCCTTCCTCCCAGCTGGTGAGCCTGGCCAGTGAGGTACAGGACCTGCACCTGGCCCAGAGGAAGGAAATGGCCGCGGGCTTCAGCCAGGGGCCCAGCCTGGGGCTGCTGCCCTACATCCCCTCTCTGATGGAGACACTCAGCTACAGCTACTGCTACGTGGGCATCATGACCGGTGAGTGCCTGCTCCCCGGCCTGCCTCTCCCCCTCCCCTGCCCCCTCCATCCAGCATCCGCTGCTCCCACGGGGAGCCTCTGCGTCAGACCCTCCCACTGGGCCCGGGGCTCCTCCAGGGGAGACTCGGATGGTTCTCGGCCTGTGGTTCCGTGTAGCTTTTGGGGGCCAAACAGGATTTAAAGGAGGAAAAATCTGTGTAGACTTGACGTTCCTGCCACCCAGGGAACAGATATTCACAGCTTCTGATCGCATTTTAGTTTCACAAAGACTTTGTCATGAATGTTGATTGCCTACAAGGTTTCCTTCCCTATGACAACTTGATTGAGCTATAACGGACATCTTTCCCACCATAGCCTCGGCCATTTCGCTGGTTTTCAGTGTATCCACGGAGTTGTGCAACCATCCCTGCCACGTCGTGGTAGAACAGTTTCATCTCCCCAAAAAGACACACTGCGGCCCTGGCCCATGTGGCTCAGTGGATAGAGCATCGGCCTGTGGACTGAAGGGTCCCAGGTTCGATTCCGGTCAAGGGCACACGCTTGGGTTGGGGGCTCCATCCCCAGTGGGGGGTGTGCAGGGGGCAGCTGATCAATGATTCTCTCTCATCATTGATGTTTCTATCTCTCCCTCTCGCTTCTTCTCTGAAATCAATAAAAATATATTTAAAAGAAAGAAGAGAGAAACACTGCCCTTCAGCCATCATTCCCCAAACCTCCTCCACCCCAGTCCCTGGAACCACTGATAGCTTACCGTGAACATTTAGAATGAAAGCACAGGCCACGTGGCCTTTGTGACCTGTCAGGCTTCTGACTACTGTCACCTGTCACCCCACTGCTCCCTCCCTCACGTGGGCTGTCACCTTATCTGAACAGCCTCCCACTCTCCATCATCGTCCCTCTGCCACCCGCCTACTCGGTGCCGAGGAGTCCCTGTGAAAGGTGACTGGTGCTGTCCAGCCCGAACAGCTCACCAGGGTTTCCTAGCACCGAGAACAAACCCCAGAGCCCGCCTGGGTTCCCGGGACGGTCCGTCCGTCTGTCTGTCTGCCTGACTGACTCCCATTTGTGTCAGAGCCTCTGTGCCCCTCACTGTCAGGGTCTTTGTCCCTCTCTACAATTGTCTGTCCCCTTTTCTTCTCTTTGAGTCCCATGTCCTCCCTTCTGCTTCCTTGTCCCTTTTATTTTAGTTTATTTTTTGTTAATCCTCACCTGAGGATATTTTTCCATTGATTTTTTAAAAATATATTTTTATTGATTTCAGAGAGGAAGGGAGAGGGAGAGAGAGAGAGAAACATCAATGGTGAGAGAGAATCATTGATTGGCTGCCTCCTGCACACCCATGGATAGAGACCCTAAGATGCCATTACTGTCACCTCAGATGCACGCCCCCTACTGGGGATCAAGCCCACAACCCAGGCATGTGCCCTTGACCCCAATCGAACCGGGGACCCTTCAGTCCACAGGCCGACTCGCTATCCACGAGCCAAACCAGCTAGGGCCCTTGTCCCCTCCCTCTGGGTTTCCCTCCCCCACCCCTGTCTCTGCTTTTCTGTGGGTCTCTGTCCCCCTTCTGCGCCCTCCTCAGCCCCCGGGTCCCTGGCCCTCGCCTCCCCCAGACTGGAGCCCCGCCCTCCGTCCCTGGCCCCGGGCCCGGCAGGTCTCTGACGGCTGCCCGTGCCCCTCCGCCACAGGCCCGTTCTTCCGCTACCGCACGTACCTGGACTGGCTGGAGCAGCCGTTCCCGGGCGCCGTGCCCAGCCTGCGGCCCCTGCTGCGCCGCGCCTGGCCGGCCCCGCTCTTCGGGCTGCTCTTCCTGCTGTCCTCGCACCTCTTCCCGCTGGAGGCCGTGCGCGAGGACGCCTTCTACGCGCGCCCGCTGCCCGCCGCCTCTTCTACATGGTCCCCGTCTTCTTCGCCTTCCGCATGCGCTTCTACGTGGCCTGGATCGCCGCCGAGTGCGGCTGCATTGCCGCCGGCTTCGGGGCCTACCCCGTGGCCGCCAAAGCCCGGGCTGGGGGCGGCCCCACCCTCCCATGCCCACCCCCCAGCAGGTCAGGCGGCGGGAGGGAGGTGACCCAAGACCTGGCAGGCCCCATCACCAGGGGCTGGCCCTGCCCCTAGCCGGGAGGAGAGCGGGAATCGGGGCCCGGTCCACCACCTGTTGTTGTCACAGTGTCGCCCTGGGCCACCCACAGTTCGCCTTGCCCTGCCCGAGGGAACAGCCTTTCTGACACCTACGGATTGTCCCTTGTTGCTAGTGCTTATCACCCTTGGGAGGGCCAGTTGCTCTCTGTCGCTAGGAAAAGAAACGTAGTATCCTAGCAACCATGTGTGGCCCCTCGGTTGCCATGGAAGTGTCACTCCAATAACCCGATTGTTCCTGGTTGTTCAGGATGACATCGTTAGGCAGTGATGGGTTGCCCTTTGTTGCTAGGGAAACGGTTCCTTAGCAACCATGGTCCACTCCTTCCAGCCAGAAGGGTTGCTCTTTGTTGCTATAAAAATGGCACCAAATTGCCCCTTGGTTGCTAGGAGCCAGCATTTCCCTTCTCCCCCCCACCCCTCACCCCCCTCAAGGATGTTATCACACAGCCTGCAGTTGCCGCTGTTTCTAAGGAAATGGCATCCCCGACCCGCGCTGGCCTCTAGCGGAGGGGACACCATTCCTAGCAACCGCAGGTCGCCTTCCTATGTTGCTAAGGAAGCCAGTTCCCTTGGTAACAATGGGTTGACATATTGACATTGTTGCTAACAATGCTACACCCCCAGCTCCTTCACTGCTAGGTAAGTCACACTGCTGGTAACTCTGGGCTCTCTTGTTGCTAAGGAAGTGTTGCTCCTGTGTTGCTAGGGAAATGGTGCCCCTAGCAACCAGGAACGGACTGCCTCTCTGTTGCTAGCAACCACAGTCATCCTCTGCGGGGCCTGGGGGAGCAGCCCCTCCTCGGTGTAAATGATGAAGTATTCCTTGGTAGGGCGGGGCCGTGCCCTAGCAGACACGAACTGCCATTCCATTGTGGGGGAGGGGCCCCCCACAGGAGTTTATTTCCACTGCCCTCTAACCATGGTGGACCTCCAGTGGCTGGAGAGGACGTCCCCCAGGAAATGCCAGGTGGGAACCAAAGGCTTTTCTAACCCTGCTAACCCCCCTCCGAATGGATGGCTCCCCTCCCATTGTCAGAAGCCACCAGGCATTCAGGTGGGCCGAGGATGCCCCCGCTGCTGGGGGTGTTGGCACCAGTAACCCGGGAGCCACCGTACTGCTGGGGTGGCACTTCCTGAACAATCGTAAGAACCAACAGCCAAAGGCCCTTTCCGGAACCTTTTCTAAACATCCTAGATCTTGTTGCTAAAGAATGACCTTTCCCTAGCAACAGAGACCATCCAGGCCTAGAACATCTCCCTAGCAACCACGGACCACCTCGTTGTTAAGGATGCTACTTCCCTAGCAACCGCAGTGTCCCACAATTCAGAGGGGACAGCACTTGGAGGCTTCCCTGAATACACTGAGCTTGGTTGCTAAGGAATGGCCTTTCCCTGGCGTCGGAGACCAGAGAAGGGTCAGGTTGCTAAGGACTCATGGCCTAGCAACCATAGCCCTTCGAGGCTTTTCCTCTGGGCCCCGTTGCCAAGAGAACCCGATTGTTGGTGAACTGTGTGCCCCACCACCAACTTCCTCCCCAAAAAGGCACCTGTTGGGCTACCCTCCCCTGTTGTCACCTGCCCTCCACCCCCTCCGTAGCATGGGGCTGGGACAATAACCGGCATCGGGAGGGGGCCTGGCTGAGTTGCATGTCTGTCCCCCACCCCCACCCTCCACCCCCCAGTCCGGAGGAGGCGGCTGCCCTGGAGTACGACTACGAGACCATCCGCAACATCGACTGCTACCGCACAGACTTCTGCACGCGGGTGCGGGAGGGCATGCGGTACTGGAACATGACGGTGCAGTGGTGGCTGGCGCAGTACATCTACAAGAGTGCGCCCACCCGCTCCTACGTCCTCAGGTGAGCCTGCCAGCCCCAGACCAGACGGAACTACATCTCCCAGCAGCACGCAGGGCAGCCTGCCCTGAGCGTCAAGGGAGTTGTAGTTTCCTGAAGCCCTTGCGCTTCCGCGGATTGCATTGGGGGGGCGGGGGGGGGGGGGGGGGGGGATGTGAATCTTTCCCTGTCCTTGACCCTACGTTTCTGCTCCTGTGAAGTCAGTGGACAGAAGCCGTGCGCTGAGTCCTCCGGACTCGATAGCTAAACTTGCCAGAATCTCGGCCCCAGCAATTGCTAAGGATCCTTGCGCAGGGAGTTCTGTTCCCTCCGATACGTGGGGGTAGCGCTGTTACCCGTTTCCTAGGCTGATGTCAGGATTGAAGGCGATAAAGTATGAAACGTATTTAATGTGAGGCCTGGAAGGTGCTAGCTTTGTATTAGTTTCTATTCTTCACTCATCCAGTATTTCCTGAGTGGAGTCTTTGTGCAACACATTGTCTTTCAAACCTTAGGAGGCAGGGAGTGTGATCCCCATCTTAGAGAGTAAGGCTCAGACAGGTTAGGCAGCCTCCCGAGTGTCACTCGGCCTTTCTGGAGCCACCAGGTGAGGTCGGGATACCCAATGAAACGTTCTCATAATGAAGCCATTACAAAAAATGGTAGAGGTCGTGTTACAGGAATAACACACCAGTTTGTCTGGAAAGCCAGATTCATGAGGCAGGTGCTGGTGCAAAAGGAAAGAGGTTTATTCAGGTGCCGCACAGCCTGGGGGATGGTGGATTCCCATCTCCAAGTCCATCTCCCCTTCCTGCTCAAGCCCACCGTTCTTATAGGGAGGGGAGGACTTTTTAAACATATCCATTTATCTAGTTAGCTTTCCATGTGCTGGGGTTGTCCATTCATCTTCCTAGCTTTTGGTGTGCTTGGTGTGAGAACCTCCCCCGAGCCATCCTGGCCACTGGGGGAGACTCCCCAGAGCGCCCTGAGTATCTGCAGTCACAGTGGGGGTTCTGGAGGTAGACTTACCGGAGTGTGTAATCCGATTCACATTATAAAGATCACCTCTGGCCTGGTGTGGGGATGGAGCAGAGGTGGGGAAAGGCGGCAGGCAGTAAAGCCAGGAGCCAAGTTGGGAGGCCTGTGGGGCTGGCCACGTGGGAGATGGTGATGTGCTGGAATAGAAGACAGAGGCTGGAAGTGGATGGATTTGAGGTGGACTCAGGCTTGGCAAGGACTGGATGTGGGGCACAAAAAAGAGGAAATGAAACAATGCCGGGGTGATGGGTGTGGGTAACTTAGGGCAGGGAAAGGCCATTTCCTGAGAAGGGGACACAGCAGGAGGGAGTTCAGGTGTGGGTAGGTGTGAGGTTCCCAGCGGGGTTATTGGAGAGGCGGTCAGTGATGTGACCCTGGTGCTTGGGGGAAAGGCTGGTGGGAGAAGTGGACAGTTGGGCATCCTCAGGTATAGGCGATATTTTTTTAAATATATTTTTATTGATTTCAGAGAGGAAGGAAGAGGGAGAGAGAGATAGAAACATCAATGATGAGAGAGAATCATTGATTGGCTGCCTCCTGCACGACCCCCACTGGGGATCGAGCCCACAACCCAGGCATGTGCCCTTGACCGGAATCGAACCTGAGACCCTTCAGTCTGCAGGCCGATGCTCTATCCACCGAGCCAAACCGGGTAGGGAAGGTATAGGCGATATTAAAGCTCAGAGGCTGAGCGTTAGGTCAAAGCCCAGGACACGCCTGTGTTTAAACCAGGGGTTCTCAACTGGGGCGCTGGTGCTGCCCCCAGGGTGCATTTGTCCATGTGTGGGGGTGTTTTTGTCACAACTGAGAGGTGTTTCCGGTGGGCGGAGTCCAGGGGTGCTGCCCAACATCATAGGATGCTCACAGGACGGTCCCACCACAGAACCGCCCAGCCCCCATGTCAGTGGTGCTGAGGCTGAGAAGGCCTGGTGTGGGCCAGGAACGAGGGGAGCAGAGACCCGAGGTTAGGCAGGTGTTCGTCCGAAAGGGAGCCCAGGAAGCCAGATGTCTCCAGGAGGAATCTCTGTGGGATGCTTCCAGCTCAGTTCCATGAAGGCAGGTGGGGCCTCAGGGTCGGGGGTCGGGGGTCGGGGGTCGGGTGTGACGGAGAGCAGCGCCCTGGCCTGGAGCAGTGAGGAGGGCGGGAGTGAGAGCCAGGTTGGGTGTGGTCCAGGGAATGGGAGGTGTCCTGGCCGGTGTGGCTCAGTTGGTGGAGTGTTGCCCGGTACACCCGCAGGTTGCAGGTTGGATTTGCAGTCAGTGTACATACCCGGGTTGTGGGTTTGATCCCTGGTCAGGGTGCACACAGGAGGCAACCAATCAATGTTTCTCTCCCTCTCCCTTCTCTCTCTAATACATAATAATAACAACCAATTAAAGAGAATGGAAGGCAGACTTGAAGAAGAGCACAGACAGGTCTTTGGAGAGTGCTCCCTACACAGGGAGCAGGGAGGCAGAGGAGGAAGCAGATCGGGTGGAGGACAAGCTTGAGATGTTGTCCTGTCCCTTCCCCACCCCCATGGGGAAAACATCTTTCTATTCTGCCAACCCAGGGAACTCTCTCCACCGTCAGTAGGAAAGAAAGAACACAGTTCTGTGGTTGAAGGGCCCTGGGGTTGATTCCAGTCAAGGGCAGGGACCTCGGTTGCAGGCCCGATCCCCACCGGGCCCTGGTGGGGGCATGCGCGGTAGGCAACCAATGGATATGTCTCTCCCACATTGATGTTTCTCTCTCTGTCTTCCACTCTCTCTAAAAATCAATGGAAAAATGCCCTCTGGTGAGGATTCACCAAAAAACGAGAGGAGGAAGAGGTCGCTCCTAATGACAACAGGGAAAATTCTATCTTTTATGGTGCCTAGGCCCCCGAGGATGGGGTGGTCAGCACTGTGTCCCCCATGAGGTGGTCTTTGACACTTCAGGACGTGTCGGAGGGAAACATGGATGCCATGGGCAGGACAGAACACACACACACACACACACACACCCCACAGGCCACACGCAGGGGCTAAACTGAGTCCTCCATGGAAGCGGAATCAGAGCCCAAGCATGTGGCCTTTCAAGGGGCAGCATTCAGGGTGCACAAGGAGAGGGGGTCATCGCTAGAGACTTCAGAATCATCACAGATCAGGGTTGTAACCCTGGATCCCCAAAGAGGAAGTGGGTGCTGAGGGGGTTACCTGGGTTCCTGACGAGAAAGGAGAGACTCCCGGGTCTGAGGGAGGCGGGGCTGGGGCCTGACACCCTCCTTTCCCCTCCCGCCCGCCCGCACCCCGCAGGAGCGCCTGGACCATGCTGCTGAGCGCCTACTGGCACGGCCTGCACCCCGGCTACTACCTGAGCTTCCTGACCATCCCGCTGTGCCTGGCGGCCGAGGGCCGGCTGGAGGCGGCGCTGCGGTGGCGGCTGGGCCCGGGCGGCCAGCAGGCCTGGGACTGGGCGCACTGGTTCCTGAAGATGCGCGCCTACGACTACATGTGCATGGGCTTCGTGCTGCTCTCCATGGGCGACACCCTGCGCTACTGGGCCTCCGTCTACTTCTGCGTCCACGTGCTGGCGCTGGCGGCGCTGGGCCTCGGGCTGGCCGTGGGGGCGGGCGGCCCCGGCCGGCGGAAGGCGGCGCCCCAGGCCGCCGGCCCCGCCCCCGAGAAGCTGCGGGAGGAGTGAGCTGCCCGCGCGCCGCCGCCCGGTCCGGCCGCCCAGCTTCCGCCCGGGATTCCGTGACCCAGGCAGCCGGCTCCTTCCCGGGAAGCCCGGGGCTCGGGGCCTGGAGAGGGTCCCGCTCCGCGCAGCACCCGCCTCGCCCAGCCCAGCCCAGCCCAGCCCAGCCCCCCGGGCCCCAAGGCCTTTCCCGCCGGGGCCCCAGGCGCTGCCCAGACAGGACGCCCCGGTCCCCGCCGAGCCTCCCCGTTCCCGGGCTCCCCGGCGGCAAGGCCCGCGGGGTGCGGGGTGCGGGGTGCGGGGCACGGCTTCCGTTCCACTTCTTTGTCTTCACGCCCGTGTCTCAGGCCCGGGAGGGAACAGCGCCTTCCATTTCCGGGGGGAAACTGAGGCGCGGTGCGCAGGCCTGACCTGGGGTCCCGCCTCCTGCGGCCTGAGGCAGCGGCCCGCGCGGAGGGTGCGGTTCTCCCAATAAAGTGTTGCACACGGACTGCGTGGAGTGTCTGGGCGATCCCGGAGGTTTCGGGGGGCCCCGGGCCCGCCCGCCGGTCCCCAGGTCCGCGCCGCCGCCTGCGGACTCCAGCTCCCGGCAAACCTCCGGGGACCCACCTCCGGGGGAGGCGGGCGGGGCAGGAAGTGCGGCTCCCCCTCCCGCCACCTGCGGCCCCGGCGCACCTGCCCGGCCCCGCCCTCCCTCCCCGGGCGGTGCCGCCCCGCTGGTCGCCAGAGGCGGAAGCAACGCTCGGGGCCATGGAGGAGAGCCGGGCGTGGGAGCCCGAGGGCTGGGGCCCCTCGGGGAGGTGGCCGGCCCCCCGGGAGGCCAGGGCAGGTGGGGGCCCGCTCAAACCGGCGGGTGGGCGCCCGGGTCCGGAGGCAGGAGTGGGAGGGGCTTCCATTCCTTTCCTAGGTTTCTGGGGGGAAGGGAACCAGGGCCCGGCGGCGGAGTCCGGGGAAGCGCCTGGGACTCGAATCTGAAGAGTGGGAGGGGCCAGGGTCCCAAAAGCTCAATAAAGAGGAAAAGGAAGTTGAAGAGTGAACTCCTGGGTCCCGGGGTAGGAGGGGCCTGAAGGGTGCGCACTGGGTGTGAGGGAGGAGGCCTGGGGGCCTGGACTCCTGGGTCTGAGGGAGGAGGGCTGGGGCCTGGACTCCTGGGTCTGAGGGAGGGGGCTGGGGGCCTGGACTCCTGTGTCTGAGGGAGGAGGGGCTGGGGGCCTGGGCTCCTGGGTCTGAGGGAGGAGGCCTGGGGGCCTGGGCTCCTGGGTCTGAGGGAGGAGGCCTGGGGGCCTGGGTTCCTGGGTCTGAGGGAGGAGGGGCTGGGGGCCTGGGCTCCTGGGTCTGAGGGAGGAGGGGCTGGGGGCCTGGACTCCTGGGTCTGAGGGAGGAGGGGCTGGGGGCCTGGGCTCCTGGGTCTGAGGGAGGAGGGGCTGGGGGCCTGGGCTCCTGTGTCTGAGGGAGGAGGGGCTGGGGGCCTGGACTCCTGGGTCTGAGGGAGGAGGCCTGGGGGCCTGGACTCCTGGGTCTGAGGGAGGAGGAGGGGCTGGGGGCCTGGGCTCCTGGGTCTGAGGGAGGAGGGGCTGGGGGCCTGGGCTCCTGTGTCTGAGGGAGGAGGCCTGGGGGCCTGGGCTCCTGGGTCTGAGGGAGGAGGAGGGGCTGGGGCCTGGACTCCTGGGTCTGAGGGAGGAGGGCTGGGGGCCTGGGCTCCTGTGTCTGAGGGAGGAGGGCTGGGGGCCTGGACTCCTGGGTCTGAGGGAGGAGGGCTGGGGGCCTGGGCTCCTGGGTCTGAGGGAGGAGGCCTGGGGGCCTGGACTCCTGGGTCTGAGGGAGGAGGGGCTGGGGGCCTGGGCTCCTGGGTCTGAGGGAGGAGGGCTGGGGGCCTGGACTCCTGGGTCTGAGGGAGGAGGGCTGGGGGCCTGGGCTCCTGGGTCTGAGGGAGGAGGGTGGAGCCTGGGCTCCTGGGTCTGAGGGAGGAGCGTGGGGCCTGGGCTCCTGGGTCTGAGGGAGGAGGGCTGGGGCCTGGACTCCTGGGTCTGAGGGAGGAGGCCTGGGGGCCTGGGCTCCTGGGTCTGAGGGAGGAGGAGGGGCTGGGGGCCTGGACTCCTGGGTCTGAGGGAGGAGGGCTGGGGGCCTGGATCTCAGGGTCTGAGGGAGGAGGGCTGGGGGCCTGGGCTCCTGTGTCTGAGGGAGGAGGCCTGGGGGCCTGGGCTCCTGGGTCTGAGGGAGGAGGAGGGGCTGGGGGCCTGGACTCCTGGGTCTGAGGGAGGAGGGCTGGGGGCCTGGATCTCAGGGTCTGAGGGAGGAGGGCTGGGGACCTGGACTCCTGGGTGTGAGGGAGGAGGGTCTGGGGGCCTGGGCTCCTGGGTGTGAGGGAGGAGGCCTGGGGGCCTGGACTCCCGGGTCTGAGGGAGGAGGGCTGGGGGCCTGGGCTCCTGGGTCTGAGGGAGGAGGCCTGGGGCCTGGACTCCTGGGTCTGAGGGAGGAGGGCTGGGGCCTGGGTCTGAGGGAGGAGGGCTGGGGGCCTGGGCTCCTGTGTCTGAGGGAGGAGGCCTGGGGGCCTGGGCTCCTGGGTCTGAGGGAGGAGGGGCTGGGGGCCTGGACTCCTGTGTCTGAGGGAGGAGGGCTGGGGGCCTGGATCTCAGGGTCTGAGGGAGGAGGGCTGGGGGCCTGGACTCCTGGGTGTGAGGGAGGAGGGTCTGGGGGCCTCGGCTCCTGGGTCTGAGGGCTCAGGGGCTGGGGGTCTGGGCTCCTGGGTCTGAGGGAGGAGGGGCTGGGGGCCTGGACTCCTGGGTCTGAGAGAGGAGAGGGTGGGGGCCTGGGCTCCTGGGTCTGAAGGAGGAGGCCTGGGGGCCTGGACTCCTGGGTCTGAGGGAGGAGGGGCTGGGGGCCTGGGCTCCTGTGTCTGAGGGAGGAGGGCTGGGGGCCTGGACTCCTGGGTCTGAAGGAGGAGGGCTGGGGGCCTGGGCTCCTGTGTCTGAGGGAGGAGGGGCTGGGGGCCTGGACTCCTGGGTCTGAGGGAGGAGGGTCTGGGGGCCTGGGCTCCTGGGTCTGAGGGAGGAGGGGCTGGGGGCCTGGACTCCCGGGTCTGAGGGAGGAGGCCTGGGCTCCTGGGTCTGAGGGAGGAGGGCTGGGGGCCTGGACTCCTGGGTCTGAGAGAAGAGAGGCTGGGGCCCTGGAGTATGGGGTTGGGGGAGGGGGACTGGGGGCCTAGACCCCTGGGTCTGAGGGAGGAGGGCTGGGGGCCTGGGCTCCTGGGTCTGAGAGAGGAGAGGCTGGGGGCCTGGAGTGTGGGGCTGGGGGGGGCGGCTGGGGGCCTAGACCCCTGGGTTCTCCCAGCCCCTGCCCTCTTGCCCAGGCCCGACGCTGTCCTCGGTGCTGAACGAACTGCCCAGCGCTGCTACCCTTCGGTACCGAGGCCCCGGGGTGCTGCCCTGGGGGGCGCTGGAGGAGGATGAGGATGGAGAGAGGAACGTCCAGGCCTTTGCAGAAGCCGCCCAGAAGGAGCTGCAGGACCCTGCCCCTCCCCGGGAGCTGCCCTGGCCCATGCAGGCCCGACGGGCGCACAGGTGAGGCCCGGCCTCCATCTCTGCTGCCTCTCAGAGCTGCTCTCTGGGTCCCTCTTCCCCGCCCGAGTCTCTGCTTCTCTGGCCGCCAGGCTCCCGTCTCTGTGGCTCCGCACTCACTTCCTTCCTCCCGGCTCCCGGTCTCACTGGTCTCTCTCCCTCCGGGCCGCTCTCCGCCATCACTTTCTCTGTGTCTGAAATCCACGATGAGGGTTTCCTCTGCTCCAGTCCTCCTCTTCCAATCCTGCCTCCCTCCCTCCTCGAGGCCCCGGTGACAAGTGAAGAAGCCGCCTCTGTCGTCAAGTCCACACAGAAAAGCATAGAAACACGTGTGTGTGGGGGGGTCCACCACGAATGGGGCCCAGGTGGCTGCTCAGGTGGCTCCTGAAGCTGACCCTTGTTTCTTCCTATAATTCTTTATATATATATTTATTGATTTCAGAGAGGAAGGGGGAGGGAGAGAGAGAGATAGAAACATCCGTGATGAGAGAGAATCGTTGATCGGCTGCCTCCTGCACGCCCCCTACTGGGAATTGAACTCACAACCTGAGCATGTGCCCTTGACCGGAATTGAACCCGGGACCCTTAGTCCGAAGGCTCTATCCACTGAGCCAAACCGGCTAGGGCTCTTTCTATAATTCTGACACCAATTCCAAGGTGTGCATGGGGCGGGGGGGTTCTCCCCATAGCACCAGGCAGCTCCCCAGCACCCCCTGAGTGCCCTACAGTTCAACTCACTTCTGACACCAGCCACCTGGAGACAGTGTCAGAGGTCACAGGTCAGAGTCTCAGTCCCCCCAAACTGCCCCCACTTCAGACGCCCGTCCCGAGTGCAGGCGGTCTCCTGAGCTTCTGGCGGACGGGCTGCAGGTGGGGGATTCCCTGGCCCACGCCCTGGGTTTCATTTGCTAGAGCGGCTCACAGATCTCAGGTAAATATTACTCACTGGGCCACTGGCCATTGGCCAAGGCTGTCGCTCAGGAGCGGCCAGAGGGCGAGAGGCGAGGGCCAGGTGTGGGGACGGCCAGGTGCGGGGCCAGGGGTGGAGCGACCATGGCCACTCAGCTCGCCGCCCTCCCCAGTCCCCGCGGGCTCACCAGCCAGGAGCCTTTGGTTTTTTGTGGCGGTTGTTCATCCTCACCTGAGGATGTTTTTCCACTGATTTTTCAGAGAGAGCGGAAGGGAGGGGAAGAGACAAAGAGAGAAACATCGATGTGAGAGAGACACATCGATTGGTTGCCTCCCACATGCGCCCCGAACAGGGTGCGGATTGAGCCTGCAACCGAGGTGCCTGTCCTTGACACCTCGGACCCTTCAGTCTGAGGGCCAGCAACCAGGACAAAGACCAAATGCATATTTCTCATTAGCAATCACAACATCGCACCTTTCTTTTCTCTGTCCCTTTTTAAAAATATATATATTTTCTTGATTTTTTTACAGAGAGGAAGGGAGAGGGAGAGAGAGTTAGAAACATCGATGAGAGAAACATCCAGCAGCTGCCTCCTGCACACCTCCTACTGGGGATGTGCCCGCAGCCAAGGTTCATGCCCTTGACCGGAATCGAACCTGGGACCCTTGAGTCCGCAGGCCGACGCTCTATCCACTGAGCCAAACCGGTTTTGGCATCTGTCCCTTTTTTACAATATTTTTTTTATTGATTTCGGAGAGAAAGGGAGAGGGAGATAGAAACGTCGATGTGAGATGGAGAGGTTGATCACCGGCCTCCTGCACACCGGTATTGGAGATCTATCCCAAAACCCGGGCATGTGCCCTGACCAGGAAGGCAGACTTTTGGTCTTTTGGTGCACGGGACGCCGCCCAACCAACTTGGCCACACCGGCCAGGGCATTCTCTGTTCCTTTTATTTGTTTTTTTTCATGTTTACTTTATGATGATGTTTGCCTGCAGGAAGCATGATGGACAGACTCAGAGCGTTTTCCTGTAGTGAGAGCCCCGGTGACCCCGGGCCATGGGGAGAGGCATTGCAGCCCCTTAAACACCCCGAATCCTCCCCCCCCCCCCCCCCCCCCCCGCCCCCAGTACAACGCCCTTCCCCTTTCCCACGCACACGTGACCTCTCCAGGTGCTTCTGCAGAGCTGGCCGCGGGGTCTGCTTCCCTGAAGGGCAGGCCCCCCCTCGCTCTGGGACTGTGAGCCCCGCAGTCTTGGGGTTCTGCCTGGGCTTAGCGTCACGTGTTTCCTTTTATTGCTGTAGGGTCCGTGCCAGGAGCCCACCGCAGTGCACTGTGGGGGCGTCTCCACATCTGGTGGTTTCCATCCGGGCAGCCAGGCCCGTTCCTTTCCTGTCTCTGACTCTGTTTCCCTCCAGGCAGCGCCACGCCAGGGACCAAATGGCTCCGGGCTCCGGGTCCAGGGTGGCCAGATGGGCCCTGCTGCTGCGGAGGTCCAAGGAGAAGATGCGAGAAGGCTGGCACACCCTGGAGCCCTGGGGGTGGACGCTGAAGAGGATCGGGGGTGCGGGGGGGCTGGGGCCGGGGCTCCTGGGTCTGAGGGAGGAGGGCTGGGGGCCTGGGCTCCTGGGTCTGAGGGAGGAGGGCTGGGGCCTGGGCTCCTGGGTCTGAGGGAGGAGGGGCTGGGGGGCTGGGGGCCTGGGCTCCTGGGTCTGAGGGAGGAGGGGGGTGGGGGCCTGGGCTCCTGGGTCTGAGGGAGGAGGGCTGGGGGCCTGGGCTCCTGGGTCTGAGGGAGGAGGGCTGGGGCCTGGACTCCTGGGTCTGAGGGAGGAGGGGCTGGGGGCCTGGACTCCTGGGTCTGAGGGAGGAAGGGCTGGGGGCCTGGGCTCCTGGGTCTGAGGGAGGAGGGGTTGGGGGCCTGGACTCCTGGGTCTGAGGGAGGAGGGGCTGGGGGCCTGGGCTCCTGGGTGTGAGGGAGGAGGGGCTGGGGGGCTGGGGGCCTGGGCTCCTGGGTCTGAGGGAGGAGGGTGGAACTTGGACTCCTGGGTCTGAGGGAGGAGGGCTGGGGGCCTGGGCTCCTGGGTCTGAGGAGGGTGGAGCTTGGACTCCTGGGTCTGAGGGAGGAGGGTGGAACTTGGACTCCTGGGTCTGAGGGAGGAGGGCTGGGGGCCTGGGCTCCTGGGTCTGAGAGAGGAGGGTGGGGGCCTGGGCTCCTGGGTCTGAGGGAGGAGGGTCTGGGGGCGGGGACCCCTGTGTCCGAGGGAGGAGGGGCGGGATCCCGACTCAGCGAGGCCCCGGGCCTGCCTGGCGCCCCCTGCAGGCCAGTTCGGGGCGGGCACCGAGTCCTACTTCTTGCTGCTGCGCTTCCTGCTGTTTCTCAACGTGCTGGCCTCGGTGCTGAAGGTCTGCATGACGCTGCTGCCCACCTGGCTGGACGGCGGCCCCCCGGCCCCCCCAGGCCCCCCGGGCCCCGGCCCTGCCTCGCCCTGCGGCTCCTACAACCCCCGCCCCCAGGGCCTGGTTTCCTTCCCCGCCCAGCTCTTCAACCTGCTCTCGGGGGAGGTGAGTGCGGCCCCCGAGGCCCCGCTGCGGACGCCGCCCGCCAGCCCCGGTGACCCGGCTGCGCCCCCGCCCCCGCCCCCAGGGCTTCCTGGAGTGGTCCCCGCTCTTCTACGGCTTCTACCCGCCCCGCCGGCGCCTGGCCACCGCCTACCTGTGCTCCACCTTCGCCATCGGCCTCCTGTCCCTGCTGCTGATCCTGCGCCGGTGAGTGGCACCCCCCAGACCCCGGGCCCTCGGGGGGGGGCGGTTGTGGTAGAGCCCCCGCCCCAGGAATCCCGAGTCTCGCTCTGGGATCCCTTTCTCTCCGTTTGAGTTGAAATCTGTGTTTAAAATGCTTCGTACGTGCTCGGGGCCAGGGATAAAGACGGGGACCCCCCCCCCCCACCCCCCCCCTGTGGCTAGTGGGGTAGGTGCTATTAACAAGGAAGCAAACGGACTACAGCTTTTCTGGAAGGGAGGGGTGCTGAATAGAAAACCAACAGTGGTCGTTTGTTTCATTCATTCATTCATTCATTCATTCATTCATTCATTCATTCCTGCTTACTGAGTAGCTGCTGTGTGCCAGACCGCAGAACAAACCAATTGCCCTAGCCGGTTCGGCTCAGTGGATAGAGCGTCAGTCCGGGGACTGAAGGGTCCCGGGTTCGATTCAGGTCAAGGGCACATATCTTGGTTGCAGGCTACATCCCCGGCCCTGGTCAGGCGCGTGGGGAAGGCAACCAATCGATGTGTCTCTCTCACATCGATGTTTCTCTCTCTCTCCCTCTCCGTTCCACACTCTCTAGAAATCACTGGGAAAATATCCTAGGGGGAGGATTAACAATAATTAAATAATAATAAAGTTACTCTTAAAAAAAGAACAAGCAAAAAGCAGCAATACATAGAAAACAAATGGGATGGTATGAAAAAGGAGAAATCAGCTCGTTTGTTGTTGTTGTTTAAATTAAAAAAAAAAAAAAAAAAAAAAAAGTAAGTAAGCCCGGCCGGCGTGCCTCAGCGGTTGAGCGTGGACCTAGGAACCAGGAGGTCATGGGTTCAATTCCCGGTCAGGGGCACATGCCCGGGTTGCGGGCTCGATCCCCAGTAGGGGGCATGCGGGAGGCAGCCGATCCTCATGGATGCTCTCTCCTCATGGATGTTTCTCTCTCCCTTCCTCTCTGAAATCAATAAAAACATATTAAATAAAGAAATAAAAATTTAAAAAAGTAAAGACCAGGTAGGAAACATTTTCATCTTTTTTAAAATATTTTTTATTGATCTGAGAGAGGAAGGGAGAGGGATAGAAGCATCAATAATGAGAGCGAATCACTGATCGGCTGCCACCTGCACGCCCCCTACTGGAGATCGAGCCTGCAACCCAGGCATGTGCCCTTGACCTGAATCAAACCCAGGACCCTTCAGTCCGCAGGCTGACGCTCTATCCACTGAGCCAAAAAAGCCAGGACCATTTTCATTTTTTTAAAAAATATATATTTTTTATTGACTTCAGAGAGGCAAGGAGAGGGAGAGAGAGAGAAACATCAATGGTGAGAGAGAATCATTGGTCGGCTGCCTCCTGCACGCCGCACACTGGGGATCGAGCCCACAACCCCCGGCATGTGCCCTGACCGGGAATCGAACCGTGACCTCCTGGTTCATAGGTTGACGCTCCACCCCTGGCCCACACCGGCCGGGCCTCATTGAGCCCTTTTGTGTGAATCTCTGACCCTTTGGGGTCTCAGTCCCCGTCTACATCTCCGTCTCCCAGGGTCCCTGTCTCCCAGGCCTCGGGATCCCCGTTGGGTGTCTGAGCTCGGAATCTCTCCCTCGGTGGGTGGCTTGGACTCCTTCTCCACCAGGCGGCAGCTCGCCCAGCGCCGAGGCTTAGGGGATGCTTCCCCCGTTCCCCCCCCACCCCCCGTCCCTGATCTGACCCCGCCTCCCGGCCCCCCCTCAGCTCGGTGTCCGGGCTGAAGCAGACGCTGCTGGCCGAGTCCGGGGTCCTGACCAGCTACAGCCACCGCGTGTTCTCCGCCTGGGACTTCGGCCTCCGCGGGGACGTCCACGTGCAGCTGCGCCGGCGCCGCGTCGGATACGAGCTGCAGGTGCGCCGGGGGCGGGGCCACAGCCGGATGGGGGCGGGGCCCACAGCCAGATCGGGGCGGGGCCTACAGCCGGATGGGGCCGGGGAGGGCGGGGCTGAGAGGGCGGGGCCCAGGCCTCCGGAGGGGACTTCCGGGGAGGTGCTGCCTGGAGCTCTCTCCTAGGGGGCGGGCCTTGGGAATGAATGGGCTCTGAGGCCGGAGGTGCGGCCTGAGGTCAAAGGATAAGGGAAGCGCTCGCTTTAGGGGAGACACGGGCCTAAAGCTGCCGGGTTCAGAGCTGAGAAGGGTGTGGCCAGGAACGGCTGGATGTGGTGGAGCTGGAACTTGTACCTGGATGTGGCCTCGGAGGGGCGGGGCCTGGGTGTGGCTTCTGGTGCTGGGCGGGGCCTGGAAGGGCGGGGCCAGGAGATCTAAATTGTCACCTGGAGCCAGGCAGGTATGGCTCAGGGGTTGAGCAACGACCTAGGAACCAGGAGGTCACCGTTGGATTCCCGGTCGGGGCACATGTCTGGGTTGTGGGCTCGATCCCCAGTGCGGGGGTGTGCAGGAGGCAGCCGATCAATGATTTTCTCTCATCACAGATGTTTCTCTCTCTCTCCTGTCCTCTCTGAAATCAATAAAAATACATTAAAAAAATAAATAAATTGCCTCCTGGAGAGGCTGCGACCAAGATGACAGAAGCCCTGCCCTGGCCGGTTTGGCTCAGTGGATAGAGCGTCAGCCTGCAGACTGAAGGGTCCCGGGTTCGATTCCGGTCAAGGGCATGTACCTTGGTTGCGGGCACATCCCCAGTGGGGATGTGCAGGAGGCAGCTGATTGATGTTTCTCTCTCATCGATGTTTCTGGCTCTCTATCCCTCTCCCTTCCTCTCTGTAAAAAATCAATGAATATATTACAAAAATAAAAACGATGACAGCGGTCCTTGGCAGGGTGTTGCTGCCGCCCTCGTCGTGGAGCCGGGGCTGGGGGCTCGGGCCGGGCCTGGGGGCCGGCACCCAGGGGACTGTCTCCTGCCCCAGGTGGAGCTGGAGGAGGCACAGGTGTGGCGCCAGGCTGCGGGGCGGACGCTGGGCCAGCAGGCCTGGGTGTGGTCGGTGCGGGTGCTGCTCAACCTGCTGGTGGTGGCGCTCCTGGGCACGGCCTTCTACGGCGTCTACTGGGCCATGGGGTCCACCGACGAGCTGCAGGTGTGCGGGGGCCGGGGAGGAGGGGGGGTCCTCGGACCTACATTTCCAAGGAGGACGGGACTCAGGCCTATGATGCCTGGGATCTGAGAGAGAGGAGGGTGTCGCGTTAGGTTTGGAGCTCAGACTTCGGGGTGCGGGAGGAAGAGGCTGGGGAACCCCCTCCAGCGTGGCTCCTCCAGGGCCCCAGCCTCTCCTCCTGGCCCCCTGCCCCTCCCAGAAGTTGGACCTTGTCAGCCGGACGCCGCTGCTCCAGCTCGGGGTGGATTACCTCCCGTCCATCTTCATCTCCGGGGTCAACTTGGTGCTGCCGCCCGTGTTCAAGCTCATTGCCTCGCTCGAGGGCTACACCAGGAGCCGCCAGATTGTCTTAATCCTGCTCAGGTGCCAGCCTGCGGGGGCGGTGGGGCAAGTCCCAACGCCATGGATGGGATCCAGTGCGTGAGATCTGGGTTCCACCTTGTCACCGAGCCTCCGTTTCTTCATCTGTGAAATGGGGAGACGGGTGAGCCCGTTCCGCGCAGGAGGGGCCCGGCACTCGGCCCGGGCTGATGCCCTTCCTCTCCCTGCCAGGACCGTGTTCCTGCGCCTGGCTTCCCTGCTGGTCCTGCTGGTCTCGCTCTGGGATAAGATCACGTGTGGGGGCAATGCGGAGGCTGAGGACTGCAAAGCCTGCGGCTACGATTACAAAGAACTTCCGGTGAGGAGGCCGAGGGGCTGGGACTCCTGGGTCCTCGGTCCGGGCTCCAGGTTTGGGAGGAAGAGGCGCTGGGGTGCTAGAACACCGTCCAGCCTGAGGACTGGGGTACGGGTGCCCCCCAAAACTGAAGACCCGGGAGAAAGTATCTCATACGCTTGTTAATTGGGGACTCGGGTGCTTGGGCCCCTGGGTGCCTGGGTCCTGAGGCCATCCTCACCCCTTTCTTCCTTCCTTAGTGCTGGGAGACCCGGATGGGGCAGGAGATGTACAAACTCCTGCTTTTTGATCTGCTCACTGGCCTGGCCGTCATGCTCCTCATCCAGTTCCCTCGGAAGTGAGGGCCCCGCCCCTTTTAGAACAGGCCCCGCCCCGCCCCGCCCCGGGTGCTCCCGCTTCGCCACGCCCCTTCCTAGTCCCGCCTCTGCTTCCTTTCTTGGCTCTAACTCCGTAGGCCCCGCCCCTCCCACGTGTTAGTTACTCCCTTGGCCCCGCCCCCTGGACACACCCCTCCAGGACCTTGATAGCCCCGCCCCTCAGATAGGCTCACTTCTGATTGGCGAGCGTAACGGTGGAGGCGGGGCAATCCCTGGCTGGCTCGCCTCTGACTCCGCCCCGCCCCGCCCCGCCCCGCCCCGCAGGCTGCTCTGTGGTCTCTGTCCCGGGGCGCTGGGTCGTTTGGGGACCCAGGAATTCCAGGTGCCCGACGAGGTGCTGGGGCTCATCTACGCGCAGACAGTGGTCTGGGTGGGGAGTTTTTTCTGCCCTCTCCTGCCCCTGCTCAACACAGCCAAGTTCCTGCTGCTCTTCTATCTGAAAAAGGTGGGACGTGGGGAGCGCCCGCCTGGAGTTGGAGATGTTGGGGGCGGAAGGGACGGAGGGATGTGATCGGGTCCTAAGGGAGGAGGATGCTAAGGTCCCAGACTACTGGGTCCTGAGAGAGGAGGGGGTCTGTCTGCAGGACTGATTCCTGGAGGTGGGAGGAGGAGGGGTCTAGGGCACCCCAACTTTTAGGTCTGAGGGAAGAGAGGACCGTCTCCTGGGTCCTGAGTGAGGAGGGCCAGGCACCGGGACTCCTGGGGGGGGGGGGGGGGGAAGAGACAGACTAGAGTTCAGACGCCTGTGCCTCAGACCCCCTTCTTCCCTTGTCAGCTCACCCTCTTCTCCACCTGCTCCCCGGCCTCCCGCACCTTCCGGGCCTCCACGGCGAACTTCTTTTTCCCCATGGTCCTCCTCCTGGGGCTGGCCGTCTCCGCCATTCCTGTGCTTTACAGCATCTTCCTGTAAGTGGGAGAGGCGCCCGCCTCTCTGACCCCTCGGCCCTCGCCCGGGATCCTGACCCTCGCCGTCCTTGAACTCTTCCTGTCTCTGACTTCAGGATCCCGCCTTCTAAGCTGTGTGGTCCATTCCGGGAGCAGCTGTTCATCTGGGACCAGATCCCTGAGTCTATTGCCAGGCTCCCTCAGATCACCCAGAACTTTCTCTTCTTCCTGGGGACCCAAGCTTTTGCTGTGCCCCTTCTGCTGATCTCCAGGTGAGGGGCCCAGACGCTTGGTTTTCAGTTTGAACGTGTGTGATCTGGGCGCCCCGCTGCCTGCGTCCAAGTGAAGAGGGGGCTGGGGGCCCAAACCCCTGAATGAGGGAGGGAGGGAGGGGATGGAGCCACAAACTCCCGGGTCTGAAGGAAGGGCGGGGGACCCAGACGTTGAAGCTCTTCTAGGAGCCTTTAGGGAGTGGCTTTTATTCCTGTCCCCTCTAGCATCCTGATGGCGTATACCCTGGCCCTGGCTAACTCGTATGGATGCCTCATCTCGGAGCTCAAACGGCAGATAGAGAAGGTGAGCCAGGCCGGGCCCCTGGGGAGGGGTCCCGGGGAACGTACAAGAGGACATGGCGGAGAGGATCTGTCTCACCTCTACCTCTCTCTACCCTTTATCTCAGGAGGCGCAGAATAAAGTCTTCCTGGCACAGCGCGCCGTGGCGCTGAGCTCGGACAACGGGGGCCTTTGACCTCCTGGCTCAGGGTGGCGGCTCCCCTTTCAGACCCAGATCTGCCCCCCAAACCTTTGTAAGCCTCGGCCACGCCACCTGTAAAATGAGAGGCTGGAGAAGACTGTTCTTCCTTCCAGCCCTGGGGTTCTGAGATTTCGGGGGCCCTGCACCCCCTGACTGTCCAGGGAACCTCATTCTTGAATCAATAAACATAGCGGAGTCAGCTGAGCGCTTTGAAACTGGCGAGCGGAAGCAGGGGGCAAGGCTTCCGCGGCACAAGCCAATCACCTGTGTTGGCCCTGGGAAGACGTGACGGGCGTGCCAGCCAGTCAGAGGCCGCGTCCGTATAGCGTCAGAAGTGGAGACACCGTGATTGGCTCAGAACGTTGACGCGAGGCGGTCGCTAGGCGACAGCACGCGAGGTTCGTGGCGTTGGGAGGCAGGGGCGTGTCCGTTAATCCAGGACCAATCCGTGGCTGGGGCAGGTATACTAGGGCGGGGCATCCTCTCGCCAATCGGAAGTGCTAGGAGGCGGGTCTGCCAGTCTGGGGACGTCACGGCGCCATGAACATCTTGCCCAAGAAGAGCTGGCACGTCCGGAACAAGGACAATGTCGCCCGCGTGCGGCGTGATGAGGCCCAGGCCCGGGAGGAGGAGAAAGAGCGTGAACGGAGGGTGCTGCTCGCTCAGCAAGAGGTAGGCTCCGAGAGCGGCCGGGCGGGGCTCCTGGGCCCAGCGCGCAGGCGCCGCGGTGGGGCCGGAAGTGGAGGCGGTGCGCAGGTGCAGTGCGTCCCGCGCGGAATTGGGCTCCCCGCGCGTTGGGAACCGCGGGACCGTCCTGGTCCTGGTTTCCTCCGCTCTTCTCCGCGAGGCCAGAGCGCAGCCTGGCACAGAGCAGGAGCGTATGAATAAAGGAACCCCGGACCACTTTTCAGTTTGCTTGTGTGTTTATTGAGCGCCTACTGGATGCTCGTCCCGCGCAGAGCGCTCCACTCGCGACATCCCTCCAGCACGGGTTGTTGGAGGGGCGCTGCCAGTCAGCCCCCCGGAGCAGAGGAGAGAGGACGCCGCGCCGGAGAGACGGGGCGCAACCCAAGGCGTCTCCGTGGGGGAGCCTTTGCACTGCCCTGTCCACACCCCCACCCCCAAACATCAGACGCGCTCTCTATAGCTCCTTCACCTGTTTGGTTCACATCTGGTGGTCAGTACTGGCTGGGAGGTCGCCTGGGCTTTTTAAATTCACATTTCAGTAGAGATTGGAAATCGACTGGGACCTGGCCAGGTAGCTCAGTTGGTTACAGCGTTGTCCCCCATACGCCAAGGTTGTTGGTCCGGTCCCCAGTCAGGGCACAAGTAACAACCAATGAATGCATAGGTAAGTAGAACAACAAATCATCGCATCCCGCTCTAGCTGACTTGGCTCAGTGGATAGAGCATCAGCCTGCAGGCTGAAGGGTCCCGGGTTCGATTCCAGTCAAGGGCACATGCCCAGGTTGCGGGCTCGATCCCCAGTGTGGGCATGGAGGAGACAGTTGATCAATGATGTTTCTCTTTCTCCCTTCCTCCCTGAAATAAAAAATATATTTTAAAAATCAATGTCTCTCTCCCTCTCCCTTTCTCTGTTAAAAAAATTAAAAGTTCTATTTGGGTAGTGACTTGGAGCCCTGCCTGGAACTCAGATCGCCTGTCCTAATGTTTTGATTGCCTCCATGGTTATCTGCTGTGTCACTGAGACTGGGGAACCCTCTGGCATGTGGTTAGAAAGGCATCTTACAAACCCAGCCTCCTGGGCTCCCAGCGCTCCTGCTCCTTCCCATGGCCCCCAGCACAGTTCTCTGTGGCCGGCACCACACTGGTGGTTCCTCAGATCACATCTTGGTTCTGAATGCTCTGCCTATAACTTCCTCCTCCTGTCCCCCCACCCCCTCCCCCCAGGCCCGCACAGAATTCCTTCGGAAGAAAGCCAGGCATCGGAACTCGCTGCCGGAGCTCGGAGCAGCAGATGCAGGGGCCCCGAGCTCTGGGCCTGTGGACCTGTTCCGGGAGCTGCTGGAGGAGGGGAAAGGGGTGACCAGAAGCAACAAAGAGTATGAGGAAGAAAAGCGACAGGAGAAAGTAAGCCGGCCTCGCTCATTCCTGTCGGGCATGGAGCTGGGGGAGGGGGCACTCTGCCCTCAGGTGCCTAGGACAGGTGGGGACCAAGTGAGCTAAGAGAGGCTCAGCACAGACTGAACGGCTCACAGGGAGTTTTGGTCATAGCCCTCCAGGCCTACAGGGCTTGGAAGTGGAAGCTGGACACTCCCCCCACCCCAGGCCTGAGGCTGCAGGTACAGATCCCTCAGGTCTCCTACCCGATGTCACGACTTGGGAAGGGGTCTGAGCTTTGTAAAATGAAGTCGGATCCTACCACTCACCTGCCTCAGGGATGAACTTGCCCTCCCCCTGCCTGTCACCTCACGGCCTTGTTTGCTTTGTTCAGATTTTTGCCCTCAAAGTGCCTCCCCCTCCGTGCCTTGTTAGAGCCGCCATTGCCCCCGGTGCAGACCCCCACCTGTGCTGCTCTCCTGTGTCTCCAGCACGTGGCAGCGCTGGCTCATGACAGGCCCTCAACACTTAGCTGAACGCCTGGTTCTGCCGTCCCAGCCACGGGTGTCCCTGTTATCACACCCAGGGCTCCCTGAGGGCAGACACTTGACCATCTTCCGGTTTCCTGCCCCCTCAGGAGAAGCAGGAGAAAGCTCTGGGCATCCTGACGTACCTGGGCCAGAGTGCCGCGGAAGCCCAGACTCAGCCCCCCTGGTACCAGCTGCCCCCGGAGCGAGGGGCACCCCCGCCCGGCCCAGGACCAGATGTGAAGGTCAAGAGCCGCCTGGACCCTCTGCTGGAGATGCAGAAACATTTGGGGAAGAGGAGGCACAGCGGTGACCAGGGCAGACGCAGCAGAAAGGAAGCGGGGCCTGAGAAACAGCGGCCCAAAGAGTGAGGAGGGAGCCGCGTGGGTGCCAGGGGCTCTGGGGCAGGCTGGTTGGGCCGTCGTGGCTCTCAGCGACCCTGGGGGCCTGACCGCCCTTCCGGGGCTCGGCCAGGTCAGGCCTGTTGTCACAGCAGCAGCATTTGGCTTTTCGCTTCGTGGTCTCCAGGGGCTGCGTGGCGTCAGTGGACACGGGCTTGTTCCCAAGATTTGTTTCCACTTCTGATGTTAACGTTATCAGAGGCTCTAACGTGCTGAATGCTAACATACAACCCAGGACACGGGAGCTCCGCGCGGGCCTGGAGCTCTGAGACCCGAGTTTGAGAACCGCAGCATTAGAGCAGAAGCAGGCCTGCTGCTAGGATGGCAGACCCGGGCACAGGAGGGGAAACTGAGGCTGAGGTGCCCGGGTGTGTGCCGTGTCACGTAGCTGATTAACAGCAGACTCTCCTGACCTGAAGGGGCACCTCGTTGTTAGACCGGGAGGAGGACAGAGGCCCACAGGTCCTGGCCAGGCCAGGAGCACGTCAGATGCAGGCAGGGGGGTCCGGGTGGCCGCTCCCTCTTGGGGAAGTGGGGCCTCCCAGCTTTCTACCCTGATTCTCCTTCCCCCAGATCCCCGTCCCTGGACCAGCTTCGAGCTGAACGCCTTCGGAGGGAAGCCACTGAGAGGGCACGAGCGGAGGCCCTGCTGGCCCGGGTCCGAGGAGGGGCACAACAGGAAGAGCAGCCGGAAGAGACAGATGATCGGCGGCGGCGGTACAACTCCCAGTTCAACCCGCAGCTGGCCCGGCGCCCCCGTTGGCAGGACCCCCCTCTCCCTCACTGACTCCTGAGGGGTACAGGAGAGGCTGCTGCTGCCAGCCGTCATATAAAACTATTTATTCATAAATATTTTCCAAAATGAAAATAGGTTTACCAAAAAATGTCCCTCACTGGAGAGGGGAGGAGGGGGCAGCCCTCGCCCCCAGGGCCCCAGGCCGGGGCCAAGAGGAAGAGGAAACCTCCCGGCCCCTCCTTCCTGGGGGAGGGGGCTGCCCCGCGGCCTGGGGCCTCCCCATCTTCTGGGGCAGGGGGTCAGCATGCTGGGGCGGGTGGGGGCGGGGCCGGTGTCACTGGAGGTCCCGGTCCTCCAGGTAGCGGTACTCAAAGGTGAAGCCTTCCTTCTTCCGCTGGCCCCACTTCTCGTAGTCGAAGTAGATGTAGGTGCCCTGCGGGAAGAAGGCGTCAGTGAGGGGGCGCGAGGTGCTTGGGGAGCTGTGCCGAGCGGACAAAGGGGGCTGTTCTCACTCCGCCCCGCACACACTTCTCGGGTAGGAAAGGTTACCGCACCCACTTTAGAGGAAGCAGAGGGAGGCGCAGAGGTCACTTCTGCTGAGGCCCCGCACGTTTGCGAAGTCCTCTTGCCTCTCAGGATGGTGGTGGCTTCTGAGCCCCGCTCAGGTGCCCAGGACGGCGTGTCCGAGCACTGCCTCGCCACCACCCGGCTAGAGATGGGACGGGCTGTGTGTGCACTGATGGGCTGGCTACTGGTGCCCGGTGGGCGGGACTTTCTGGAGGAGTGACGCCTGGGAATAGACTGACTCAGCGGGTTACTTTGGACCCAGCCAGGAGGGGACAGGTCTAGTGTCAGAAGGCACAGTGGGGAGGGGGCTGGGTTCTGAGCGGCTGAAATGCTTCAAAGAACCGAGGGGAGCGGGCTGAGCCCTCTGAGGACACGACCTGTTCGGTCCTTGCGTCCGGCACCGAGTAAAAGCACGCTGGGACAGGTGTAACGCGCCCAGGACGCTCCGTGGCAGGCGCCGTCATGTACACACGTGACTAACTTGTTTAATCCTCACCACTGCGTAAGGGGGGCCTGCCACCCCGTTTTTATAGGAAATGGAAATGGCACAGGTTTCAGTGCCTAGCCAGGGCCCCCGGCTGGAGGTGGGGTCACACTCAGGTTAAGTCCCCTGAGCATTTTGTGAGGCGTCCCACCCACCAGTTGGAACTGGAGAAGGCCATTCAGAAAGAACAGCTACCCCACTCACATTGGCTGAGTGCTAGGCACATGTGGGGGGTGGCCATGGGTGGGAGACACCACACCCCCACCGAGCCGGCGGACAGCACAGGCCGTGTGGCTGGGGTAGGCTCCCCAAAGAAGGGGGGTTTAGGCCAGGACCTGGGGTGACTAGGAGTTGCTCAGTGTGAATGACAGACCCAGCCCGAGCTGCCCGAGGTGGTGGTGAGGGGCGGGGCCTCACCTGCTCGAACTCGTCCGTGATGGTCTTGGGCTCCTCGTGCCTCTGGAACCACATCATGTACTTGGTGTGGAACCGCCACGACTGCTTCTTCAGCGCCTTGGCTGCCAGGTACTGCGCCTTCGTGCCCTGGGGGAGGGAGGGGCAGCGGGGCATCAGGGGACCCCCCAGATGGGAGGGGCAAGGGGGATGGGCAGGGCATCAGGGCTGACCCCGGGCCCCGCCACAGACCAAGGATGGGCTGGACCCTCCAGCTGGAGCCGGGCGGGGCACAGAACATACCAGCGCTGCCAGAGGAAAAGGAGACAGGAGGTGGGAGTGCTTCCGGAGAAGCTTGGTGAAGGAAGAGACACTAACGCATGAGGAGTGCTCGGAGGGGGCGGCCTCGGTTTCCCGGGCGGGATGAGGGCGGAGGCTACGCGTGCCGCCCGGGGGTCACGCAGGCTGCCCACAGGGACAGCTAACGGGATGGGCGCTGGGAGTGGGCAACCTAACCCTCCGCCTCAGCTGTTCTGACCCCCGTGCTGAAGTGGGGACCGGGACAGGTTTGGTTTTGGGGGCCCAGGACGGGGGGGGGGGGAATGGGGAGGGGTGCGGTCCCAGCGGCCGCAGTGGGGCACCCACCTCACCCTCCAGCCCGAGGGGGGACGGCGGCGGTGGCGGCGAGGCGGGGGGCCCGAGGCTGCCCGGGGGCCCTGCTGTACCTCCAGATAGTAGAAGATGAAGAAGAGCGTCTCGGTGGACAGGCGCTGGTAGAACTCCACGGTGTCCGAGTGCGGGGGTGGCATCTGGTGGTGGTAGGGGGGCGTCGGGCAGGGGTTCCGGGGGAGGTACTGTCTGTGGGGGACGGTGTGTTAGTGCCAGTGCCTGCCAGCCCTGCTGTCTCGGGGAGGCAGAAGGCCGCCACCCCGGCTCACTCTCTCCCGCCCACCGCTCGTGGATCGATGGGAGCTGTCACCTGATCACCCAGCCCGGAACTCCTCACCCCACCTCCTGCGGAGCCCCCGTCAGGTGCCCAGCAAGCTTTCCCTAGACTCAGGGCTGGGACCAGACCCCACCACAGCCTCCTCCCCAGACGTGGGCGCCTCCCCGCAGCCCCGCACCTGATCCGCTCCGAGTCGGAGGGGTGGGGCATGTGGTGCCAGGCGGCCTCTTCCATGGCCTGCTGGTAGAGCTGCTCCTTGGTGAGGGGCACAGGCCCCAGGGGGCACACGCCCAGGGACAACGGGATGTTCACCTCCGACAGCTGCAGGGGCGGCTGGGCCGAGGCCGGGGGAGCGGCTGTGCTGCTCAGGATGATGTCTGTGGGGAGGCCGGGCCAGGCCCTTGGGTGAGGCTGGGCGGGCGCCCTTCCTCGCTGGGCTGCCCCCACAGCACCGGGACACCGGGACCCTCACCTCGCTCAGTCAGGTGCAGCGTCGGCACGGGGTCCTCGATGGCGGAGCTGAGAGCTGCCCTTTCTGCCATGGACTTCAGGGAGCTCAGGGGCTCGGGGGCCTGGGGAGGGAACAGGTGCCTCAGGCCCTGGGCAGCGGGCTGGTGTGGGGACTCGGAGGCCGGCACAGCCAGAGCCTTTAGTGTGAGACTGTTCGCTGCGGCCCTAACGGGGGACTGGCCAGGGAAGCACCACAGCAGACCGGGCCTGCGCCGAGGCTGCACACGCTGTGCAGGACCCGCACGCACACGCAGAGGAGGAGCCTCCTGCTAGGCACACGTGCGACACCCCGCCTTCAACACGCAGGAGCAGCTCCTCCTCCTGCACCCCCCTCCGCGCCCAGACCTCACAGCACCTCTCCATCCTGTTCTCCCGGCCCCCGGGACCTCTCCAAGGCTCCCACCACTCACCCCCCGTCCCTCCCTGTGGGAACCTCCCAGCTGAGGACCCTGCCCAGGAACATGGACACACGTGAGCGTCCTGCCCTGGCACCTCTCGGTGGGCGTGCTCGCTCTGGCAGTGTCCCCTGTGGTGACTGCCGAGTCGGGTGGAGGGAGGAATAGAGGGCAACGCGGTCTTGGGCCCGGACAGCGGGCATCACGCTGCCTGTGGGACTGGGTCTAACCCGCAGCGTCCTGCCGACGGCAACCAGGACCCCTGCCCTCTGTGGTGACACCCCACCATGTCAGGCAGCCGGCCTGCTCCCCTCCTGCGGAGTGGACACTCCTTTCCTCCTCTCTCTACTGAACCCCACCCAGCCTTCTAACAACCGCTCCGGCATGAGCCTGCCTAGAACTCGGCAGACACCCACTTCTCTTCCTCCAGCAGCATTTCCCGCCCCATCCGGGTCCCCGCTTAGACACAGCCCCCCAGAGGCCTTGCAGGGCCGTCTCCACAGGTTAGACCACATGCGCCAAGTGCATCCCCACCCAGCGGGGGCGCTGTCCGCACGGACGGTGGCACTGGGTGCGTTCCCTCAGCACCAACGCCCAGAGCAGACGTCAGCACGCGTTTCCTCACGTAGGTGACTTACTCCAGGGAGCAGGAGGGCCGAGAGCTGGACAGTGTTTGTGCGAAGAAAGTAAGAGGAGAAATGGAGACAGAACTGGAAGGAGAGGACAGTGGGCACCCAGAGAGCAGACAGCAGGCCAGTGAGCACCGCCAGGCGCCAGGGCAAGGTCAGGGAGCAGACAGTGTGTGTGTGTGGGGGGGAGGGAGGGCGGGGGAGACGGTGAAGGTGCAGGCGGAAGGGAAAGACCAGAGAGAAAGCAGTGACAGTGTGAGGAGCGCAGCTGGGGGTGGCAGTGGAGGCCTGGGGGTGAGGGGGGTTTGCAGCGAAGGTCTGGGGCCAAGCTGGCAAGACACACAGGCTTTGCACCCACCTTGATCTCTGGGGCGGCGCTGAACTGCGGGGGTCCGTTGAGCAGGGCGCCAGCTGCCTTGGCATCACTGAAGCTGGGTGTCGGGGAGCTGGGAGGGTTCACAGGAAGGGGCACAAGGAGGCTGGGGCCCCCAGAGTTGTTCCCTGAGCCTGGGGCTACGCCACCAGCGCCTGCTGGGGCAGCTGCACTGGATTCCTTCCTGCAAAGGGGACAGGAGGGGGATCATGGGAGTGTCCCCATGGGTGGGACGGACGGGAAGGGTGACAGGGAGAGTCAAAACGGAGAAGGCCAGCAGAGGGACCCGCGAGGGGTGGGCTGAGGGACGGACGGAGGGAAGGGCTCTGGGAAGAAGAGCTGCCAGGAAACGGGGCAGCTTCTGACGGTCCACGGAGCAGGATGTGAGAGTGGGTGTTCCAGCCACAAGATGTGGTGCCTCAGGCAGACGCCCCCTTGGGGCCCCCCAGAGGGAAGGGCTGTGTCTGGGAGCAGGCTTCCCGAGGTCCCAACCAGGAGGGGAAGCTCTCTCGTGGGGCATTGCCCTAGGCATCGGGGACCCAGGAGAGGGTGGTTGGGGATGGGCAGGACGACTTTGGGGTCTTCCACTTTGGAAAGCAGACAGAGCCCTCCACAGAGTCAGGTGACCGTGGGGCACGAACAGAAAAGGGGGGCTGGGGCCAGAGCTCCTCCGGGAAAGAGGAAGCCGGAGAGCCCAGCAGGGTGGGCTGAGAACACCCATCAGTGAGGACTGCTTTACATGGCAAAGGGCACCGCCGGGGGGCCCGTGCCCAGTGTCCCGGATGGAAAGAGGTGGGCAAGGCCTGTGTCCGCACCATGGGCAACAGTGGGGTACCCCGTGCCTGCGTGTGCCTGTCCCCAACCCTGACGGAGGCCGACACTCACGAGGTGCTGGAAGGTGGGTTGTGGGGGCCAGAGGGGGGGCCCAGAGCCTGGCTGCTGGCATTGCTGCCCCCGCTGCTGCTGAGAGCCACCTCCGCCGGGCTGTCCGCTACAACGGAGCTGTAACCTGAGGGAAGGAAGGGGGGATGAGAGGGGCTACCAGCGGCTACCCCAGGACCCCCGGCCCCCAGCAGCCCCCGCTTACTGGTGGCACCGTTCTGTTTGCCGGCACCTCCACTTCCACTGCTGTTACTGCTGCCGCTGCCTCCACCACCTCCCCCGCCGGGCTGGACGCTGGGGGGCCGGGGCTGGGCAGCATTGGGCCCACTGGGAGCTGGTGGGGCCACAGCCTGGGCGTAGGGGGCGGGGGTGCCCGAGTTGTGGCTAGGAGCTGGGCTGGCCTTGGGGCCCAGGGCACTTGGAGGTGCTGCCGCGGTAGGGGCTCCATTGTTGCCAGGGGTGGTGCTCAGAGCTGAGGTGGCGGGCGGGGGGCCAGGCGGGTAGCTGGGCGGCACGGCGGGGGACTGAGGGTGCTGGCTGCTGTGGACGGGCTTGGAGCCGTTTTTGGCTGGAGACTGCAGGCGGGAGAGAGAAGAGGGTCAGGACCCGCGGGCCAGCAGGGATGCCGAGCCTCCTGCACCCCTTCCCCGGGACTGGGCGACCTCACCGCAATGGCTTCCACAGCACCTCTGTACTTCAAACACTGATGCCGTCCCAGCCCCACCCAGCGGTCCCTGCCCTGCCTGCACATGTCCCCACAACGTCCCCCCAGACAGAGGGCGGACACACAGGAGAAACCGCTGTCCGTGACACGGGCCCAGTGGAAACACCCAAGAGCCTCAGTGTGAGGTCAGATGGAACCAGCCCAGAGCCCCGAGAAGGACAGACAGCTGCACTGGACAGTGATTCCAAACATCACGTGGAGGGTCCTTAAAGCAACTCGTGGGGTGTAGGAGCACCACCCCAGGAGCAGGCTGCTGGCGTGCCCACGCACTCCCGAGGCCAAGCTGCTGGCAAAGACTTGCTCTTGGCCGCCTCGGCCCGCCACCCTGAGGCCCCCGGCCCCTTGTGCTCGCCACACACCAAGCGGGACACGTGCTCCTTCCTGGCACCTCACAGCCTCCCCACTGCCTGCCCAGTGCTCGGGACAGCCCTCCCGGCAGCCACGGAGGGCTGGGGCCTGGGACCCTGTGCACCCTCGAAAAGGGCCTGCCTGATGCTGACCTGGTGGGTCTCAGGCTGGTCAGGCCCTTTTCAAGGGTGCACGGGGTCCCTCTGGGCTCCCAGCCCGGCCACCCCAGGCCCTGCGCTCACCGCCGGCCCTGCGCTCACCGCCGGCCCTGCGCTCACAGCCGGCCCTGCGCTCACCGCCGGCCCTGCGCTCACAGCCGGCCCTGCGCTCACAGCCGGCCCTGCACACCTGGCCGGCCCTGCACACCTGGCCGGCCCTGCACACCTGGCTCCCACGTGGCACTCTGGCTTTCACTGACGACTCGCCTGTGTTACCTCCACTACCTGGACCCAGGAATGTCACCTTTACCCACTGGTTGAGCTCAAGTCGCCCTCTACACCCAGGGCGGATATGCCCTCCGAGCAGCTTCTGACCACAGCCCCTGCCTGCCCGCCTGCCCCCGGCTCTCAGGGCAGCCTGTCCCAGAGCCCGCACTGCGGCCATCCTCAGGCTTCCTGCACCTTTGGGAACCAGAGAAGGAGCCAGCGTCATGCCCATCAGACCCACCTGGCTGACTTCACTGTCCGTGGAGCGGCCCCTCTTCTTGTCATCTTCCGAGTTTTCCTGAGGTGAGGGAGGCAGTCAGAGACGCGTGTCATCTCTGAACCCCCGGGGACCTGTACCCAGCTGACCCCCCTCCGGCCTCAGAGCATTCAAGTCCCTGTGACCTAATCTCACTGGGATTCTCACTGGGAACTGAAGCCAGCTCCCCGCGCCCCCTGCCCCCCAGCCAGCCTCCTCAGGGGGTGCAAGCCCGACCTCTGCCCAGCCTCCACCTCCACACCCAGGACCCCCAGGTGGCCCGTCCATCTCATCAGCTCTCCGGGCCCTTGGCGCCCAGACCCTGGATGCTGAGGTCTTCGCTTCCTCGATGACCCTCCCTGAGACCCGCCCCGTGTGCTGGGCGGGAGCCAGGCCTCACCGTGGTGCAGTTGGCCGGGCTGGGCGGGATGGGCGAGCTGGAGGTGGTGGAGGTGGGCGTGCTGCTTGACTGGTTGAAGATCTCGTCCTCCATGTGACTGTGGCTGGGGGGGGAGGTGGCGACCAGCGCCTGTGCTGTGGGCAGGGGAGGGGCGGCTGAGCTGGCTGGGGCGCCCTCCGGCCCGGCCCCACCGCCCTGCGCACGCCGGTCACCCCTGGGCCTCACGAATGTCCTCGAGGTCCAGGTCGTCGTAGAGGAACTCGTTCTCCTCGAAGTCGGGGTCCTGGGAGGAGTCGACGTAGTACTCCACATCGTCCTTGATCTTGCGGATGGCGTCCACCAGGATGGAGTCGTTGTCCAGCATGCGCAGGATGGTCTCCAGCATGCGCACGTGGTAGCGGTGCTTCTCAATGTGCCGCTTCAGGCCCTCGATCCGGTCCTGCTTCTGCTGGTGAGCCCAGGGCCAGCTCAGGGGCTGCGGGCGCCGCCCGGCCCTCCTGCCCCAAGAACCCGTCCTCAGTCCCACTCGGGCCCCTCCTGGCGCGGGCAGTGTGCAGTCTGCCCGCCCTGCCCTCCGGGATCCCACAGCTGCCCAGACGTCCCTGCACACCTCGCAAGGACTCGGAGATGCGAGTCCTCCTGTGCCTCCCACAGCCTGGTCCCCGTGTGGGCCTCCGGAGTGCCGGGACTGCCCACCTCCGCTGAGGCCCCACCTCCTGTTCGGCTCCCACAGTAACAATGTGACCCCACTCAAGGGAGCTCGGGGTTTACAATCACAGCCCTGTCACGCCATGCCCCTCACCCTAGCTGTGCCCGCTAAGGAGCCCGGAATCTGAAGCCTGGCTCCCGGGCACTCCAGGTTCCTACTGCTTCCAAGGCCCCCATTCCCTTTGGGATTTGGCACCTTCATTCCAAGTCTAACCCCGTCTCTGCACGGACCTATTACGTGACCACGCGTCACTGAACAGGGACACGTTCTGAGACCGCGTCGTCAGGCACTGACGCAGACCTGGAAGGTCTGGCTTACTCCGCCCCAGGCTGCATCCTGTCCCCCACGTTACCGTGCTGAGCAGTGTAGCGACTGGAACACCACCTAAGTGTTCGTGTATCTCAACAGCCCCCAACAGAAAAGGCACAGCAAGAACAGAGTGCCAAGGACCAAGCGTGTAGGTGCCCGTGTGTGCGCACGCGTTGGGAGTAGCGGGGGGGGAGGGGGGGCTGTGGTTAGACTGAGGGGAGAGGAGGAGGAAGACAGGGAAAGAAGGGAAGGGGAGAGAAAGGGAGAACAGAAATCAAGAGACCCAGGAAGATACAGCTAGAGATGAGAAACAAAGAGGAGGAGCTTGGCAGGGGGCGGAGTGATGGGGATGATGGGGGACGGGAGCTGGAGGGGAGCAGTATTGCTAGGAGTGAGAGAGGACCAGGAACCAAGGAAGTGAGTGTGTGTGCGCGGTGAGGGGGGGCCTGGCTCCCGGGTGCCCTCCTCCCTAGCCCACACCTCGCCCAGGGCAGGGAACAGCATGCTGAGCCCCCCGCTCCATTTAAACCACCACTCAGGCGGCAACTGCAACATCAAATTCAACATCGTAGTTGGGTTCAGCCTGTCCTTTCAACGTCACAAATAAGCTCTTTGCTTACAATGTTATAACCTCAGGGACCACCACGCACGCAGTCCCTCGCTGACCCGAACGTTATTCAGCACGTGGCTCTGCCCCGCCCCCCAGCCCGGTTCCCAGAGCCCTCGGCTCACACACCATGCCTGGCCCTCCCTCCCGCGGGCCATCCCCGCGCCAGCTCCCGGAGGACCAGCTCTGCTCCCGGTACTTCTGTGCCAACAAGTACGGGTCCGCACCCTGGAACTCACAGCCTGCATCCTGGGTTCCGGAACCGGAGGCCCGAGCCTCTGGCCGTCGCACACCTCACTTCTCCTCGGCCGCACGCACTGTCCCTCGTGCCTCCCCTGCCTGTCCTCTGTCCTCTCCTGAGGACCCGACTGCAGCGGCTGGACCTCCCGCCCCAGGTCCGTCAGGCCTCTCACTGTGCGACCCGGGCCGAACTCTTCGCCTTCCCCCAACTGCTCCTCCTCCTCCTCCGTCTCGCCGGCCCGTTCACCCAGAAGGGACTGAGCCTGCCTCACCTTCTCCCTGTGCCAGCCCATCTGCTAGGCACTGACCTCGCCCCAGAGCCCCCGTCCCTCCAGCCAGCCCCCCCACCCTAAGGGTGCCGGCCCCACTCACATCCTTGTCGCCCTTCTTCTTGCGTGTCTGCACCGACAGGGACTCCACTTCGCTCTCAAACTGGTCCACCTGCATGTTTAGGGTGTCGATCGTGTTCTGGGGGAGGAGGAAAGGCGGGGGGTCAGCCAGCATCCGCTGGGATGCCTGGGGGCAGGACCCCGAGGTCACCTCCTCTTCTCTGCCCAGCTCACCGTGAGCCACTGGCCAACCTCCTCCTTCTCCTTCTGGGCGGGGTCCACCTTCTGCGCCAGGCCCAGGCCCTCCTTGCTGTAGGCTTTGGTTTTGGTCTCTCGCTCCACGACTTTGAACCGCTCCATTTGCTGTGGAGAGCGCAGTTGGCAGCCTGTCCCTTCCCGCACCTGCTCGGGACCCCGGGGCCCTCCCACCTCAGACGCCCGGCTCTGGCTCCTACCGTCTCAATGAGCTTGCGGTTGTCTATGAGCTGCCTCTTGTCCTTGATCTCGTTGGACGCTACCCATGTCTTGATCTGGTCCCTCAGCCGCTGAAGGGAAAAGCCCGACAGTCAGACTCCTCAGCACCCAGGCCCCGAGGCCCCAGCCCTCCTCCTCTTCCTGGGACCCAGCAGTCCGCTCTCCCACCCTGCCGCCCTCAGGACACAGGGTCCGGCCCCCAGCCCCTCACTTGAAGCTTCTTAATCTCCTTCTTTAGGTCAGCCTCATACTTTTCTTTCTGGTTCGCGTTGGCTGCATTGTGGAGCTGGGGGTGGAGAGAGGGCACGCCGTCAGTGTGGGACTTGCTGCCCTAGTGCCACTCCAGTCTGTGCCGGGGACTCTGGGACCCCCCGCCCCAGGATTGACTCCCCTAGTGCCCACGTGTCTCTATGTGCCGGGGACTCTGGGGTCACCCCCCAATCCATCTCAGAGCTGCTACCCTCAGGTCCTCAGCACCCCCTCCCCGATACCCGGCACCTCCTCCTGCTCCGCTCGCTGGAGCCCCAGATTCGCAGGCCCAGACCCCGTACCTTCTGCCAGATATCTTCAAACTGCTCGACGCCCTCGGACACCTTCTTGAGGCAGCGATCAATCTCACCTGGCGGGAGGAGAGGCAGGCAGTGAGCACCTGCCGAGCAGCAGGCCCCCAAGGGGAGCTCCGGGGGCACGTGGCCGCGGGCAGCGGGCCGCCACCCAGTACCTTGGAGTTTGCGCTTGTCCGCCATCTTCCCTGCCCTATAGGCGCACTCTCTTCATACTCTCTTGGAGACAGACGCTGCTGGAGGGGGGAAGGAACACACATTTACTCTGGTTGGTGCAAACCCAGACGGGAAAGAGGCTGGGAAGAGGGGGTGGGGTGGGGTGGGGTGGGGTGCGGGGGACGGGAAAGGGAGGGTGAGTCTACTGCCCGCTGACAAGGACCGGCCAGTCCTCTCCGCTGCCTCACCTGCCCAGCACGGGCCTGAACTTTGTGGAAACGAGGAAACAGATACCCTTGGTGTGTGCGTCTGACCCAGGAGATGGAAAATGCCTAGAGCGTGGGGCACCTGGCCCCAGATGACACTCAGAAGTCTTGCTGCGAGGGACGAGGTGTGAGACCTGAGGCCTCACTTCCCAGCGAGGGGTCGGGGACACAGCGGACCAGACCCTAACACCTGAGGGGCTGCCCAAGGCCACGTCGGAGGCACAGAACAGGTGCGCCCCCAGAGGGGGGCCTGGCAGAGTGTGAGCTGTAAGGGACGGGGGACGTGGGGGGCAGACACGCTGTAACCATGCAGCGCTACCCTCCCCCGCCCACACACACACACTCTGACAGGGCTGGCTCCCAAGTACAAGAGCCTCAGAGCAGGAAAAGGTCTATCCCAGAGCGAATCCTGAAACCAAAGGAGACAACATGCCCATCCACAGGGGGACCCCCAGAAGGGCTGGCGGGCTGGGGCAGACGGCGACCCCAGAGGCCGGGGAGAGCTCTGGGGAGACAGGGTGAAAGGGGACCTCCGCCGGGAGGAGCGATCTGCACGCAGGAAGGAGTCCGTATCAGAGCATCGGAAATGGAGACTCGGACACACACACCGCCAGGGCAAGCACCCAGGACTCAGAGGGCACCTTCACCCTAAAGAACTGCAGGCACCCGGAGGGGACTGCGGCCCGGAGGGGTCACCTGGAGCTTGGCCTGGGGGAGGAAGCTACGCCTGAGGGCCCACAGCAAGTCCAGGGGAGAGCGGGAGCGCTGGCAGCCAGGGGTGCACACGAGGACGCCGGACGCCAGGCTGCGCCTGAAGAGGCGGCCTCTACTCAAAGGCCCAGCTCCCTGCTCGGAGATGGGGGAGCCGAGGACTGAGCCCCAACCCGAGAAGTCCCCGCCCCCCGGGGGAGCGTCTCAGCACAGTCCTGCGCCCCTTTCTGCGGCTGCGCTGTGACACTCAACACTCGCAATGTGGCCGGAACTTTTCACTCCTCAGTTCAGTTACCACCTAACTCCCACGTGGCCAGTAGCTGCGGGGGGACGGGGGGACAGGGTACCAGAGAGCAGGCTTTGGACAGGCGGAGGCCCATAAAGGCGGGCAGGTCCCTAACCTCAGGGAGGCGGCGCGGCCCCCACAGGGACCCCCTGCATGGTGGCAGTGGGTGTGGCCCCTGAGACAAGGGGGCGAATATTCCTCTGCAACAGGCCAGCAAGAGAACCGGGCACTCTCAGCCCAGGGGGGCCAGGCCCACCCCAGGAAGGCCCGGCTCCAGAAGGGGCGCAGCCGTAGAACCCAGGAGCGGGCGGCACAGAGGGACTCAACCAGGAAGCACGCGGGGCCCAGAAAGGCCTCTTGCCGCCCGGGGTGGGATGAGGACAGGATGTCACACCAGTGCGCTCCCCCCCCCGCCTCTCCCAGGAGCCCGAAGCAGGGGCAGGGGCTGCCCCCGGGCGCAGACACCGCTGACAAGGTGCAGCACGCGCTCCTTCCTTCCCCACCTCCCCTGCCGGAGCCGAATGCCTGGCAGGGAGGAGCTGACCTCCGGAGGGTGAGGGTGCGGACTGCAGCCGCAGGAAGTCCTAAGGCTGGGGGCACGGTGCCACGGGAACCCGAGCCCGGGGAGGCGGTTTCAGGCAGAACCGCCAAGGGACACGGCTGGACCTGGACAGGACACGCGTGACCTGGGAGGCAGCTCCTCCAGACAGGGCCAGCACCGCAGGCCCAGGAGACCGGTGCCCTAGAGACTGGGCGCTACAGCGGGCGGGAGCCTCCGCCGGGAAAGCCCCACATCGAGGTCCCCGGCAAAGGGCAGAAAGGAAGCCGGAGCTTGAGTCTCCAAGGAGCGCCCCACCGCTCTGGGGACCCCCCAGGTCCCCCGCCGCAGCAGGTCTGCTCCCCGACAGCGAGGGGTCTCTAACAGCCGAGGAGCCTTGGCCGGGAGACTTAACCAAAAGGAAGGCGCGCCCCGCAATTAAGGAGCCAGCGCTGAGGTGTGAGCGCGCAGCTCTGCAGACCCCAGGAGCCAACACTGAAAGGCCCCAGACTCCCCGGGGGTGGGGGTGAGCTGTCCCACAAAGGCCGAGGGAGAGCGGGGATGAATCCTGGGACGGACACCAAGCCGCCCCCAAACCCTCGGGCCACTGGGAAGTGATGCTGGGAGGCGATCCTTAAGCCTCTGTCCGGAGTGTGCTAGCTCCTGGGGGCCCCACCTTAGACCTCTTCAGTCCCAGGGAAAGTGGCGACAGACAGGGGGTCTCTCCCTCAGTCCCAGGCGCCTTCCCCGCCATAGCACGGAGCCTGGGCGGCAGGAGAGGGCACTAGCCCTGGGAGGCCCCAGCCCCCAGCAGGGACAGACAGAGGGGCCAACACCCAGGCAGGCGGACCGCACCCACAAAGGTCCCCTGCCCTGGGGAGAAGGCACACAGCTCAGCACAGGACCCTTACTCCCTGAGGTGCCAGCAGGCTGGGCGGGGGTGGGGTGAAACCCAGCTCTCCGACTGGGGACACCAAGCGGGCTCTTTGGTGCTGGGAAGCGTACAGGTCCACAGGATGGGGGTGGGGGTGGGGGACCCCTGCCTCCGGGAAAGATACACCCCAATGGAAGGACTGATGCGAACGGGGCTGGCAGCCTGCCCCCGGAAGGGGCAGCGGCCGTGGTGAGGCGGGGGAGGAAGGTCCCAGACACACACCTGGGCCTGCGGCGCAGGAGCGGGGTGACAGCCCCTGACCCGAGGGGCAGGCACCAGGCTCAGGGGGGCGCCTGCCCCGCGCACACCGCACACCGGGAGGCGGTTAGCAACGCAGAGCGAGCGGGAGCTCAGGTGTCACCAAGGCGGGACCAGCTCGTCCCGAGGCCAGAGGGGGCCGGAGCCACACCATCCCGCCGAGGGGAGTGACAGCGTGAGGACCAGCCCCCGGGCAGGCCGACTCCCCGGCGCGGACTCGGGGCTTTCCCTGGGACGGGGGCACCAAACGCAACCCGGCGGGACTCGGGCTGCGGGGGGACTCGGGATGGAGCGGCGTCCTGCGTGCAGGGGGCTCACCCCACCCCGTCTCCGAGCAGCGGGCACCGCGCTGGGCGCGTGTGGCGGGAGCCCGGCTGCCGTCCCTGCCCGGGGGGGGGGGCTCCCTGCCCGGAAGGGGTTCCGGCACCGGAGACCCCACGCCCGCAGCCGCGAGGACGCGGAGGGGCGGCACCTCGCCCGGGCTCACTCCCCGCACCCCGCGGGGCAGACGCGGACGCCACGCGCGGCCCGGGTCGCGGGCGGACTCCGGGCGACGCCGAGAGGCACGGAGGGGGGAGCGGCGGAAGGAGGGGCGCGCTCGGCCGGGACGGCGGACGCCGGACGGCGGGGCCGCGACGCGCTGGGACCCCGGGCGCCGAGCGGGGGCGGGGGCGGCCATGTCGAGACAGGAGGCGGTGTTGCAGGGGCGGGGGCGGCGGGGAAGGCGGTCGACGGCGCCGGGGGGAGGAGGGGAAGGGGTCCGGCCCAGTCGAGCCTGACGCTCTCACCACAGGAGCTGGCGCCGCCGCTGAGGAGCGTATCGCGATAGGCGAGGGAGGCGAGCGCCCGCCGCCTTTTTCTCGCGCCCCGGGCCCGGGCGCTATCGCGATAACGGCGCGGAGCGGAAGTGGGGTGGGGGGAAGTGGGCCCGGGGTTGTTCTGACGACGGGGTCGGGGCTCAAGGGAGGCCGCGGCGTCTGCCGATGGCTCCGCGGAAGCTGACGGGCCCGGTCCAAGATGGCGGCGGCGGAGGAGGCCTCCCCTCCTCTCTTCTCGTCTCTGGCGCCGACCCGCCCCCAAGCCCTGAATATAGCCCTACCATTGCTCCTGCTGCACGTCGCTCCTGCCGCTCGGGCGCGTCCTATTGGTCTTTGGCAGGGATGCGTTCGGCCTCCTCTCACTGATTGGACAATTGCTTCAAGGCGCGGCGTTTGATTGGCCTCCCGCGCAGGCTACTAGGATTGGCTCAGGTTTTGTTCCCCGTTCCTCCTTCTCCTCCCGCCTCAAGGCACAACACGCCAGCGCGAGGGCCCGCGCGTCAATCAAGCGGCTGGTGTCATGCTGATTGGACACACCCGCCCCCCTTTCCTAAACCAATTGGCAGGGGGGAGGAGCTAGGCTGATCAGGGGAGGGAAGTCGTCCGTCAAGTTTAGAGCCATTTTTAATTGGTTGGGAAGGAATATTCCATCCTGAAGCCATTGGTTGGTCCTGGAAGTGGGTAGGGAAAGTGGAGAAAGGCATGCAGAGTGGGAGTTAAGGACCGAGTACCTAATGGGATACAGACAGGTGCCTTCAAAGCTGAAGTCATCTGCCAATCAAAACATCTCCTGGGCCACGGGGGAGGAGCTGAGCAAGAGGGTCCACCCCTTTTCCCTCGTTGGCCCTGACTGTTATCACTCATGCCAGTTGATCCAATAGTGTAGCGAGGGGGCAGTACCCGCTCTTCCAGCGTGTGAAACAGGGCGTAGCAGGCAGACCCGGGAACTGGGGCGCATCCTTCTCTATCCCTAGCGTCCCGCCTGTCGCTCAGCAGCACGGTCCGTCTCCAAGTGCCTGTGTTGAGCAGATCTCTGAGACTCAGTCCTTGATGGAGGAAGCACGAGACAGTGCCCCAAGTCACTGGCACCACGCGAAGCTGCATTAGTGGGGAAGCTCCACGGAGGCACGAAGTTTTGTCCTGCCGTTGAGGGTTACGTGGCTGTACCTCTCCTCTGCACCCTGGTTTCCTCGGTGCAGAAGGCACAGGTGCGATTAGGTTTCCCCTCCCACGGTTACCACCTAATGCCTATTGGTCCTTAATATCTCAGCTCTGTGCTCTACTCTTGGGAGGAAAACTTCCCTGACATCCCACACCAAGTGCTCAAGTTGAGAGCCCTGTGTGTTCATTCGGATTGATGCTTGCACGTCTGACATCATTTTTGTCATTATTCAACTCTCTCCTTATGGATTTTGCATCCCCAGGAGGCACTGAGTAACCCTTTGCTAAACGAATGAATGAATGCAAGGAATGATTGTGGTTAAGACTTGCTAAGCACTGGTGTTGCCCTGAGCTTCCAGGATCACACCCATCAAGATGGGAAGCCAGATTTGCCCATTATCTCTAGTCTAGGTGGAGGAAAGTCAGAGAAAAGCAAGTGAGAGCTGATCAGAATCACCTGTGACAAGGGAGATAAGAATGCTTGTAAAAATGCAATCTTGCCCTGGCCAGTGTGACTCCATAGTCAGAGCGTCATCCCATGCCCCAAAGGGTCGCGGGTTTGACTCCAGGGCAGGTCACATACCCAGGTTTCGAATTCAATCCCAGGTTGGGATGCACGTGTGAGGCAACTGACCGGTTTTCTCACATCCATGTATCTCTCTAAAATCAATGAAAAACATATCCTCGGATGAGGATTAACAAGAAAAAAAGCCATGTTCTTAGGGCCACACAGCCCCAGAGATTTGTACTTTCACAGACTTGCCAGGTGATCCCTGTGCTCATTAGAGTTTGAGTTTTGATGTGGGGCTTTGCTATTCAAAGTGTCCCCCTGCATGGGGACTTCCCAGGAATCGTGTTGGGGGAGGGGGTGGCATGGTTAAAATGCAGACCCTGGTCCAGAAGGCCCCAGGTCCTGCTTTTCTAACAAGTTCCCAGGTGAATGGAGCGTCCACAGTCCCCACTTCGAAGAGCAAAGATCCAGAACACCGGCTCTCCAATGTGGCTGCAAATGGAATCACCTGGTGGCTTTTCAAAAACCCAGTCCGGCCTCACCGTAACCAGTGAAATAAAATAAATAAACCTGGGGCCCGGCCGGTGTTGCTTAGTGACTGAGTGTCAACCTATGAACCAGGAGGTCCTGGTTTGATTCCTGGTCGGGCACATGTCCCGGTTGTGGGCTCGACCCCCAGTGTGAGGCGTGCAGGCGGCAGCCAATCAATGATTCTCTCATCGTTGATGTTTCTCTCTCTCCCTTTCCCTTCCTCTCTCTGAAAGCAATAAAAACATGTTAAAAAATAAATCTGGGGATCAGAACCAGGTAGCAGTAATTGTAAAACTTCTCAGATAATCCCAACATGCATCTCATTTTCTGGAGCAGTGGTTCCGAGTGTGGCTCCTACATCAGCAGCATAGACATCACCTGGGACCTTGTTAGAAACGCACAGTATTGAGCCTATGATAGACCAACGGAATCAGAAGCTCTGAGCCCAGCAGCCTGTTTTTATCAAACCTTACAGGCAGCTCTGAAGCACAGTAAGCTTCGAGGATCTTAGTTGTAAGTGTACACAGGACGGCAGGACAGGCGACTCGATTGTGTCCTGAGACCTGCCCCCTGCCACACACACACCATGAGAGTCTCTCTGGCCAGGGGAGATGGGATTCCGAAGGGCCAGGGACAGAGGGACGAGGCCCTTCCCGGCACTTTTATTTACACAGGACTTCAGGCTCAAGCATAGCCCTAGCTGGTGTGGCTTGGAGGACAGAGCATTGGACTGTGGACTGAAGGATCCCAGGTTCGATTCCAGTCAAGAGCACATGCCCGGGCTGCGGGCTCAGGCTGGTCAATGATTCTCATTACTGATGTTTCTATCTCTCTCTCCCTCTCCCTTCCTCTCTGAATCAATAAAAAAAAAGGCTCAAGCATAGACTTGGGGAAGCTGTGTGACCCGGGGTAACCCGGCGGGTAGAAGGAAGTTCCCAGGTGGAGCAGAGATTCAGTGTGTCCTGGGGTCCACAGGAGGGCCCTGGGCTGCGGGAGGGACTGGGGTCCAGGGACACACACCAAGCCGAGTGGGGGTGGGGCGGCCCAGGGAGGAACAGACAGGGAGATTGCAGCCTGGACCCGGAATGGAGACCCAGCAAAGTTGTGCTGGAGACAGCGGGAGTCGGGCGGACAGGAGACACCCCCTTCTGCAGGGCTGCCCCCTCCTCAGTGGTACCAGCCCAGGCCCCACAGGCTCGAGAGAACTTTCTGCACCCCTTCCCCTAACTATGGAGAGGAATCTGAATTAGGGAGTGCCCGTAGGGAGAGAGTTAAGAGGTAATGCATTAAGCTGGGTGATTCCTCTGGCTGATCAGCCTCATGCCCATTAGACCAGCCCAGAGGATATGAGGGGAGAGTTTCTTCCTCCCCCAGGAACTAGGAGGGGCCCTGACTTCACAGATGATGGGACCCAGGCCGCCTCCTCAGTGCCTGTGAGCCGGGCTTGGGGTGCAGTGGACGGGGCTGTGGGCGGCACTCTCCCTGAATCAGGCCCTGCAGGGTAACCAAGGTCTGAGCCCCCCGCCTGGACTGCTCAAGCCATTCCCGGGGAGGCCTTCCCCCACCTGCCCCTCAGCCTGCTGCTCACACCTGAGGGAGGGCGGCCTTGGCCGGCCCACTCCCCACAGTTGGGGCTCCTCTTGTACCTGGTGAGCAGCTGAGCTTGGCACAGCAGCGGGAGCTCCCAGCAGACGGAGAGAACAGTGCCAGTCCCCGGCATCCCGTGGAGTGAGTGAGCAGCGACCTCCCAGGTGGCCCTACACGGGAAGCCGGGCTTTCTGCAGACTCCCTCCTGGGTGTGAAATGACAAGTGCCCGAGGTGTGTGGGACGGAGGGGGTGCTCCTCTTCCTGAGATCCATGATGGGGACTGACAGGGCCGGGAGCCCACCTGGATCGGGGCCCAGGCTCTGTCCCCCAAACCCGGTAGCTCTGACTCCTCCAGTGCTTGACAAACGATCACAGATTCTGACAATGTCCTTTTAATCACACTTCTCCCCAAAGTATCTCCTTTCCCAGTTAAAGTAACAAAGACGAGGCGTGGTGGGGCCCCTTCTGCCCCCGAATGGGGCGGCGATCTGGGTGCGGGGGCCTCCGTGCCCCCCTGGTCAGTCCAGGCACCGGGCAATGGCCAGCTCCCCTTGTCGGAGCCCCCGGCCCTGACCCCTTGGGCGCACATGGCCTCCACGTTTGCCGTGGGCGGCCACCCAGGGTGGACCCTCAGGTGGACATGATGCCGTTCTTCTCGCCCTTGACCTTGAGGAACTCGGCCATGCTGGAGAAGTACTTCTGGTTGGCCTCGGCCACCTTCTTCTCGGCCGCCTGTGGGTTGACAATCTCCAGGCCCTGGGCAGGTGAGGGAGACGGACAGGTGGGTGAGGAAACGGCCTGGCCCCTTGACATCAGCCCCTGCCCCACACGCACACCCCCGAGAGTGAACAGGCGAAGCTGAAGCCCGGGGAGGGGGTTCCCGGTACCTGGAGCGGGGTGAAGGCCACACTGGAGGCGGTGCCCGAGGAGCGGTCGCGGATGGTGGACTTCCCGCCGTACACCACACTCTGCTTTTGCAGGGTCCGCTGTGGGAGAGAGGGAGGGCGACTGTGACCTGGGCCCACCCACCTGGGCCCTCCCGCCGGGGCCTCAGTCCCCGTACTGGGCCCAGCCGCACCTGCAGCGTTTTGGAGATCCTGGCTTTGGTGGCCTCGTTCACTTGCGTCTGCCGCACGCGTCCACTGCCCGACTTGCCCAGGTGGCCCAGGCTGAAGCCCAGGTCCTCCTGGTAGGCGTCCTCCTCGATCTGGGGGAGGGCGAGGTGTCTTGGAGTCAGTCACCCCTCGATCAGCTAGAACCCCCGGCATCCGCCCCACCAGCCCGTCCTGGGGCCCCTGTTCAGGCACCCGCGGGCCCTGAGAGCAGTGAGCCTTGCTGAGGTCCCAGGAGCGGAGGGGGCCCGTGAGGAGCTGGGTCCTGTGACTGCTTCCCAGGCTGACAGGTGGGATGTGTGTGTGTGTGTGTGTGTGTGTGTGTGTGTGTGTGTGTGTGTGTGTGTTTCTCATGGGACCAGGAGGATGCTCAGATGAGACTGGGGAAGGGCATGTGACGCAGGGCATGGGAAGGGCAGGGAGGAGGGGCTGGGGTGGCCGGCAGGGCCCAGACCAGGATCCTGGGTTGATGGAGAGCCTCGGGGTGAGGGGCCCGGGGCTGGGGGACCAGGGAGGAGGCTGGGTGGTGGCCCAGATCTGAGGGCCATAGACAGGCAGCCAGGAGCGCAGCAGGGACAGGGCCGGCTGGGAGGCCCGGGCCCACCTCTCCAAAGCTCATGCGGTTGGCCTGCTTCCGGATCTCCGTCAGCCCCAGCCGCTCCTTCATTTTTCGGTACCTGAGGACAGGGCAGCCGGGAGTCAGCTGGGACAGGGGGAGCCCCTCCCTGTCTGCCCTGCCCTCCGCCAGCGCCCCACCTGCGGCCGCCTCGCTTCTTGCGCTGCCCATCGAGGGGCGCAGGCAGCGGCTTCACCTGCTTCACGGGGGGAGGCTCCTGCCACTTGTCGAACTTCCGCTCGATCTCGTCCTTGAGTTCGTAGCCCACCTACGGGCACGGGAGGGGCCGCGGCTGCCTAGGACCTCAGCCTCCACTGGCTCTCGGGGGCAAGCTCCACCCGAGACCCACCGATCCCGACTGATCCCCAGAGACAATGGTCTCCTCAACACCCAAACACCACAGCCCCCGAGAACGCCTGCCCGCCCCTCCTCCCACCCTCGCTCCCCGCAGGTCAGCAAGGGGGGACGCCCGGGAGTCGGTGAGCCTCTGCCCGGCTTCTCTCTCGCCCGGCCAATCCCAATGGCTCTTCTTCAGGAAATACCCCAATCGGCCTCTTCTCAGCACGTCCCTGAGCCCCAGCACCCTGAGGCCCACAGCCCCTGTTCTGCCTGCGGCCCTCTCCCAGGCTGGCTGTGCACCCGCCTCAGGGCCTTGGCACTGACCACCCCAGTGCGCAGGAGGTTCGAGATCCGCCTGCTAACTTCACTCAGGTCCCCGTGAAGCCCTCCCTCCCCTCCTGGCACTGACCGGGCACAGGCCACAGGGGACACCCACAGGTTTACCTGCTGTCTCCTCCCCCTCCCCTAACTGGAAGATGAATACCCAGAGGCGGGGCTTTTGTCCGTGCGGCTAACCCTGCACCCCAGCCTCCAGATCAGAGTAGGGAGAGATTGGGGGGGGGGGGGGGCGCAGAGAGATTGAAGCCCTGGCTGCTGCCAGGCTGGGTGCTTGGGCAACAATGCACGAGACAGGAAATGTCTCTCCTCTCTTGGAACAAGTCAGCCTAGAAGTCGGGTTAGCTAGTGGGGGGACAGGTCCTAGTCCAGCAGCAAAGAATGGCGGCCCCCACCCCGCCCCCAAAGGGTCCACGCAGGAATCTTCAGTCCCTGTGAACATGTCAGGCTAAGGTCAGGAGATGGGGAGGGTGTGGGCCAATGTCGTCACCAGGTTCTTCAGAGGCAGCTGGGAGGCCACACTGTGGGGGGAGGGGCCTCTGGAAGTGGGAGAGGGCACGGGACCCACCTCCCTGGGGCCGCTAACCCAGCGGAACCCATTCTGGACCCTGACCTGAGGGCTGTGGGCTCCTGCTCCTGTGCTGCCCTGAGCCACTGGCTTGTGGTCATTTGCTAAGAGCAGCGGCGACAGGAAGCAGATGCGGGGGGTTGGGGGGGAAGACGGTGATCTCGGCGGGGCCACAGCAGACACCACCCGTCAGGACAATCGCTCTCCCGGGACAGCCCACAGCCCCCAAGCTCAGCCGCGGCCGCCCTCACCTTGCCCTCCGTGCTCTCGTGGAAGCTGTCCACGCGGGCTGCCAGCGTGCACTTGGCGGCCACCAGGCGGGCCGCTTTCCGCCGGAGATCCTGGAAGACCGGAAACGGAGGCCGAGTCAAGGTGAGGATCACTGAGGCCACGGGGCTCCCAAACGCTAGCCCCACGGCCCGTTCCTGCCTGGCAGCGCTCCACCCTCCTTCAGGGGTCACTGTGTCACTGTGTGATGGTAGCAAAGCATCTCCCCACCTTACAGATGGAAAGACCGAGGCAACACTTTCTTCAAACTACTTTTTAAAAACAATCTGGCTTGATAGACAACCTAATATACTGCTCCAGACGGAGATCGTCACAGACCAAGGGCTAAGTGTGTTATGATTAAAACAGGAAACGTGCAGGAGGCAGCCAATCAATGGTTCCCTCTCATCATTGATGTTTCTCTCTCCCTCTCTTCCTCTCCCTTCCTCTCTGAAATCAATAAAAATATATTTTTAAAAAATTAAAATAAAAACAATGAAGTCAGCAGCAGCTAGTGCAGTGAAGGGATCTGGCCCTGGCCAGGCAGGAACCCTGTGATTTAGGAAAGTCTTTGGGTTACAGGGTATCAGTCAACTGGGAGATGGGGCTCAGCCACGCTGCGTAACCAAGCCCAGTGGAGACCCGGCTTGGGGCGCTCTGTGCTTACGGTCACACCCTGGTGCTGGGAGAGGACTGTGGCCTGACGGCGGGTAATCCTGGGCCCTGCCCTCACGCGTCTTCCCTGGGTTGACGTTACTGCCCTCTCCTGTGGTGAACTGTGACCCCGAGTGGGTCACTCTCGCAAGTTCTGTGAGTTCTCCTCGTGGGTGGCTGAGCCTGAGGGTGCTTTGGGGAAGCCTGGACGCGCAGGCTAAGGCTGATGTCACCTGTCAGGTGCGAGGCTGCCCAGATGAGTGGGCAGCACGACCGAGAAGCAGGCTCTGTTCTCCCCACTTTCCAGATGGAAAGACCGAGGCAGAGCTCAGGCCTCCTGCCCGAGGTCACCCAACTGGCAAGTGGCGCTGCGGGATCCCAACCCCAGCGCATGTGCTCCAGCGCCCCTGTTCTCACCCCACACCACCGTCCCCAGGGTGCCCACCAGTCCCCCGCGGATGGGAGGATGCTCAGGCTGAGGGCCCTCCCGGCGCGGCGGAGGCTCACCGGGGGCAGGGACTGCACGATGTCGCTGTGGTAGATGTAGCCGGTGTGGGGCAGCACCGAGGTGGACGAGAAGCCCGACAGCGTCTTGCGCTGGGCCCCCAGCAGCATGATGTTGCAGGCGGGCATCTTGGAGAGGTTGGTCAGGCCGCCGGCCACCCCTGCAAGTGGGCGGGAGGGAGGCGGTGAGGAGAGCAGGGGCATCTGTCCATGTGCCTTTACTGATCTCTGGTCGGATGCCATGGTGGCCCCCCAGGGCCTCTCATTTCAGAGGGGGGATGTGGAGGAAGCTCAGAGAGGTGAGCAACTCGCCTGAGGGTGCACAGTGAGCAGATGGCCCAAGAGGAGCCCAACTCAAGTTGGAGAAGCAGCACAGCCCGCCCTGGGGCGCGCGGACCACAGGCCCGACACCGGGGTCCCCAGAGCTAGTCTGCAGGGCGGGGGCGGGAAGAGGGCTGAGGGAAATACCGCTACCGCCGAGGGGCCTGCTGTGAGCTGGTGCTGGGTGTCTTTAAGGGAAACTGTCAGCAACCACATGAACCCCTAAAATGAGCCTCAAACACAGCGTGCCACCCCCCTGGGGGAAGAACAGCCCCGAGAGGCCATCGCAGTCTCCATGGTGCCTTTCGTGGCCAAAGGGCCTCTGCAGACAACTCAGTGAAGGACCCCGAGTCGGGGTGACTGCCCTGGAGGACCCGGGCTCAATGCCACCACCAAGGGCCCTTCGAAGTGGAAGAGAAAGGCGGTGTCAGTCACAGACGTGAGAGCAGACTGAGCAGGGAGGGAGGGCTACGAGCCAGGGACGCAGGCGCCTCTACAGGCGGGTACAGGCCAGGAGCCGGTCCTCCGGAGCCTCCGTGAAGAAATGTCCACAATCATGAGGTGACGGGGGTGGGGGAGCCTGCTTCAGGAGCTCGGATTGCGGTCATTTGTCATAGCCGCCACAGGAAACCAAGGCACCCCAGTCACCCCTGGGGAAACCGAGGCACGTGAGGTCGCCTGCCCAAGGCTGCGAGGCCAGGGAGAGGGAGCAGGATCCACACCGAGTTCCGACCTGCGACTCTGCACACACCTGCCCTGAAGGCGGCTGTGAGGGGCCCAACTCTGGCCCCAAACTTCACGTGTTGGTGTCCTCACCCCACCCCGTACTCAGAAAGTACGAGACCGTATCTGGAAGCAGGGCCTTTAAAGAGGTGATTAAGGTGGTGACATCACAGGATTGGCCCCAATTCAATCGGACTGGTGTCTTAAAAGGAGATTGGGACATGGACACACACAGAGAAATGGCCATGTGACCACTCAGAGGGACAGCCATGTGACCACTCAGAGGGACGGCCATGTGACCACTCAGAGGGAAGGCCATGTGACCACTCAGAGGGACGGCCATGTGCCCACCCAGGGAGACGGCCATGTGACTGCACAGGGAGACGGCCATGTGACCACTCAGAGGGACAGCCATGTGACCACACAGGGAGACGGCCATGTGACCACCCAGGGAGATGGCCATGTGACCGCATGGGGAGCCTGCATCTACATCCTCGGGGGACCAGCCCTGCCACCTGGATCTTGGAGACACTAAGTCTCGGTGGTTGAAGCCTTTCTGGTGGCAGACCAGGCCCCAGAACACGGCTGCTTTACCCAATGCCCTGCGAGTGTTTCTGGTTAAAGGGGCCAGGAGACTGGGGGTGGGGACCCCCCTGCAGCGGGGACACCCTGCCAGGACCAGGCCCCATCTCGCGGAGTACACGGGGCGCCCCTCCCGGCCCCGGGCTCACCCATGATCTTGGCGGCCGTGGACGCCCCGATGATGATGGAGAGGTTGGGCGCGATGAAGGACATGCGGGACTCCACGTACTCATAGATGCGGTGCTTGGAGGCATTCAGCTCCAGTGCCATGTCGCAGGCCTCCTCCAGCCGCTCCAGCTCCTCCTCTGTCAGCTGCTGCCTGCAGGGAAGTGGGGGACCACATGGCTGGGTTCCCTGCCTGCCTGCTGTGGGACCCCCGCCCCCAGCTGTGTGCACATGTGTGTTCGTGTGCACGCATGCAGGCGTGTGCAGCCTCAGGACCATCACCCCTCGGCAGTGGCAAGTTGGGGGCTTGCTGTTCCTGCCTGCGGCTGAGCCACCACCTCCTCCAGGGAGCTACCCGACCCAGCCCCTCCTCTGTGTCTGACATGCACCCTTTGGCCTTTGACCCATGCGTGCACCTTCCTGCTCCCAGACAGGAGCTCTGAGAGGGCAGGGCCACCTCCAGCTGCTAGTTCTGTACCCCCGTCCGGGAACCTGCTTGTTCATCTGTTCGGTGATCAGGATGACAGCCCAAGGGAGAGCTCCCGCCCACAGGACTGGGCTGGCTCCTCACTGGGTGGGGATCCCCGAGCCCAGCCTGCTGCCTGGCTGGCACTGAAGTGAACTGTCCCCCGAGACTGACACCTATGCCGCTGGGACCCCGGATCGCGCCTCCTGCCCCCGCCACGGCGTACGCACCCCTGGGTGGTGGAGGCGGTCACGCTGACCACCATGATGGTGGCGTTGGTCAGGATCTGCTGCAGGTTCTCGTTGTTCTTGCACTTGTCCAGGCTGTTGCCCAGCTCCTGGGGGGGAGGCGGCGACAATGGACGGGCGGCACGGAGGCCGAGGAGGCTCCAGGCCCTCTTGCTCCTGCCCCCGCTCCGGTCCCTTGCGGGAGCTGGGAAAGCTGGGGTCTGTGCGCAGGTGCCCCTCCCGCCCCCACCGGCTCCGAGAGCGTCGGTGCTCAAAGCACCAGCTCCGTCCGCCCTGCGCTGGCTGATGCGGAAACTGACCGGAGCAACTGACCACTCAGCACGCGAATCTGCCCCATCGCCTCCCTGCACGGATGTCCCGGCCGCCGCCCGCACCTCGGGGACACGTGGGAGCCTCCTGGAGGGGCCCTGCCTTCACCGACACGTGAGCCCCAGGGCTTGGAGATCAGACGTGACCAGACCTCGTCAGCTCTGCCTCCTCACTTCCTCTTTCTCGTTCCCTGAACCCCCAGGGCTCCTTACCCGTCGGGGTCCTGACACTTAACGCTCTTCCCCCGAATCTCTGCCCGGCTGCCCCTTGTCAGCTCTCCACACCACCTGCTCCGTCCACCAGAGGGAGCGGGCGCCCCTCACCTCCTTCCCGGCTCCCTGGGCCACTCCCCCCTCGGGAGACCCCTCTCCAGAGAGCCGGGGAGCCGAGGGTGGGGCAGAGAAGCCGTGAGAACTTCCTTCCCAGGCTCCGCCCTCACGCACTGGGTCACCACCTCGGACAGCCTTTCCCCACCAGGGTCCGAGGGCGGGCCTGCCTCTCCCCACACGGAGCCCCACCGCACCCACCTTGACCGTGCGGATGTAGTCCAGCGCGTTGGGGACCAGCGACTCCAGCTCGGGGAACCGCTTCGAGTACTTGTCCCGGATGAACTTATGGATGATGTCTGAGGTGGGCAGGGCGGGAGGCATCTGGTGAGGGGACAGGCGGACGGCTGGCTGTCCCCCACATCCACTTCCCCTTCTCGCTTTAGTAACCGAACCCCTGAGCTTCGCGGGGCGCAAGGACACCCAGAATAAAGGGCCCTGACCGCTCCCTCACTGCTGGACAGGCCGGATGCGCCAGTGCGGGTCCAGAGGTGAGGGGTGCAGCTTCTAGGGCACCCCTTAAAGGAGAGCTGTGCCCTCGGCTCGGCCCGTCTTGCTGGTGGGGATGTGGAGGCGATGGCTGGAAGTGGGCAGTCACCTTGTACCACCAAACAGGCAGCAGATCAACAAGATAAAAGAGCCTGGCCTGGCCGGTGTGGCTCAGTGGTTGAGCGCTGACCCGTGAACCGAAAGGTCCGATTGGATCCCCGATCAGGGCCCATGCCCCGGTTGTGGGCTCGATCCCCGGGGAGGAAGGGGGGGACGCGCAGGAGGCAGCCAATCGATGTCTCTCTCTCATCAATGTTCCTATCTCTCTAACCCTCTCCCTTCCTTTCTCTCTAAAAACCATTTAAGAAAACAAATAAGTAAAAAGCCTGGGCAGCAGACACTCCTACACCAGGCCCCAGCCTGGACCGCTCGCCCGGACTTCAACGCGGAGGGAAGTGCTCTTCCTTCTTAGTGCAGCCCCGGCCACAGCAGCAGAGGCGGGACTCGGGCAACAGGAGGGGCTCGGGGAGAGGCCCGCGGGACCCTGCCTGTTCCCCCCACCCCAGGCAGGACCGTCTGCTTCCCCCCGCCCCCCATACTCACTCAGCTCGTTCTCAATCTCCACAGTCAGATTGTTGGCGTCCACGATGACCCGGTATTCGGGCGCCGCCTCCACCGGTCCCATCACTGTGAGGGCGAGAAACAGCCGGTGGATGCCCCTGGCTCTGCCCCTGAAGCTCTCCTTCCCTGGGCACCCCCCCCATGTGCCTGACACATGCATTCACACTTCCACGTCCAATCCAGGTATCACGTCTTCCCTGACCCCCGAGGCAGGGTCAGCTGGCCTTCCGGTGGCTCCCGAGGGTCCCAGCTCCCTCCCTCCCAGCAGGCACTGCCCCCCAATTGCTGTCTGGGACCTGCCGACCTCGGCTGACCCCTCTGGGTGCCCAGCACCCACATGCCTGCCCCGAGGTGCCTCAGTCTTTCCTTTGCAGAAAGGAAGAGTGAATGTCCCTGACACTCACTCTGACGACACCCCTGTGCCTGACAACCTCCCGGCCACCGAATCCCAGAGCCCCACCCTGGCGGGAAGAATGGGCGGCAACAGGACCACCCCTGAGAGCTGGCCTGGGCGGTCAAGAGCTAACCCAGCACGGCCCTCAGCTGGGAGGGAGAGGCCTTAGGTGATGCTTAGTAACCCTGCATGTTTGCGGTTACTTCCTGTCTACCAAAGGGCACCAGCTTTCTCCCCACATTAACACAGCTTTCCTTCTGAGGTAAATGCAATGAAAGAAGTACGCTGATGTGAAGAAAATGTGGGAAGGGGGTTGGGAGGCTGGGCGGAAAGGTGAAGGGATTAAGAAGTGCAAATTGGCAGTTACAAAATAGTCAGGGGGAGCCCGGCCGGTGTGGCTCAATGTTGAGCGTTGACCAATGAACCAGGAGGTCACGGTTCCATTCCCGGTCAAGGGCACATGCCCGGTTTTTGGGCTGGATCCCAGTGATTCTCTCTCATCACTGATGTTTCTATTTCTCTCTCCTTCTCCCTTCCTCTCTGAAATCAATAAAATATATATTTTAAAAACCCACAAAAAAAAAAAAAAACCCTCACAAAAACAAAATAGTCAGAGGGATGCAGAGTACAGCCCAGGGAACATCGTCAATAATGTTAATAACTGTGGATGGTGCCATGTCAATAATATTATAATAACTGCGGATGGTGCCAAGTGGGCACTGGACTTATCAGGGACATATACCTCTGTAAGGTATATGTCTAACCACTATGCTGTACACCTGGGACTAATATAATACTGTATGTCAACTGTAATTGAAAAATAAAAAATAAAACTGGTGCTAAAAAACAAATAAACAAACAAACAAAAAATGTGAAGTAAACAGGACAAGTAGCGAAACCCCAGTAACTGGTCATGTGACCTGCTCAGAAACCTGGACAGAAGGCCTAGGCGACTGGCGAGCGCCGTAAAATGCAGCATCTTTTCGGGAGAGAAGGGGACGGGGCTGGGATGGAGGAGTAGAGGGCTCAGGAAAAGGCTGGAGGGAGAGCGACCCAGCTTTCAAAGCCATAAGCAGCAGCAGGGGCCCAGGGGCCTGGCGGGGACCGGGCGGGGGTGAGGCTGAGGGGAGGCAGAGGGTACCTTCTGAAGCTTTGGCTTGCTTGCTGATGTACTCCTCAATCTTCATCATGATCTCAGCAAACTGGGGAGGAGAGGCGGGTCAGCTCCCAGGGGGCGGGAGAGAGGCCCTGCCCACCGCACCCTCCAAGCTCCCAGCCGCGGCCGCTCACCATCTTGCTGTCCCACAGCTTGGCGATGCTCTTGACCGAATCCCCGGAAAGATCCAGCTGCGTCTCCTCCTGCACATCCTCGATCGCCGGCTCCTCCTCTTCCTCCCCATAGCTGCCTCCTTCCTCCTCTTCCGCCGCCTCCTCGAGATCGGCCAGGAGCTCGTCTGCCAGAGACATCCCGAGGCCTACTGGGGGGAGAGCAGGGTTCCCCTCATTACCGAGGGGCTCCCCCCAGAGGCCCTGGTCCATCCTCATCCACCCCACTAGCACGCAGGCTCCACAGGACCGGCATTTTCATTTGCGTTGCTCTCCAGCTCCTAACTGCGCCTGGCACACAGTAGGTGCTCAATAAACACCAACTGAATTAATCCATGAACAAACCCCCAGAACCCCGATAATCTCCAGCCATAACTCACACCACCCACCCTCTCACAGCCACTTCACTGACAGGACACAGCACACCCCTCATTAAGGCTTAAAAGATACATCCTGCCCGGCTGGTGTGTCTCAGTGGATACAGTGTTGGCCTACGGACTGAAGGGTCCCGGGTTCGATCCCCAGTCAGGGCACATGCCCGGGTTGCGGGCTCAATCCCCAGTGTGGGGCATGCAGGAGGCAGCTGATCGACGATTCTCTCTCATCACTGATGTTTTTTTTCTCTCTCTCTCTCTCTCTCTCTCTCTCCCTCTCCCTTCCTCTCTGAAATCAATAATATATATTAAAAAAAAATTTAAAGAAAACAAAATATCTAAAAAAAAAAAAAAAAAGATACATCCTCCTGCCTGGCCGGTGTGGTTCAGTGGTTGAGGGTCAACCTATGAACCAGGAGGTCACGGTTTGATTCCTGGTCAAGGGCACATGCCCGGGTTGTGGGTTCGGTCCCCGGTGGGGGTGTGCAGGAGGCAGCCAACCCATGATTCTCTCTCATCATTGATGTTTCTATCTCTCTCTCCCTCTCCCTTTCTCTCTGAAATCAATAAAAATATATTTTAAAAAAAGATGCATCCTCCCTATGATGAGATGCAACTTTTTTTTTTTTTCTATAACAGAGCTTCCCCCTCCCCCGATTGTTGGGCCCCAAATGGGCAACAGATTCCTAAAATACTGGGCAACCAGGCAGGCCTCACATGTCCAGTCCCCTGCTCATCACCTCTGGCCACAGGCAGCCTCAACTCCCCCAGGCGCTGCAGAAACATTAGCATTTTCTGAGTCCCATGAAAAGGTTGGGCAGCACTACTTTCTCTACAAGGTCCGATCCCCACCACTCTGCCATCCACGCTGCCTTTTCTTTTAATAAGCGATCTTTCCCTCCTCCTGTCCCTTCCGCCTTCCCAGCACCCTCGTCTAGCGTATGGAAAGGGAGGCTGCACACTCCGATGCTCAGAGGCTAACAGAGTGGCTCCCGAGTGGGCAGCTGGGGGTGGGCATAGGGAGGCGTGGAGCCTGGAGACCCAGAGAACTCATGCCCGACCTACAGGCAGGGCTGGTGCTCGGCCTGACACACCCGGCCAGTGGGGACGTGGGCTCCACGTGGCCAGGTTTTCCTATTTTTTCCAAGAGAAGCAAGAAATTCAGGGTGTGTGTGTGTGTGTGTGTGTGTGTGTGTGTGTGTGTGTGGAATCTCCCAGTTTGAAATGTTTATTATTTATTTTTTATAAGTTTTACTTGTTTAGTTTTTTAATCCTCACCCAAGGATATTTTTCCATTGACTTTTAGAGAGAGTGGAAGAGAAAGGGAAAGACAGAGAGAAATACTGATGTGAGAGAGACACATCAATTGGTTGCCTCCTGCACGTGCCCCTACCTGAGCCCGGCCTGGAGAGGAGCCTGCAACCCAGGTACATGAATTGACCAGAATTGAACCCGGGATCCTTCGGTTTGCAGGCTGATACTCTGTATCCACTGAGCTAAACTGGCTAGGGCTAAAGGTTTATTATTTAAACTAGAGGCCCGATGCACGAAAATTCGTGCAAGAGTAGGCCTTCCTTCCCCCGGCTGCCAGCACCGGCTTCCCTCCTGCACCCAGGACCCAGGCTGCTTCCCTCCTCCAGCTGCCCGCAGGCACCCAGGACCTGGGATGGCTTCCCTCTGGCCCTGACTTCATCAGGATGGACGTCCAGAATGACGTCCAGTCTAATTAGCATATTACCCTTTTATTATTATAGATGGATAACCTTGAAAAACTCACCAAACCACCACCATGGCACAGACCACACTGAACAGTCGAAAACAGGGCAGGTGTGGCCCTTGAGCTGTGGTTTGAGACCCTGGAGGTCCAGCTGCCTCTAGAACAGTCTCCCCTCATCCCCCCTCTCTCCGGGATACAATGTCCCCCATATACGCACTTCTCTAAGAAACACGTTTCCCCCCTAACCGCCCCTTTATCACCCCATACACGCCTTTCTCCAAAACGCCCCTCACTCACTCTCTGTAGAGGGAACTCTTCCTCTTTGCAGAGCACACCCCCGTCGCCATATACAAGACTCAGGTGTCTCCTCAAATCCTCTTTTCTGCTCCCCCAGGTGAGCTGTGAGCAAACCTGGGGCCACGTCTGCCTGCTGGCTGCTGTATCCCCCCCCTCCAGCAGAGCGCTCAGCACAGAGTAGGCATTCAGGAAATATTGGGTAAGTGCCCTAGCCGGTTTGGCTCAGTGGCTAGAGCGTCAGCCTACAGATTAAAGGGTCCCAGGTTCGATTCCAGCCAAGGGCACATGCTTGCGTTGTGGGCTCCATACCCCCCGGTAGGGGATGTGCAGGAGGCAGGCAATCAATGATCCTCTCTCATCATTGATGTTTCTATCTCTCTCCCTTCCTCTCTGAAATCAATAAAAATATATTAAAAAAAAAAAAAAAAAGAAATACTGGGCAAATGAATCAACAATTTTATTTAGTCCTTACACCCACCACATTGTCTCTTTTCTCCAGGTCTATGAATATATTACTTTCAATATATGGTAGAGGCATAAACTATTATGTCTGGAGACGTGGGTTTTCTGTGACACCAGCCCCGCCCCCAAGACTGGACCCTACCCTTCTGTTTATACATCTACGACCTCGCTCGTTTGCCTCAACACTTAAAGAGTCCCTAAATTCCTAACATTTGTCAGCCTGTGCACTGAAGGGTCGCGGGTTCGTTTCCCGGTCAAGGGCACGGGCCTGGGTTGCAGGTTGGCTCTCCGGCCCCGGTTGGGATGCGTGTAGGAGGCAGCCAATCGATGTCTCTCTCACATCGATGTTTCTCTCTTTCTCTCTCTCTCTCTCTCCTCTCCCTCCCTGTCTCTAAAAAGCAATGGGGGACATGCTCTCTGGTGAGGATTAACCACAAAAAAGTTAAATTTCTAACACTTTGTCTAATGCCCGTCTTCCCCATGAAACTAACGTTCCCTTGAGAACAGGGCCCGTTTCGTTCATTGCTCGATCGCTACCCCAGCGCCCGGCGCGGAGCAGGTACCAAGACGTCGCCTGACCCCAACCTGCCACCACCCCCCGCCCACGAGTCCCCCTCACCTCACCAACGTCTCCCCCACTTTTACGGGCTCAGCCCCTCCTCAGCCTCCCGTTCTCGCCTTGTTCCCCAGCTCCCTGACCCCCGCACCCCACTCTCGGTGACAGCCCGCGCGCCCGCGGCACCACATATACTTGTGATTAAGTCGTCACTTCAGCACCCGCCTCCCCAGGCGGGGGGCGCTGAGGGCTGGGGGTCCTGCCGTCGCGGGGGCCCCGACCTTCGGGGGGGTCAGCCTGGCAGAGGCCGCCCGTGTCCTCGCCCTCGGCCCCCGCCCTCCCCTCGCCGCCGCCACACTCACCACCTTCCCTCCGCGCACGAAGGTTCCTAGGAAATCAGCTTCGGACGCCGCTCGACGCGAACTGATGACGTCTCGCCCTCGCGCCGCGGCCGACTCGGAGCTGCGCTCTGATTGGTCCCCGCGCCTCGTCCCTCAGGCCCGCGGTTGGAACAACAACTTTATTAGCACCGGCCGCTAGGCGGAGACGGGGTGAGCAGGCGCGAGGCGAGGGGCTCCCCCGGCCCACGGCCCGCCGAGGACCGAGCCTCCCAAGCGGAGAGTCGCCGTGGTCAGACGGCGCGGCGTCGGGACCGGAATAAAGACGGAGGCGACTCGGACGACTGGTGGCGGCGTTAGACCAGAGAGCAAGGCCTTTCGGCCGGGACTCGGGGTGGGTGGGGGTGGGGCGAGGGAGGAAAGCCGGAAATAGAGAACTACAACTCCCAGGAGGCTTAGCGGCCGAGTCCCGGTTGCTCGGCTGTGACATCTGATGGGGCGTGTAGTTTTGCGAACCACTTGAACCTAGAGGTTTGCAAGGTTGGGAGTTCTGCGCCGGGAGCCGGGGAGAAATGGAGCTGGAGCAGAGAGAGGGGTAAGTGGCTTTGGGGAAAATCCCAAGAGACAGTGCGGCTGCAGTGTGTCCAACCATCCGCGCTTTGCCCTGAGGGCTGATGGGGGTTGTAGTTCGTGCAATGGCTTTGGGTTCGAATTCTTTTCAGGGACTGGGGTCTGTACTCGGGCGTCCTGGGGGATGAGGCTGGGGGTCTAGAGGTTGGAGGCCTGGACTCCTGGGTCTCAGTGAGGGGTTGGGGCCTTGAACTTCCCTAAATACTTAGGAGGAGGAATCTGGGGTCTGAACTCTCTCGGGGGTCAGGGCTTGAACTCTGGATCCTCTGAAGGAGAGGCTGGGGGCCTGACCTCCCGGCTTGGAGGGAGGAGCAGGGGACCGGAGGTTCAGGGTCCCTGAGTTCCCCTGACCCTACAGGACCATGGCAGCCGTGGGCTTTGAAGAGTTCTCAGCCCCTCCAGGCTCGGAGCTGGCGCTGCCTCCGCTGTTCGGTGGTCACATCCTGGAGAGCGAGCTTGAGACCGAAGTGGAGTTCGTGTCTGGGGGTCTGGGCAGCTCCAGCCTGCGGGAGCGCGATGAAGAGGAAGAGGCAGCCCGAGGCCGGCGGCGGCGCCAACGGGAGCTCAATCGCAGGAAGTACCAGGCGCTAGGTCGGCGCTGCAGGGAGATCGAGCAGGTAGGTGAGTGTGGATTCCGTTTTGGGGTCCCCTGGCCTGAGTGCTCACCCCCTCCCAGGCTCTGCCTGTGCGCGGGCGCAGCCTCTCTTGCCCAGCAGGATGAGTCCTTCATGCATCATTCGTTTATTCCGCTCCTGGAGTGCTGTCCCCTCTAGGAGCTCCCGGGACAGCCCAGATCAGCTCGCTGATGCCTCACAGGTGCCTGTCCTGCATCGCGGAGGCCAGTGTGAGCAGATGCAGTAGGGACAGCCAGCCCCTTCCGGTCCACAGATGACCTTCGGGCTGGCTCCCTGGTCCCCAGCAGGGCTGGCTACACCCTCGCTTGAATGGGTGCAGCTGACCTGTGCTCGCCACCTCCCCGCAGGTGAACGAGCGGGTCCTGAACAGGCTCCATCAGGTACAGAGGATAACACGGAGACTCCAGCAGGAGCGGAGGTAACCCTTGCGCACCTGACGGGCGGGCATGCCTCTGCCCCAGACCTCGTTTCCACGTTCTTCTCATTTCTCCACCTTGCCATCTGCCCGGCTGGCCATCTGGGGCCGGGGGAGAGGAGGCTGCAGAGGAGGGCGGGTCGCTGAGGCCGGCAGGGACAGGAGTGGGATTGGGTCTTGCAGCAGGAAAGAGCTGCCCGGGCCTGGGGGAGCGGGTGTACACCCTCTCAGCGGAGAGGGCAGCAAAGGAAGGGGTCCTGGCCTTAAGAGTCACAGACCCAGCCCTAGCTGGTTTGGCTCAGTGAGTAGAGAATCGGCCTGTGGACTGAAGGGTCCTGGGTTCGATTCAGGCCAAGGGCACATGCCTGGGTTGCGGGCTCGATCCCCAGTGTGGGGCGTGCAGGAGGCAGCCAATCAATGATTCTCTCATCATTGATGTTTCTATCTATCTCTTCCTCTTCCTCTCCCTTCCTCTCTGAAATCAATAAAAATATATTTTAAAAAAAGAGTCACAGACTCAGCCCTAGCTGGTTTGGCTCAGTGGATAGAGCAGTGGTCGGCCAAGTGCGGCTCTGTTGACTAATGAGTTTGCCGACCACTGCCTTAGGGAAAAACACTTAAAAAACATTTTAATAATGTACTAATGTCTTTTTTTAAAAAAAATATATTTTATTGATTTTTTTACAGAGAGGAAGGGAGAGGGATAGAGAGTTAACCTGACCCCCTACTGGGGATGTCAACCAAAACTTCGGAATCGAACCTGGGTCAAGGCCGGTATCCACTGCCGGTTTCAGCAATAATGTGGTCGTAAACTAATGTCTTTAACCTGTCAACAGAGTGGCAAACCGAGGCTCATGAGCCACAGTTTGCCAACCACTGGGATAGAGCATCAGCTTGCGACCAAAGGGTCCTGGGTTCAATTCCGGTCAAGAGCACGCACTTAGTTGCAGGCTCCGGCCCAGCCCGGGCCCTGGTCGGGGCTCCTGCCGGAGGCAACCAATCAATGTTTCTCTCTGTCTTTCCCTCTCCCTTCCACTCTTCCTCAAAATCAATGGAAAAATATTCTTGAGTGAGGACATACAAAAAAAAAAAAAAAAAAAAAAAGCCACAGACCCAGTTTCAAGCTCTGAGCCAGTTGACACCCCCTCTCAGAGCCCCCGTTTCCTGACAACTAAGGGTGACGCAAAGGTCATGCCCAAGCCACAAGGCTGCTGAGGAGCGGGGGGCCCCAGGATGAGCTCAGCGCAGAGCATCCCGCTCAGGTCACCAGGACACGGTGGGTGTGAGTCTGGGGCCGGCCGCTCGGGATCTGATGCCGACTGTCACTCTGTGTCCCCCTCAGGAAAATGGGAGAACGGGCCTTATACCGAAGGCTTCCACGGTGAGGTACTTCGAGTAACCAAGTCAGAGAGAGGGGAGTGCTGGTCGCTGGGGGCAGGCGACCGGGAGTTCTGGTTTCACAGGCACAGCTGCACTTGGGAAAGACGGAGAGTTCTGAGATGGACGGGTGGTGCTTGCACAGCAGGGTGAATGCGACCTCGTGCCGCTGCGTGTACACGTAAATACGCTGAGTTAGCCCCGGCCAGTGTTGCTCCGGAGCGGCTTGGGTTCGATTACCGGTCAAGGGCATGTAACGGGGGTTGCAGGTTCCATTCCTGGCCCCGGTCAGGGCACGTGCAGGAGGCAGCCTGACGATGTATCTCTCTCACATTGAAGTTTTCTCTCTCTCTCTCTCTCTCTCTCTCTCTCTCTCTCTCTCTCCCTTGTCTTCCCTCCCTTCCACTTCCTCTAAAAATCAATGGGAAAAATATCCTCAGGTGAGCGTTAATGACAACAGAAAGTGCTTAAATCAGTACATTTTATATCTTACCGCAATTTTGAAAAATAATTTTTTAGAGAGAGTGGAAGAGAGGGAAAGACAGAAATATCGATGTGAGAGAAACACATCCATTGGTTGTCTCCTGCACATGCCCCAACCAGGGCCTGGGTCGGGGAAGAGCCTGCAACCGAAATTGACCGGCATTGAACCCAGGACCCTTCAGTCCGAAGGCTGATGCTCTATCCATTGAGCCAATGAAGCTAGGGCAAGACAGGAAGCTTTTAGAAGCAGGGACGGGGCGAGGAGCAGGCAGAGCCCGTGAGAGCTGAGGTCGCCCGGGGTGTCCTGCACAGGCCTCTGTGGCCCTTCAGTGATTAATAAAGACGGTGGCCACGTGAGCGTTTGCCAAGCCCACATCCCCAAGTGCTCTCCGGCCGGTCAGGTCTGGTTGTGGTGTCACAGCCGTCCCCTCCCGTTGACAGCGGGAGGCTAAGGTGTGGAGTCACCTCCTGCCCAAAGTCCACTGGCTGGTCAGGCACTGGGCACCCAGGTCTCAGACCCGAGCTCCAGCCCTTCTGGCTTCAGAGGGAGTCAGAGCCGGGCTGTCGGGGCCCCTTCCCCTGCCGGTCAGAGACCAAGGGGTCCCCGGTGGCTCCTCTCCGGGCGCAGGTTCCTCATGAGGGTGCTGGACTCCTACGGCGACGACTACCGGGCCAGCCAGTTTACCATCTTGCTGGAGGTGAGCAGGGGCAGGGGGCCGGGGGAGCCGGGATCCCAGGACACGGTCTTCACCTGCCTCCCGTCTCCCTCCAGGACGAGGGCAGCCAGGGCACAGACGCCCCCACCCCGGGCAACGCTGAGAACGAGCCTCCGGAGAAAGAGGGGCTGTCCCCGCCCAGGAGGACGCCGGCACCCGCAGAAGCCAGCAGCCCGGCCCCTGGCGAGGGGCCCAGCGGGCGGAAGAGGCGGCGAGCACCCCGGGAAGGACGCCGAGCGGGAGTCCCGCTGACCCCGGAGCTGCCCCCCGTGCAGGTGGGAGGCCCGGAGCCAGGGGCCAGCAGAGGGTTGGGGTTGGAAGGAGGAAGTTGGGGAAAGCCAGGAAGGCTGGGGTGGAAGGAGGAAGACCTGGAGGAGGCTGGGGGAGGAGTTGGGAGGGGAGACGGCGGCTGGAGCACTGGAGACCACGGAGACCCAGGAACGATGGGCCTTTCTGGGGTGCACCATGAGGCTGTCTGGCCCCGGAGTGCAGGAATGGGGGGGCCCAAGAGCCTTCCCCAGACCCAGGCCTACTCACACGGAGCTTTTCGCCCCCAGATAAAGGTAGAGGAAGACTTTGGCTTCGAAGCGGACGAGGCCCTGGACTCAAGTTGGGTTTCTCGGGGGCCAGACAAGCTGCTGCCCTACCCCACCCTAGCCAGCCCCCCCTTTGACTGACCCCCCAATAAATGGACCCCATGCTCTCCTTGGCCACTGTCTGCTGCTCCCGCCTCTAATCACACACACTGGACTCTGGGGTTGGTTTTCACATTTTATTGGGGCCACAGGGGAGGGGACCTCCTCCCTGTCAGTGGGGGGCGTTCACAGTTTCTTCAGCCACTCCAGGCTTCGGCCCTGGGGGTCCTGGGGGTGGCTGGGCACGTCAGGCATGTTCCCATCGTCTCGGACAGGCACTGCGGGACAGGAGGGTGGGCCACTGAGACCAGCCGATCCCCGGGGCCCTAGAGAAGGGCTGGCCTGTCAGTGCACATTCACAGAGGGAACTGGGGCCCCAGGGGCGAGGAGACAGGAGAAAGAGGGTCAGAGCATCAGACACAGACCATCGGCGACACGGATACCTAGAGAAGTGGGAAACCAGAGACTGACAGCCCCACTCACCTGGGTAGTTGTAGGGTGTGACCTCGTTGATCATGATGGCGTACTTGGTGTAGGGGCTGATGAAGGGCAGAAGCAAAGCTGTGGAGACACGGGGGTGAGGCCCAGGGAAGATGGCTCTGGAAGGGGGAGGGGCAGAAGCCGAACCCTGGCAAAGTGAGGGCTGAGTGCATGGGGGGAAGGGGTGTGTGTGTGTAGGGGTATAGCATCTCCAGGAGGCCCCTGGGTATCCCAGGGTCCCCATTTCTCAGAACGGTTTATTTTTTTGGAGGTGGGACCTAGAGGGCACAGGGGGAAGTGGGGTGGGGTGGACTGAGGGCTGGCGTGAAGAGAGGGTCCCGGAGCATGAGGTGGGGGAGAATCTTGGGAATGTTCCAGGGGAACCCTGGATACACTGAGGGGGAGGGGCTGTGCAGGATCAGTCCACCAGGGTGGGAGCCAGGAGTCCTGGGGGTGGGGCAGGGCACAGAAAGGGACGCTCTAGGCCAGGGGTTCTCAACCTTTCTAATGCCGCGGCCCTTTAATCCAGTTCCTCATGTTGTGGTGACCCCCAACCATAAAATTATTTTCGTTGCTACTTCATAACTAATTTTGCTACTGTTACAAATCGTAATGTAAATACCTGTGTTTTCTGATGGTCTTAGGCGACCCTGCTAGCGGTTCTCAACCTGTGGGACAGGTTGAGAACCACTGCTGTAGAGCCTAAGACCATCGGGAAAACACAGGTATTTACATTACGATTCATAACAGTAGCAAAATTACAGTTATGAAGTAGCAACGAAAATAATTTTATGGTTGGGGGTCACCACAACATGAAGCACTGTAGTAAAGGGTCGCGGCATTAGGAAGGTTGAGAACCACTGCTTTAGGCCAACACTGACATGTGGCTACATTTCTAATAGCCACATTGCAGTGCAAACAAGTTAGATATCCTGTATAATAAAAGGCTAATATGCAAATTGCCCCCTCAACCGGGAGTTTGACTGGGGGGGGGGGCAGGGCCAACCAACCAACTGCCTGCGGGCCCCACCTATGCACAAATTCGTACACTGTGCCTCTAGTATGTATATTCTTTGTTAGTCCTCACCCCAGGATACTTTTCCCATTGATTTTTCTTTATTTTTAGGAAGAGTGCATGGGAGGGGGAGAGCCAGAGAAACATTGATGTGAGAGACACATCATCGAGTGGTTGCCTCCTGGACATGGCCAGACCAGGGCCAGGATGGAGCCTGCAACTGAGGTTACGTGCCAGTGCCCTTGACGGGAATCGAACCCCTCAGCCCACAGGCCACGCTCTATCCGCTGAGCCAAACCGGCTAGGGCAAATCAAGATGACTTTTAAGGTATATTTAACCTGGTATATCCAAGTCATTGTTTCAACACACCAGACATTTTATATACCTTTTGTCAGAGGAAGTCTAGCATTTCAAGGGCTGCTCCATGGCTAACGGGACAACTGTCTTCTAAGAACCTGGCCCAATGGCCTGCGGATGCGGCGCTGACAAGACTGGGGACACTGAAAGGCAGTAACCCAGCCCCCCACGCCCCCTAACCCCCGGCCCTGAATCCGAGCCTGCTTTTTAAACATTTTTTAATCCTCACCCGAGGACATTTACCATTGATTTTTAGAGAGAGGGAAAGACAGGAACATCAATGTGAGAGAAACACATGGATTGGTTGCCTCCTGCACGCGCCCCTCCGGGGAGGAGCCTGCAGCCGAGGTGCGTGCCCTCGACCAGAATGGAACTGGGAACCTTGGTCCGCAGGGAGCCATCCGCGCCCCCAAGTGACCCCTGTGCGCCTTCAAGTATGCGCAACCCTGTGCCAGAGCAGAGGGTCTCAATGGGGCGCACATTGAAGGCGCTGGAGGAGGATGTGAGGGTGAACGCGGGGAGGATTCTACATCGTCATTGTTTATCGCTCAGGGGGTTTTTCATGCGCGGCCAGGGCTGGGCACCCCTCCTTGAAAGGGATTGTGGACCTCGACGTGGAGGAGGGGAGTGGGGAAAGGACCATAGTATTAGGGATGGGGCTAGGCCAGGGGACCCCGTGAGGGTGTTGACACACAGGTGGGAGGGGACACGGAACGTCGAGGGCGGCCAGGGGCCTGGGGGTCAGGACGGAACCCCGAGGGGGGCCACGGGACCTTTGAGGCGGGTGGGGAAGGTAAGGCTGGCGGGACGCCGGTGGGGGCGATGCACGTTCGCTCTCACGCACAGAGGCTCCCGATGGCGCAGGACGCGACCAGCACCGGCTCCTTGGCCCAGGCATCCCTGAAGAAGGTGGCGATTCCTGGAGGGGTGTGCGGGCAGGGTCACTCCCGCAGGGAATGCCCCCGGTGACCTCTAGCCCTCTCGCGCCACCCGGCCCTGGAGGAGCCCTCTCGTGACCTCAGCGACCACCTCCGGCCACGACCCCACCGCCTCCACGGGGGCACCGCCGCGCCCCAGCCCCGCACCGCCCGGGTTCGCCCCGCGCCCCACGCTCCAGCTGCACCAGAACTTACTCCCGGCCATCTTGGTCTCGGCGGCGGCGGCGGCGGCGAGGGCGCGGAGCACCCTGGGTATTGTAGTCCCTGCTCCTGAGGCTCGGCGGTCTGAGTCTGCGCGTGCGCAATGGCGTAGAACAGCGATTCAGGGCAGCGGCGATGGCGCGGAGCACTCTGGGAATTGTGGTCCCTGTACCCAAGGAGCCCTGGGTTCCGCGCGTGCGCACTGGCGCAGAACAGAAGGCGGCGGCGGCTGCGGGAAAGGAAGCGGCGTTCCTCATTTAAGGGCAATCCCTTCTTGGCACACCTTCCGCCGCCCTCTTTCCTCTCTCCGCCTAGACATCGCTCTGGAGGAGTAACTTCTCCCCACTCCTGCTGCTGCAGCTCACCCCAGGCGGACGCAGTAGTCCTCATTTCATAGTTTACCTACGAAAGCCCATTTTACAGATGGGGAAATGGAGACTGGGAGAGGTCGAATGACCGAGTTTTCATTTGAGGTCTCAGCTTAAAATCAGTTCGTCCTGAAACCCCAACTCTCATCACAGGGGTCTTCCGTGGACGCTCACGGTGCCCGGCCTAGGGGGTCTCCATCTCCATTACAGAGCACATCACCTGTTTTTAAACTGACCTGGTCCGCAGCTGTCTTTCCAGCAGACTGGGAGCTGCTGGAAGGCAGCAGCCGGGTCTTGACGCCTCTCTGTGCCCCCAGAATCACGCAGCAGAGTCTGGGCACAGATCAGGTGCTAATTGTTTTTAAACTTTAGTTACTGAACACAGCGAGTTATGCCTGCCCCAATCCAACTTTTCCCGCCGCACTATGGGGCTGTGACACAGTCCTCCCGGCTCCCCCCACCTCCCACCCCCCGCCTCGCTCCCCTCCCTCAACAGGGTTCTGACTCTGACTTGCTGATGTTGCCTCACTTCCTGGGAGGTAAGAGGGCCGGGTTGAGCCCTGCCTTCGGCTCCAGCTCCAGCCAGACCTGCCCACCATGGCCCTGGTACTGACCCTCCAGCTGTTGGCCCTCTCGTGTGAGCTTCCCCACGCCCTCTCTCTCTGGGTCCCTAGCGGGGCTGGGGTACAGAAAGACAGGCTCTGGGGACCCAGACACCTAGCGAGTGTGGGGGGGGGGGGGGCGGGGGAGGGGGGCGGGGGGCGGGGAGCAAGGGACCGAACTACTGGGTCTCCCTGGGGGCAGGTGCAGGGTGATCAGGCAGAATTAGCTAAGGGTTCAGAACTCCAGGCTCGAATAATGGGACAGGAGGGGGGCCCAGACCCTGGGGTCCTAAAGCATGAGAACACAGGGGCCCCGAATCTCCGGGTTCCTGGAAGAAGAGGAAGTTGGGGACAGGATTCTCTGGCTCTTGGGGCAGGAGAGAGCTAGACCCCTGAGGGAGAGGGAGTATAAAGTCCCAGATTCTGAGGTGGGTGGGGAGGTGGAAGCCAGGACACCTGGGTCCCTGGGATCAGGGGGAGCTGAAGCCCAGACTCCTGAACCCCAGCAAGGAGGAACTGTGGGCTCAGATTACTGTCTCCTGTAAAAGGTGGGGTCCAAGGGCTTAACTCTTGGGTACAGAGGCAAGAGGGTCCTGGGTCCAGATTTCGGGCTTAAGCAGGTGGAAGTCTGGTTTTAGGGCTCCCGAGACAGGAGGAAGTGTGGCCAAGATTCACTCAGAAGAAAGAGGGCCGGGGGCCTTAGATTCCGGGGTTGTCCCTGATGTGGGGCGTTGACAAGACCGAGCCCCCTCAACCTTCCACAGGGCCTGTGTGTCACACGGGTGTCACGTCTAATGGTGAGTACACCCCCCCCCCCCCCCCGCCATCCAACCCGCTGTGTGCTGCTGACATCCCATTTCCAACTACTCATATTTTATTTTTGCTGCCCACCTCACTCCAAGATTTCCTTATTTCTCTCCCTCCACTTCCTTTCTTTCTTTCCTTCTCGCTCCGGTTAGTGACCAGTATCGGTGAGTAGTGAGACCATGAACTTTGGAGCTAGAGAGATCTAAACTGGAATGCCATGCCCACTGTTCTATTCACTTATGAACTGGAACAAACCTCGGCATGCTAAGACTCAGTTTCCTTCTCTGTGAAATGGGCCATTGTGAGGATTTAGTAACACCACGTGTGTCAACCGGGAGGCTCAGGATTTGGCATAGCTCAGGGCTCAAGAGATAGAGTTTCTGGCAACACTAATGATTCCCTTGTTTAGAAAGTAGGATCCCTCACTCTGAAGTAGTCTTGCATTTCTTTCCAGATCTTCTGAAACTGAGATCTCTTCCTCCTCTCAAACCTCCCCCCGCCCACAACACATTTCAAATAAGAACCACCTAGAAAGCCATTCATACATAAGCTGTCAGTTTATTTTAAATTACGGTGTTTAAAAAAGACAAAGCGAAAATATGTTCATGGTTTTAAAAATCCGATCATTGCTCAAGGACCTGTAACAGTCTCTCTTTCCCTTCCTCCTCTTCCTTAAATAATCTCTGAATCCTTCTCAAAAATTTCCAAGCATTCAAACACATACGCGTATTTACATACTTCTTGGTTTTCTTGCCAAGGAAACTTGACGTTTCGTGACTCTGTTCTGCATCTTACGTTTTCCATTTTACAATCTCTCTTGGAGATATTTCCATGTCATTTAGCTAGCTTTTCCTCCCGCTTCCCCCCAACCCTCCTTTTATTTTATTTTTTTGTTAATCCTCACTGGAGCATATTTTTCCCATTGATTTTTTTTTTTTAGACAGTGGAAGGGGGTGGGGGAGAGACACACACAGAGAGAAACAAGGATGTGAGAGAGACACATCGATTGGTTGCCTCCTGCACATATCTGACCAGAGCCTGGGATCAAGCCTGCAACGAGGTACGTGCCCTTGACCTCGATCGAACCCGGAACCCTTCCGTCCACGGGCCGACACTCTACCAATGAGTCAAACCAGATAGGGCTCCCCCACCCCCCTTTTAACTGCTGTCATTTAAGCACTTGCCATTGTATGGCTGGATTCTCATTTGTTTGTTCCTCTTGATGTATATTTAGGTTGTTTCCAGTTTCTCCCCCCTCCCCACCAGTGCTGTAGGGAAGGCTTCTGGTTGAGCTTTCTGTGAGCGGTTGCCCTTGACCAGAGTCAGACCTGGGACCCTTACCACTGAGCCAGGCCAGCTAGGGCCTTTTTGTGTATCTTTTTAAAAATATATATATTGATTTAATAGAGGAAGGGAGGAGAGATAGAAACATCAAAGATGAGAGAGAATCATTCATTGATCGGCTGCCTCCTGCACGCCCCCCACTGGGGATGTGCACGCAACCAAGGTACATGCCCTTGACCAGAATTGAACCTGGGACCCTTTAGTCCGTAGGCTGACGCTCTATCCACTGAGCCAAACCAGTCAGGGCTTTTAATTTTTAACTTGATTTTTAAAGCAAGAGAGAGAGCGAGAGGACACTGATTTGTTGTTCCCCTTATTTATGCATTCATTGGTTGATTATTGCATGTGCCCTGACTGGGAATCGAACCCGCAACCTTGGCGTATTGGGATGACACTCTAACCACCTGTGGTGCAGAGCTAGGGCCTGTTTTAGTTTTTTTAAATGACTGCTACTAAGGTTGGACAATCCTTCCCAGCACCACCGAATGTGTATTGGTCAATTGTACTTCCTGTTCTGGGAAATGACTAGTCATATGCTTTACCCAAGTTTCGATTGGGTGGCCCTTGGATTTCTTTCTAGATGACTCGTTTGTTTATTAATCCTCATCCGAGGATATTTTTCCAATTGGTTTTTTTAGAGAGAGTGGAAGAGAGGGAAGGAGGACGGAGGGGAGGGGGGGGAGAGAGAGAGAGAGAAACATCAATGTGAGAAAGACACATAGATTGGTTGCCTCCTGAACTCGCCCACACCCCCCATGGTGATGGGGGATTGAACCTGCAACCCGGGTACATGCCCTTGACCCTGCGGTCTTCTTCGGGGGCCCACGCGCTAACCACTGAGCAACACCGGCAGGGCTCTTTCTATACTCTTGCTCTACATCATTTGTGAGCACGTCATTTCAGTCAGCGCTCTAATTCATTTGACTTTCCGCAGCCACGACTGGAAAATGCCAAAGAGGTCAAATTTACTAACCTTATTCCTTCCAAACTTTTCATTTTGTGTTTTAAGACAGCCTTCTGTACCCCAAGACAAATGTATTTTCCTATGTTTTCTTCTGATACTTTTATTGTTTAGGGTTCATGTAGGTCTTGAATTGATTGGGAAATGGTTTGGGGAAAGGGTGTGAGGTGGAGATCCAACATCCCCTCCTCCCTCGGAGAGCAAATTTGGCAGCTGTTGAATTCTGTTGGGTGCGTCACAGATATTCTGGAGAGCAACTTAAAATGACAGGTTTCTGGGACCCAACTCCTTGACGCGATGTTTAAAAATCGGGGAGGAGCCCAGCCAGATGGGGCTCAGTGGTGGAGCCTCGACCTATGAACCCCGAGGTCACGGTTCTATTCTCCGTCAGGGCACATGCCCGGGTTGCGGGCTTGATCCCCAGTGGGGGGCGAGCAGGAGGCAGCTGATCCACGATTCTCTCTCATCGTTGGTGTTTCTCTCTTCCTCTCTGAAATCAATTTTAAAAAAATATTAAAAAACAACAACAACCCACACGTGGAGCACAGCGTGGGAGTTGCTGCCTGGCTCCCGAGAGGGAACCGAGGCTGAGGAAGGGAGCGTGATTGTCCAGGCGACTCTCCTCTCACCCCAGCTTCCCCTCCATGTCCGCAGGCACCCAGGAAGCCCCAGGACCCGTGTATTCAAACGCCCCCGCCTGGTTCCCCAAGCACAGGCGGCTCCAGCACAGGCGGGACCCGACTTCACGCCTGGACTCCTACACCCGGACCGTGCCACCTCCGCGCAGCTGGCACACCGGGCCCTTGATTACACCCTCTTACCCCAACATCTGGCAACCCTTGCCCTTCCCATACCCCAAGCCCAGGCCGCCCCCTTATTCAGTCCCCGCAACCTCACTCCCCAAGCCCCCCAAGCCGTCACTGGCGGCTCAGCCTGCCGCAGTTGTGACCCCCGGGATCAACGTGACTTTGACGTGCCGGGCGCCCCAGCCCGCCTGGAAGTTTGTGCTCAAGTCGGGAGAGGGCGCCCCGGTGCAGTACCAGTACCCCGAGCAGGCCCAGAACCCCGTGCAGGCCCAGTTCTTCCTGGAGGCGGTGACCGAGGCGCAGGGCGGCAGTTACCGCTGCGAGTACCACAACCGGGGGTGGTCCCACCCCAGCGAGGCCTTGGAACTGATGGTGACAGGTGAGGTCCCGGGGCGGGGCAGGCCGCAGGTGGGGGGAGGGAGGGGGAGGAGGGACAGGGACGGTCCGAGAGCGGGAGGCAGGCGTGCGCACACACAGGAGATGGGGGGGGGGAGGGAGGGAGGGAGCGCCCCCCGCCCCCCGCCCCGAGCTCTGGCTGGACCTGGGACCTTCCCAGTGGAGCCCACAGACGCCGCCCACACAACAGAGCGGCGGGTGCCGAGCGGAGGGAGAGACACAGACGCGGGGAGGAAGCGGGGACACGCCCCTGGGGTGCGGGGAGAGGGGAGCAGGCGGGGAGAAGAACAGAGACCCGGCATCCCAGGCACCGGCGGGGGAGGGCGCTCCCGGGGAGAGGAGGAGGGCGCCCACCCGGTCCCGCCGTCCTCCCGCCCCGCAGACCTGCTGCCGCGCCCGACGCTGGAGGCGCTGCCCGGACCCCGGGCGCCCGGCGCCCCCGTGAGCCTGCGCTGCACCGGCCGCGCGCGCAACATGAGCTTCGCGCTGTACCGCGAGGGCGCGGCGACGCCGATGCAGTTCCGCGGGTCCGAGCAGCCGTGGGCCGACTTCCCGCTGCCCCGCGCGCAGGCCGCGGGCACCTACACCTGCTACTACCACACGCCCGCCGCGCCCTACGTGCTGTCCCCGCGCAGCGAGCCGCTGGTCGTCAGCCTGGAGGGTGAGGGTCCCCCCCAGATTCCTCCCTACCCCCCGCCCCCGCCAATCCACCTCCTCCCTGACCCGATCCCCGCCCCCAGCCCCTCCTCCCCCAGACCCAGGAGCCCAGGCCCCCCGCCCTCCTCCCTCAGACCCAGGAGCCCAGGCCCCCCGCCCTCCTCCCTCAGACCCAGGAGTCCAGGCCCCAGCCCCTCCTCCCCCAGACCCAGGAGCCCAGGCCCCAGCCCTCCTCCCTCAGACCCAGGAGCCCAGGCCCCAGCCCTCCTCCCTCAGACCCAGGAGTCCAGGCCCCCAGCCCTCCTCCCTCAGACCCAGGAGTCCAAGCCCCTCCTCCCTCAGACCCAGGAGCCCAGGCCCCAGCCCTCCTCCCCCCAGACCCAGGAGTCCAGACCCCCCGCCCTCCTCCCCCAGACCCAGGAGCCCAGGCCCCCAGCCCTTCCTCCCTCAGACCCAGGAACCCAGGCCCCCAGCCCTTCCTCCCTCAGACCCAGGAGCCCAGGCCCCCAGCCCCTCCTCCCCAGACCCAGGAGTCCAAGCCCCAGCCCTCCTCCCTCAGACCCAGGAGCCCAGGCCCCCAGCCCTTCCTCCCTCAAACCCAGGGGTCCAGGCCCCCAGCCTCCTCCCTCAGACCCAGGAGCCCAGACCCCCCGCCCTCCTCCCTCAGACCCAGGAGCCCAGGCCCCCAGCCCCTCCTCCCCCAGACCCAGGAGCCCAGGCCCCCGGCCCCTCCTCCCTCAGACCCAGGAGCCCAGGCCCCTCCTCCCTCAGACCCAGGAGCCCAGGCCCCTCCTCCCTCAGACCCAGGAGCCCAGGCCCCCAGCCCCTCCTCCCTCAGACCCAGGAGCCCAGGCCCCCAGCCCTCCTCCCTCAGACCCAGGAGCCCAGGCCCCCAGCCCTCCTCCCTCAGACCCAGGAGTCCAAGCCCCTCCTCCCTCAGACCCAGGAGTCCAGGCCCCCAGCCCTCCTCCCTCAGACCCAGGGGTCCAGGCCCCAGCCCTCCTCCCTCAGACCCAGGGGTCCAGGCCCCAGCCCTCCTCCCTCAGACCCAGGAGTCCAGGCCCCCAGCCCCTCCTCCCTCAGACCCAGGAGCCCAGGCCCCAGCCCCTCCTCCCTCAGACCCAGGGGTCCAGGCCCCAGCCCTCCTCCCTCAGACCCAGGAACCCAGGCCCCCAGTTCCTCCTCCTCCCTCAGACCCAGGAGCCCAGGCCCCAGCCCCTCCTCCCTCAGACCCAGGAGTCCAGGCCCCCAGCCCCTCCTCCCTCAGACCCAGGGGTCCAGGCCCCCAGCCCCTCCTCCCTCAGACCCAGGGGTCCAGACCCCCAGCCCCTCCTCCCTCAGACCCAGGGGTCCAGGCCCCAGCCCTCCTCCCTCAGACCCGGGAGTCCAGGCCCCCAGCCCCTCCTCCCTCAGACCCAGGAGCCCAGGCCCCTCCTCCCTCAGACCCAGGAGCCCAGGCCCCCAGTTCCTCCTCCCTCAGACCCAGGAGCCCAGGCCCCCAGGCCTCCTCCCTCAGACCCAGGAACCCAGGCCCCCAGCCCTCCTCCCTCAGACCCGGGAGTCCAGGCCCCCAGCCCCTCCTCCCTCAGACCCGGGGGCCCAGGCCCCCCGCCCTCCTCCCTCAGACCCAGGAGTCCAGGCTCCCAGCCCTCCTCCCTCAGACCCAGGAGCCCAGGCCCCAGCCCCTCCTCCCTCAGACCCAGGAGTGGAGCTCTCCCACCCTTGCGCCCCCCTCGTCGATCCTCAGCTTGGAGGGAGTTGGGTCCCCACTTCACCATGGAGGTTAGACCTCGGGTGGGGACGCTGACGGCCGCCTCCCTTGCCGGCCCGCAGGCCCCGGCGCCGTGGACTACACCAAGGGCAACGTGGTCCGCCTGGCGCTGGCCGGCCTGGTGCTCCTCTCGCTGGCCGCGCTGCTGGGCTGGGAGTGGCGCAGCGGGCGGCGAGCGTCCGACCGGAGCCCGGGCGGCCTGGAGCTAGGCGCTGCGGCGTGAGGAGCCCTCCCGGAGGGGCAGAGGCAGCAGGACGCCGGGACCGGGCTGGCCCTTCCAGGGGCCTCGCAGCCCGGCTTCCCCCCAACAGCAGTAATGACCGCCTCTGCCCCCGCACGGCCTCTTCCTCTGGGTCCTTCTCCAGGGCCTCCCACATCTGGGGGAGCGCGATCCTCGCCAGGCCTGGGTTCGAACCCCAGCGCTGCTCACCCACCGGGTGACGGAGGGAAGGGGCCTTCTACCCTCGCTTGCCTTGGCTGTAAAATGGGCGTTTTGTGACTGGCCACCTCTTAGGACCTGTGCAGGGTTAAGCGGACGTGACACCGGAAGCGCTTTAAACAGTGACTGGCCCGTAGTAAATGCTCGGCGTTAGCCGCTAGGTAACGGGTTTCCAGCAAAGTCTGTGGCTTTGCCCTGGCCCCTGTGGCTCAGTTGGCTGAGCAACAAGAGGTCAGTTACGGTTGGATTCCCGGCCAGGGCACATGCTCGGGATTTTGGGGGCGCGATCCCCAGTAGGGAGCGTGCAGGAGGCAGCTGGATCAATGATTCCCTCTCATCAGTTTCGCTCTCTCTTCCCCACTCCTCCTCTCTAAAACAAACCCAGTAGAACATTTTAAATAAAAAGTCTCAGGATCTGAAGGAAGTTCGAGTCTTTTTCCCAATGCTCCAGCTCATCGTAAGCAGCTCAGTGATGTCATTCCCGTGGTGGCGTCACACCTGGTTCCCAAGCGAGCTCCGTAAATGCCTCCTCAAACCTTCCCCGAAGGTAAACCCAGATGGACCTGGTAGCCCTGGCCGGTTGCTCAGTGGTTAGAGCGTCGGCCTGCGGAGCGAATGGTCGCGGGTTCATTCTCGGTGGAGGGCACGTACCTCAGTTGCAGGTTTGATCCCTGGCCCTGCTGAAGTGCCTGCGGGGGGGGGGGGGGGAGACAACCAATCATCTCTCTCACATTGATGTTTCTCTCTCTCCCCCCCCCCTTCCCTTCTACCCTCTCTCTCAAAAAAAAAAATTGCAGCTTCGTTTGCACAGCTTCATTTGCTTGAGCCGTCATTTTCGTTAAGCGGGGGTCCGTTGCCATGGCAATAGCAAGCAGAGTGTGTGCAGTAGAACCTTGAGCCTTGGTAGGGACACAGTAAACTTCAGCTGGTCTGCTGGGGGCTGCCCTCAGGGCTGTGCGGAAACCAGCGCAGCCTGTTTGCTCTCCTTGTCCCGCCTCTGGACTTCCCAGGCCGGGCTACATGCACAGTCTCTTCGGAATCCATTCATCGAAGTCCTGTTTCCATCTGCCAACATCCATGCCTTCTCATGGACCCCATGGGGCGCGCCAAGCAGGCAGGCTGTACCTCGTCTGAAAACCTACTTATTTGGGCTGCGTTTAAAATAACTGGCTGTGTCAACATCTGCATTGGAGAACAGTGTGCACAGTGTTTTATTGCCCTAGAGAGAAACAAAGTAAGCCAATTCTTAACGCAAGTTAAGGGGGATGTGGGCCTACATGGAGAGTTTCACTAAGGCCTTTGCGGAAAATCCTTCTTAGATTTTTAAATATTATTAATAATAATAATATATTTTTATTGATTTCAGAGAGGAAGGGAGAGGGATAGAAATATCAATGATGAGAGAGAATCATTGATTGGCTGCCTCCTGCGTGCCCCACACTGGGGATTGTGCCTGCAACCTGGGCATGTGCCCTTGACCAGAATTGAATCCAGGACCCTTCAGTCCATAGGCCAACGCTCTATCCACTGAGCCAAACCGGCTAGGGCTAATATTATTTTTTAATTGATTTTTGTTGTTGTTGTTAATCCTCGTCAGAGGATATTTTTCCATTGATTTTTAGGAAGAGTGGGAGAGAGAGGGAAAGACAGAGAGAAACATCCATGAGAGAGAAACACATCGACTGGTTGCCTCCTGCATGCACCCGACCAGGGCTCGGGCCGGGAAGAGCCTGCAACCAAGGTACATGCCCTTGACTGGAATCGAACCCAGGACCCTTTGGTCCATAGGCCAATGCTCTATCCACGGAGCCAAACCGGCGAGGGCCCTTCGTAGACTCTAATGTCCATGAACCAGGACCTTACTTGTCAGGTTTCTCTCTGAAAAACACATGCCCAGCTCAGACGTTATAATAATAAAGGGCAGCCTGGCTGACGCCTCAGCCCTGCTTTCCTGCATTTCTCTCATCTTTACAGTCTCTGGTTCAGCCACGCCGACCATCTTTCCAGTGGAGACCTGTAGGGAGGTCAGAATTTCAGCGCTGATGTAGGAAAGAGATGTGGCCACTAGGTGGCAGTAAGTGCACAACGTTTAGCCCCTCTGCACAGTCACCTGGCCTTCCTCCTCCACTGGGCTTTGTCAATTCTGTTCCCTCTGCCTGGAACACCCTTCCAGTCCCTCTTCACCTAGTTAACGGCCACCCAACTTTCAAATCTCTCATCACTTCTTCAGCCAAGCCATCAACGATCTCCGTGCTTAGCTCAAACCCTCCGATGACAGGCTTTCAAAACGTTCTCTTTGCTATAATTGCAGGGGTGGACAAGGCTAATGGTTTCCCAGCATCCCAATTTCCCGTCTTCCTTTAGCGAAGGGAAAACTCCCATTTTTGGAAGGACACACGCTACAGCCGTATTCCCCCTCCCCCCACTTCTGCTGCTAGACCTTCCCTCTCCCCCTCCCTCCTTTCCCATGGTCTCAGAACCAGATTTCAAACGTACATTTTGATAAAAAGCAAAGCTGTTGATAAGCAGCCTTATACTTTTCAACTATACACTGTTAAGTGAGAGAAATTAAATTGGATCTAGTGTTCTTTTCTTGGGGTGTCTTTGTTACACCAGCTTCAAGTGCTCCCTGATCAACAAAGTGAGTTGTCATTTGGTTCCTGCTACGGTTTCTCTGTGAGCCTCATGAGAGTAGGGCTCATGTCTGCTGTTACTCCCCACTGGGTCCCCAGCACCTGGCATTGTGCCTGGCACATTGAGGGTCTTAAATTAATGTGTGAAAACTGGACAAGGAAGGGCAGGGACAAAAGTATAAGTCCCAAAGGTGAGTTCCTGGGTTTGTGGGATAAAAGGAACAACACAAGTGAAGCTAATAGTATTCATTATTCTTTCTTTTTTAAATTCTCACATGGGGATACATTTATTGATTTTAGAGAAAGAGGGAGAGAGAGAGAGAGATCAATGTGAGAGGGAAACATTAATTAGCTCCTGTACATGCCCCAACCGGGAACTGAACCTGAAATCTAGGTATGTGCCCTGTCTGGGAATTGAACCTGAAGTTTTTTGGTGCACGAGACAAAACTCTAACCAACTGAGCCACCTGGCCAGAGCAATATTTTTTTTCATACACACACACACTCACATATATCTATATATATAAAAGCCTAATATGCTAAGTGTCCAACCATTTGACCAGTAGCTATGATTTGCCCTGACCACCAGGGGGCAGAGGCTCAATGCACAGGCATGGAAATATAGAACAGACTGATGAATCTCAGAGGGAAGGGGGGAGGGAGGAGGGTGGGAAGACATTAACCAAAGATCTTATATGTGTACTAGAGGCCCAGTGCACGTGCACTGGTGGGTTCCCTTGGCTTGGCCTGCAGAGATCGGGCCAAAACCAGCAGTCCGACATCCCCCGAGGGGTCCCAGATTGCGAGAGGGCACATGCCAGGCCGAGGGACCCGACTGGTGCATGAATCCATGCACCGGGCCTCTAGTATGTAACGTGTGTGTGTGTGTGTGTGTGTGTGTGTGTGTGTGTACACTGAGTGGCCATATTATGATGCCTGAACGCATAATAATCTGGCCACTCAGTGTATATTATATATTAGAGGCCTGGTGCATGAATTTGTGCATGGGTGGGGGTCTGGCCAGCCTGGCCAGGGGGAGGGGACATGGGCGGTTGGCCAGCCTGCCTGCTGATCGAACTCCTGGTTGAGGGGACAATTTGCATATTAGCTTTTTATTATACAGTGAGTGGCCACATTATTATGCGTTCAGAGATCATAATAATCTGGCCACTCAGTGTGTGTGTATGTATATATATATATATATATATATATATATATATATATATATATATACACACACACACACACACATATATATATATATATATATATATATATATATATATTTCAGAGAGGAAGGGAAAGGGAGAGAGATAGAAACATCAATGATGAGAGAGAATCACTGATCGGCTGCCTCCTGCCTACTGGGGATTGAGCCTGCAACCTGGGCATGTGCTCTTGACCAGAATCAAACTAGGATCCTTCAGTCTGCAGGCTGACGCTCTATCCACTGAGCCAAACCATGTCAGGCTGTGCCTCCTTACAAGGAACCTAGTGATGACATTAAACCCACCCAGATAATCCAGGATGCTCTCCCTGTCTCATTGAGTTTTCATTTAATCACATCCGTGAAGTCCCTTTTGCCAGATATAACATCCACAGGTTCTGGAAATTGGCACTTCACATGGTCAGCAGAACCACTGTTCTGCCTACCACTGAAGGGCAAAAGTACGGAGCCTGCTTATGGCATCCTCAAGCGTGGTGAGCTCATGCAGCCACATTCAGCATGTTTCCCAAGCCCTGGGGATGTAGGAATAAAACAACATGGTCCCTTGGGAGGAGCTCATGGTCTGGTCCAGGAGAAAGTCAGAATACAGTACACTAGCCCTGGCCGGTGTGGCTCAGTTGGTTGGGCATTGTCCCATGTACAGAGAGGTTGCCAATTCGATTCCCAGTCAGGGCACATACCTGGGTTTCAGACTTGATCCACAGTAGGGGGTGCTGCAGGAGGCAGTGATCAATGTTTGCTGTCACATCTATGTTTCTCTCTCCCTCTTTCAAAAAAATCAAAATTTAAAAAAAGAATACAGTATGCTAAGTACTCAGTTGGGGTGTGATAAGGCACCAGGGAAGCACAGATGGGTCAAGCAAAAGTTTGCAGGGCAAACAGCATCTAATCTGAGACCTGAAGGGTGAGTCGAGCTAGCCAGGCAAGTGGACTAGAGAGCAGAGACCAACTTGGAGCCTTCACGGGTGACGAATAAAAGGAACCACTGCCTCGAAGATCATAAATTGCTTTGCAATTGTTAATGTTAAACATTCCCCTATCTCTTCCTCACTTAGAAATGAAAGTGAAAGAGGAGACTAAAGCCAGTAAAACCCAGAAGTCTTGACTCAACCAACTGGAAGAGGTTGTGGTGTTGTTTAGTTGTTGTTTCTAAGAAGCAGCCACAGGGAGAAAAAGAAACCCAACAGGTTAAACTCCCGTATGGATCTTAGAAGACTGACATCGCATGTGGATTGCCTGGCAACAAAGTCTGGGATGGAGACATGATCAATGGAAGACAGTGAAATCTGCATTATGACTGCTATCCACTCAATAAACATTCATTGGACACTTTGCTCATCATTGGGAAATATATTGGTAAGAAGATGGATATTAAGTGAATGTGTGAGTGGATTAACACATTGATGATTTGATTAATGAAGGGAGGAATGGATACATGGGTGTGAGAATGAATGCCTGATGAGTGGCTGACTGAATGAATGAATAAAGTTAAGTTAAAGTACAAACTTGACTTTGTAGCCCTTCCCAGGCCTGGTTCTCTCTTTATACCCAGGGTCCTTCCTCTCCCTTGATCTCCCACATCCACATGTACCAGGCGGGTTGCCCTGGATACATCTGCAGGGTCCCCCATTGGTACGAAGACCAAACCCAGAAAGTTCTGCTCCAAGTGTCTCCTCTCTTCTTTTCATCAAGTCAATGCACACGGGTGGCTAATTTGACTTCAAAACTCAGTTCTGCTTAACTAATGACTCCCCTAGTTTCATCCACTGAGAAAACTGGGTGTTGAAGGAACATCATGTCAGTCCGGTGTGGTCCAGTTGGTGGAGTGTCATCCCGTGCACCAACGGGTCACTGGATGGATTCCGATTCCCGGTCAGAGCACATGCCAGGGGAGCAGCCTCAATCCCCAACAGGGAGTGTGCAGGAGGGGGTGTTTCTCTCTCTCTCTCTCTAAAATCAACAAAAACATATATGCAACCCAGGCATGTGCCCTTGACTGGAATATATATATTTCAGAGAGGAGGGGAGAGGGAGAAAGAGATAGAAACATCAATGATGAGAGAGAATCATTGATTGGCTGCCTCCTGCACACTCCCTACTGGGGATCAAACCTGCAACCAGGGCATGTGCCCTTGACTGAAATTGAACCTGGGACCTTTCAGTCTGCAGGCCGACGCTCTATCTGCTAAGTCAAACCGGCTAGGGCAGTGGTCAGCAAACTCCTTAGTCAACAGAGCCAAATATCAACAGTACAATGACTGAAATTTCTTTTGAGAGACGAAAACCGACTTCTGTGCATGGGCCACGAAGTTTCAATCGCACTATATGTGCACACCCGGGCATGTGCCCTTGACTAGAATCAAATCCAGGATCCTTCAGTCCGCAGGCCCACACGTGGTATTTTGTGGAAGAGCCACACTCAAGGGGCCAAAGAGCCGCATGTGGCTCACGAGCTGCGGTTTGCCGACCACTGGACCAGGACAATAAACACACACACACACTTTAAAAATGACTTCATTTTATACCATTTACTCATATTATAAATTTCCCAATCAAAATACCTGTCCTGGTTTAGGTCAGTTTCTGAAACAAGAGCCCACCCCAGCAGAGATTGCTCATCCTTCCGCAAATTGGGCACCTGCACGAGTGTGTGCTACACATAGGGGTCATGATTCGAGAAGGCAGCATTTTTAATAAAATAGAGTATGTTCATGTGCATCCTCGTGGCGGTAAATATTGCTTCGAGCCCACAACCTGGGCATGTGCCTTTGACCGGAATTGAACCAGGACCCTTCAGTCTGCAGGCTGACGCTCTATCCACTGAGCCACACCGGCTAGGGCGAAGTTAGAAAATTTAATAACAAGATGTGTGCCCCATCGAAATTAGGCAAAGTCACGAAAGGAACACGGGAGTGTTGAGTGGTAAGAAGTGCTTAGAGCCGAAACCGGTTTGGCTCAGTGGATAGAGCGTCGGCCTGCGGACTCAAGGGTCCCAGGTTCGATTCCGGTCAAGGGCATGTACCTTGGTTTCGGGCACATCCCCAGTAGGGAGTGTGCGGGAGGCAGCTGATCGATGTTTCTCTCTCATCGATGTTTCTAACTCTCTATCCCTCTCTCTTCCTCTCTGTAAAAAATCAATAAAATATATTAAAAAAAAAAAAAAAAAAGAAGTGCTTAGAGGCAGAAGTGTGTGTGGCTGAGACGGGCCTAGGGGGACAGACCTTGGGCGTAGGTAAACCCCGAGACAAGCACTTCGGAGCGACATTGCCGAGACACAGGAGCCCTCTCTCTAACATCCCTCTAACCCGGTCCCTTGTCCTCCTCCCGCCTTTGGAAGGTGTCACGCTGCAAGCAAGGGACTTCCCTACATGCATATCTGTCAGCGCCAATAAAATTCGCCGTGTGCTACTGCCACTTACTAGTGATGGCCGTATCGTTTTCCAACGCAGAATTCCCGAAGGAACTAGGGCCTCCTGGTAGGCCCGCCCTTGCCAGCAATCTCTGTCTATTCTGGCTGGACAACGAGCTGTCGAGGGCACTGACAAGTTTCCCTTGCAGGATGGATCTTCAATCGTAAGCACTCCCTCCCCCCACCCAGAGCTCTCTCTTCTCCCCGGCCCCGGGACCAGCGATGTTGGAAGTGTTGGCCGCTCCATCGGTCTCGGTGCCTGAGTGGCAGGGACGTGAACAGATGTCCCCTGCCTGATGTCTACGACAGTCTCCCTGCCCCTCCTGGCTCCGGGCACGTAGCTCCCCGCCGGGAACCCACCCATGTTACCAGCTTTATGTACCTCTGTCTCAGCCAACTGGGGCTTTATAACCAAGTACCGCAGACTGGGTGCAACAGCAGCTCGTTTCTCACAGTTCAGGAGGCGGGGATGTCCGGGGTCAGGGTTCTGGTGAGAGCGCTCTTCCCGGCTTGTAGACAATGGTTTGTTGTATCGTCACATGGCGGGGGGCGGGGGGGGGGGGCGGGGAGAAAAGAAATTAGGAAGGGAGAGGAAGAGAGAGATCTTTGTCGTCTCCCAAGGGGGATCAAGGCTGCAACCAAGCCTTCAACCCGGGCACGTGCCCTTGACTGGAATCAAACCCAGGATCCTTCAGTCCGCAGGCCAATGCTCTATCCACTGAGCCACACCAGCTAGGGCCTTGGGTTCTTCTTTTAGCAGAGATTATTTTGTCTTATTTAAATTAGCATATCTGTTAAATGCGGCTCCAATATCTCCATTTTGAGGATTTGGATTTTAATTTTTTTAAACTGATAGAGCCTAGCTGGCATGGCCAGTGGTTGAGCGTCGTCTCATGCAACAAGAGGTCACTGGTTCGATTCCTGGTCAGGGCACATACTCCGGTTGTGGGCTAAATCCCCAGTAAAGGGCATGCAAGAGGCAGCAACTCTATACTCCTCTCTCATGGATATTTCTCTCTCCCCCTTCTTTTCTCCCTAAAAATATCAATAAAAACATTAAAAAACAGAATAAAGATTAAAAATCAATTATTTAAAGAAGACTGATAGGACATTTCTGAAATCATTGGAGAAATTTGTATGCTGACTGGATGGTAGTGCTGGGGCTCTGGGCTGCCGGTACCGATCCCGCTGGGGCTCAGTACTCCCGGTACCGATCCCGCTGGGGCTCAGTACTCCCGGTACCGATCCCGCTGGGGCTCAGTACTCCCGGTACCGATCCCGCTGGGGCTCAGTACTCCCGGTACCGATCCCGCTGGGGCTCAGTACTCGCGGTACCGATCCCGCTGGGGCTCAGTACTCCCGGTACCGATCCCGCTGGGGCTCAGTACTCCCAGTACCAATCCTGCTGGGGCTCAGTACTCCCGGTACCGATCCCGCTGGGGCTCAGGGCTGCCGGTACCGATCCCGCTGGGGCTCAGTACTCCCGGTACCGATCCCGCTGGGGCTCAGTACTCCCGGTACCGATCCCGCTGGGGCTCAGTACTCCCGGTACCGATCCCGCTGGGGCTCAGGGCTGCCGGTACCGATCCTGCTGGGGCTCAGTATGGCCAGTACCTAATATTGTGGTACTTAGTACTGATTGAGCTTTAGAGGCTAGCAAGGAACACACACTTCACAGTTATTTCCCAGTCAAAGGGGCTGAGGTATTTCTATTTCCACTCGTGGCCGATGTTGCTAAAGGGCTGCTCCCAGGTCAGGAAGTCCCCAGCGCTTCCACAGAGGGACATGGACTTGTTGTTCCACTTACTCATGCTTCACTGGTTGCTTCTTGCTATGTGCCCTGACCGGGGATCGAACCCTGACCTCCTGGTACATAGGCCGATGCTCAACCAATGAGCCTCACTGGCTGGACAAGGAATATTTTTTCTTAGCTTTCCTTTACAGGGTCCGTTTTCTCATCCTCCCAGCTTCCCCCTCCCTCCCGATGCCACCACAATGTCTTAACTCTTTGCTATCAGCTGTGGCCTAGCTCCAGCCCTCTGGCGTTCCCAAGGGGCATAACTCTGAACTTGTACATGTCACGTCCATGCAAGTCCTGTTGACCAGAGAGACACGAAGTTGCTATTCTGGCTGCCATAGGGCCAGCTGAATTCCGTCGCCATGTAAAAGGGGACAAGGGCTATAAACTAATCCGACGAGCCAGTTCTCACATACTGTGCACACTGCGATGTGCCTTAACGTTGGGCTAGCTGGGCTCCGCCGCCAGGGGCTCTGAGTCAGGCCTGTGGGAAGTGGCTTGACAGTGTGTTGCAATAAATAGCCCCAACTTCCTGATTTTGACTGGGAGGCAGAAACCGGGGTGGGGGGGGGGGGTATAACTATCAGGGGAGGATTAAAAACGGCGCCGTTTTTGCATATCCGGGAGTCAAGAGACCATTTTGACGAAGAGCAAAACTCAAGAAAGATCTTTGTAAGAGGCTTGGGGGCCACCATGACGCTCCCATTCCTGGCTCTGTTCTGCATTGGTAAGTGTAGGGGAGGGAGGGCCGTTGAGGATGGTGATGAGCTGGGCTATGGAGGCAACTGGGCTTGGGGCGACTTGTGGGGTAGGTAATGGGGTTGGACGGGTAGGCAAAGAGCAGACACTTTCATTTCCTGAATACCCATTACCTACGAGGAATGTGCCAGTGCTTTACACACATTTTCCTTTATCTGTGTGTTTCCCCAACTCAGTCACTCCTGACCTTCCCAGTAGCATTTTGCCAGATGCATGTCACATGTCTGTATAATTTTTTGTTGTTAATCCTCACCCGAGGATATTTTTTCCCATTGATTTTTAGAGAGAGTGTAAAGGAGGGAAGGCTGGGGAGAAAGGGAAACATTGATGTGAGAAAGACACGTCGATTGGTAGCCTCCCACACATTCCCAAACCCGGCTGGGGACTGAACCTTCAACCCAGGTTCATAAATCAAACCTGAGACCCTTCAGTTCTTGGGCTGACACTCTAACCACTGAGCCACACCAGTAGGGGTTCATGTCTGTGTTCTTTCATAAGTGATATTCTTCTTCAAATTGCTTCTGGTTTTTATTCTTTAAGTTTTTATTGGTTGACTTATTTTGAAATATATTTTATTTAAGAGAGGAAGGGAGAGGGAGAGAGAAACATGAATGAGAGGGAATCATTGATTGGCTGCCTCCTGCACGCCCCTTACTAGGGATCAAGCCGGCAACCTGAGCATGTGCCATGACCAGGAATCGAACCATGACCTCCTGGTTCATGGGTTGTCGCTCAAAGGCCAGGCCATTGATTTATTTTAGAGAGAAAGAAAGGGGGACAAGAGAGGGAGAGAGAGGGAAATTTGTTGTTCCACTTATTTATGCATCCATTGGTTGACTGTTGTATGTGCCCTGACCAGGGCTCAAACCTTGGCGTACTGGGACCATGCTCTACTGAGCCATCAGCCAGGTCATATATTATTTTTAGGCTCAAAACTATTTTAAAGGTTTGCAAAACACTTCTATTAATGGAAATCAAGATCCTTCGTCAAAAATAGAATATAGTTGTCAGTATATAGTCAATGGGGGAAATAGTACAATTAAGTTTTAATAGCTACTGCTCCTGACTGTAGACACTGGGCCACAATTTCCCCATCATTTTTTTCTAAGAGATATGAGTGAACACAAGAAATGGGTCAGAGCCTGGCCGGGTAGCTCAGTTGGTTAGAGCGTCATCCTCATACGTCAATGTTGTGGGTTTGATCACTGATCAGGGCACATACAAGAATCAACCAATGAATGCACAGTAAGTGGAACAGCAGGTCACTGTTTCTCTCTCTTAAAACAATAAAAATTAAAATAAAAAGGAAATGGGTTGGAAATTCGTATCCAGCTATGGTATTCTTCTGTGATTAAGACAGACAGGCCCTGGCTGGGTGGCTCAGTTGGTTGGAGCGTTGACCCACACACCAAAAAGGTTCCTGGTTTCCCAGTTAGGGCACATACCCAGGTTGTGGGTTCGATCCCCAGTCAGGGTGCATATGGGGGGGCAACCAATCAATGTTTCTCCCTCACATCAAGGTGTTTTCTCTCTTTCTAAAAATCAATAAACACATATCCTCAGGTGAGGATGAAAAGAAAAGACAGAGATAGAATGAGAACAACTCTCACACACAGAGTCAGTGTTAATCCTGTGTCTTTGTATGACTTCGTGTTACATGTCTTAGAAGAATTCTGCAGAATAGCCACATCCTCCTTTTGCCTGAGAGGAATCTGAGGCTGACAACAGATGTGACACAGAAAGCCACTTGGCTAGTAAGTGGAGAAGGTCAATTCAACCTCGGTCTGCACAGTTCCAGACAGCACGTTCCCACTGAGCCGGCTGGGGAATGTCAAAGGTCAGGATTTTGTGGTCAGGTGGTTAGAGTGTTGTCCAATGCACCAAAAGGTCTCCAGTTGGATGTCTGGTCGGGCCACATACCCAGGTTTCGGGTTTGACCCCCGGTCGGGACGCATGCAGGGGCAATCAGTCGATGCCTCTCTCTCTCAAATCAACAAACATATAAAAATGCCAGAAGAGTAGGAATAAAAGGTGGTAGCTTGGGGTGTATAGATTTGGAGGGCGCATAAAGGGAGCCATGGCTGGGAAAACCCAGAACAGGGAGGTGACGGAGGACCTGATGAGCTCAGGAGGTGCTGGCAAGCTTTTTGGGCAGAGGCCCGAGTGGCAGAGCTCTGTGGGCCACGAGGGCTCTGTACCACCACTCACCACCCGGTAAAACGGCCACCGCCGAGGAGAGACCAGTGCTGGGAGAGAGGTGAAGGAAAGGGAACTGCTGGTGGGAATGTAAATTAGTGTGGCCACTGTGACGTTCCTCCAAAAATTAAAAATAGGATTGCCACATGACCCAGCAATTTCGCTTCTGGGAATATAGATCTGAGGGGCGTGAAAACATGACCTCACAGAGATCTCTGCACCCTTATGTTCACTGCAGCATTTACAATAGCGAAAACACAATGCTGAACTCATAGAAACAAAGAGAGGAATGGTGGTTACCAGGGGCTGGGTGTGTGTGAGAGAAATGGAAGATGTTGGTCCAAGGGTACAAACTTGCAGCTATAAGATGAGGAAGTTCTGGGGGTCTGTTATACCAGCATGGTGGTTAGAGTTAACGATACTGTGTTGTGTATTTGCAAGTTGCTAGGATGTGGCCCACTGTCCTCTGTTCAGAATCCCTGTTCTAGCTAATCAAACAAGACCACCCACCGTGGTGTCTGAAAGCACACTTCTTGGGGCCAGTTTGGTGTAGAGCTGTAACTACGGCCACCAGATGGGAAAGGTGGGGGACATAAGCGTCACTCCTCCGAGTCATATGGATTTTGGGTTGTTGATATTTGCTCTGGAGCACCAGGGAGGTTACCCATGGTCGATGGTAGAGCCAGAGACGCATGTAGGCATCCTCTGAGAGCAGGAAGGAACACCTGAGGGCAAAGGAACAGGTTTTCAGCAGCCAGTGCCCTTGCCATAGGCTTGGGGTCTCCCCACCTCCTTCTCCCTCTCAGTTGCTGTGGGTGGTATGGTGTTGTGCTGAGAGGGGGTTTGGGGAGATCATTGCTATTTCTGTTCATCAAAAATCTTTGCAAATGACCCTCCCTGCTCATAAGGCTTCAATTCAGTCAACATGAAATTATAGAATCTTTGCTGAAATCTAGGCACTGTCCCAGGCACCAAGGATATATTCTCTGCCCTCGAGGGGTGCAAATTCTAGTGACTCCAGATACAAACTTTCCCAAGGGCATGAGGAGTAACAGGTGTCACTAAAACTGAGGTGTCTTTTCCAAATGGCTTTTGTCACCAGTGATGTCTCTCACGGTCTAGAATCGACAGCATCAGGGGAGAGGAGGGGTCCTTTGCCCTCTACAATGCTGACACATCAGGAGACACCTCAGCGACCACTTGGGGTGATAGAGACATTCAGAGGTGGTCGTGTCCCTTGTCTCCTCCACCATGAAATCTAGAGACAACATGGCAAGATATGGTAGAAGAAGAAGATGGGTAAAGGATGGATGATGAATCAGAGGGAAGGGAAGGTGGGGGGAGGTAGGAGAGGGTAAAGGGGAGATGAGTGGTGGTGGAAAGATACTTGAGTTGGTGAACACACAATACATCGATGATGTATTGTAGAATTGTACCCCTGAAACCTACATAATTTTATTAACCAATGTGACCCCAATAAATTCAATAAAAAGGGATGAATGATGGGGAGAAGTGGGTCAGTTCTGGAGGAAAACAGCAAGGCCATCCAACATCATGGGGTCATTGTGAGAGGAGAGGAACCCGGGATGGAGAAGTGGGACAAGTGAGAAAGGTAGACACGGTGTAGCAGGCTCCCCGAATATGCCTGTGTCCTGATTCCCGGAATCTGTGAATATGTCTCCTTAGGTGGCAAAAGAGAACTAAGGTGGCAGATAGACCCAAAGTTGCTAAGCAGCTGACCTGAGAGAGATGATCCTGAATTATCTGGTTGGTCCCAATGCAATCACAATGGTCCTTAAAGTAGTAGAGAGGGGCAGAAGAGGAAGTCGGACTCGACCAACCTTTGCTGGGTGCAAAGATGGGGGAAGAGGCACCCTAGCCAGTTTGGTTCAGTGGATAGAGTGTTGACCTGTGGATTGAAGGGTTCTGGGTTCGATTCTGGTCAAGGGCAATGAGCCTTAGTTGCAGGCTCATTCCCGGCCCGGGGCCTGGTCAAGGTGCATGCAAGAGGCAACCAATTGATGTGTTTTTCTCACATCGATATTTCTGTCTTTCCCTCTCTCTAAAATCAATGTAATAATATCTTCAGTGAGGATTAAAAGAAAAATAAAAAAAGATGGGGGAAGAGGCCACAAGCCAATGCAAGCACTTCTAGAAACTAAGGAAGGCAGGGGATGGGTTCTCCCCTCGCGCCTCCAGAAGGAATGCAATCCTGCCGACATCTTGATTTTGGCCAGTGAGACCCCGATGCCGGATTTCTCACACAGACCCAATGGCAGGATGAGACACTGTGCTGTGGTGAGCCAGGAACTGTGTGGTGATTTGTTAGAGCAGCTCCAGGCCACTAACAGAAGCTGCGAATAGACTGTGATGGCAGTTGGGTTCTCGGGGAGGGAGTTGGAACTGATGGGGAACAGGATGATGAGGGGTCCATTCGCAGCAAAAGCCCTGGGTGGTCCCTCAGGGACCACGTCAGGGTGATGATGTGGGCTCCAGGCAGGAGCTTCTGTCTCACGGATGGTTCCTTTGCAGGGCTGTGTGCTGGCCAAGACCTAAGAAGAGGTGGTGAGTGTTTCTAAAGGAAAGCCTTCCTTCTCCTTCACTCCAAATTCCCCTCACCCTCCTCTTTCTTCAGAAGAGCAGGTGAGTAAATCAGTCCAGCCTGGACTCTGCTTCCTTCCAGGGTCACTTCCCAGGCCCTCCATCCATGCCTGGCCCAGATCGGTGGTTCCTGCCAACAGTCATGTGACGCTGGGATGTTCCACCCCTTCTGGGGAGGTCGACTTCAGAGACATGAAGTTTGCTCTCAGAAAGAACAATGCTCTTTTGGAGTCCTCGCCATCTCCTGATTCCCCAGGGGGCCTGGCAGAGTTTCACCTCACTGACCTAAAAAACAGTGACGCTGGCGAGTACACCTGTGAATACTTCAGAAGAGGGAGCCCCACCAGAAGGTCACCGCCCAGTGACATCCTTCTACTACTGGTGACAGGTGAGGACGGGGTGCTCAGAATGACACACCATCTCCCTAGGACAGGGATGAGGGAGGATCCAGAGAATGAGAGAGGAACAGGGGTCTCTCCTCCAGTGTAAATGGGGAAGTGAGACGGAGAAGGACAGGAACAGAGCTGAGGGCCCTGCCTTCATCCAGGGCTTGTCGGAGGGACATCTCCTTCCTGGAGTCAGAGCAGAAAGAGGGTGAGGTCAGGTGTCTGTCACTTCCCACACTCCCTGGGAACCTGCCAGGACAACAAGCCTGAGTGGGGGACCCAAGGCTTCTGCCCATGACTTCTGAGCTTCCTTCTCTTACAGGAAATTTACTTAAACCTTCCCTCCATGCCCACCAAAGCGGTGAGGTGACCGCAGGAGAAAACGTGACTCTGCGGTGCAAGAAGCCCAGGCATGTGACCGAATCTCACATGTTTGCTCTACTGAAGGAAGGAACTTCAACACCCATAAAGGTCCAGAGTGCAGTAGGAATGGAGACAGACTTCTCCCTTCCCAGTGTGACAGGCAGTGACACTGGGGACTACAGCTGTGTGTACTTCCAACCAAGGGCTCCTTTCTGGGCCTCAACCCCCAGTGATCAGCTCACGATCTCGGTGACAGGTAAGGTTATGACCATCAGGGGGACGATGGCTGGGTTATCTGCCAGCGGACGTTCTGCCACCTGGAGTACATCGGAGAGAGGTTCCGTCCCTACAGGACTCTGGAGCTTGGGAAAGTCACGTGGGGGAAAAGAAGTCAAGGCCAGGATCCTGTGGAGGATTGCACAGGAACTTCTGCTAACAGAGCGAGTGTGAGTGGTGGAGAATGACAAGACTGGAGGCTGGGGGATCTGTGATACCTGGCCCCACCAGGAAAATAAGATCTAACCACAAAGTCCCTGCCTGGCAGGCCACCACTCATTTAGACTAAAGTGTGCATGATACCTCCTAGAGATATATAGTAGGAGGTTCCAGAAAGAAGGTAGAGGAGGAGGGAGAATAGGAAAGGGCCTGGGAAATACCTTTCCCAGACATACTCAGAGGCCTCTGCAAAGATGCGCTTCATTTTCATTCTCTACCATTCATGCCTTTTAGCTCAACCAAGTGGAGGTTTTCTTTTCCTGCCGGACTGTTTTTTAAAGGGATGATTTTTAAAAATCGTGGTAAAAAAGCGTAATATGAAAGTTACCATTTTAACCACTTTTAAAAATTCTGGAATGTAAAGCTCTTTTCTTTTTAAAAACTTTTTTTGTTAATCTTCACCCAAGGATATTTTCCTCCATTGATTTTTAGAGCGAGTGGGAGGGGGAGACACAGAGAAAGAAATATTGATGTGAGAGAGACACATTGATTGGTTGCCTCCAGCACACACCCTGACCAGGGCTGGGGATTGAGCCTGCAACTCCATGCTCTTGACTGGAATCAAACCTGGGACCTTTAGTCCTTGGGCTGATGCTCTAACCACCTAACTGGCTAGTGCTGTAAAGCTCTTTTAAATTAAAGTATACTTTATATACAAGATATTAGTTTCAAATGTACAACACAGGGTGACTTCACATTTATATGCCTTACAAAGTGATCACCACAAAAAGTCCACTATTCATCTGTCACCATACAAAGTTATTATGATACTAGAGGCCCGGTGCACGAAATTTGTGCATGGGTAGGGTCCCTAGGCCTGGCCAGCAATCAGGGCCAATCGGGGCCTTCCTTCCCCCTGCTGCCAGCTGCTGGCCACCAGCCAGGGTCCTCCTTCATTCTGCACCGCCCCTGGTGGTTAATGCATGTCATAGCGGCGGTTGAACTCCTGGTCGGTCGAACTCCCGAGGGGATAACTTACTTATTAGCATTTTATTATATAGGATTATTGGCTGTATTTCCTATGCTGTACTTTACATCCCCATGACTTACTTATATGATAACTACAAGTTTGCACCTCTTAATCCTCTTCACCTTTTTGCCCATACTCCCATCACCCAACCCTCTGACAAACCATCAGTTTTTCTGTATCTTATAAGTCTGTTTGTTTAGTTTGCTCATTTGTTTAGTTCACACATAAGTGAAATGATATGGTGTTTGTCTTTCTTTGACTTATTTCACTTAGCATAATACTGCCTAGGTCTATTCATGTTGTCACAAGTGGCAGGATTCCATTCCTTTTCATGGTTGAATAATATTCCAGTGTGCATGTACACACACACACACACACACACACACACACACACACACACACACACACACACGCGCGCGTATATTTCTGCATCTGCGTTATCCATTCATATACTGATGAACACCTAGGTTGTTTCCATATTTTGGCTATCCTATATAATAAAAGGCTAATATGCAAATTGTCCCCTCAACCAGGAATTCAACCGGAAGTTTGGCCAGGGGGTGGGGCCGGCCTGCCATCCGCATGCACAACCCCCCACGCCAATCAAAACTGAAACTCTGTCCCCATTAAACAACTCCTCCCCATTCTCCCTCCCGCAGTCCCTGGCACTCACATTCTACTTCCTGTCTTTATGAATTTGACTAGTATAAACACCTCTTATAAGTGGAATCATACAGTATTTGTATTTTTGCCCTAGCTGGTTTGGCTCAGAGGATAGAGCGTGGACCCGCAGACTGAAGGGTCCCGAGTTGGATTCCAGTCAAGAGCATGTACCTTGCTTGCAGGTTCAATCCCTGGCCCTGGTCAGGGTGCATGCGGGAGGCAACCAATCGATGTCTCTCTCTCATATCGATGTTTCTCTGTTTCTCTCCTCCCTCCCTTCCACTTTCTTTAAAAATCAATGGAAAAATATTCTCAGATGAGGATTAACAACAAGAACAAAAAAGACACTTCATTGCAAAGTGACAAAAATCTACTTGGAAATACCCTAGAAAAAGTGTGGCGGGGAGGCTAATACACGGGTCCACAGAATTAATGGGATCGTTCAGTGTCCGACCTGGCACTGCTGACATACTTATTGAGCTGGATAATTCTTTGGGTGAGTGGGGAGGAACACATGCTGTGTTTCAAAGGGTGTTTAGCAGCATCCCTCACCCCTACTCACTACATGTCTCCCTTGCTACTTGTGACAACCAAAATGTCTCCAGACATTACCAGGTACTCCCTGGGAGACCACATCATACCTGGTTGGAAACCACAGGATAATGAACTAGTGAATTATGGGAAATTCATGGATGCCAGTGGGCTTCAGGAACCAGAAGCACAGACTGACGTTCTGCCTGATTCTTTTCCTGACCCATATGTTCCTACTGTGTCTGTCTCACTGAGTCTGGACTAGCTTCCTCTGTTAGGCAGAGCGCATGGCTTTCAAGAGACGAGTTCTGTAGCTCCCAAGTTCTATCCTTGGAGAGGGGACGGACCCTCCTTCCCAGACCCCATTCAAAGAGCTGAGGAGGGACTGTGAATGGTCCTGGTCAATTCAGCCTCCGGCTCAACTGTGGGGACGTGCTCACTGGAGGGTGAGGCAAGAAAAACCCCCACTCCATCCTGGGGGAATGAGTAGTCCCAAAGAGAAAGGGTGCTATTCTCTGGTGCTATGATCTGAATGTCTGTGTCTCCCCACATCCATGTGTTGAAATCCTAGTGCCCCAATGTGATGGTATTTGGAGGTTCGGCCTCTGGGAGGTGCTCAGGTCATGAGGGTAGAGCCCTCGTGAATGGGATTAGTGCCCTTATAGAAGAGACCCCAGAGCGCTCCCTGTCCAATTGTGCCATGTGAGGATGGATGAAGTCTGCCTCCCAGAAGTCACCCTGACCTCTGACTTCCAACCTCCAGCACTGTGACTGGACAATGCCTGATGTTTGTAAGTTGCTCAGCCTGTGGTATGTGGTTATGGTAGCCTGTTGGACTAGACCAGTGGTCGGCAAACTCATTAATCAACAGAGCCAAAGATCAACAGTACAATGATTGAAATTTCTTTTGAGAGCCAAATTTTTTAAACTTAAACTATATAGGTAGGTACATTGTTATTAACTTAATTAGGTACTCCTAAGCTGGCCTTTGCTAAAAACTCAAGGGGCCAAAGAGCCACATGTGGCTCGAGAGCCACAGTTTGCCGACCAGGGGACTAGAGCATCTAACAAGGGGGACGTGCTCAGCAAAGGTGTTTGCCACAGAATTAGACCCCTAGCCATAGGAGGAAACTCGGGGCACTAATGCTGGTGTGGAGACTACTGACAACAGGGAGAACGTTCTCTCTACCTCATGCTGGGGCCATGGAGCCCAAGGTGAGGCAGCAAGTCCTGGTCGTTGAGACACCTTTCCTGCTCTATGGTCCATTTACCCCGATCTGTTTTCTAGGTCAATAGGAAAGATAGTCAATGTTCCTTCCAGGAATAGATATTGCGGGGGGGGGGGGGGGGAGGGAACATTCAAACAATCTGAACCACTTGAAAAGAAACAAGCACCCATCACCTGGGTAAATGGCCCCATGGTTGGGAATGGTGTGAAGGGAGCTTTGTTTTGCAAATAATTGTAACAACCATTTGGGTTTTAGTTGGGGTCCATAATGAATAACCCATTTTCCCAGATTACTTAGCCTGTCTCTGTCTGTTTCCTCATCTGTTAAATGGGGTTGACAGTAGCACCTAATATGATGGACTCATGGCAAGATTCTGATGAGTCATTTTATCTAAATGCTTTCCGTAGCAAATGCCCTATGAATATTTGCTGTTATCATCATGAACATCCAAAACTTCTCCCTCTGAATTCTGAGTCTTATCAAGGAATACTTTCCTAATGGAAGACTTTCCAGAAAACAGTAGAGAAGATGAAGGCCAGAGAACATGTGTCTCCCTCTCATAATAATGGTAAATGTTCTCATCATTGCTATTAATTACGAAGATCGGTGGGAAATTATATGATGTTGAAGGTCTTCCAGGTTCTACCAAGGCCAGAGGTGTGTCTGTCTCTCTAGCTCAGTTTAATCATATGTGACAAGCTTAAGCACAGATGAGATGGTCTTTTCCAAAAGGCGTGACAAAACAGAGAGGAAATCCCAGCCAGTGAGCGTCAACTTATGAACCAGGAGGTCATGGTTGGATTCCTGGTCAGGGCACATGCCCGGGTTGTGGGCTTGATCCTCAGTGGGATCATGCAGGAGGCAGCCAATCAATGATTCTCTCTCATCATTGATGTTTCTATCTCTCTCCCTCTCCCTTCCTCTCTGAAATTAAAGAAGCAAAATGGGAAGAAAGACATAATACGCTGGATCTGCTCTCCACAGAAGGAGGAACTTTTAAATACTTTTGGTTATTCAACAACTGCTGATTAATAGTTTTTTCTATTCCTCCATTTATTCTGGCATATGAGGAACCTTGTGAGTTTCCTACTCGATGCTCATAATTATTGCTGCGTCTGACATGCAGATGCCGATATAAAAGGTGACCTGGAATGGCTGAGGCGGCTGTTGTCAAGCTCAACCTACACCTTCCAGCTGCTGCCCAAGTCCTGAAAAGTGTCACCAGGGGTCACACTGAGGAAAGAGGATGTCAGTGGGGGTGTGCCTGGAGGGCAGATGACTGGGGGCAGGTGCAGGTGTACATTACTGAAACAGGCCAAGGGTTCCCCTTTGGAGTTCCCCAGAGCCTTTCATAAGCCCAAGTTGTACGCAGCTGTTGTTGGACCAGAAGCCTGACCTGCTTCTACACCAGCATGCTGAACTCGTGGAGATGTGAGGGTCACCTGATTAGCCCAGGCGGGAGGCCGAGCAAGGTGGGTGACAGTAATCCCGACAGAAGAGAAGAGAGGAAACTCACCTTCAACTCATCCCTCGTTTTCCGTAGACCATTGGTTCTCAACCCAGTGACATATGGCAATGTCTGGCGACATTTTTGGAGGTCACAACTGGGGCATCTAGGAGGTAGAGACCAGAGATGCTGTAAAGTACCTTATGATGTGCAGGGCCCCCTCCCCATAAAGAATTATCCAGCCCCATGTCAACAGTGCAAAAGTTGAGAAATCCTTCTGTAAACCCATTGTCTAGTTTCCAGTGAGACACCCGTGTTCTTGGCAGGGACTTTGGGGACGACAACATACTCTCCTCCGGTCCCTGGAGCCTCTAATTACTTGAAATGTATGTCCCAAACCAGTGGCTGTTCAGGAAATATTTGTCACCTCACTTGGCACCATCCGCCTTCAAGGTCACTCGTGTGTTTCTCTCCCTTCATTCCGAAGTTCGATCTGTCTCCACAGTTTCCCAGTTATTCACTCCTTCTGAACTCGAGCAAGTTCAATGCCACCTCTGGCTCTGCAGAAAGCAGGGCGCAGCAGGCGGAGAGGGCTGAGTGCACAGGAGTTGTGATGACTAGCACCCCGCTTCCTGGCGGTGCTCTGAGAAGGAAGCTAAGCCTGGTGAGGTAGAGAAGTGAAGGCCCTGAGGTGGGAGCGTGGGGAACAGAGGAAATGTGTGGTGGGACGGTTGCGAGGAAACGGTGAGCTCCCTGCGGCCACTCCGTTTGAAGCATGGACTGAAGGAGGGGCGCTCCTGGGATCTCAGGTCAGTTTTCTTCTATTTTGCAAACTCCAAGGCACCCAAGGCATGGACGCCAAAACTGTGGATGACGAAGCAACGAAGTGTGTCACGTATGCAGAGCTAGCATCGCCGGGATATGTTTCCACCCACACTCCGCTCCTCACAGGTGTGATCTGGTGCAGCTCAATAACCTCTTCGAACTTTAGTTTGCTTATCTATGAAAAATAAAATCCACGCTTCCTCTATTCTAACCTCTCCGTGCAGCAGGGTTACAAAACAGCTACGTGGCTGTGGGGAAGATGAAATGTTGGGTATGTGAGTAGGCACTCAAAACACGCTAGGTTGGGTTCTTACCATTTTGTCCTCAGCAGCACTACAGAAAATGGGCGAGATACTCCCTTTATCCTGGAACCACAGCTGCATCTGATGTAAGAGAATCCTATCCAGCTGTGTTATCCTGGGTTCTCCAGAGAAATATTACCAATCAGCATGTGTCATATATATATTAGAGGCCCAGTGCACGAATTCATGCACCAGTGAGGTCCCTCAGCCTGGCCTGCACCCTCTCACAATCCGGGACCCCTCAGGGGATGTCATAGTGTGTGAAGTGGCAGGCAGCCCGGGAGGAGCCTGAGCCCAGACTGGGCGCTGTGCTGCTCTGCTCATCCCGGCCCCACTGTGCCTGCTGCTCCCTGGTAGGGCTGCTGCTCTGGTGGCATCGGCGTCAGGAGAGGCTCATGTTTCAGCTGCGCTCGTCAGCTGTGAGCCCAGTGTCTGGCGCCCGTTGGTCAGCTGAGTGGCGCCCTATATATATATATTAGGGTTTTATATATATACTAGAGGCCCAGTGCATGATTAAATCATGCACGTGTAGGGTCCCCTAGGCCTAACCTGCCATCCAGGCCATATCCACTGCCCTGCAAAGCCTAGCACGCTCTGCAGACACTGCTAGCAGCCTGCTCCCCGCTTTTGATGGCAGGGGTCCGCTGGTGCTGGAGCGGACACACAGCTCCCTGCTTTCGATCGCGGGGGAGCTGGCTGTCTGTCCGCTGGTGCACCAGGCCTTTCAAAAGCCTCCGGCACAGCCATGGTGCAGACGTCCCGCCGGCTCAATCGGCGTCCCGCCGACCCAATCGGCCACCCCGGTCACTCCGAGTCCCACCCCCTGCGCCTCCCGCTGGCCCAATCATGGGCGTAGTGGAGTGATGGTAATTTACATATTACCCTTTTATTATGTAGGAGGATATATATGTATATATATGGTTAAATTTTTTTTTAATTTATTGATTTGAGAGAGGAAAGGAGAGAGTGCAACATTGATTTGTTGTTCCACTCACTCATGCACTCACTGGTTGATTCTTGTATGTGCCCTGACTGGGGATTAAACACACAACCTTGGCATATTGGTATGTGCTTTAACCAACTGAGCTAACCGGCCAGGGCTATTATATATATTATATATACATATACACTGAGTGGCCAGATTATGATGATCTCTGAACACATAATAATCTGGCCACTCAGTGTATTTGTATCTCAAATGGGTACCAAAAGTATTCTAGACTTTTGCTGCAGATCAACCACCTATTTGCCCTGAGCTTTCTATCAGCCAGTGCAAAGGGGAAAACTGATTAGGTGCACAATTTATAGCATCTTTGATATCAAATAAATGAGGTACTCAAGAGAGTACACTGAGTGGCCAGATTATTATGCGTTCAGAGATCATAATAATCTGGCCACTCAGTGTATACACACAGAGAGATTATCTAAATTATAATTACTGTAATATATACCATATATCCTATATATATATTATACTATATATATTTTTTCCTTTTGGAAATTTGAAAAATATTACCTGACTAGAAATAATAACAGATAGTCATGTATCACCACCCAGAATGACACTTGTCCCATTTAGTCATATTTGCTACAAGTTGCTTTCTTCCCACAAATGAAATCCTCTTTTCCTCCCACACCATGCCCATGATCTCGCCCCTTTGGTGGAAATGTCCAGCCTGACCTTGGTGTTATCATTCGTGTGCATGACTTTAATACGCTTACGATATAGGTACATCTCTGCAATATAGACTTTAACCTTTTGCACTCAAATGTCGAGTGTGACTCGACACGGTTAGCATTAGAATAAAGGAATCGAGAAAAAAGCAAGCGAGTGCAAAAGGTTAAAAATTACATACCAATAGTATACTGCGATGGTTGTTCTGCAACTTGAATTCTGTCTTCTAGATGAAATGGAGCCTCCCAAGAGACCAGGAGTGACACTAGGTAAGAGAAGAGACCGTCCTGGGATACAGAGTCCTTCAAACACGGGATGAGGCTCCCAGAGAGCTCTCTGTTGCTGGGAATGTCCTCATGGATGCTTCTCTATATTTTGGTGATGCCAGAAGATTGTGGTTCAATTTAATGTCTTTCGAGGTGGGTGGGGTTGGAATCCCAGCTGTGGGTACTCAGTAGTTGGGTGCCTATGGAAACCTTTCAGCTCTCTGACCCTCAGCTTGTGCCTCTGTAAAATGGGCATCATTCTTTCTCTTCTGGGATACTTGTGAGTATGAGAGGTGTAGTGAGTTCCCAGCATGTCCCAGGAACACAATCAATGGTAGACATAGTTAGGCATCAGAACAGGTCTCGGGAAACCAACTGGGCCTCTTCCCTCTCCCCTCACAGGAACCACTGAAATCATCCTCATTGTCATCTCACCCCTACTCTTCCTCCTCACAGCCTTCCTCATCTGCAAATACACCTGCTGTGGTGAGTCAGAGCAGTGGCTGAGTCTTTTGGGGGCAGTGGGGGAAACACGACAAAGCTACCACCACAGGGTTCATCCCTTCCCTTCTCTTTTTTCATCCCCAGGGGCAGCTCTTAAAAAGATGACCAAAAGGTAGGCCACTCAAATCCCATCAGCCAATACTTCACTGGTCCTCCCTCGCTCCCTGGGTTACTTCGTCTTCTTTGTTACTTCAGCCTTTTATGTGCCCCAGACCAGCTCCCACGACCACCCTGAACTCTGTTCTCTCTTCTTACCACCATCCTCCACTTCTCACTCAGTGTCCTTTCCTTGGCTTCTTTCCTCATGGCCGTGCTGTCCCCAACCCCTTCCTTCTCCCTGAGCATGTGAGGACTTGGAGACCTGAGCGGGGGCGTCTGAGCTGGGAGGAGGTGGAGAGACGGGTGACTTTCTTTGCGTCTCACCTCCTCCCACACAGGATCTTGATTTCTCCCCCCAACTTCCTTGATCTCCAATACTTCACTGTTTCTCTCTCAGCTCCCCTTCTTCTAAGAAAGCTGAAGAAGCGGTGACAGGTAATCAACCTGGGAAAGAAAACGGCGGTGGGGGGTGGTCTGTGTGTTCTGTTTGTAAATGTGTATAGAAGTATGGGATGCAGGCATGTGGTGTGTGCACACATGGTTGCTGTGTGCATGTGTCTGCAGATGTAACTGGGTACATATTCGTGTGAACACATACATGTACACATTCAGAACGAGTACAATGTGTGCACTGTTTGTGTGAGTATGCATGTGTGTATCTGTGTGGTTTGTATGTTGTTTGTGCACATGAGTAGTTTGGATATTTGTGTGCATATAAGTATGAGTGTGTATATGTGAATACTGCATGCATACCTGCATTAGTGCGTGCACACATGTGCATTATGTGAGTATACTAGTACATGTGTAGCTGTGCGCATGTGTGTGTAGACATGACCCCTGGAGCTGGGAGTGAACAAATGGTAGAATCCTCTCCCTTCCAGATGTGTCTCCAGCTATGAAGAGCTGCCCTCCTGCCCTGGTGAGTTTCCCATCAGCCCCTCACTCAGTCCCGGCTCTCCATCACGCCTCCTTTAGTTCTGTCAACGGTCTGGGCCTTTGCTTTCATCTGCCCCAGCCCTTCCTCTGCACTGCAGGAGAACCGGGTCTGAACTCATCTACTCGACTCTGGCCATGGGACCCTCACCCCATGATGCCTTTGTGAGGACACTTCCCAGGCACCTCAGTGGGGTGTACTTCCTCATAGGATTGACGGGATGGTTAAATGAGCTCACAGTGCAGGGATGAACCTGCAACCTGGGTATGTGCCCTTGACTGGAATTGAACCCAGGGCCCTTCAGTCCGTGGGCTGATGCTCTACTCACTGAGCCAAACCAGCCAGGGCTAATCCCACCACTTGATGAAAAGCACTTGCCACACTGTACTCCACAGAGCAGACCCTGCATCAGTTATCAGTAGCAATGTTAAAAGGAACCCTTATTTTTTTCCCCTTTATAATTCAATTTTTAAAAAACTGTGTCAAAATGCACATAACAGAAAATTCACTGTTGTAACGTGTACGACTCAGCGACATTTGGTAAGCTCACAACGTTGTGCCACATCACCATTATCTAGTTCCAGACATTTTCCCCCAAAGGACCCCCACGCCCTTGGTGCAGTCACGCCCCATTCCCTCCTCCCCTCCCCCAGCCCCTGGCAGTAACTAACCTGCTCTGTCCCTACGGATTTCCGATCCTGAGGGTTTCCTACTAACACTCATTTTGGTAACTGTTTGTATAAATCAGTGGTCGGCAAACTCATTAGTCAACAGAGCCAAATACCAACAGGACAACGATGGAAATTTCTTTTGAGAGCCAAATTTTTAAAACTTAAACTTCTTCTAACGCCACTTCTTCAAAATAGACTTGCCCAGGCCGTGGTATTTTGTGGAAGAGCCACACTCAAGGGGCCAAAGAGCCGCATGTGGCTCGCGAGCTGCGGTTTGCCGACCACGGGTATAAACGATCTATTGCTGTGTAACAAGTCATCCCTAAACGCACCGGCTTAAAGCACCATCGGTCCACCTCCCTGTGGCGAGGACCTGGAGCGGCTGAGTGGGTCTCCCGCGGGGTCACAGAGCTGTGAGGGGCGGGCCGGCCAGGGCTGAAGGGGGCTTCGCTGGGAGAGGCTGTGCTTCCACTCTCACCCAGGTGGCTGTTGCCAGGACTCACTTTCTTGCTGGCCGTGGGCCAGAGACCACGCTGGCCGTGGGGGCCTCTCCATAGGGCAGCTCCTCACATGGAAGCTGGCTTCATCAGCGTGAGCGAGCCTGGACAGCCTGGGACAGTAAAGTGGGCATGAGAGAAGGCACAGTCCTTCATTCGCTCATCTTTGACATCACATCCAGTCATTTGGGTCTATTTTTTTTCTCTCCTGTATTCCTTTGATAGATGTAAGACACTAGGTCCGGCTAACCCTCAAGAGGGGAGGGGACCTGCCTGGGCCAGTGGCTTAGTTGGTTGGAGCATTATCTAGTACACCAAAGGGGTCAGGGTTCGATTCCTGGTCAGGGTACATACCTAGGTTGCAGGTTTGATCCCTGGTTGGGGCACATACAGGAGGCAACTGGATCAATGTTTCTAGCTCACATCCATGTTTTTCTCTCTCCCTTCCTCTCTAAAAATCAATAAAAACATCCTTGGGTGAGGATTAAAAGGAAAAAAAAAAGAGGAGGGGGACCTCACAAAGGCTTGAGGAGTAGGAGGCTCTGGGGAGGGGCCCTGGAAAGCCGTCTACCACACCGTTACCATGACCGCCCAGTCCTCACCATGAAGTAAGTGCTCCTCCCTGGAAGGCTTGGCCCTCTTCTCTCACTTCCCTTCAGGATGAAGGATCGCAGGTGTCAAGAGCTGAGGAACCTCAGGGAGTGACGTATGCTGAGCTGAACACCAGAGCTCTGAGCAAGGGCCCCTCCAGCCAGGTGCCGCAGCCCCCGGAAACCTGCGTGTACTCGGCCCTCAAGATGTAGCAGGAGAAGACCTGGCACCAGGAAGAACCTCCAACAAGGGGGTGGGCGATGGGGCAGAGGGCCCCTGTGGGACTAGGCAAATGAGGAAACCTTTCCTCAATCTCCACTTCAGACTTGCTTCCTCCTTCTAAGAAAGTAACATTTATTTTTTGTAAGTAGGAGATATCATTGACATAGAGTGATATGCTGAGAGAGGACTCAGGACGGGGGTTCTGTCACTGCCAGGAAGACCAACCATGTGATGAGAAGGTTGGGGACCAGAGCCAGGCGCTATCAGCCGGTCCTCTGGGGAAGAGAGGGAGGCTGGGGATGGACTTAGTCACGTGGGCAGTAATCCAATCAACCACGCCTGTGTGATGGCATACCAATGAAGATGCTGGACACGGAGACTGGAAAGCTTCCGGTTGGTGACACACCATCATGTGCTTGGAGGGCGGACACATCCTGAAGATATAGCAAGTTTTGCTGCTGGTACTGATTTGTATTCTTTATATAATAAAATTGTAACTCTAAGTATAGCACTTCATTGAATTCCTTGAGTGGCTCTAGGAAATTACTGAATCTGAGCGGAGGTAGTAGTGGGAACTGCCACAATGTTTGGCTGTTGGTTAGAAGTGCAGGTGGCCGGGGAACACCTGAGCCTGCAGCTGGTGTCTGAGTGAGGGGCAGACTTGTGGACACTGCGCCCCTAACCTGTGAGGGCTGTGCTAACTCCAGGTGGCACGTGTTGGAATTGCACTGTGGCTCAGAAGTGGGTCCTTCTCCAGTCCGGCTTTCAGATTAGACCGCAGCCCTGGTTGACACGGTGACTGCAGCCGGAGGATCCTGATAGGTGGTGCCTGTTTTCCTGGCCCTCAGAGAGAATAATGGGTGTGTTGCTTATGCCACTTCGATTGTGGTAATATTGTAACACAGCAATAGAGAACGAATGTGCTCACTCAGACCCTCTGTGCAGCTTCCACCGCACAGTGCTGCGACAAGCAAACACTTCACCACTGGGGGGTGAGAAGCAGCTTCAGATGATTTCGTGGAACAGGAAGTGAACAGGCTTTTGTGACTGAGCTGGGTTCCACTTCTTGCACCTGTCTCTCCCACTTCTGTCTTTGAGCAAGGGACCCTGCCTTGTTGTGCCTCAGTTTACCTATCTCCAGTCAATGAAGCCCAAAGTAATTTTACCAAACACAATGGGCCGGAAGCACACTAAATCACCTGTATGGTGAAGCTGGAAATCATTCAAAATAGGTAAACTGGGATTTACTCTTCTAAGTGGCGGAGGCACAAATATTTTCTGACCTAGAGACAAAAAGCAGTGAGAAGGTGTGGTAAGCGGACGGAGAGGAAAAGAAAAGAAATGCTTGTGGTTTCACATCTTCTGGTCATTTCGTTTTGGTGGGAGCCACTGTCTGAGAGCCTGTGAGTCACACACATACATTTCCCAGGCGTCAAAGAGGATTTTATTTTTTATGTTTTTCTTTTTTATCCATTTTTTTTATTAAGGTATTATATGTGTACATATCTTACCATTGCCCCCCCGCACCCCACTTATTTTTTTATGTTTTTAAATGGTGTTTTTTTTTTTTAATTGATTTCAGAGAGGAAAGGAGAGGGATAGCAACATCAATGATGAAAATCACTGATCAGCTGCCTCCTGCACGCCCCCTCCTGGGGATCAAGCCCAGAACCTGGGCATGTGCCCTGACCAGGAATTGAGCCAGCAACCTTTCAGTGCACGGAATGATGCCCAATTGAGCCACACACCAGCCAGGGCTATCCCCCGCTTATGCTGTGTATGTCGCTGCTGTGTGTGTCCTTTTCCTGCGCTCCCCCGTAGACTCACTGCATGGCCAGGGTCTGAGGGTCTTCTGTAGCAACGGAACTATCTGGCCCAAGCCCTTAGTTCTGAGCCTGTGCACAATGTCTAGCAACCGGAAGGTTTGCCCAGGATTTCCACAATTTTTGAGCAAAGTGCTTTCACCTCCTCCACAGGACTCTGCAGGCTCCAGCCTTAGGCATCTGGGGGACTGCCTGCTCGGTGCCTGAAATCGGACGGCAACAGGAAGTTCTTCTCGAAGATCAGCTGGAGGAACACGTTGCGATCGATAGCACAACACGCTTCCAGAAACTGGCTGTGGAGGAGGGAAGTGAGAAGTCAGAGAAAGGTCATAACTGCCCACTCTCCGCAGTCAGGGGTGATCGGTGACCATCCCAGCTTTTGGAGCTTCTGTGGACAGTGCAGGACTCCAGGGCAGGCTGACGTGACACTATGATCCATAAACTGCTTCCTCTCCTCTGTCTCAGTAAGTCTAGCGGGGCGGGGCGGGGCGGGGCGGGGCGGGGCCGTAGAGAAAAATTAGTGAGAGGTTTGAATGGGGGGGGGAGGTAGAAAGACAAATTATAACATCAACTGTGGTTTACTAAGTGCCTGTGATGTATTAAAAATATTGCCAAGGCCTAGCCGGTCTGGCTCAATAGATAGAGCGTTGGCCTGCAGACTGAAGGGTCCCAGGTTCGATTCAGGTCAAGGGCACATGCCCAGGTTGCGGGCTCGATCCCCAGTAGGGGGCGTACAGGAGACAGCCGATCAATGATTCTCTCTCATCATTGATGTTTTTATCTCTCTCTCCCTCTCTCTTCTTCTCTGAAATCAATAAACACATATTTTTAAAAAAATCTTGCCAAGACACACACACTACCCCTAAACCTGTGCTTTCTAAATCACAATGAGACTTGCTCCAACTTTATGATTTTTGCTGAATGTCTTGTCTCTTGGTTTTCTTATCGACTCAGTTATTTTGTTTAAATGAAAGTGTTCAAGATAGAAACTATATCAGTAGCATGAAAAAAAACCTGGTGTCAAATAGAAGGTAACAATGAAGTCAATACAATGAGAAAGAAACAATGCTACAATTCATATTTTTTGTTAATCTCATCCAAGGATATTGTTTCCATTGATTTTTAGAATGGAAGGGAGGGAGAGAAAGAGATTGAGAGGAACATTGATGTAAGAGAAACACACAGATTGGTTGCCTCCTTCATGTGCCCCACGACAGGGGCTGGGGATTAAACCTGCACCCCCGGTACGCGCCCTTGCCTGGGAATTGAACCCTTGACCATTCGGTGTGTAGGCGGAGGTTCCAACCATTGAGAAATACCGGCCAACGCAACAATATTTCAACTATACACTGTTGCTTGTCAAGCTTCTGAGCCTGAAGCCTGCTATTTCTTTGGTATAAAGGCAGTCATGATGGAGAGGCATCAGATGCTAGCTTTGAATAGACTTTCCTGTTGATAAAATCGAAGGCACTAGTCAGTGGTCAGTCATGTGATGTTTGATAAAATCATGCGTGCTCGCCCTAGCCAGTTTGGCTCAGTGAATAGAGCATCAGCCTGTGGACTGAAGGGTCCTGGGTTTGATTCCGGTCAAGGGCACATGCCTGGGTTGCGGGCTTGATCCCCAATAGGGTGTGTGCAAGGGGCAGACAATCAATGATTCTCTCCCATCACTGATATTTCTATCTCTCTCCCCCTCCCGCTTCCTCTCTGAAATCAATAAAAATATATTTTAAAAAATCACGTGTGCTCTGATCATCCTCCCTTTCCCCCGGAACCAGCACCGACAGCAATGGCTGCATTCCACATTTGGGAAACACCACTGTGATCCAACACCACCACCACCACCACAAAAACCCTGCGAGAGCACAGGTCCACTCCCACAGGCGGAGAATCCAACGGGAGTTTGTAAACTGAATCAGCATGCACACATGGTATGCAGGGAAGCAGAATTTCAACCCAGAACTGCCTAGCTCCCCAAACCTTTCCTCCCGGCCATGGTGTTACCTTATGGGAAACACATACAGGAAGGTCCTTGGTATAGATGCATCCTGGGAGTGTTTGCAAAGACTTGGGGTTGGAAAAAGCCTGAGGAGGGAAAGATGGAAAGGCCATAATGCCCCAGCTATGGAGCTAGGATGTAACTCAACGTGGGTATTTTCAGAAACCAACAGAGCTCGACAGCCACAAAAACCAGGAGACAGAACTCGCCCTGGCGTGGGCCTTCGCACTTGGCTTCCTCCCGTTGCCAAGCCCGTAGGCTGCTCCAGAGCAGCCCTTACCTCAGAGGCTCGTCTTGTGGGGAGGGAGTGAACGAAGCATGTGGCCTGGAGACTCGGCCACTGCACACACACCTGGAGGCCTCGGGAACACACGTCAATACTGAAGCGTTTCCTCATCTCTCAGGGTCAGCTTCACAGAGGCTCAGGCCTGCGTGACACAGACTGAGGCGCGCAGCCCATGCTCGAGAAATGGCATTTTTTAGGTTTACTTGGTTAGGCACCGATTCCACTAGCAATTCCTTCCAGAAATCGTCCCTGGATGAAAAATTCCGTTCCTTTGCATGGCTGAGTAATATTCCGCTTTGTGTCTATACATTCCATTTATGCATAGACCACGTTTTATCTGTCCATCCATTTGCTGATGGGCACCTGGGTCTTTTCCAACTCCTGGCTCTTCATTAGCTTCCTCCCTTCAATGAGGAAGTTCACTGTTCTCCTCATTTTGTCTTTGAGAGATGGTGAGTCTCTTAACAGACTTCCTGTTGCTCCCTCCAAGCAATGAGCCCTCTGAGCAGGTCCTGGCTGTTACCTGGGTATGTCCTGAAGAAAGAAGTGAGATCACACGAGATGTTCTGGGGCCTGGGAGTGTTGGATAAACATCACATGACTGCCCACCATCTATCAAGCTCAACAAAGCGGTCAACCTCCTTCAGATTAACAGAACTCGAGAGACCACTGAGCCCTGACCAGTTTGGCTCAGTGGATAGAGCCTCGGCCTGCAGACTGAAGGGTCCCAGGTTCGATTCCGGTCGGGGGCATGTGCCTTGGTTGCGGGCACATCCCCAGTGGGGAGTGTGCAGGAGGCGGCTGATCGATGTTTCTAGCTCTCTATCCCTCTCCCTTCCTCTCTGTAGAAAATCAATAAAATATATATTTTTAAAAGAGAGACCACTGAAAGGGTAGCTTAAGGTGCTTGGGCCTTGAGGGTCTTGAGGACAGGAGGAGTTTGCTGGAGAAGGAGCCAGCATTGCAAAAGCTCTGAATTTTTGCAGGCTCCAGAATGTTCCATGGGTCAAGAGAGAGCACATCCTGACTTGAGAGAGTCATAACCACAATTCCCTCATGGGTTGTTCCATGAGGCCCGGAATTTATTTTCCTTCACTGCAAGTCAGATCGGATTGCCGCTCTCTCTGGGCAGCTCATTCAGCCTACAGACTCCCCGAGTCCCCAATACTTGAAATCTCTTGCAGGGAAGTCTGAGTTCTCATCATCCACTTGGCTTTCTGTCACGACAGGAAGCTGGTCTTTACCACTGGTCTCTGACCTGCTATGCAGAGAGCAGAGGTAGCACCGACCTGCCCGCCCAGCACGATCCATCAGAAAGGAGAGGATCAGTGCCGTGGGCTCCAGCTCCTCTTTGCAAGGCAGGGCAAAAGGACACAGGTCCAGGCTCCCAGGGCTCTGACGTTCGGAGACCAGGCTCTCGCTCCAGAGTCGGGGTCATGCTGCCTCCCGAGTGCATAGTAGCTTCTAGGGAGTTAAGGTGCTCACAGGTGTCTCTCAACTCTTTACCTTTTCCCATTCTCTGTGCACTCACTGACTGTAAAAAAGAAATTTCTTTCAATACTTTAAACACTTGTATTATGCTTTTTTTTTTTTTTTTTTACTGTGGTAAGATATATGCACATAATATTTATCCTTTTAACTATTTGTGAGTGTATAGTTCAATGGCATTAAATACATTCAGATATTTTTACAATTGATTTTGAGAGAGGAGAGAGAGAGAAACATCAACCTGTTGTTCTACTTACTTATGCATTCATTGGTTGGTTGTTGTCCCAAAACACAAAGTTAGTGGGTTTGATTCCTGATCAGGGCACATGCAAGAACCAACCAAGGGCCTGGTTAGTGTGGCTCAGTGGTTGAGCATTGACCCAGGAAGCACAAGGTCAGAATTCGATTCCTGGTCAGGGCATGTGCCTGTATTACAAGATCGATGCCTGGTGTGGGGCGTGCAGGAGGTGGCCAATCAATGACTCTCTGTCATCACTGATGTTTCTCTCTGCTTCTCCTTTCTTCTCTCTGAAATCAATAACAAATATATTTTTTTTAAAAAGAATCAACCAATGAATGCATAAATAAGTAGAACAGATACATGTTTCTCTCCCCCTTCCTCTATCTAGAAACCAATAAATAAAATTTTAAATGCATAAATACATTCAGAGTGTTGTACAACCATCATCACCCAAAACTTTCTCATTGTGTCCAATATCAACTGAGTACCCATTATCCAATAAGCCATTTTCTCTTTCTTCCCAACCTCTGGTAACCTCTGTTCTACTTTCTGTCTCTATGAATTTGCCTGTCCTGGGTACTTTGCATAAGTGTACTCATACAATATTTGTTTTTTTGTGTCTGGCTAATTTCATGTGCATAATGTTTTTTTCAAATATGTTTTTATTAATTTTTATTTAAAAAATATATTTCTTTATTGATTTTAGAGAGGAAGGGAGAGGGAGAGAGAGATAGAAACATCAATTATGAGAGAGAATCACTGACCGGCTGCCTCCTCACACCCACTAACTGGGGATCAAGCCTGCAATTTGGGTATGTACTCTTGGACAGAACTGAACCTGGGACCCTTCAGTCTGCAGGCCAATGCTCTATCCACTGAGCCAAACCAGCTAGGGCTGCTTTTGTTAATTTTAGAGAGAAAGGGAAAGGGAGAGAGCAAAATACCGACTTGAGAAACACTGATATATACACTGAGTGGCCAGATTATTATGATCTCTGAATGCATCATAATCTGGCCACTCAGAGAGTGTGTGTGTGTGTGTGTGTGTGTGTGTGTGTGTGTGTATTAGCGGCCCAGTGTATAAATTCGTGCATGGGTGGGGTCTGGCCAGCCTGGCCAGGGGGGAGGGTACATGGGCGGTTGGCAGGCCTGCCTGCTGGTTGAACTCCTGGTTGAGGGGAAATTTGCATATTAGCCTTTTATTATATAGGATTATATAGGATATACACTGAGTGGCCAATTATGTGTTCAGATATCATAATAATCTGGCCACTCAGTGTATATGTTTAGGGATATATAGATATCCTATATAATAAAAGCCCAACAACCAAACAGCAGAATGACCAGAACAACTGGGTAACGAGTCACTATGATGCACAGTGACCACCAGGGGGCAGACACTCAATGCAGGAACTGCCCCCTGGTGGTCAGTGTGCTACCACAGTGGGAGCACCGCTCGGCTGACCAAGATGAGCGGCTGTTCCCGTTGCGAACCCCTGGGCCGATAGGCAGGAACCCAGGCTGCAATCGTCGCCGCCTCGCTCTCTGCCGCCTCCTCCAGATGCCCGCAGACTGCGCAGGAGTGCCCTAGCCGGGCTCGCAGAGCTGACCCCGGAGGCTGGGAGGCGGGTTTGTGGCCACGGCGGGACTGAGGCCTAGTCAGCCGCCTCTCAGTGCTGTTGTCCCTGGGCCCGGCCCTGATTGGGTCCCCTGGAGAGGTGAGTGCTCCAGCTCCACAGAAGATGCCGGACCAGGGAGCAGCCACTCAGAGGGCGGGTCCATAGCCAGTTGGCTGACCAGGATGAGAAGCACTCCCACAGTGGGCCGATCCCCACAGGCACACCCCCCACCAGTGCACGATTAGAGAGAGTGGAAGGGAGGGAAGGAGGGAAGGAAGAGAGGGAGAAACATCGATTGGTTGCCTCCCACACATATCCTGATCAGCACTGGGGAATGAACCTGCAACCGAAGTATGTGTCCTTGACTGGAAACTGAGTCAGCGACCCTTCAGTGCCTGGGCCGAAGCTCTAACCACTGCTCATGCTAAAATTGTCCCATGCAATTTTAGCACAAAGGCCTGGCAATTTCCCCCTTTTTGCTACTAAGACACAAAACTGTTTGGTCCACACAGGGTAAAAAGAGGAAATCTCTTAGAAACACAGGCCTAACCAACATCTGTTGACTTAAATCAATTTTTCTTATAACAATGCTCATAAACAGGCTTGATGTTTACTTTAAAGATATGTTAATGAAAGAAACCAAGATGGCAGCATAGGTAAACACCTAAACTGCTGCCTCGCACAACAATTTCAAAACTACAACTAAAAGACGGAGCAGACATCAACCAGAACCACAGGAAGCGGGCTGAGTGGAAGTTCTACACCTAGAAGGAAAGAGAAAAGCACACGGAGACTCAGAGGAGCTGCAAAGGACTGAGGTACGGAGACACGCGTGCGGAGAGGGCAGGCGGCTGGGTGCCTGGCTGCTTTCTCTAGCGGGAGGGAGACGGAAGCTCCCGACTGCACTGAACCCCAGTTCTGACTGCACTGAACCCCAGTTCCAGGCAAAACCCTGGGGACCCAGACTCATACGGGGGAATCTGGACTGTCAGGGAAAGAGGAAAGCACACGGAAATTCAGGGGAGCCGCGAAAGGCAGAGGTCTGGAGGTGCGTGTGTGAGTGCCCACAGAGAGGAATGACGGCTGAGTGCGCCGTTGGCTTTCTCTAGCGGGAGGAAGATGGAAGCTCCCGATTGCGCTGAACTACAGTTTCGGGCGAGAATCTGCGAATCCAGATTCATTGGGGGAGAAACTGGACTGTCTGGCAGTGGGTGAAACTCGAGGGCGGCTTTCTCTCAGAGGTGCTTGCAGCTATTACTGAGGGACACTGAGACCCAGGGGCCTCAGAGGGCAGGGCTGACAGGAAGCCAAGGTTGTCTGCTCAGCCCTGCGACTCTGCCCCATCCAAACTGAGCACAAAGGCTTTTGCAATTTTGCAAGTCTTGTCTCATAAGGCTGTCTCCAGCACAGAAGTTCTCCCAGCATAGACACAGCTGATCCTCACAGGCAATTGGCCTGGAGGTCAATTCCCCCCAGTGATACCAACAGCAATCAAGACTTAACTACAACAAGGCTGTACACACAGTCCACAAAGGGGTGCACCAAGAGTGTCCACCTCAGGTAACTGGGGAGGCTGACCCACTGGGCCCTATAGGACACCTCGCACACAAAGCTACCCTACCAACTCAGGGAAGCAGCGAGTTGGTAGAGTATTTATTAGAGCTTCCCCTCCACTCTACCAGTATCTTCTGCTTTGACCAGCAGTTGGTCAAATGTTGAAACTGCCGTATTTATCATGTCTTTTAAATTTTATTTCGTACGTTCTCACAAATTTATCTAATTTAGAAGAATTTCAATCTATATTATATTATCAATTTGCTCTCGCAGGTGTAAAATGTCGAGTGTATTTCCATTTTTAAGATCTCGTTTCTTGTTTGGTATCTTGTTCTTTTTCATAAATGCTCACTCTTATTGTAGAACTATTATCTCCTCTCTCATAACTCCAGAGATATGCTCTGAAAAATCACATTCTGATGATAATAAAAGTGATGCTCTGAAACAAGTTATTTGCTTCCCTGCTCCCTTCACAGCGTTGGGCCCAGCAGATCACGGATGAGTCCGCTCCTCTCTCCCCCTCATTACAGCCGAGTCCCTTCTCATGGCTGCTGCACTGTGTGTATGATGAGGTGGTGGGGGGGGGGGAGGTTCTGCCCACTGCACTTCTCAGGGTGCTGGGATGACTGGGACTCCTTCTGGGCTGTGCACCTGCTGCTGAACCTCTCACTGTGGGGTGCTAGGTAACCTAGGAATCAGGAGAAGTTTTCCGTTTCTCCCACTCAATTACTAAAACTCACGCCTCGTGCTGAGAATAAACGCTGTGGCTACTCTCTGGTCAAGTGCAGTGAAATAAACAGAAGTCTGCATTCACAGACAGGATGGGCGGGGCCCATCGAACAGACGGTGGTGGCTCACTGTACCAACACCTCTTCTCAGTCTCCACCTTGGCCTCACATGGAACAGCTTTAGCGAGGCTCCCACTCCCCAGTGGGTGACAGTGCGTGTTCATTTTAGATTGTGTTTTTCCTCTTCACACAGTTCCCACGTTTTATGTGTCTATTTGGAAACAATTCTAGATTCACGGGAAGTTCGAAAATAGCACAGATTTCTTCCCTTGATTTCCAATGATCCCATTACTCACTCAGCACAATAAAAAAGGAAGCTGACATGAATACACTGTGTGTGCACAGTTCTATCATTTTTTATCACATTTTATCATATGTTCACCAACACAGTCCACAACTGATCTAGTCCATCACCATGAAGATGTCCCTCATGCTATCTCTTTACAATCACACTCACCTCTCTTCCTAACACCATCTTCAACCCTGGCGACCAATGATTTCTCCTCCATCTCCAAAATATTGTCATTTTCAGAATATTCCATGTGACAATGCCTGGTTTCATTTTCAGAATGTGGTTTCAGCCCTATCTGGTTTGGCTCAGTGGATAGAGCATTGGCCTGTGGACTGAAGGGTCCTGGGTTCAATTCAGGTCAAGGACGCATGCCCAGGATGCTGGCTCGATCCTCAGTAGGGGGAGTGCAGGGGCACACATTCAATGATTCTCTTATTATTGATGTTTCTCTCTCTCTCCCCCTTCCTGTCTGAAGTCAATAAAAAATATGTTTTTAAAAAAGAATGTGACTTCTTTTCTGTAGTTAAGGCATCAGTCTATACACTGAAGGATCACAGGTTTGATTCCCAGTCAAGGGCAGGTACCTGGCTTGCAGGTTTGATCTGGGGCTTTGGTCAGGGCCTGTGCAGGAGGCAACCAATCAATGTGTCTCTCTCACATTGATGTTTCTCTCTCTTCTCTCTTCCCCTCCCTTTTCCTTGCATTCTCTCTAAAAACCAAGGCAAAAATATTCTTCAGCGAGGATTAACAATAAAAAGTAATGAATGTGGTTGTGACATCAAACTTGTGGGGTCACGTGAAGGGAAGGAAGAAATGGGCTGGAACCGCACCCATATCAAGCTTTCCTTCCTCCTGTGGTTGTAAAACTGAAACTGGTCCTTGAATCCAGCGGCAGGCTCAGTATGATGGCTGAATTCCTTTCTCTCCTCTTATTTGGTAAGTTTCTTAGGATTGATTTATTGGGATTTGAGACAAGGGTGGATTGACTGATTGAGAGATGTGACGAATACAACAGAAATAACATCACTGCCTGCTATTTATTGATTGCTTCACACGCCGGGACCCGTGCTGCAGGCTTTGTGGCCACTTACCAATCAAGTGTTTCTCAGTTTGGGAATGTGTGTACTCCACGGTCATGATGGTGCTCTATGCCGACACCACCTTCATGCGATTAATAATTTATTGGCCCTGAGTCAACTCTTTCTCTTCAAAACAAATAAATGTATTTAGTTGAAATAATGTAGCAAGACTGAAACTAATAATGTAGTCACTTACCAAAAAAAGAAAGGTTACTCTAAAAAATAATACAATGGAGAGGTGGGAAATGTTAAGAATTCTAGTCTTTGCTGTTCATTGTCAAGTTTGAGCCCATAGAGGAACACTCTCTTTTATAGTCAGTGACAGAGGTGTGATACCATACACTAAACTTTTCTCCTTGATTTGAACAAAGGGGCTTAGCCCTGGTGGGTGTTGGCTCAGTGGTTAGAGCATCGGCCTGAGCACCAAAGGATTGCAGTTCTGTTCTCTGTCAAAGGCAGGTACCTGGGTTGCGGGTTAGCTTCTGGCCCTCCAGTTGGGTTGCATGTGGGAGGCAACCAGTCGATGTGCCTGTCACATAGATGTTTGTCTGTCTCACTCTCTCTTTCCCTCCCACTGTCTCTGAAAAGCAATGGAAAAAATATCCTCAGGTGAGAATTAACAACAAAAAAGGGCTTGTGATCTGAAAGGGAGCCCTAACTGTGTGATGACGTGACCAGGGCTATAGAATACTGTCATTGGCTCAGCTGACATCATCCCACAGAGCGCCTGTGGCCTGCATCCCACACTGCAGGAAATACCTCTCAGATCCTTTCAAATAACCCTGCGTGATGGGAACTGTCCACAGTTGTAAGTGGGGACCCAGACACTAAGGACGGGTGTCCTGCAGGGAGTGAGCAGAAAACTCAAAATGCAAGTCCAGGCCTGTCTTCCTCCTCAGCTTTACTGTTTCTCTCGGTTTTCACAAAATTTAAAGGGAAATAGATATGGGGTCTTCAGAACCCCAATGTCCTTGGGCTGAGTGAACAGATGCTGGGCTGGGGGAATTCTAAGGGCACCACAGGAGCCTGGTCACCCTTCTTAGTGAAAAGCCAATCCCAAAGATCACACAGTGAGTGATTTCCTTCCTGTGAAAGATTGAAATCTACAGAGACAGAAGGCATATTAGTGGCTGTTTGGGGCAGGGGTGGGGGAGGCAGGAGAACAGGGGAGCCTTAGCCTGTAGGCATGGGATGTCATCATGAGGCCCTGAACATGTTTTCAAGTTGACTGTGAAGTATGCACACATCTGGGCCTACAGGAAAGCCACTGAAGCATACACTGTAAATGATTATATGGTACGTGAATTGTATCTCAATAACTCCCTTTATTAACGTCCCTTGGTGTGGAGAGGGGTGCATCTCAGGACGTCTCTCTGTAGGTGCCAGGACACCCAGGTTTCCTCTCACAGAGACAGTGTGTGGCTCCTGGCTTGGTTTTGGTCACCGTGACCCAGGTCTTGATTCTGACATTTCTCTGAATGTCAGAGCCCTTACTGACATTCCTGATGTGAGAACCTCACCTGAAGACAGTGAGGGTTCCATCCTGAGGCCTTCTGGTTGTTTCCAGGTGAGTGAACCCCCACGTTTGGAGGCCCTTCCTGCACACAGTGGCTGAGCTGCATCTGACATACAGGATGTAGGGCTGGGCGGACACCCTATGGGTACAGAGAATTACTACATTAGCAGCGCTACCTTTATGATCAGAGGCCTTGTATGTATATTAAGTCTTGTTATTTCCACAGGAATGAACCCTTTTATCCTCCGTCTCCTCCCCTTGGCTCAGGTGCTATTTCTTTTTTTTTTTTTTTTTTTTTTTTTTATTAAGGGAGAGGGAGAGAGAGTCAGAAACATCGATGATGAGGGAGAAACATCCATCAGCTGCCTCCTGCACGCCCCCCACCGGGGATGTGCCCGCAACCCAGGTACATGCCCTTGACTGGAATCGAACCCGGGACCCTTCAGTCCGCAGGCCGACGCTCTATCCACTGAGCCACACCGGTCAGGGCCAGGTGCTATTTCTATTGGAAATTCCCCGCCCCCCAGAGAACTCCCCGTCATCTACAAGTGAGACAGTATGTCCCTCCCTTCTTTCGTCCGTCAGAGAACTGTGTCGCTTTTTCGGGTCCTGAGGCACCTCCTATGAGACTTCTGAGAAGGGCCTCCTCTTATCTCTGTGCAGGTGATGAGCAGAGTTGAGAAGAGATGAGATGGTCTGTGGTTGGGCAAGTTTAAGAAAGGGTGGCTCAAAGTCTGTATCTCAACCACCATGTTCCTCCAATCATGCTGGGCAAAGTCTCAGGCATCAGAGGGACACCCCACTCAGGACACCCCCAATCATAGGCTCCCTGTTCCCCATCAGCAGTGTCTTTGGGAGTGAGAGGGGCTGGTGTTGAAGAGGTGGGAATTGAGGAGCATCTTAATGTTTTAGAATCTTGCTTGGAACTGATTGCATCTGTTCACTCAGCCCAAGGACATTGCAGTTCTGAAGACCACATACTACCTGTTTTCCCCTAAAGAGGATGGCACATCACGAGGATTGGGGTCTGCACTTAAAATTGCTTCATGAGGCTTTATGATCATGTCTCTTATCATCTCAGCTTAATTTACAGGTGAAACTGTACTCTGACACCCCAGTCCCTTTCCCTGCCCTGATCTCCCAACAGCTACGGACAACTTCAGGAGCCTTCACAGTGCTGGACTCGCTCACACCAACTCGCTCCCATAGGATGCCATTCTCACACCTAACGCTGCTCCGTTTGCTGTGGGTTTACACAGGCTGCTGCTTGGCACTGGTCTCCCCCACCTATGCAGCTATGCTAACATCGGCTGTGGTGCCACACTGCCCGCCCCGCACAGTCCCATACCGGGGAGAGGTTCTGTTCTGTGGGCTCCACCCACGCTACAGAGCTGGGCAGGGGACAAAGGTCCAGGCTCCCAGGACTCTGATGCTCGGCACCAGGCTCTCTCCAGAGCTGGGGTCATGCTGCCTCCCAGGTGCTGCTTCTGAGAGAGTGCAGGTGTCCACAGGTGTCTGCTCTCTCTGCGGTTTCCCCATACATTTTCTGTGGTCCCCCTGACGGGACATTTCCTCCCAGTGTTTAGGGACAGTCACTACCTTGCCTTTTTCATTCCATAGATTCAATTTTCTTGCTGCATCCATGTGCTTGTGGAAAAAGCCTGGTAACTTCTCATGTCCCCCCTTGAAATACTAAACTTATGCTTCATACGGAACAAAGAGGAAATTCCCGTTCTTAGCAATACATGCTTACCTAAACTCCTTGTTCAATTAATATGTTCATTACAATGCTATGGCTGTATAGGCATATTTTCAGGTAAATTTAACACTCAGGCAAAAGTGTACCACCTCCAGTGCACTTAAGGAAGGACAGCTATGAATGGTCTGAGATGGAAATAATCACTTACAATTGGAAGTCTCGCTTTTTTTAATACTCACCCAAAGGTATTTTTTCCATTGATCGTTACAGGAAGTGTGGAAGGGAGGAGAGAGGGCTGAGGGAGGCAGAGAGAGACAGACACAGATGTGAGACACATCACTGGTTGCCTCTTGCACATAATCTGATGGGGCAGGGGATTGAACCCACAACCAAGACATGTGTCCTTTACCAGGAATCAAACCTGTGACCATTTGGTCTGTGGGCTGATGCTCTAACCAGCGAGCCAAACCAGCCCTGGTTCACTTGGAAGTCTCTTTATCCACCAGTTGCTTTTGAATATGTTTCACATGCCTGAGCAATGTTTGCCCTGGTTCGGTTATAGCAGCAGTTCCCCTTCTTGGCTACACACTTGTATCACTCAAGGAACAGATGTTAAAAAGTAGAAATGTCTGAGCCCCATTTGAAGACTTTTTGACTTACTTTACTGTGGTTCGGTCTGACCCTGAACTTTTTACCTGCCACCAGGGGAGCCCAATGTGTAGGCAAAGTTAAGAACCATCGAGGGAAATATCCTACAAATACAGCTATATGGGAGACAGGAAAGAAGGTATGCTTTCTCTGTTCTGGAATATCCATTTGGATTTTTCAAGGCTTGTTTTAGGACACTAAGCAGCAAACTCTGTCCCATTTAGATGTCATGTGATGAAACACACAATGGCAAAGATGGGGTCAGAAACCTTGAAGAAAGCTAAGGTTGTCACAACTAGCGCTATCCTGCCATAGGGCCTCCTCTGCCTCTCAGCCAATTCCTTGCCCCACCAAATGAATGTGGGTCTCCATGGTGTGAGGTCGGGATGGGGTGAAGATGATGGAAGACAGGAATAGATTGTAAGGTTGCCAACTTTCTACATCCTGGTAAGATCTCTCAATCATTCTTAACCTCATCAGTCAGTCAATGTGCTTTCATAGAGGTCCTATGGGCCAGGACCTGTGCAACACTGGGAATAATGTAAACAGCATAGACTCCCTGTGCTCCAGGGGGTCACAGACAGTGACATCTTGTGTCCCCCATGGTATGAAGTACATAATCTTCCATGAACTCTCTTAAAAATTGCAAGCAGCCCAGCTGTGATGGCTCAGTGGATTGAGTGCCATCCCATGGACTAAGAGGTCCCCGGTTCATTCCCAGTCTGGGCACATGCCCGGGTTGCAGGCTCGATCCCCAGTAAAGGATGTGCAGGAGGCAGCCAATCAATGATTCTCCTCATTGATGTTTCTCTCTCTCTCTGTCCCTCTTCCTTCCCCTCTGAAATCAATAAAAACATATTCTTTAAAAACTGCAAGCAAACGTTATGACTTAATTTATATCACCCAAGGCCCCTGGTAGACTTTACTATGGGGGTTCTGCTATCACAGATAAAACTGTCCGAAGACTGAGGCCTATGTGGGGCCTCGGGTAACATCAAGAGTGGACAGGGTCACACCCAGTGACCAAGCTTCCCTGATCTTTCTCATGAATAGTCGCCCACACAAGACTGAGGGATCTAGGAAACATAATACAAACCCTAACAGAAATGGTAAGACAAAAGTGGTTCAGGACAGAAGATGAGAACAGGTGGGTTTGTGGAATTCTGTGGAAGCAGGAAAGATCTTGGGGCCGTGGGAGGTGAGGGCAGCTTGGAGAACTTCTGGGAGGTCTGATGGAGGACCTTGGAGCAGAGTAGAGCCCAGCGTGGGCAAAAGGAGAAATCCCAAATGCATGGCTGCCATCACGAGCCCCTGAGATGGTCCCTCAGGGATGAGGGCAGAGTGATGACGTGGGCTCCAGGCAGGAGCTTCTGTCTCACGGACGGTTCCTTTGCAGGGCTGTGTGCTGGCCAAGACCTAAGAAGAGGTGGTGAGTGTTTCTAAAGGAAAGCCTTCCTTCTCCTTCACTCCAAATTCCCCTCACCCTCCTCTTTCTTCAGAAGAGCAGGTGAGTAAATCAGTCCAGCCTGGACTCTGCTTCCTTCCAGGGTCACTTCCCAGGCCCTCCATCCATGCCTGGCCCAGATCGGTGGTTCCTGCCAACAGTCATGTGACACTACAATGCTCCACTCATACCCGGAAAGTCAAGTTTGTTCTCAGAAAGAACAATGCTCCTTTGAAGTCCTCGCCATCTCCTGATTCCCCAGAGGGCCTGGCAGAGTTTCACCTCACTGACCTAAAAAACAATGATGCTGGCGAGTACACCTGTGAGTACTACAAGACAGGGAGCCCCACCAGAAGATCACCGCCCAGTGACATCCTTCTACTACTGGTGACAGGTGAGGATGGGGTGCTCAGAATGACACACTATCTCCCTAGGACAGGGATGAGGGGGGATCCAGAGAATGAGAGAGGAGCAGGGGTCTCCCCTCCAGTGTAGATGGGGAGGTGAGACGGAGAAGGACAGGAACAGAGCTGAGGGCCCTGCCTTCATCCAGGGCTTGTCGGAGGGACATCTCCTTCCTGGAGTCAGAGCAGAAAGAGGGTGAGGTCAGGTGTCTGTCACTTCCCACACTCCCTGGGAACCTGCCAGGACAAAAAGCCTGAGCGGGGGACCCAACGCTTCTGCCCATGACTTCTGAGCTTCCTTCTCTTACAGGAAATTTACCGAAACCTTCCCTCCACGCCCACCAAAGGGGTGAGGTGACTGCAGGAGAAAACGTGACTCTGCAGTGCAAGAAGCCCAGGCATGTGATCGAACCTCACATGTTTGCTCTACTGAAGGAAGGAACTTCAATACCCATAAAGGTCCAGCGTCCAGTAGGAATGGAGACAGACTTCTCCCTTCCCAGTGTGACAGGCAGTGACACTGGGGACTACAGCTGTGTGTATTTCCAACCAGGGGCTCCTTTCCAGGCCTCAGAGCCCAGTGATCAGCTCACGATCTCGGTGACAGGTAAGGTTCCTGCAACATTTTGAGAACTTGGATTCCTAGCCCAGCCACTTGCCTGGGTTGGGGCCTGATCCCCAGTCTGGGGAATGAGGGAGGTGACCGAGCAATGATTCTCTCTCATCACTGATGTTTCTCTCTCTCCCTCTCCCTTCCTCTCTCTGAAATCGATAAAAACATTTTTTTAAGGAATCAACTAATGAATGCATAAATAAGTAGAATATATACTTTTCTCTCTCCCTTCCCCCTCTCTCTAAAACCAATCAATAAATAATATTTAAATATATAAGTACATTCATAATGTTGTGCAACCATCATCACCCAAAACGTTCTCATCGTACCAAACATGAATTCGATAACCATTATCCAATAACCCATTTTTTCTTTCTTCCCAACCTCTGGTAACCTCTGTTCTATTTCTGTCTCTATGAATTTGCCTCTCCTGGGTACTTTGTATAAGTGTAATCATACAATATTTGTCTTTTTGTGTCTGGTTAATTTTATGTGCATAATGTTTTTCCCCAAATATGGTTTTATTAATTTTAGAGAAAAGGAGAGGGAGAGAGAAATATCAATGTGAGAGAGAAACAATGATCTGCTGCCTCCTGCATGCCCCCTACTGGGGACTGAGCCTGAAACCCAGGCATGTGTCCTGACTAGAAATTGTACCAACGAACTTTTGGTGCATGGGACAGTGCTCAACCAACTGAGCCACACCGGCCAGGGCCATATGCATAATGTTTTCAAGGTCCATCTATGTTATAGCATGTGTCACACTTTCATTCCTTTTCATGGATGAAGAGTATTCTGTGGTCTTGCATTTTATTTATCCATTTATTCTTTGATGGACACTTGAGTCTTTTTACCTTGTGTCTATTTATGAAGTTCCCCCAAAAAACATGAAATATATTTATCTTCTTAATCCTCACCCAAGGATATTCTTTCCAGTGATTTTTAGAGAGTGGAAGGGACAGAGGGAAGGAAGAGAGAGAGAAACATAGATTGGTTGCCTTCCACACATGCCCTGGCCAGGACCAGGGAATGAAACTGCAACCCAGGTATGTGCCCTTGACAGGAAATTGAACCAGCGACCCTTCAGTGCAAGGGCTGATGCGCTAATCACTTAGTACACCAGCCAGGGCTAAAATATAGTATTTTTTATTTTCTCATGCAATTTTAGCACAAAGGCCTGGCAACTTCCCTGTTTTCGCAACTAAGACAAAAACTGTTTGGCTCACACAGGGTAAAAAGAGGAAATCTCTTAGAAACACAGGCCTAACCAAATCCATTGATTTAAATCAATCTTTCTTATAATGATACTCATAAACAGGCTTGATGTTAATTTTAAACATATTTTAGCATCAGGAGAAACTGTGCCAACCACACTGAGCAGGAAGGCTGTGGCTGGTCGGAGATGTCCATAATCACTTTCATTAGGAAGTTTGTTTCTAAGCCAACTGACTTTGAATACTAATGTCAATGCCCTAGTCTTTTTTTTTTTTTTCTCCGACTGACCGCCAGCGACAGCCGGGTATGGGCCCGACGCTCCAGTGCCATCCATTTTTTCAGGGCTAGTTGATTCGGCAGGTGAGTCAATGCCCTAGTCTTAATAAACGTTTTTCTGGGTTCAGTTAAAGCAGTGGCTCTCCATCTCAGCTCAGTATTTGCATCATCTGGGGGATTTTGAAAGTTTGGTGCCCGAGTCCTATTCCAAGCAATTCTGATTCAATGTTTTTGTGGCCTTGTCTGCCCGCTGCTATTTTCCTTTCTTTATTTATAGTTGAATTTAATGGGGTTGACATTGGTTATTAAAATTATGTAGGTTTCAGGGATAACAATCCTATCTAATAAAGAGGGAATATGCTAATTGACCCTCACAACATCGCAAAGATGGCGGCGCCCACAGCCAATAAGAAGGGAATATGCTAATTGCTGCCCCACCCTCAAAGATGGCAGCACCCACAGCCACAACATGGTGGCACCCAGTCCCCTCAGCCCCGCTGGAGCTGCAGGCATGTGGCAAGGCTGGGCCTGTCCCCAGGCAGACACAGCATCTCTGCGTGCCTGCCTCCAGAGTCCTCCAGTCCCCCCCAGCTGCCCAGGTCCGCCCAAGGCTAGGTAACCAGGGCTGGCTGAGGCTTGCGCTGCCAGCAGTGGCAGCAGCAGAGGTGTGATGGGGCATCCATCGCCTTCCCTTGAGCGCCAGGTCGCCTCCCGCCCCTGAGGGCTCCCGGACTGTGAGAGGGGGCAGGCTGGGCTGAGGGACCCCCCACTCCAGTGCATGAATTTTCATTCACCAGGCCTCTAGCTCTATAATAATCTGCATACTGTATTGTGTGTTTATCACCACAAGTCAAGTCTCCTCCCGTCACCTTGATCCTCCCTTTACCCTCTCCTACTTCCCCACCCCCTTCCCTCTGATAATCACTATACAATTGTCTTAAGAGATGTGTTTTTTGTTTTGTTTTTTCCTTAATCACTTCACATTTTTTACCGCCTCCCTCTTTCTCCCAGTCCCTTCTAACAGCTGTCAGTCTGTCCTCTGTATCTATGAGTCTGTGTCTATTTTGCTCATTAGTTTCTTTTATTAGATTCCACATATAAATAAAGTCATATGGTATTTGTCTTTCTCTGACTGGGCTTATTTCACATAATATAATACTCTCCAGGTCCATCTTTGCTGTCACAAAAGTTAAGAATTCCTTCTCTTTTTTTTTTCAATGCAGAGCAGTTTTCCATTGTGTAAATGTACAATGCTTTTTTTAAAGAGCTACTTATTTATTAATACATTTTTATTGATTTCAGAGAGGAAGGGAGAGGGAAAGAGATAGAAACATCAATGATGAGAATCGCTGATTGGCTGCCTCCAGCATGTCCCCTAGTGGGGATGGAGCCTGCAACCTGGGCACATGCTCTTGACCTGAATAGAACCTAGGATCCTTTGGTCCTCAGGCCAACGCTCTATCCACTGAGCCAAACCGGCTAGGGCAAATACCACAGCTTTTTAATCCACTCATTACTGATGGGCACATGGGCTGCTTTCAAATTTTGGCTATTGTAAATAATGCTACAATGAACATAGGGTGCATATATTTTTTCAAATAACTGTTTCAAGTTTCTTCAGATATATCCCCAGAAGTGGAATAGCTGGGTCATAAGGCAGTTTCACTTTTAACTTTTTGAGGAAACTCCATACCGCTTTCCACGGTGGCTGCACCCATCTCTCTCCATTGTAATTCTTAAGAGCCCCCGCACCTCCTGCAGGGGAGCCCAGTGTGCAGCCAAAATGAAGAACAGCTGAGCTAGAGCATCTGACAAATGCAGCTGTGTGCCGCAGGGGAGGGATGCAAGCTGTCCCCTTCCTGGAGTACTCATTGGGATTCTTTGAGGCTTGTTTTAGGGTACCAAGCAGCAACCTTTGTCATGTTTGGAGGATCAAGAGATGAAAAAGATAATGGGAAAGACTGGATCATAAACTTTTCAGATGTAAGGCTGAGACTGACTTAACTAGCCCTCTCCCACGGTAGGGCTCACTCCATCTTTGAGCCAACCCTTACTCACCAGCTAGAACAGCAGTGGGGACCCTTTTTCTGCCAAGGGCCATTTGGATATTTATAACATCATTCGTGGGCCATAGAAAATTATCCACTTAAACATTAGCCGGCTATTCGTCAAACATTTAATTAACTCACCGCTAATGCCCTGGCAGGGCCTTACACGGCCCACAGGCAGGCCATTCTCTCTCTTGAGACAGATATTGGTGATGATGGTGACGCTTAGAAGTGGACTTATAGGGAGCCTGCATCTCTTTTATAAAATATATTTTTACTAATTTCAGAGAGGAAGGTAGAGTGAGAAAGAGAGAAACATCAATGATGAGAGAGAATCATTGATTGGCTGTCTCTTGCGTATCTCCAAGGAGGATCGAGCCAATAACCTAGGCACGTGCCCTGACCAGGAATCCAACTGTGACCTCCTGGTTCATAGGGTGATGCTCAACTACTGAGCCACACCGGTCAGTCGAGCCGGCATTTTTTCACATTCTTGTAAAATCTTTACACCATGTACTTAAACTGGAGGATCTCATCAATCAGTCAATATGCATTTGTGTAGGTCCTACTATGGGCCAGGACCTGAGGAACACTGGGAATAACGTGGTGAACAGCACAGAGTCCCTGCCTTCCAGCTGCTCACAGACAGTGACATCTTGTGTCCCCCACGGTATGAAGTCCATAGTATCCCATGAGCTCTCTTAAAAACTGCAAGCAAATGGCTATGACTTAATTTATGTCACTCAAGGCCCCTGATAGACTTTACTGTAGGTTCTTCTATCACAGATGAAACTGTTGGAAGACTTAAGCCTACTTAGGGCCTCAGGTAACATCAAGAGTGAAGACAGGGTTACACCCAGTCACCAAGTTTCCCTGATCTTTCTCATGAGTACAGACTCCCACAAAAGACGGAGAGATCTAGAAAACATAACACAGACACTAACAGAAATGTTAAGATAAGTGGTTCAGGAGAGATGAGAAAGGCATGTGCCTGGGTTGTGGTCCAACCCCCAGTAGAGGGCTTGTGGAAGGCGGCTGAGCAATGGTTCTCTCTTATTCATGTGTCTACCTCTCTCTGTATCTCTTTCCCTTCCTCACTGAAATCAATAAAAGAATTATATAACAAAAGAACTTTAAAAAGGGATCTGTCATCTTCTGCCTCTCACTTCCTAATTTCCACTTCTTTGCCCTTCTTTGTTCTGAATTCTTAATTTCTCATGCTGTTTTTCAGAATTACCAGTCCTGCCATTCTCACCATTCCTCCCACCATTCTCTGCACCTCATAAAGTTTTGGTTGCTTTTAGCAAGAGTATTATGCATAACTCTCTTTTGTTCTCAGAGTGTGGCATTCAACAGCCTTCTGCTTGATGGTGATGGATGCAATGTCCTTTTTTTTTTAATCTCATTATACTTATGGCAGAATAATCTGCGGTTACCTTGTTTCCTGCCATGGCACACTGTGTTTCAGCTCTGTGTGCTCCATTTTCTGCTGTTGAACCTTCTAAAGCGGTCAGTGAATGCCTTACAATCAGACCAAGGTCTGTATGGCCAGCCCTGAGAGGTGCCCACAGCTCCCTGATTCCTGGGACGAAGGTTCCTTACCCATATCCCCCATGGACTCTGCCTTCAGGGAACACTGTTGGTGATGGATTTAGAGATGAACTTTGCACGAGCTGTGATGAATGAGATGGGGGGATATAAATGCAGGCTTCTCTCCAGGAACGAGGACCAGTGACAAGATGGAGCCACTTGTGACTGCAGCTAAACACAGGACGGTCATGATGCTTAGCTACTACGTTCACCTGAGCTCGTGGCTGGCCTAAGTGTTGTGCTATGAGGACTGATGCTGATGCAGCTGCTGAATTTCAGTGCTGGCAGGCAACTCTGATTCTCTGTGATGCTTGCACAAAAGTTCCTAACAAAAGGAGGGACAAGGGGAAAAGGACATGCAGGAAGGTGGAAATGAGATGAAAGCAAATAAATGAAGGAAGAGAGGAAAGGCAGAGAAAATATAAAAAAGGTGAAGCACTACTACAACTCCCATAACACTCCGCATGCTGTTCCCAGTGATTAGAGCTGTAATGTAGTACAGCTGAGCACTGCCCAGGACACACATGTGGGCCCTGAGGGTCACCTCTGCTAGACCACTGAGAAGCAGGGACATCAGTGGCGGTCCTCCTCTCCCTTCCAGATTCCCCTGGTGCCACATCAACAGACTACACCACGGGTAACCTCGTCCGACTGGGACTGTCTGCCTTCATCAAGGTGCTCATGGCGGCTCTCCTGGTGGAAGCCTGGTGGAGCCAGAGGCGGTCTCCACGTGGGTCCAGGTAAGACATGAACACTGCTCTCTTTCAGGGGCTGCGGGAGTGATACGAGGTTCCCCTCCAAACCCACCCATTGCGGTTTATGTTCCGCATTAAGGCACAGATGGACTTTTCTTCACCGGTATGACCATTCTGTTCACTGTAAGAACATTTAGGATCTCTTTTCCTTTCCTTTCAAACAGCAATTAAAGCTCCACCCCTTGTGGAGGCAGCAGAGGAGCAGGTACTATCCATATCCCTATTGAAACACCCCTATATGGGGAGGCTGGGGAGAAGGGCTGGTTCTCCCTGGCTGGGAACCTGTTTGGAGGCTGAGAATCAATATTCTTCCTTTCGGTTCCTCCCTGGATCCCAGGTCCAACCTCCGCTACCCGCAGGTCCCCAGCTGCCCCGGCGCTGGGAGGGGGGATGGTGAGGACCTGATCCAGCAGGACCTGCTGAGTCTTACGGGCTCTGTGAAACCTACGTTCCCAGCCAGCCCAGGGAAAGGCGCTGACTTCCTCCTTCCTGTGCGCTTCACCGGGCCCCATGGCAGGACTGAGCAGACTCACCTTACGCAGTTTGGATGACTTGAAAAATACCGAAAACTTCAGCATCTGACTGGGTAGCAAGTAGTTTCATGTGTAGGAACTGGTCTTCCTTGAAAACGGGGAAAGATGGGCTCCTATACAGTATTTATTAGTGCTTCCCTTCCACTCTATCTTCTGCTTTGACCAGCAGTTGGTCATCTGTTGAAACTGCTGTATTTATCACACGTCTTTTAAAGTTTATTTCATACATTCTCATGATTTTACCTAACTTGGGAGAATTCCAGTCTATATGATCGTATCAATTTGCTCTTGAGTTGTCCCCAGTATTCCTGGTGCAGATGTAAAATGTCATCGAGTATATTCTTATTCTCAAGATCTGCTGTTTCTTGTTTGATATCTTGTTCTTTTCCATAAATGCTCACTCTTATTTTAGAACTATTACTCCTCTCTCATAACTCCGGAGAGATGCTCTGAAAATCACATTCTGATGATAATAAAAGTGATTCTCTGAGACAGAAGTTATTTGCTCCCCTGCTCCCTTCACAGCGTTGGGCCCAGCAGATCACGGATGAGTCCGCTCCTCTCTCCCTCATTACAGCCGAGTCCCTTCTCATGGCTGCTGCACTGTGTGTATGATGAGGTGTGTGTGTATGATGAGGTGGGGGGGTGTTTCTGCCCACTGCACTTCTCAGGGTGCTGGGATGACCGGGACTCCTTCTGGGCTGTGCACCTGCTGCTGAACCTCTCACTGTGGGGCGCTAGGAAACCTCAGGCACCAGGAGTTTTCCGTTTCTCCCACTCAATTACTAAAACTCACGCCTCGTGCTGAGAATAAACGCTGTGGCTACTCTCTGGTCAAGTGCAGTGAAATAAACAGAAGTCTGCATTCACAGACAGGATGGGTGGGGCCCATCGAACAGACGGTGGTGGCTCACTGTACCAACACCTCTTCTCAGTCTCCACCTTGGCCTCACATGGAACAGCTTTAGCGAGGCTCCCACTCCCCAGTGGGTGACAGTGCGTGTTCATTTTAGATTGTGTTTTTCCTCTTCACACAGTTCCCACTTTTTATGTGTCTATTTGGAAACAATTCTAGATTCTCAGGAAGTTCCAAAAATAGCACAGATTTCTTCCCTTGATTTCCAATGGTCCCATTACTTACTCAGCACAATAAAAAAGGAAGGAGTTGACATGAATACACTGTGTGTGCACAGTTCTCTTTTTCTCCTTGTTCAGATTCGTGTGGCCATCGACACAGTCCCCACACTGACCTAGACCCGTGGTCGGCAAACTCATGAGTCAACAGAGCCAAATGTCAACAGTACAATGATTGACATTTCTTTGGAGAGCCACATTTTTTAAACTGAAACTTCTTCTAACGCCACTTCTTCAACATAGACTCGCCCAGGCCGTGGTATTTTGTGGAAGAGCCACACTCAAGGGGCCAAAGAGCCACATGTGGCTTGCGAACCGTGGTTTGCCACTGATCTGGACCATCACCATGAAGATGTCCCTCATGCTATCTCTTTACAATCACACCCACCTCTCTTCCTAACACCATCTTCAACCCTGGCAACCAAGGATTGTGAGAATTAACAATTTAAAAACATGAATGTGCTTGCGACATCTAACCTGTGGGTTACGCAAAGGGAAGGAAGAAATGGGCTGGAACAAAGGTGCCACCACCCACACCAAGCTTTCCTTCCTCCTGTGGTTTTAAACTGAAAACTGGTCCTTGAACCCAGCGGCAGGCTCAGAATGATCCCCGAGTTCCTTTCTCTCCTCTTATTTGGTAAGTTTCTTAGGATTGATATTCAAGACAAGGGTGAATTGACTGAAAAATGTAGGGAATACAACAGAAATAACATCACTGCCTGCTATTTATTGATTGCTTCACACGCTGGGACCCGTGCTGCAGGCTTTGTGGCCACTTACCAATCAAGTGTTTCTCAGTTTGGGAATGTGTGTACTCCACAGTCATGATGGTGCTCTATGCCGACACCACCTTCATGCGATTAATAATTTATTGGCCCTGAGTCAACTCTTTCTCTTCAAATCAACGTATTTAGTTGAAATAATGTAGCAAGACTGTAACTAATAATGTAGTCACACACACACACACAAAAATAATGTAGTCACTTACCAAAAAAAAGAAAGGTTACTCTAAAAAATAATACAATGGAGAGGTGGGAAATGTTAAGAATTCTAGTCTTTGCTGTTCATTGTCAAGTTTGAGCCCATGGAGGAACTCTCTTTTATAGTCAGTGACAGAGGTGTGATACCATACACTAAACTTTTCTCCTTGATTTGAACAAAGGGGCTTAGCCCTGGTGGGTGTTGGCTCAGTGGTTAGAGCATCGGCCTGAGCACCAAAGGATTGCAGTTCTGTTCTCTGTCAAAGGCAGGTACCTGGGTTGCGGGTTAGCTTCTGGCTCTCTAGTTGGGGTGCATGTGGGAGGCAACCAGTCGATGTGCCTCTCACTTAGATGTTTGTCTGTCTCACTCTCTCCTTCCCTTCCACTGTCTGTTACCTCCCAGGTGCTGCCTCTGAGAGTGCAGGTGTCCACAGGTGTCTGCTCTCTCTGCGTTTTCCCTCAGCCATTTTCTGTGGTCCCCCTGACAGGACATTTCCTCCCAGTGTTTAGGTAGTCACTACCTTGCCTTTTTCATCCCACAGATTCAATTTTCTTGCTGTATTCATGTGTTTGTGGAAAAAGCCTATAAGTTCTCATTCCCCCCTTCCCTGAAAAACCAAGCTGTTACTTCATACAGAACAGAGGAAATTTCTGTTCTCAGAAATACATGTTTTATTAAACTCATTGTTAAACTAATATCTTCATTACAATAGTATTTCTATTCAGGCATATTCATTTTAATTTTCAGGTAAATTTAGCACTCAGGCAAAAGTGTACCATGAGATGGACATAATCACTTTCACTTGGAAGTCTCTATTTTTCTTTAAAAATCCTCACCCAAGGTATTTTTTCCATTGATCTTTAGAGATAGAGTGGAAGGGAGAAAGGAGGAAGAGAGAGGAACAGAGAGAGAAAGGGGAAGACAGAGAGAGAGGTGAAAGAGATGAGATACATCACTGGTTGCCTCCTGCCTCCTGCACACGCCCTGACTGGGGCCGGGGATTGAACCTGCAACCAAGATAGGTGCCCTTGACCAGGAATTGAAGCTGTGATGCTTTGGTTCATAGGCCGATGCTCTAAGCACTGAGAATAACCAGATAGGGCTCACTGGAAGTCTCCTTTTGAAAATAAAAATACTGAAAAAAAGCAACCACGTTTGTTATATTTGTTGCTTGGTGTAAAAAAGAAAGAAAAGTGTCTTTTAAAAGAAACTCTCTGAATGTGGCCTAAAAATTATTCTGGAAGGAAATAAAGTGAAGTTTCCTTCAAATGTATGGAAAACTGTAATTAAAAACCAATATATTAGGCCTCAAAAAGAAAAGTAAATAATTTGCATTTTTGCCTCACTCAACAAAGTTTATGTAAAGTTATTCAAAGGCTAATAGCAGAAATTTAATAAATGTCATTTACTGTCCATAACCTCGGACAAGTAAAGTTAAAAATTAACCTTATTTCAGATTGACTTAAACTGCCTAATTGAAATGAGTGAATATTCAAGAAAACTTACTTGCACCGGGCAGGAGACTGCTCCTGAAGCATTAACTACACTTTATTGATGGTCCATCTCATAGCAAACTTGCTTAACTGCAATGAATCCAAAGAAGTCATATTTCTGTACAGAAAAATTAAAAAATTACCAAGATGGCATTACAAGATTTCAAAAAATAAAAATAAATAAGAATATTTTTATTGATTTCAGCAATAAAGGGAAGGAGAGAAATAGACACATCAATGATGAGGGAATTATTAATCAGCTACCTCCTACATTCCCTACACTGGGGATTGAGTCCGCAAGCCAGGTATATTCCCTGACTGGGAATCCAACCGTGACCTCCTGGTTCATAGGTGGACGCTCAACCACTGAGCCACTCCAGCCAGGTGGAAGTCTCTTTATCCACCAGTTGCTTTTGAATATGTTTCACATGCCTGAGCAATGTTTGCCCTGGTTCAGTTATAACAGTGGTCTCCTTCTTGGCTACACACTTGTATCACTCAAGAAACAGATGTTAAAAAGTAGAAACGTCTGAGTCCCATTTGAAGACTTTTTGACTTACTTTACTGTGGTTCGGTCTGACCCTGAACTTTTTACCTGCCCCCAGGGAAGCCCAATGTGTAGGCAAAGTTAAGAACCATCGAGGGAAATATCCTACAAATACAGCTATATGGGAGACAGGAAAGAAGGTATGCTTTCTCTGTTCTGGAATATCCATTTGGATTTTTCAAGGCTTGTTTTAGGACACTAAGCAGTAAACTCTGTCCCATTTAGATGTCATGTGATGAAACACATAATGGCAAAGATGGGGTCAGAAACCTTGAAGAAAGCTAAGGTTGTCACAACTAGCGCTATCCTGCCATAGGGCCTCCTCTGCCTCTCAGCCAATTCCTTGCCCCACCAAATGAATGTGGGTCTCCATGGTGTGAGGTCGGGATGGGGTGAAGATGATGAAAGACAGGAATAGATTGTAAGGTTGCCAACTTTCTACATCCTGGTAATTTCTCTCACTCATTCTTAACCTCATCCGTCAGTCAATGTGCTTTCATAGAGGTCCTACTATGGGCCAGGACCTGTGGAACACTGGGAATCATGTGGTGAACAGCATGGACTCCCTGTGTTCCAGCTGGTCACAGACAGTGACATCTTGTGTCCCCGATGGTATGAAGTACATAGTCTGTGCAGGAGGCAGCCGATCAATGATTCTCTCTCCTCAATGATGTCTCTCTCTCTCTCTGTCCCTCTTCCTTCCCCTCTGAAATCAATAAAAACATATTCTTTAAAAACTGCAAGCAAACGTTATGACTTAATTTATATCACCCAAGGCCCCTGGTAGACTTTACTATGGGGGTTCTGCTATCACAGATAAAACTGTCAGAAGACTGAGGCCTATGTGGGGCCTCGGGTAACATCAAGAGTGGACAGGGTAACACCCAGTGACCAAGCTTCCCTGATCTTTCTCATGAATAGTCGCCCACACAAGACTGAGGGATCTAGGAAACATAATACAAACCCTAACAGAAATGGTAAGACAAAAGTGGTTCAGGACAGAAGATGAGAACAGGTGGGTTTGTGGAATTCTGTGGAAGCAGGAAAGATCTTGGGGCCGTGGGATGTGAGTGCAGCTTGGAGAACCTCTGGGAGGTCTGATGGAGGACCTTGGAGCAACACAGAGCCCAGCGTGGGAAAATCCCAAAAGCATGGCTGCCCGGGCTGCAACTCCATCCCGAGCCCCTGAGAGGGTCCCTCAGCATCAGGCAGAGTGATGATGTGAGTTCCAGGCAGGCGCTTGTGTCTCACGGATGATTACTTTGCAGGGCTGTGTGTTGGCCAGAGAGACATAAGAAGAGATGGTGAGTGTTTTTAAACTTAAACCTTCTTTGATCCTTCACCCTCAAAGCCCCATTTTCCCTTCCGCTTCTTTAAATGGGCTTCCAGCAGGTGAGGAAATCACATCCAGCCCTGGGCTCTGCTTCCTTCCAGAGTCACTTCCCAGGCCCTCCATCCGGGCCTGGCCCAGCTCCATGGTTCCTGCCAATAGTAACGTGACAGTGCGATGCTCCACTACTACCCGGGAGGTCAACTTCAGGGACATCAGGTTTGCTCTCAAAGGGGGAAGAAATGTCGTGGAGACTTCACCATCTTCTGATTCCCCAGGGGGCCTGGCGGAATTTCACCTCGATGGTGTAAAAACCAGTGACGCTGGCGAGTACACCTGTGAGTACTACAGGACAGGGAGCCCCACCATAAGGTCACCGCCCAGTGACATCCTTCTACTACTGGTGACAGGTGAGGACGGGGTGCTCAGAATGACACACCATCTCCCTAGGACAAGGATGAGGGAGGATACAGAGAATGAGAGAGGAGCAGGGGTCTCCCCTCCAGTGTAGATGGGGAGGTGAGACGGAGAAGGACAGGAACAGAGCTGAGGGCCCTGCCTTCATCCAGGGCTTGTCGGAGGGACATCTCCTTCCTGGAGTCAGAGCAGAAAGAGGGTGAAGTCAGGTGTCTGTCACTTCCCACACTCCCTGGGAACCTGCCAGGACAAAAAGCCTGAGCGGGGGACCCAACGCTTCTGCCCATGACTTCTGAGCTTCCTTCTCTTACAGGAAATTTACCGAAACCTTCCCTCCACGCCCACCAAAGGGGTGAGGTGACTGCAGGAGAAAACGTGATTCTGCAGTGCAAGAACCCCAGCCCTGTGATTAAACCTTACATGTTTGCTCTACTGAAGAAGGGAACGTCAACACCCATAAAGCTCCAGAGTGCAGTAGGAATGGAGACAGACTTCTCCCTTCCCAGTGTGACAGGCAGTGACACTGGGGACTACAGCTGTGTGTACTTCCAACCAAGGGCTCCTTTCTGGGCCTCAGAGCCCAGTGATCAGCTCACGATCTTGGTGACAGGTAAGGTTCCTGCAAGATCTTAAGAACTTTTTAAAAATTAAGGTATTGAGAAGTACAGATTGGTAGTTACAAAATAGTCATGGGGATATACAGTACAGCATAGGGAATATCAGCTAACAATATTGTAATAACTATGTATCGTGGAAGGTGGGTATCAGAAATGTCAGGGGGAACACTTTGTAAAAATATATGATTGTCTAACCCAGTGGTCGGCAAACTCATGAGTCAACAGAGCCAAATATCAACAGTACAATGATTGAAATTTCTTTTGAGAGCCAAATTTTTTAAACTTAAACTTCTAACGCCACTTCTTCAAAACAGACTCGCCCAGGCCGTGGTATTTTGTGGAAGAGCCACACTCAAGGGGCCAAAGAGCCGCATGTGGCTCACGAGCTGCAGTTTGCCGACCACGGGTCTAACCTCTATGCTGTACACCTAAAACTAATACAGAGTAATAGTAAGTGTCAACTGTAATTTAAGAATAAATTTTAAAAATAGAAATTGCTCAGTTGATCTGTCATCATCTGATTCTCACTTCCTAATTCCCAGCCTTTGCCTTTCCCTGTTCTGCACTTTTGGACAATTCTTGCTGTTCTTCAAAATCACCTCCCCTGCCGTCACCACCATTCCTTCTGCCATTCTCTGCATCTCTTCAAGTTTTGGTTGATCTTGACAATAGTGACTTCTTCCCCACAACTCTCTTTTGCCTCAGAATGTGGTGTTCCACAGCCTCTTATTTCAGGGAAATGGATGCAATGCCTTTTTAAATTTTAATTTCATACGACTTACTGGTAAAAACTTGTCTGAGATTATCTCATTTCCTGCTATGACACATGCTATGTTTCAGCTCTGTACTCTTTTCTGCCGTGTAGTCTTCCCATGTGGTCGGTGAATGTCTTACAATTAGGTCAAGGTCTGTATGGCTAGCCCTGAGAGGGGCCCACAGCTCCCTGATTCCTGGGAAGAAGGTCCTTACCCATTTCGCCCCATGGACTCTGCCTTCAGGGGACATTGTCGGTGATGGATTTAGAGATGAACTTTGCACGAGTTGGGATGAATGAGATGGCGGGGAGGGGGATATAAATTCAGGCTTCCCTTCAGGAATGAGGACCAACGGCAAGATTGAGCCATTCGTGACTGAAGCTGAACACATCATGGTCAAGATGCTTAGCTACCAAACTCACCCTAGCTAAGATTTGTGTTACGAGGACGTATGCTGATGCAGCTGCTGAATTTCAGTGCTCTGAGGGGCATGTCTGGCTCCCTGTGTTGCCTGAAACAGATTCCTAACATATGGAGGGAGAGGGGGGAAAGGAAATGCAGGATAGCGGAAATGAGATAAAGAGCGAACGAATGGAGAAAGACAGAATACAAAGAAGATGGGAGAACCACTACTTGCATAAAACTCCACATTTTATATATATTTTTATTGATTTCAGAGAGGAAGGGAGAGGGAAAGACAGAAACATCAATGATTAGAGAGACTCATTGGTCAGCTGTCTCCTGCACACTCCACACTGGGGATCCAGCCCGCAATCCAGGCATGTGTCTTGACCAGGAATCAAACCATGACCTCCTGGTTCATAGGTCGACACTCAACCACTGAGCCATGCTGGCCTAGAAAAACTCCACATTTTTATTCCAGTGATTACAGCTTTAATGAAGGTACATCTGACCACTGCCCAGGAAACACATGTGGGCATGTGAGGGTCATCTTTTTTTTTTTTTTAATATATTTTATTGATTTTTTACAGAGAGGAAGGGTGAGGGATAGAGAGTCAGAAACATCGATGAGAGAGAAACATTGATCAGCTGCCTACTAGGGGGGATGTGCCCAAAACCAAGGTACATGCCCTTGACCGGAATCGAACCCGGGACCTTTCAGTCCGCAGGCCGACGCTCTATCCACTGAGCCAAACCGGTCAGGGCTGAGGGTCATCTTTAGTAGATCCACTGAGGAGGGACATTAGTGATTCTCTTCTCCCTTTCAGATTCCCTAGGTGCCACATCAACAGATTACACCATGGGTAACCTCGTCCGCCTTTGTCTGTCTGCCATGGTTATGGTTCTAATGGTGGCCTTCCTGCTAGAAGCCTGTTGGAGCCGGAAATGGTCTCCATGTGGATCCAGGTAAAACACGGAGCACGTCTCTCTCATGGGCTGTTGTAGTGATACCGAGTTTCTTTAAACACAAAACTCTGCCATGGGGAGTTATATTTTGCAATATGGACACAGATGGAATTTTAGATGGGATTTTTGTTCACCAGGTGACTGTTCTGTTCATTGTAAGAACATTTATTATCTCTTTTGTTTTCCTATTCAACAGCAGTGAAGACCCAATTTTTGTGGAAGAATTAAAGCAGGTACTATCCATAATACCATTTCAAACACCCCTATATGGGGAGGATGGGGAGAAGGGGTGATTCTTCCTGGCTGACAAAGCTGTGAGAGATCATGAGAAAAAATATCCTTCCTTTGCCTCCCTACCTTGATCTCAGGTCTGTCCTTTACCCACAGGTCCCACAGCTGCCTGGGGAAACAATGGGGCTTGATCCAGCCAGATCTGCTAAATCTTAATGGCTCTGTGAAACATACATTCCCAGCCAGCCCAGGGCAAGATGCTGACTTCCTTCTTCCTGTGCTCTTCACCTGGGCCAGATGGCACGACTGAGCAGAGAGACTCACCTAACACATTTAGGATCACTTGAAAAAATACTTACAAATTCAGCATTGGACTGAGTAGCAGGTACAGTCCCATGTGCAGGAAGTGTTCTTCCATTGAAAACTGGGGGAGCCGGACAGTGTGGCTCAGTGGTTGAGCATTGATCAATAAACCAGTCAGGGCATGTGCCCAGATTGTGGGCTCCCATCCCCAACGTGGGGCGTGTAGAGGGCAGCCAATCAATTATTCTTATCGTCGGTGCTTCTCTCTCTCCCTCCCCTTTCCTCTAATAAAAAAATATATATTTTTTAAAAACTGGGAGAAATATGGGTTCCTATATAGTATTTATTAGTGATTCCCCTCCACTGTTTTCTGCTCTCAACCAACAATTGGTCACGTGTTGGAATTTCTCTATTGATCACACATCTTTTAAATTTCATTTCATACATTCCAAACGTTTTACCTAATTTGGGAGAAGTCTACCCTACATCATATTAACAATTTGCTCTTGAGTTGTCCCCAGTATTTCTGGTGCAGGCGTAAAACATTACAGAAATAATTTTGAGATATAAGTTCGTGTCATCTGCTCCTTTCACTGTGTTGGGCCCATCAGATCACGGATACATCCTGTTGCCTCTCATCATCACCACCGAGTGCCTCTCCTCATCGCTGCTGCACTGTGTATATGAGGAGGCAGAGGAAGGCGTTTCTGTCCGCGGCACTCAGGGCCCCGGGGATGCCTGGGACTCCTGGGCTGTGTATCTGTTGCTGAGCGTCTCCGTGTGGGGATCTCTGTAATCTCAGGCACCAGAAGTGTTCCGTTCCTTCCACTCAATCACTAAAACTCATGGCTCCTGCTGAGAATAGACACCGTTGGCTGCTATTTGCCAAGAATCGTCAGAATGGAGAGAAGTCTGTATTTATAGGCTGTGGTACATCAAGGAGACACCAGCTGTCCAGTCTACAACCACCTCTGGCTCAGTCTCCACCCTGGTCTCAAGTGGGACAGTTTAGCGATGCTCCCACTCCCCAATGTGTGGCTGTCCATGTCTATTTTAGATTGTGTTTTCCCTCTTCAATTAGATTCCACTTTTAAATACATATATTTTTTACTGATTTCAGAGAAAAAGGGAGAGGGAGACAGAAACATCAATGATAACAGAGAATCATTGATTGGCCGCCTCCTGCATGCCTCTCATTGGGGATCAAACCCACAACTGGAGCATGTATCCCGACCAGGAATTGAACCGTGACCTCCTGGTTCATAGGTCTATGCTCAACTACTGAGCACACCAGCCACACTAGATCCCACTTTTAATATGTTTATTTTCAAATCATTATAGATTCATAGGAAGTTGTAAAAATAATACAGATACTTGTCCCTTCACCCAGTTTCTCGCAATGGTTCCACTATTCATCCATTACAATATTAAAAGGAAGAAGTTGACATGAATACAATGTGCACAGTTCTATGTCATTTGATCACGTTTAGATTTGTGTAGCTATCGACACAGTCCACATACTAATCTAGTCCATCACCATGAAGATGTCCCTCATGTTGTCCTTTTACAGTAATAGCCACCTCCAGCACTGTTTTGCATAAGACTCTATTAAACGATGAAACACAGTCTTCAACCCTGGCAACCAATGATTTCTTATCCATCTCTATAATTTTGTCACCTTCAGAATGTTATGTTAATGGGATCAGATAGCATGTGAGTTTTTTTCCTTTGTTTAATGTATAGAACCAAAGCATGTAAGATTTTGAGAATGGGTGTGTGTTTTTTCCATTAAGCCAAATGTCCTTGAGAGCCACTCAAGTTATTGTATGTGCCAACAGTCTGTTACTTTTTATTCCTGAGTAGAATGTATGACAGTTTACTCAGCTGTTGATCTACATTTTGGATGTTTCCAGTGTTTGGCTATTGCTAAAAAGACTGACATGAACATTTATGCACAGAATTTTGTGTGGATGCAAAATTTATTTTTCTGTGGATAAATGACCAAGATGGAGATTTCTGGGTCATAAGGAAAGTGTGTTTAATTTTATTAAAAAAAAAAAAAAAACCAAAACAACTACCAAACTATTTTGCAGAATGACTGTCATTTTTAAAAAATATATTTTTATTGATTTCAGAGAGGAAGGGAGAGCGAGAGACAAAAACATCAATGATGAGAGAGAATCACTGATTGGCTGCCTCCTGTACACCCGCTATTGGGGATCGAGCCCGCAACCCAGGCCTGTGCCTTGACTGGGAATCGAACTGGTGACCTCTTGGTTCCTGGATTGATGCTCAACCACTGAGGCACACCAGGTCAGGCTAGTGGCTGTATCATTTAAATGTCCAAAAGCAATGTCTGAGAGACCCACTTTCTCTGCATCTTTGCCACTATCTGATAGTATGATTATTCTTTTTTTTATAATATATTTTATTTATTTCAGAGTAGAAGGGAGAGGGAGAGGGAAAGGGAAAGAGAGAAACATTGATGATGATTGGCTGCCTCCTGCACGACCCCTACCGGGGATCAAGCCAGAAACCTGGGCATATGCCCGTGACTAGAATCGAACCTGGGACCCTTCAGCAGTCTGTAGGCCGATGCTCTATCCACTGAGCAAAACTGGCTAGGGCTGATTATTCTTAATTTAAATGTTCTTATTGGTACATCACCCTATCTATTAAAGAGGGAATATGCTAATTGACCATCACGCCCTCACAAAGATGGCACCACCCACAGCCAATAAACAGGGAATATGCTAATTGACTGCCACGCCCTCACAAAGATGGCGGTGCCCATATACACAAGATGGTGATGCTCAGTCCCCTCAGCCCCGCCTCACCCAGCCAGAGTTCCCTAGTCCCCTCAGCCCTGCCTGGGGGTGGCAGGCACTGCAAGTCTCATCCAGCTGGAGTCCCCCAGTCCTCTCAGCCCTACCTCATCCAGCCTCAGTCCCACAGTCCCTTTAGCCCCCGCCTCATCCAGCCTCAGTCCCTCAGTCCCCTCAGGCCCACCTCATCCAGCTGGAGTCCCCCAGTCCCCTCAGCCCACCTCACTCAGTGCCCGCAGCATCCAGCCTCAGTCCCCCAGGCCCCTCAGCCCTGCAGGGGAAGGCAGTTGGAGGCGATCAGGCCATTAGGGGAGCAGTTAGGCGTCAATCAGGCCAGCAGGGGAGCAGTTAGGGGGTGCTCAGGGTGTCAGGCAGAGTGGTTAGGGGCGAGTGGTCAGGAGCCAGCAGTCCCAGATTGTGAGAGGGATGTCCGACTGCCGGTTTAGGCCCGATCCACATAAATGTACTCATACTTACATAATCTCTCCAAGATTTTACAACCAGTGTGATGTCAGCAGCATGGAGACATAAATGTCCCTTTCTTCTCTCCCTTTTCCACAAATTGATTTACAATGAATCGAACATCCATAACCAAACAAAAACCCCTCTGCAGATCAGACTAAGACACCCAAGACATTCACCCATTTGTGCATCCAGAGGTGGGTGGGTGGGACCTTGAAGGAGGCTGTGCAGTCAATGCTGTTGCCACACTGGACGTATGGATCAAAAATGTAAACATAAAACCTGATACCATAAAACTCCTAGAAGGAAATGTAGGGAAGAAGCTCATTACATGGTCTTGTCAATGATTTTTGTTAATTATATTTTTTTATTGACTTCAGAGAGGAAGGGAGAGTGATAAAAACATCAATGATGAGAGAGAATCATTGATCGGCTGCCTCCTGTACGCCCCACACTGGGGACTGAGCCCACAACCCTGGGCATGTGCCCTTGACCGGAATCGAACCTGGAACCCTCCAGTCCGCAGGCTGATGCTCTATCCACTGAGCCAAACCAGCAAAGGCTGTCAATGATTTTTTTTTGACATGATATCCATAGCACAAACAACAAAAGCAAAAATCAACAAATGGGACTGTATCAAACTCAAAAGCTTCTGCATGACGAAAGAAATGATTAACAAAATGAAAAGGCAACCTACAGAACGGGAAATTTTTGCAAACCATATGCCATATGAGTTATTATTATTATAAACATATGAAGAACTCATATAACTTAATGACAATAGCAACAATAAAAGCCACAAACAATTTGATTAAGAAGTGGACAGAACTTAAAAAGACTTTTTTTTTCCCCCAAAGAGGACATCAAAATGGCCAATAGACACATAGATATTCAACATCAGTAATCAGGGAAATCAAATCAAAACCATAGTTGGAATGGCTATTATCAAAATAAGAGGTAGCAAGGGTTGGAAAGGATGTGGACAACAGGAAACCCTTGTACACTGTTGGTGGGAATGTAAACTGGTGTGGCCACTTTGGAAAACCATATGAGGGTTCTCAAAAAATGAAAAATAGGATTAGCATACGATCCAGCAATCCCACTTCTGGGTAAAAGGAAATAAAAACAGGATTTCAATGAGCTATATATTCTCGGTATTTATCACAGCATTATTCACAAATAGCCAAGATGCCATCAACAGATGAATGGTTAAGAGGCTATTACCCATAAGTGACAATACGGGTGGACCTTGAGGGCATTATGCTAAGGGAGACACATCAGAGAAAGATAAGAACCGCCTGGTCCCACTTATACATGGAAGCTAAAAAAGTCAAAGCTGTAAAAGAGTAAAATGGTGGTTACCAGGGGATGGAGGTGGGAGATAACACTGATGTCTTTTAAGGGTACAAACTTACGAGGAGTCATAAGCCATAGAGACCTAATGCATAGTATAATATAGACCAGTGATGGCGAACCTATGACACGCGTGTCAGCACTGACACGCGTAGCCATTTCTGATGACATGCAGCCGCATGCCGAGGATGAAACATTTGCTGCTCCTGAGGATGAAACATCTGCGACTAGAGTCTTGGAGTTAGTTTTTTCCTCAAAGTGACACACTACCCGAGTTACGCTCAGTTTTTTGGCGAAGTTTGACACACCAAGCTCAAAAGGTTGCCCATCACTGATATAGACAATCATATTGTACAGTAAATCCTCATTTAATGTCACAAATAGATTTGTGGCTTTATGAGTCACCACACGAGGAAACCAATTTTACCACAGGCTAACTGATATAAACACGAGTTAAGTTCCGAGGCATCTTACCACCTTTACAAACAAACTACATTCAACAAAATGTCACTCGAGACGTCATTTGCAGTTATGTAATGTGACAAATATCCCTACGACTTGACAATCCTGTCACAATACATGAATGTATGAAAGTAACACCCTGTACACCTTAAACTTACACACTGTTGCATGTCACAATGTATTCAATTACAGGGAAAGATGGAAGGACATGAGTGAGCATGCTTTATGCCCTATTTTAAGCCTTTAAAAATATTAAATTGGACGAACAAAACAGATCCAGAGACATGGACACATGGAACAGACCGACAAATCCAAGAGGGGAAGAGATTAACCACAGAACATACATGCATAGTCCATGTCCATGGACACAGATAATTGTGTGGGGGTGGGATGGAGGGGGGCAGAAGGGGGGGCAAAGGAGGACATCTGTAATACTGCCAATAAAAGTAAACAAGGTGGGGCAAGATTGTATACAATTGTGGGTATGAGAAACAGCCTATTCTTGTAATGATTACTTATTATTTATTGTATTATTTTCCATACAAACAACTGTAAACCTACTTTTGCCCCCACCCTGTGTATATTAAGTTGATTACACTAATAGCCAGTTCTAGGAGGGAAAAAAAAGAACCTATGGTATATCTAGGGTGCTCTTTAGGGGGGGCCACAGCTGGTAAGGACCAACAAACAATCAGAGGGAGGGTCTAGGGGAGCGAAGGCTTATGGAAGTTCTCGCACTCGACGCAAAAACTCCGTTAATAATAAAGCTCTAAGTTCCACATTCACCTTCCCCGAACTTCCTCTCCCTTCTGTAAACACCCCTGCACCCTGCCACGCGGGAAGACTATGCACTGAGATACAACTCTTTTTTTTTTTTTTTTTTTTAAATCCTCACCCGAGGATATTTTTCCATTGATTTTTTTTTAAATATATTTTATTGATTTTTACAGAGAGGAAGGGAGAGGGATAGAGAGCTAGAAACATCGATGAGAGAGAAACATCGATCAGCTGCCTCCTGCACACCCCCTACTGGGGATGTGCCCGCAACCAAGGTCCATGCCCTTGACCGGAATCGAACCCGGGACCCTTGAGTCCGCAGGCCGACGCTCTATCCACTGAGCCACACCGGTTTCGGCTTCCATTGATTTTTAAGGAGAGTGGGAGACAGGGGGAAAGACAGAGAGAAACATCCATGTGAGAGGAACACCCTGATTGGTTGCCTCCTGCACAAGCCCTGACCAGGGCCTGGGCCAGGGACGAGCCTGCAACCGAGGTACATGCCCTTCTTGACCGGAATCCAACCGGGTCCCTTTGTTCTGTAGTCCGGATGCTCTATCCACTGAGCCAAACCGGCTAGGGCAAGATGCACCTCTTTCTTATGGCAGAATAAATCCTCTTTTCTTGTTGTTAATCCTCACCGGAGGATACTTTTTCCATTGGTTTTTAGAGAGATGGGGGGGCGGCGGCTGGACATTAACACCCATGTGTCCCGCCCTGACTGGGGCCGGGATCAGATCCTGCAACGCAGGTACATGCCCTTGACCAGAACCCAACCCGCGACCCTGCAGCCACGAGGTGACGCTCGAACCACCGGAAAAAACCGGCTAGAACCAGAATCAACTCTTCTTGGGGCCCAAACACCTACTTGATACTACTTTTCAGCCGACGTACCCAAAGCACCTAAAATCACAGAACCCGATTCCCCGCCAGGCAGAGGCGGCCAAAGAGCGGAAGCAGGTCCCCAGGGTGCGCCTGCGCTGCACCCCTCGCTGCGCCCCCTCACCCCGCTGCGCCCTCCACCCTGTGCCTGGGCCGCCCCCGCAAGCCCACCGGAAGCTAGCGGGACCATGATGGCTGGGACGACGGTCTGCCCAGGCGACACCCGCTCAGCTGGTGAGGGCGGCGGTACTCACGGTTGGGGCTGCTGTGCTTCCTCACCAGGACACGAGCGAGCCCTGTGGGGTGTGTGGGGAGGGGGTCCCCGGGGACCCCACTCCCAGGGACCCCGCTCCCAGAACAGACACTGGCGCAGCAGGTGCGCATAGAAGATGCCAGAAGGCGCACGCTTCGCGCCCACTGCGGACCGAGGTATCGCGCTCCAGACCGTGAGCCCACTGGCCAGCCAGGCGAGCGCTCGGGGGACGGCGGGCGGGCGGGCGTGCGTGCGTGCGTGCGGGGGGCAGCGTGTGTTGGGATTGGTGTGTAGAAGGCTGCGTGAGGAACGTGCGTGGGAGCTGCGTGCGTGCCTGGGGACGTCGTGCGTGAGGAGCGTGCATGGGAGCACGTGCCTGCAGAGCAAGCATTGCGGAGCTGCGTGCCCGGGCGGCGACGGGCTTGTGGAACGTGCGTTGCTGTCTGCGTGCGTGCGAAGCGTAGTGCGTTGGGGTTGGGGGGGGGGGGGGGGGGGGGGGGTGTGTGTGTGTGTGTGTGTGTGTGTGTGTGTGAAGAGCACGCGGAGGTGGGCGGGGGGGTGTGCAGACAGAGCACACAGATCCCAGGAGGCGCACGCTGCACGCACAGCACGCTCTGGGCTCCCAGAGCGAGCATGCGTGGGGGGCGGGCTGTGTTGGGGGGTGCGCACGCGCAGGGCGGGGTGGGAGGCTTGGTGCCCTCTGCTCGCCTGCAGGAGACCATGCGTCCTACTTTTGCTGCCCAGACTTGGCCCAAGTGCACCGCGGGAACTCTGTATACCGTTTTCCATTTTGTGTGACTCTCAAACTATTTCCAAAAATGAAAATGTCTCGCGCAGGACTTCAAATGAGAGGAGACAGATCTTGGGGTGGGCGGGGCCGTCGCCACACACCCCGGGTCTATGGGGAAGATGTTGTCATTGACGGCTTCTGGCTTCCTGAGTGGGTTGCGAGGAGGAAACTGTACACCAGGTGGTGTGGAGAACCGGAGGGTCAGAGCGGTACGTCTCCCCACACATCCTGGGGGCACGGTGGGCAGCTGGAGAGCTTGGGTCACCCCAAGACCCCCCTTCTTTCTTTAACTGTAAAACTGAAGCCGGGATCCTGGTCTGGGCGGAAGGGACGCTATGATCACAGGATTTCTGTCCCTGCTTTGCCTCGGTGAGTATCCAGGACCGGGAGGGATGGGGTTGGATCTGTGAGAAAATTCCTGGTGGAGACGGGGGCGAGGGGGGCATCGTGGGAAACATGGCAAACACAGAAATGATTGCTGACGTCTGCGTGTTGGATACAGGCCACCGGTCGGAGTTTTGTGGGCTGTGCACATGCCTGCATTCTGAGATTAGCACAAGCCGATGAGGAACCCAGGGCTCAGGGGCTGTGGTGACCACGCCCTCTGTTTACCCAGCTGAGAAATTCCAAGCTCGGATGGGATCTCCAAACATGGACCCTCTAAACACCACAGTCTTGCCATGAATGTTCCATTGGCGGATAGCAGGGGCAGGGTCCACAGGATGTGAGAAGCTATGGGTTTGGGTACAAAACAGGAATAGAGGGAAGACCAATGCCTGGGGATGGCGCTTTAAAAGAAAATTTCTGCCCTAGCTGGTTTGGCTCAGTGGATAGAGCATCAGGCCTTCGGACTGAAGGGTCAAGATTGGACTCAGGTCAAGGGCAGGTTACCTTGGTTGCAGGCTCCTCCCTGGCCTGGGCCTTGGTCGTGGCTCGTGGAGGAGGCAACCAATCCATGTGTTTCTCTCACATCGATGTTTCTCTGCCTTTCCCTCTCTCTTCCACTCTCCCTAAAAATCAATGGGAAATATCCTCGGGTGGGGATTAACAAAAAATAAATAAACAAACAAATAAAGAAGGAAACTTCCTATCCTCAGCCTGATTTTAATCGTCTTCAACTTGAACATAATGCAAACAGACCACAGCCTGCAAAAAGAATGACCTGGACAATAACCTTGGGTTGGGCTCTCAACTTTGAACCAACAGCTCCACCTCCCTGAGCCCCAGCTCCTCCTTGGTGAGCTGGGTGTGTGGAGGGGATACCAGGACTTATCTGCCTCAGTTCCTTCCTCCTTCTGGGTACAGCCCTTCCCTGTGGGGTAATACTTCCCCCCCCCCACCCACCACTTGAACTTCAGATGTGGCTCTAGACACCATTCCCCGGACCTCCAACTGCAGGGCAGAATAGCTGGGCAGTCAGAGAGTGACCTCATCCTCCCCATTTTCAGTTCCTGTACCACAAACTCTCTCCGTGTGATGGAGGGAGAAAACCCTCTCTGACACGCCATGGTCAAATAACCATTGCAGCATGAAAGGGGTAAAGATAAACATTGCAATCCCAGAAAATAATGAGAAAAACGTAGGTCAGGGTTCAAGGATTTAAGAATCAAGGATTTCTAGGTGGCAAAAGAAGTCCTAATCATAAAAGCTTTCTTACAATTTCCAATGCAATCAATCCGAAAGGGATCCTGGAAGGCTCTCCATAAACATAACTTATGTTGAAGGACAAAGAATGGGATAATTAAAGTTAAAAACAAAACAAAAAAACACAGGGAAATAGTTGCAAGGGACACTGCCGATGTTTAACAAATTAGTCAAACCTGGCTGGCTTGGCTCAGTGGTTGAGTGTCAATCTATAAAGCACTAGGTCACGGTTCGATTCCTGGTCAGGGCACATGCCCGGGTTGCAGGTTTGATCCCCAGTGGAGGGTGTGTAGGAGGCAGCCGATCAATGATTGTCTCTCATTGATGTTTCTACTCTCCCTTCCTCTCTGAAATCAATAAACATACATATTTTTTTAATTAGCCAAGCATTCTCTGCCTCATTTGTACTCCAAGACAAGCACATCATTTGTCTCTCATGAGGTTTTCTCTTCCAGGGCTCTGTCTGGGCTATGATGATGAGCACAAGAATGGTGAGTTGTCTTTCACATAAACTCTGTTTTCATATCCCAAGTCTCATGATTTTTTAAAAATGTTTTTTCAATTACAGTTGACATACAATATTACATTAGTTTCAGGTGTACAGCATAGTGATTAGACATTTATATACCTTACTAGAGGCCTGGTGCACGAAATTCATGCACAGGGGTGGGGAGGGAGCAGTCCCTCAGCCCAGCTTGCACCCTCTCCAATCCGGGACCCCTTGGGGGATATCCAACTGCTGCAGGGATCAGGCCTAAACCGGCAGTCAGACATCTCTCTCGCAATCCGGGACCGCTGGCTCCTAACCGCTCACCTGCCTGCCTGCCTGCCTGATCGCCCCTAACTCATCTGCCTACCTGCCTGATCGCCCCTAACTGCCCTCCCTTGCTGGTCTGATCACCCCTAACTGCTCTCCCCTACTGGCCTGATCGCCCCTAATCACCTCGGCCCCCGCCACCATGGCTTTGTCTGGAAAGAAGGCAGGACGATCGGAAGATGTCTGGTTGACGTGGTCTAATTAGCATATTACCCTTTTATTAGTGTAGATGAAGTGACCCCCCCATAAGTCTAGTACCCACCGGGCACCATACATAGTTATTACAATATTATTGACTCTATTCCCTGTGCTGTACTCTGCACCCCAGTGACTGTTTTGTGTGACTGCCAATTTGTACTTCTTAATCCCTTCATCTTTTTCACCCAGTCCCCCAACACCTTCCCCTCTGACAGCTGTCTGTCTGTTCTCTGAATCTATGAGTTTGTTTCTCTTTTGTTTGTTCATTTTTTTTATCTTTAGATTCTACATATAAGTGAAATCGTATGGTATTTGTCTTTCTCTGTCTGCTTATTTCACTTGGCATAATACCCTCCAGGTCCACCCATGTTATTGCAAACGGGAAGTTCTCATTCTTTTTCTTATGGCCGAGTCATAGGACCTTTTCCCTTGAATCCTCTGAATTCCAAGAGAGTGTTCATGGTCATCAGGATAAAGAGTCAAGCCCTGGTGTGGCTCCTTCAATTGTATGTCATCCTGTGTATCAAAGGGTTGCTAATTCAATCCCCAGTCGGGGCACCTGCCCTGGTTATGGGCTCAATCCCCGGTGGGGGGTGTGCAGGAGGCAGCTGACCCATGTACTGGTCTCACATTGATGTTTCTCTCCTCTCTCTAAGAATCAATGAGCTATTCTTTAAAAAAAAAAAAAAAATGATAGAGTTGCCCTAACCGGTTTGGCTCCGTGGATGGAGCATCGGCCTGCGGACTGAAAGGTCCCAGGTTTGATTCCGGTCAAGGGCATGTACCTTGGTTGCAGGCACATCCCCAGTGGGAGGCGTGCAGGAGGCAGCTGATCGATGTTTCTCTCTCATCGATGTTTCTAACTCTCTATCCCTCTCTGTACAAAATAAGTAAAATATATATTTTTAAAAAATGATAGTCAAGTAAAATATGATTGTCTAGCCACATGCTGTACACTGAAACTAATCTAACATATTGAATATAAACTGTAATTGAAAAATAAAAATTAAAAAGGTAAACAATCTAACTAACTCTGAATTCTTTCCAGACACCCTGCCCAGACCCTCCCTCCACGCCTTGCCGGGATCAGTGGTTGGACGCGGTGGTAACGTGACCCTGAAGTGCCAGGGCCACTTGCAGAATGTGACGTTCATGCTGGGGAAGTGGCAGGACCCGGGGTACAGGCAGGAGCGGAGCTCAGCGGGGCACGGTGCTGAGTTCCTCCTCACGCGCCTGGAGCCTGAGCATGCCGGGAGGTACTTCTGTGCCTACAAGACCGCGGGCTCCCACGGGTGGTCAGAGAAGAGCGAGCACCTGCACCTGGAGGTCACAGGTGAGCAGGCAGCCTGGGCTTTTCTCCCTGGAGCACATGTTCCTTGTCCTGTGAGGGGACCCGGCAGGGAAGAAGGAATCCAGGAAACAGACAGACAGGTGCCACACCTCGAGTGTAGGGAAGTGGGAACTGAGTGTGGGGACGAGCCTGTCATCAGGGCTTCTGCGTGGGTCTCGGTGACGTGGATGTGAGACAGTGTTTTGTTTTGCTTTTTCAATTTTTAAGTTATTTTTAAAAATACATTTTTGCTAGAGGCCCGATGCACAAATTTGTGCAAGAGTAGGCCTTCCTTCCCCCTGCTGCCAGCACCGGCTTCCCTCTGGCACCCAGGACCCGGGCTCCCTTGCAGCCCCGGCTTAATCTAGACCAGCGGTTCTCAACCTGTGGGTCGCGACCCCTTTGGGGGTCAAACGACCCTTTCACAGGGGTCGCCCAAGACCATCGGAAAACAAAGATATTTACATTACGATTCATAACAGTAGCAAAATTACAGTTATGAAGTAGCAACGAAAATAATTTTATGGTTGGGGGTCACCACAACACGAGGAACTGTATTAAAGGGTCGCGACATTCGGAAGGTTGAGAACCACTGGTCTAGAAGGACGTCCAGTCTAATTAGCATATTTCTCTCTGATTTCAGAGAGAAAGGGAGAGAGAAAGAGAGATAGAAGCATCAATGATGAGAGAGAATCATCGATTGGCTACCTCCTGCACACCCCCACTGGGGATCGAGCCCACAACATGGCCATATGCCCCTCCCGGGAATCAAACCATGACCTCCTAGTTCATAGGTTGACCTTCAACCACTGAACCATGCTTGCCAAGCCAGAGTTTGCCTTCTTTCATTGTCCTTGCAAAGATTAGTCCTGAACGCTGACCTTCAAATAGGTCTCTGGGCTGCTTTATCTCCAGGTCCTGTCCTCCTTCAGTTTCCAAGGGTCTGCGAGAAAATCGCCTCTTTATAGTGAGTAGCTATTAAGCAACTGTAATTCCATTTCTCTTCCATGCCCCTCCCCTATCAGGATCACTCCTAAACTCTTCCCTCATCAACATAAAGCCTGAGGTGACTCCAGGTCACAGTATGGCACTGATCCCATATGACAGAACTGAATGTATTACTTTTGCTCTGATGAAAATGGGAATCCCAGAACCATGATAAATTGAGAAAGGAATTTTAAAAATCAAACTAAGCATCATGGCGGCAAAAGACACCCCTTGTGTTTGTCCCTCCCTTCAACAACAGAAATTCAGCATCCATCTACAAACAGACGTGTTTCCCCTTGCACCAAAGGGTTGCCGGTTCGATTCCCGGTCAGGGCACTTGCCCGGGATGTGGGCTCGATCCCGGTGCGGCGTGTGCAGGAGTCAGCCGATCGATGTTGTACTCTCACATTGATGTTTCTCTCCTTCTCCCTCTAAGAATCAGTGAGCTATTCTTTAAAAAAAAAAAGATAGAGTCAAGTAAAATATATGATTGTCTAGCCACATGCTGAACACCTGAAACTAATCTAACATATTGAATGTAAACTGTAATTGAAAAATAAAATTAAGAAGATAAGCAATCTAACTAACTCTGAATTCTTTCCAGACACCCTGCCCAGACCCTCCCTCCACGCCTTGCCGGGATCAGTGGTTGGACGCGGTGGTAACGTGACCCTGAAGTGCCAGGGCCACTTGCAGAATGTGACGTTCATGCTGGGGAAGTGGCAGGACCCGGGGTACAGGCAGGAGCGGAGCTCAGCGGGGCACGGTGCTGAGTTCCTCCTCACGCGCCTGGAGCCTGAGCATGCCGGGAGGTACTTCTGTGCCTACAAGACCGCGGGCTCCCACGGGTGGTCAGAGAAGAGCGAGCACCTGCACCTGGAGGTCACAGGTGAGCAGGCAGCCTGGGCCTTTTCTCCCTGGAGCACATGTTCCTTGTCCTGTGAGGGGACCCGGCAGGGAAGAAGGAATCCAGGAAACAGACAGGTGCCACACCTCGAGTGTAGGGAAGTGGGAACTGAGTGTGGGGATGAGCCAGTCATCAGGGCTTCTGAGTAGGTCTCGATGTGGATGTGGGGCAGTGTTTTATTTAGTTATTTATTTGAGAGAGAGAGAGAGAGAGAGAGAGAGAGACGGAGAGAAACGTTGATTTGTAGTTCCACTTATTTATGCATTCGTTGGTTGATTCTTTTGTGTGTTTTTTTACAGTTACTCTCTATTTTTAAAGAATAGTTTATTCTTTAAAATATTAGAAAGGAAGAGGTAGAAAGAGAGAAACATCAATGTGAGAGCTGCCTCCTGCATGCCCCCTACGAGAGATCAAGTCTATAACCCAGGCATGTGCCCTTGGCCAGGAATTGAACCAGCAACCTCCGGGTACATGGAACGAGGCCCAACCAACTGAGCCACACTGGCCAGGGCCATTGGTTGATTCTTGCATGTGCCCTGACTGGGGAGTGAACGTGCAACCTTGGTGTACCCAGACAACGCTCTGATCAACTGAGCTAGCTGGCCAGGGCAGTGGGACAGTGTTTTAGAATAGAGGTATTAAAAGAAAATTTGAGGTGCCGCAAGGCCAAGGGATCAAGAGACCACTGTCATTGAAGAGATAGTTTGGTGCCGTTCCCAAGAGGCCATGGAGGGCCACATGGGGAAGCAATAGTCAGCCAAAAATTGTGAGACCTAATCGTCAAATTAAGTAAAGTTGCAAGATATAAAATCAACATACAGAAATTAGTTTCACTAACAACAAAATATCTGAAAAAGAATTAAAGAAAGCAATCACATTCACAATAGCATAAAAAACAATAAAATACTTAGAAATAAATTTAACCAAGGAGGTGAAATATCTATATAGTGAAAACAACAAGACTCTAATGAAATTAAGACACATGGAAAGATATACCATGTTCATGAATAAGAAGAATTAATATTGGTAAAATATCCACATTACCCAAAGCCATCTATAGATTTGATGCCATCTCTATTAAAATACGAATAACATTTTTCACAGAAATAGAACAATCCTAAAATTGGCATGAAACAGAAGACCCTAAATAGCCAAAGCATCCTGAGAAAGAACAAAGTTGGAGGTATCAACACTCCCTAATTTTATTTTTTTCATTTTTTGAAGTATATTTTTATCAATTTCAGAGAGGAAGGGAAACGGAGGGAGAGATTGAAACATCAATGATGAGTTTCACTTGGTTACAGCATCGTCCCGATACGCCAAGGTTGTGGGTTCAATCCCCAGTCAGGGCACCCATAAACACATAGATGGGTGAACAACAAGTTGATGTCTCTCTCTCTCTCTCTCTCTCTCTCTCTCTCTCTCTTTCTCTCAAAATCAATAAATAAAAATTAAAATAATAATCATATCAAACTCCAGGCGTATTAAGAGTAATACTGACCCTCGTTTGGAGGCCCAGTGAGATTCTCTTCTCTACTTCCGGGTCTGTAGTAGAACACGAGCATTTACGCCCCCGAGATCTCCATATCATCATGATGACTGCATTTTCTGCAATCTGTTTTCTAGATAACCATGACAGACCTGGAGCTTCCTCAGCAAAAACAGGTAAGATAATTACAGTTGTTTTTTACCAATGATATCCACCTCATGAGGCAGGGGATCCCTTTTGATCAAAAGGCACAAGGGGAACCTTAATGCCCACTTTCTCATGCTTTGGGAGGAACTACTGCGTTTTGAGGGAGATGACTTTTAAGTAGCTCCTGAAAATCCTGGTGACTAAAAACATCACGAGGTGCATTGTCTGCCAACTACATATATAAAAGCCTAAGCGACCATTACCACCAGAGGACTGGACAGTAGCTATGATGCGCACTGACCACCGGGGACAGATGTTCAACGCAGGAGCTGCCCCTGGTGGTCAGTGCGCTCCCACAGCCAACCTCCCACAGCTGGCCAACCTCTCGCGGTCCCTACCCCTGGCCGGCCAGCCCCGATCAGCCCCCGTCACCGGCCAGGCCAAGGAACCCCTCCTGTGCACAAATTCGTGCACTGGGCCTCCATTCTTTCATAATGAAAAACTCTGGGTAAGTTTGTGTGACTGGTTTGGGACCCAGGATCAGGACCCAAAGAGTTGAGGTATTTTGGCGATATGTATGATCAAGGTCTCGATAAGACTTTAAAGTTCTCAACAATAGGGGAATATTAAATTCTTTTTCTCTGATGTTGCTTTTTCCATGAAGAATTGCCTAAGGTTCTGTCCTCAGGGATGCTTATAAAAATTAGGGCTTTGGGTAGTTTTATTGATGGATTGATTTTTAAAAAAAGGGAGATGGAGAGAAACGTCAGTTTGGTGTTCCATTGATGTATCCATTGGTTGATGCTTTTTTAAAAAAATACATTTTTATTGATTTCAAAGAGAAAGGAAGAGAGAGAGAAAGATAGAAACATCAATGATGAGAGAGAATCATGGATCATCTGCCTCCTGCACACCTGCTACTGAGGATCGAGCCCACAACCTGGGCATGTGCCCTTGACCTGAATTAAACCTGGGACCCTTCAGTCCGCAGGCCGGCGCTCTATCCACTAGCCAAACAGGTTAGGGCACATTGGTTGATTCTTGTATGTGCCCTGACCAGGGATTGAACCTGCAACCTTGGAGTATGGGGACAATGCTCTAACCCAGTGGTCAGCAAACTCATTAGTCAAAAGCAGGCGTCCTCAAACTTTTTAAACAGGGGGCCAGTTCACTGTCCCTCAGACCGTTGGAGGGCCGGAATGTAGTTTAAAAAAAACTATGAACAAATTCCTATGCACACTGCACATATCTTATTTTGAAGTAAAAAAACAAAACAGCAAAAACACCCGCATGTGGCCCACAGGCCATAGTTTGAGGACGCCTGGTCAACAGAGCCAAATATCAACAGTACAACGATTGAAATTTCTTTTGAGAGCCAAATTTTTTAAACTTAAACTTCTTCTAACGCCACTTCTTCAAAATAGACTTGCCCAGGCTGTGGTATTTTGTGGAAGAGCCACACTCAAGGGGCCAAAGAGCCGCATGCGGCTTGTGAGCCGCAGTTTGCCGACCACGGCTCTAACCAACTGAGCTATCTGGCCAGGTCTTGGGCTTTCGGTGCCACCATGAACAGGGGTGTGCAAGTGTCCCAGTTCCTGCTTCACGTTCTACCCACGAGTAGGCTTGCTGGGGCGTGTGGTAACTCTGTGTTTAACTGTTGGAGGACCTGCCAGGCTGTTTGCCAAAGTGGCTGCGCCATTTTACCTTCCTGCCATATACATGGCTCCCTCTACGGTATCTCCACCTCCTTGCCAACCCTCGCTAATTTCCTTTCCTTGTATTATAGCCATCCAAGTGGGTGTGCATGCCATTTCTTAACATGTACTTCCTGAGTTCATACTTAAACCACAATTCTTTTTTTTTTTTAAATATATTTTATTGATTTTTTACAGAGAGGAAGGGAGAGGGACAGAGAGCTAGAAACATCGATGAAAGAGAAACATCGACCAGCTGCCTCCTGCACATCCCCCACCAGGGATGTGCCCGCAACTAATGTACATGCCCTTGACCGGAATCGAACCTGGGACCCTTCAGTCCACAGACCGACGCTCTATCCACTGAGCCAAACCGGTTTCGGCCACAATTCTTTTTTGTTCCTTTTTTTTCTATCTACACTAATAAAAGAGAAACATGCAAATTGACCATCACTCCACTATGCCCACCAGCCAATCAGAGTGAGTATGCAAATTAACCCAACAAAGATGGCGGTTAATTTGCATATGCAGGCGTGGAGTGAAGACTGAAGACAGTGTACAAGGAAGAGGGAGGGAAAGCAGAAAGTGGGGCGGCGGCGGCGGGAGGGAAAGTGTGGGGCAGCGGCAGCAGGAGGGAAGCCCGCCTCGGTGGGCTTCGCTCCCTTCTCTGCTTCACTCAGGCCGCAGGAAGCCCTATTCTTGCAGGAATCTTCCTGCAACAGGCCTCTAGTCTATAATAATGGAAAATTAGAATTTTATTGATTTACTGGTTTATCCTCACCCAAGGATATTTGCCCATTGATTTTTGGAGAGTGGAAGAGACAGGGAAAGATAGAAACATTGATGTGAGAGACACACATCGATTGGTTGCCTCCTGCATAAGCCCCAACCAGGGCCCGGGTCTGGGAGGAGCCTGCAACTGAGGTACATGCCCCTGACCGGAATCGAACCTGGAATGCTTCAGTCTACAGGCTGATGCTCTATCCACTGACCCACACCGGCCAGGGCTGAAGCACCAGAATTCTAAACAGAATAACAGATCTTTAAGCATAGGTATGTTGCCCATATGCATGCCTGGAAGCTGCCCGAAGGGGCCTGTGCTCGCATTCCTGCAGACTGATAAGGAATTTCACCATGTAACTGGGACACAAGGCCAGCTTTCTCTCTCATACCTGTCACTTTCTGTCAGGTGCCTGTGTCAAACTCTATCCCATTGCTCCTTCAGGTTCCTCCAGCCGCATAGACTCTTTGTCATTTACTTCGGCTGTCAGTAAACAGACGTGTGAAATTCGACCAGGATGTGTGGACATCTCAGGGCAAACCCAGTTCATCGGGCTGTGGGGCCCTAGGAAGGGGACAATTTTGCAAGAATCTGCTTCTCATTTCTAGCAAGTTGCTAAGTGAGAGAAACTGCAGGCTGCAGAGGGAGGGGACAGGGGGGCGGGGAAGAAGAAAAAGGTTAAGCAGGGCTGATGTTTCTCTGCTTCCATCCAAGGCCCAGGAACAACTGTTCCTGCCCGTGTGCCTACGGCCACGCAGATGCCCTGGTAGAATCGTCGCTTTTGAGGGTCTCCTGGATTCGATGCCACCAGAAGCAACTCTTAAATATTACGGCAAAAATGATCTTGGAAGGGAGTGCGGAAGGGGGATTTGGAGGGAAAGAGACTCAACAACGGTGGGATGTTCCAGTCCCTCTGCTCAGTCCCACAAGAAAGCACAGGAGACAGAAGGGCACAAACACGAGAGGCCGGGGAGCGAGGGCACTCGTGTCCCCACGCAGAACAGTCATTGCTAAAGGGGTGGCCTTTCCCTGGCTGGTGTGGGTCCGTGGTTAGAGCACCAGCCCACGCACCGAAGGGTTGAGGGTTTGATTCCTGGTCAAGGGCACATACCTGGGTTGCTGGTTCGATCCCTGGACCAGGTCGGGGCACATGCAGGAAGCCCCGGATCGATGTGTCTCTCACATTGATGTTTCTCTCTCTTTCCCTCCCTCCCTTCCACTCTGTCTAAAAATCAATGGGAAGCCCTAGCCGGTTTGGCTCACTGGATAGAGCGTCGGCCTGGGGACTGAAGGGTCCCAGGTTCGATTCCAGTCAAGGGCATGTGCCTTGGTTGCGGGCACATCCCCAGTAGGGGGTGTGCAGGAGGCAGCTGATAGATGTTTCTCTCTCATTGATGTTTCTGGCTCTCTATCCCTCTCCCTTCCTCTCTGTAAAAAATCAATAAAATATATTTTAAAAATAAAAATAAAATAAAAATCAATGGGAAAAATATCCTCAGGTGAGGATTTAAGGGAGGGAGGGAAGGAGGGAGGGAGGGAGGGAGGGAGGGAAAGAAGGAAGAAAGGAAGGAAGGAAGGAAGGAAATTACCTTGAGGCACATAAATGCCAAGGCATTTGGGATCCTTCCAGATGCAAATGTTCTTGTAGGAAGGGGAAAGAAGGCATGATCTATGGTGTGTAGAAATGACAAACAGCCCTAACCAGTTTGGCTCAGTGGATAGAGCGTCGGCCTGCAGACTGAAAGGTCCCAGGTTCGATTCCGATCAAGGGCATGTACCTTGGTTGCGGGCACATCCCCCGTGGGGAGTGTGCAGGAGGCAGCTGGTTGATGTTTCTCTCCCATCGATGTTTCTGACTCTCTATCCCTCTCCCTTCCTGTCTGTCAAAAATCAATAAAATATATATTTTTTTAAAAAAAGAAAAGCCGAAACCGGTTTGGCTCAGTGGATAGAGCGTCGGCCTGCGGACTCTAGGGTCCCAGGTTCGATTCCGGTCATGGGCATGTACCTTGGTTGCGGGCACATCCCCAGTAGGGGGTGTGCAAGAGGCAGCTGATTGATGTTTCTCTCTCATCGATGTTTCTAACTCTCTATCCCTCTCTCTTCCTCTCTGTCAAAAATCAATAAAATATATTTTTTTAAAAAAAGAAAAAAAGAAATGACAAACAGTCAGGGGAACATGGGTGTGGGAGCGACAACAGCATCTGTTAGGGAGGGAGGTGGGTGCAGGCGGGACAGTGGGTGGGACCCCGCCATTATCCTGCAGTCAGGCAGCCCGCACTGGGTGCTGGAGCCAGCACTCGCCGTGGTTTCCCCTCTCTCCACCTTAGCATTCTTATCTCCCTCAGCTTATGGAGGTATAACTGACAATAAAATGGTAGGGTATTTAAAATATATTTTATTGATTTTTTATAGAGAGGAAGGGAGAGGGACAGAGTCAGAAACATCGATGAAAGAGAAACATCCATCAGCTACCTCCCACACATCTCCCACTGGGGACGTGCCCACAACCAAGGCACATGTCCCTGACCGGGATCGAACCTGGGACCCCTGAGTCCACAGGCCGACACTCTATCCACTGAGCCAAACCGGTTAGGGCAAAATGGTAGGCTATTTAATGTGATGCTTTGATATAAGCATACGTTGTGGAAGGGTTTCCCCCATGGAGCTCATGAACACATTTCTCACCTCATATATTTACCTCTTACCCCCCCCCCCACCTTGGGTGAGAATGCTCAAGATCTACTGTCTTAAAAGGGAGGTGGGGAAGGTAGGAGAGGGTAAAGGGGGTTGAGTGGTGATGGAAGGAGGCCTGACTTGGGGTGGTGCATACACAATACAATAGACAGATGGTGTGTTGTAGAATTGTACACCAGAAACCTGTATCATCTTGTGAGCCAGTGTCACCCCAACGGTTGAGCGTTGACCTCTGAGCCAGGAGGTCACCGTTCGTCAGGCATGGTTTCACAAAGAGGTGATGTTTGAACTAAGCCTTGAAAAGCATGAATGCAAGCACTGAATGTCAGATGAGGTACGGGGAGAAGGTATGGGAAAGCAATTGCAGCCACAGAAAGTGTGGGTATACCGTTCCCAGTCGGGCACATGCCCGGATTGTGGGCTTGATCCCCAGTAGAGGGCATGTAGGAGACAGCCAATCAGTGATTCCTTCTCAGCATTGATGTTTCTATCTCTCTCCTCTTCCCTTCCTCTCTGAAATCAATAAAAATATATTTTAGCCCTAGCTGGCTTGGCTCAGTGGATAGAGCGTCGCCTGTGGACTGAAGGGTCCTGGGTTCCATTCCGGTCAAAGGCACATGCCCAGGTTGCGGGCTCAATTCCCAGTAGGGGGCGTGCAGGAGGCAGCCAATCCATGATTCTCTCTCATCATTGATGTTTCTCTCTCTTTCCCTCCCTTTCTCTCTGAAATCAATAAAAATATTTTTTAAAATACATATATTTTAGAGCCTGGTGCATGAATTCATGCATAGGTGAGGTCCGGCCAGCCTGGCCAGGGGGAGGGGACATGGGCAGTTGGCCGGCCTGCATGCTGGTCGAACTCCTGGTCAAGGGGATAATTTGCATATTAGCCTTTTATTATATAGGATATACACTGAGTGGCCAGGTTATTATGCATTCAGAGATCATCATCATCTGGCCACTCAGTGTATACATATTTTAAAATGCTGAAAGCAATGGGACATTCCTACTCTGAAGTGGCAGCTCCATGTGTTTTTTAAAAAATAACAATTTTTTAAAATTTCAGTTGACATATATTAGTTTCAGGTGTGCAGTATAGTGGTTAGACATTTATATACTTTACAAAGTGATCATCCTAATAAGTCTCCTGCCCACCTGGCACCATCCACAGTTATCACAATATTACTCACTGTATTCCCTATGCTGTACCCCCATGACTATTCTGTAACTGCCCATTTACTTTTTTTTTTTTAATATATTTTATTGATTTTCCACAGAGAGGAAGGGAGAGAGATAGTTAGAAACATCGATGAGAGAGAAACATCGATCAGCTGCCTCCTGCACACCCCCCCACTGGGGATGTGCCCGCAACCAAGGCACATGCCCTTGACCGGAATTGAACCTGGGACCCTCGAGTCCGCAGGCCGATGCTCTGTCCACTGAGCCAAACCGGTTTCGGCCCATTTACTTTTTAAAAAAATACATTTTTATTGATTTCAAAGAGGAAGGGAGAGAGAGATAGAAACATCCGTGATGAGGGAGAATCATGGAGAGAGAGCTAGAAACATCCACGATGAGAGAGAATCATGGGTCATCTGCTTCCTGCACACCCCCTAGTGGGGATCAAGCCTGCAACCCAGGCATGTGCCCTTAGACTGGAATCAAACCCGGGACCCTTCAGTCCACAGACCAATGCCCTATTCACTGAGCCAGACCGGCTAGGGCCCATCTACTTCTTCACCCCTTCACCTTTTTCATTCAGTCCCTCTGGCGTCGCTTGTTCTCTGCATCTCTGAGTCTGTTTTTGTCGTGTTGGTTCATCTGCTTTGTTCTTTAGATTCCACGTGTTAGTGAGATCAGACAGTTTTTGTCTTTCTCTGTATGACCCGGCGATTCTCCTTCTGGGCATTTACGTGGAGAAATTCCCAAGCGCTAATTTGAAAAGTTATATGCACCCCTACGTTCATTCCCACGACCTTTACAATAGCCAACACACGGAAGCAACCGGAGTACCCGTCGTTGGACGAGTGGGTAAAAAACCTGTGGCACGTGCACACCGTGGCTGATGGCTCTGCCAGGGAAAAGGAGGAAAGGATGCCAGTTGTGACAGCATGGCAGGCCGAGAGGGCGTGGCGCCGAGTGAAATAAGGCGGCTGGCTCCTCTTACCTGTTCTGTGAAACTGGCCCTGACCCGCTCCTGTCCCCCCAGACAGCAGGGTCATCTTCGTCACCGCCTTCAGCTGCCTCGTCATCTTCCTCCTCTTCCCCACGGTCTTCCTCATCTACCGGCGCAGTCAACAAGGTGAGTCCACAGAAACGGCCCCTTGAAACCACTGGGGAAGGGGAGTGAAGGGGAGGAGTCGCCCATCAGATAAATTCCTTCCCCCCCGTGTTTTTTTTACAGGCTCATCCCATGAAGAATCCACCAAGAGGTAGAGTCCCTGGAAGTCTCACACTCCATCCTTCGGAGACCCCATCACACAGACCCCATCGCTCATGCCCAGCCCCACCGCGTTCCCCCCTGGCAACTCCCTCTCCCCGCCTGTGCTGCGACCTTCCTCCGCGCCTCTCCAAAATCCTCATCATCCCTCCCAAAATCTCCATATCCTATATTTACTTATTTATTTTTTTTGTGAATCCTCACCCGAGGATTTTTTTTTTAAATATATTTTATTGATTTTTTACAGAGAGGAAGGGAGAGGGATAGAGAGCTAGAAACATCGATGAGAGAGAAACATCAATCAGCTGCCTCCCGCACACCCCCCACTGGGGATGTGCCCGCAACCAAGGCACACGCCCCTGACCGGAATCGAACCTGGGACCCCTGAGTCCGCAGGCCGACGCTCCATCCACTGAGCCAAACCGGCTTCGGCCCGAGGATATTTTTCCATCAATTTTTAGGGAGCGTGGAAGAGAGAGGGAAAGACGGAGAGAAAACATCGATGTGAGAGAAACACATGGATTGGTTGCCTCCTGTACGAGCCCAATCAGGGCACCGGCCGGGGAGGAGCCTGCAACCAAGGTACATGCCCTTGACCTGAATCGAACCCAGGACCCTTTGGTCTGCAGGCCAACGCTCTGTCCGCTGAGCCAAACCGGCCAGGGCCATATCCCATACTTATTATTTTTTTTAAATATATTTTATTGATTTTTACAGAGAGGAAGGGAGAAGGATAGAGAGTTAGAAACATCGATGAGAGAGAAACATCGATCAGCTGCCTCCTGCACCACCACCCCCCCCCCCCACTGGGGATGTGCCCGCAACCAAGGCACGTGCCCTTGACCAGAATTGAACCCGGGAGCCTTTGGTCTGCAGGCCGACGCTTTGTCCACTGAGCCACACCGGCCAGGGCCATATCCCACACTTTAATGTGTTTCTCTCTCTCTCCCTCTCTCTCTCTCAGAACTAGCCATCCCGAGCAAGAGGCCTCAGGTAAGTGATAAGAGAAGAACTCAGGAGAGAGTCGCTGGATAGAAAGAGGACGATGGGACTCCTGCTAGCCGAGAACTGAGTCTGTGTGTTTTTTTCCCTCGAGTGCAGATCTGTCCCAGCAGGAAAGCACGTCGCTCTCGGTGAGTTCTCCCCTTCGGGATCCCCCAGCAGCTCCCTCAGCCCGGGCTGTCCTGCCTGCCGCCTGGCTCAGCCCGTGCTCTGGCTGCAAGGGTGCCCCGACTCTCAGTCAGGAGGCCAGTGAACATCGTGTTTAAAAACATGTGCTTTTTCCTGGCCCGGTGGCTCAACTGCTAAGAGTGACTCCCTGTACATCAAAAGGTTGTGGATTCGCCCTGACTGGTTTGGCTCAGTGGATAGAGCATCAGCCTGTGGACTGAAGGGTCCCAGGTTCGATTCCGGTCAGGGGCATGTACCTTGGTTGCGGGCACATCCCCAGTAGGGGGTGTGCAGGAGGCAGCTGATCGATGTTTTTCTCTCATCGATGTTTCTAACTCTCTATCCCTCTCCCTTCCTGTCTGTAAAAAATCAATAAAATACATATTTTTAAAAAAAGGTTTGGGGTTCGATTCCCGATCAGGGCACATACCTGGGTTGCAGAGTTTTTCTTTCTTTTCTTTTTTTTTTTCATATATTGTCTTTATTTTTATATATGTATATTTTTACTGATTTCAGAGAGGAAGGGAGAGGGGGAGAGATAGAAACATCAATGATGAGAGAGAATCATTGATTGGCTGCCTCCTGCACACCTCCTACTAGGGATCGAGCCTGCAACCCGGGCATGTGCCCTTGACTGGGAATCGAACCTGGGACCCTTCAGTCCACAGAGTGACACTCTCTCCACTGAGCCAAACCAGCTAGGGCTGTTTTTCTTTTTTCTAATCTTTATTGATAAAAGTATTACATATGTCCCCTTGGGTGGCAGGTTTGATCCCCGGTTGGGGCCTGTATGGGAGGCAACCAATCCATGTTTGTCTCTCCCTCTCTCTCTCTTCCTCCCTCCCTCCTTTCCACTCTCTCTAAAAAAATCAATGGAGAAAAAAGAAAGAAAAATGTAAAACGCTGCCTGCTGGGACTCTGCCAATATAGAAATGTCCTGGAGCTGTGCTGTCCGCGACCACAGCCCTCCGCCGCGTGTGCTATCACACGTTTGAAAAACACCTCCTCGTGTCTTTCCAAATTTAATTTAATTTTAATTCATTTACATTTAAGCAGCCCTACGTGGCTCAAGGCTACCATATTGGACAATTCATTCTAATTGCCCATGTGGCCCAGACGGCGTGGCTCCGTGGTTGAGCAATAACCTGTGAACCAGGAGGTCACAGTTCGATTCCCGGCCAGAGCACATGCCTGGGTTGGGGCTCAATCCCCAGCGTGGGGCGTGCAGGAGGCAGCTGCTTCATGATTCTCTTTCATCATTGATGTTTCTCTCTCTCTCTTTTCCTGCATCTCTAAATTAATCAATAAAAATATATTTTTTTAAAAAGCAGTAAATGTCCATCTCTTTCCCCCGAAGACTGAAGACCCCCAGGAAGGGCCGGGTGCTGTTGGAAACAACAAGACACCGTCCAAGGCAGTGGCAGCTTCTGACCCGGCCGAGGACCCCCCGGGATCTTGTGACTGCGCCACGTTGAACGTGTAGGAGGCTGGCCGGAGCCTGGAGGAAGGACTTCTCCCCGGGGAGGAGGGATTTGGGTTCAGGTGGCTGAGACGACTGGACATAAATCCACACCACTCTGTGTCCTCGGCACATAATCCATACTAATAAAATTAAGTTTTTGGTATATGTGTGTTTTTTTCCAAATATGTTTCTATTGATTTGAGAGAGAGGAAGGGAGAGAGAGAAACATCCATTGGCTGCCTCCGCACGCCCCCTACTGGGATCCAGCCCACAACCCGGGCATGAGCCTGGAACGGAACCTGCGACCTCTTGGTCCATGGGACAAGGCTCCACCAGCTGACCCACACTGGCCAGGCAAAAACAAGGTTTTTTTCTTACTGTTGCCACTCCGCCCAGAAGTTACCGGCCCTGACCGGGTGTCTCAGTTCGTTGGGGCACCCTCCCATACACCAAATGTCTGCAGGTCCATCCCCGATCAGAGCACGCACAGGAGGCAACCGATGGGTATTTCTCTCTCACATTGATGTTTCTCTCTCTCTCTCTCTCTCTGGTTCTCCCTCTCTCTCTCCCCCCTCTCCCCCCACCTCTCTCCCTGGCCGGCGTGGCTGTTAGTTGGAGCGTCCTCGTGTGCAACAAGGTCTCTGGTTTGATTCCTGGTCAGGGCACATGCCTAGGTCTCGGGTTCAGTCCTGAGTTGGGGCTCGTGTGGGAGGCAACCGATGGATGTTTCTCTCTCTCTCTCTCTCTCTCTCTCTCTCTCTCTCTCAGTAAACATACCCTGGAATGAGGATTATTCTTTTAAAATCCACCCCCACCCCCCACCCTGCCGTGGGTGGGTGGGAGGTAATCAACCAGAGACCTTGTATGCATATATGCATTACCCATGGACACAGACAATAGCGGGGTGAAGGCCTGGGGCGGGGGGGCTGGAGGGAGTCAATGGGGGTGGGGGGGCATTTGTAATACTTTCAGCAAAATATTTTTTTCAAAGCCTAAAAAATATAATACCCCCCCCAAAAAAAAGGGAACTGAATCATGTAACCAAATTAAGGAAAAAAACAAGCTAGAGACAGCCTCAGACCACTGCCTCCTGCACTCAAACACCATTTAGCGTTTTCAGTCTCCTGTCTCCATTTATTTGCGTTATTATTGTTATGAAAACCAGCTGTGCCTCCGAGCAGGCCTGCAGCCGTTCCTGACTATTCCAGGCTTACGGTCTTGCTGAACGCTGAGGGTGAGGTTTTACTTCCTGGATCCATTTAGGGAAAGATAATAGCTTTGGAAGATGCTAGAAAGCCAACTCACAGAAGGTTTAAACACAGAATCCCCCTCCCCCTCAAAATAAATCCAGTGTCTCTCCTGCCTTTCACTTATAACCCGGAGGACACCCGAGTGGCTGAGGAGACTGTCTGCTCATACCATTACTACAACAAACACACAAGAACAGCCCCACGCCCTCACCGGTTGGCTCAGTGGATAGAGCATCAGCCTTCGGACTGAAGGGTCCCAGGTTTGATTCCGGTCAAGGGCATGTACCTTGGTTGTGGGCACATCCCCAGTAGGGGGTGTGCAGGAGGCAGCTGATCGATGTTTCTCTCTCATCGATGTTTCTACCTCTCTCTCCTCTCCCTTCCTCTCTGTAAAAAAGAAAAAATCAATAAAATATATATTTTTTTTTAAAAGAACAGCCCCCAGGTCTTATCTTCAGCTAAAGCCTACCCATCTTATCAGGAATAACGACAGAGGAGCTGGGGCTCCTGTGGGAGGCAACCAATTGATGTTTCTCTCTCTCTCTCTCTCTCTCTCTCTCTCTCTCTCTCTCTCTTTCAATAAACATAGCCTGGGGTGAGGATTATCCGTCCTTGAAGAAATGACTAATACATGACAGACAAAACACCCAGAGAAATCAGAGAAGGGAAATCAGATGCTGTGAATCAAAGGAAATTAATTTTTTTTAAGTCTTACCGATAACAGAGGCCGAGCCCACCTGAAACCCGGGTCTGCTGGCTCCTGGAGCAGAGCGGGGCAAACTTTTCCTGCAAAGGAGCAGAGAGAGCCGCTTTCCCGCGTCTGTCGGCCTCCGATTCTCCTCGCCTCTGCGGCTGCAGCGTGAACGCAGCTGCCGCTGATGTGTGAACAAGTAGGTGCGGCTGCCTTCTAATAAAACTTTATTTACAGACACAAGTGGCGGGCGGAATTGGCCAACCCCTGCCCTAGAACAGTGCTTTGTTGAAATCTGCACGAATTGCCAGAATAAGAATTTCTTTTGAGAGCCAAATTTTTTAAACTTAAACTTCTTCTAACGCCACTTCTTCAAAATAGACTCACCCAGGCCGTGGTATTTTGTGGAAGAGCCACACTCAAGGGGCCAAAGAGCCGCATGTGGCTCACGAGCCGCGGTTTGCCGACCACTGAGTTAGACCATCATCCTGATACGCCAATGCTGCGGGTTCTATCCCTGGTCAGGGCACATACAAGAATCAACCAATGGGCCTGGCCTGTGTGGCTCAGTGGGTTGTCCGGGGCACCAAAAGGTCGCCATATTGATTCCTGGTCAGGGCGCATACCCTGGTTGCGGGCTCAATCCCCAGTCAGGGTGTTATATTGTAAATCAGAAGATGCCTTCATCAATAAGCCAAATTTATGTGGAGTCCTGTTCATTTCGCTAGCGCTAGCTGGCCCAGAGGAAATCTTGCTTCTCAAATTCTGGGGCCCAATATGGTGGAAGTCTCCCTTATTTATATGTTGTTCAGCTCTTCTTCTTCTTTTTTTTTTTTTTTTTTTTTCCAAATTTGGAATGAGACTTCTGGACCTTCTGAGAAAAAGTCCTGTGTGCTGGGACATGCCATGAGACCATATCTCAAGGCCTGGCCTGGCGCCAGGACTGACAACTCTGTCTGGGGCATAGTTTATGGCCTCTCTGGAATGGGGAGTAGTCTTATTTTCCCTGTTATTTAAGCAAGCAAATGTTTACAGAAGCCAGAATAGCAGGGTTAAGATTTAAACAGCAGTTTTTACCCAAGATGGAGGTTACTATGCTTCAAGGGGCGTGAGGAGGCATCCGATTGAGGTTTGGCTCTCACATCGATGTTTTTCTCCCTCTCCCTCTCCTTTCCTCCCTCTGTCTAAAAATAAATTTTTAAAAATCTTTAAATAAATAAGACACAGGTGCAAAGATGACTGATGAAGAACTTCAAAAGAGCCCTAACCGGCTTGGCTCAGTGGATAGAGCGTCGGCCTGCGGACTGAAAGGTCCCAGGTTCGATTCCGGTCAAGGGCATGTACCTTGGTTGCGGGCACATCCCCGGTGGGAGGTGTGCAGGAGGCGGCTGAATCGGTGTCTCTCTCATCGATGTTTCTGACTCTTTATCCCTCTCCCTTCCTCTCTGTAAAAAAAAATCAAATAAAATATAAAAAAAAAAAAAAAAAAGAACTTCAAAAGAGTGACCTTGGAGCACAAAGCCCCAAACACAGGGTCCCCTTCTGAGCGGGAGGTCCCGTTTGCACCGGGTGGGGGTGTCCAGGGACCCGGGGTGTTGGCACCCACTTCACCCAGAAGCTCCCAGGAATCGCACCTCTGGGAGGAGCATCCTCTCCTCACCAGCCCCGAGTTGGCAAGGTCATGTCGGGGAGCAGCAACGCGGGGGTGGAGTATCTCTCAGTTCCTCCTGCCACGGAAGTCCTTCTCTCTGAAACGTGGGAGCTCCCGGGACCATCTGGCTCACCATGTGGAGGAAGCGGTCTTTCCTGAGAAACACGGAGATGACTCAGGCAGCATCCGGGAAGCGAGACCAGGGACAGCGCTGACAGCTTTTTTATTTTTTGGATTTTTTTTTCTTGCTTCTAATTGCTTCCAAAACTCAGCCTCCCTTCCCCCCTTGCAACTTCCTTGAGCCATCATTCCTGGCACCAGCTGGTCTGAGAAGGGATTTTGGTTCTCATCACGATGGCTTGACACGTATCTGGTGACTGAAACTGATGACTCTGGCCCGGCCGGCGTGGCTCTGTGGTGGAGCGTCAACCTACAAACCAGGAGGTCACTATTCCATTCCCGGTCAGGGCACAGGCCCGGGTTGTGGGCTTGATCCCCAGTGTGGGGCGTGCAGGAGGCAGCCGGTCCATGATTCGCTCTCTTCATGGATGTTTCTATCTCTCCCTCTCCTTTCCTCTTGAAATGAATAAAAGTATATATTCAAAAAAATAAAATAGATGACTCTAATAGAAATCATGTATGGGCATCCAGCCTCATATTCATCCTCCTTAAATTAGGATACTAAGGCTTTAACTTTTTTTAAAAAACACGTCACCCGAGGATATTTTCCCATTGATTTTTAGAGAGAGTAGAAGAGAGGGAAAGACAGAGAAATATCGATGTGAGAGAGACACATCAATTGGTTACCTCCTGCCTGTGACCGGACCAGGGCCCAGGCTGGGAAGGAGCCTGCAACCGAGGTACATGCCCTTGACCGGAATCGAACCTGAGACCCTTTGGTCCGCAGGCCAACGCTCTATCCACTGAGCCAAACCGACTACGGCCGTGGTCGGCAAACTCATTAATCAACAGAGCCAAATATCAACAGTACAACGATTGAAATTTCTTTTGAGAGCCAAAATTTTTAAACTGAAACTTCTTCTAACGCCACTTCTTCAAAATAGACTCACCCAGGCCGTGGTATTTTGTGGAAGAGCCACACTCAAGGGGCCAAAGAGCCGCATGTGGCTCGCGAGCCGCAGTTTGCCGACCACTGGACTAGGGCAAGTCTTTGATTTTAACACAGCAATTCCTGACCATTTACTTTCTGAAATCATGAACACAGTAGCAAGTAGAGTCCAGGTTTGTTTTCTTTCCACACGGGGCATGCCGAGAAGAGGCCAGGAACCAGGGGAAGAGAGAGTCCTTGATTTTTAGACAGTGTTGGATATAAGTCCCGGGTTATGTGAACTTGAAAGGTTTCTTTAAATCTCTGGAACTCCATGTCCTCCTGATAGACAGACAGATAGCTAATAGTGTGGGAGGCAGCTAGACAGACGTGAGCAGAGCAAGGACAGTGGTCCAGGTTCAGAAGGTCACCTGGGTGGAAGGCCCCAGATGCCTAGCAATGGACAAGTGTAGGGTGGTGATAGGTCTGATCAAGCAATAGAATCAATACCCCCTCCACTGGGAAACTGACCTTTAGATCACTTCACAACCGACAGCCCCTTTCGCTTAGACCACATTCCATTTGCTAAGACCAATAACTTTCCCCTCCGGACTTACCCAGGATCCGGATCCACCCAGAGAATTTCCCGCTGAAAAAGCCCACCTAGAGTCTTTTAAAATCTCCGACTTTGGGGGCTCAGCCCATCTGGTTTCCAGATGACCTAATCCTATATAATAAAAGCCTACTGCCCTTGCTGGTTTTGCTCAATGGGTAGAGCATCTGCCTGCAGACTGAAGGGTCCCAGGTTCGATTCCTGCCAAGGGCACAGGCCTGGGTTGCAGGCTTGATCCCCAGTAGGGGGCGTGCAGGAGGCAGCCAATCAATGATTCTCTCTCATCATTGATGTTTCTATCTCTCTCTCCCTCTCCCTTCCTCTCTAAAATCAATAAAATATATTTTTTTTAAAAGTGGCAGAAAAGTCAGAAAAGTGATTGCAGACTTGCTAATTTTTCCATTACTTGAATAGTGGAATAAACTTCTACTATTTATTACCCCTTAAAAAAAAAAACCCTACTATGCTAAGTGTCCAGTTGTCTGTTCAACCAATCAAAGTATAATATGCTAATGATATGCTAAGGCCCCCAACCACTCACTATGACATGCACTGACCACCAGGGGCAGACACTCCAACCAGTAGGTTAGCTTGTTGTTGGGGTCTGGCCAATCAGGACTGAGCAAGCTGGTCTGGCACACCCTGGAGCCCTCCACGGTCTCTCTCCAGCCCCAATCGTGCACCAGTGGGGTTCCTCAGCCTAGCCTGTGCCCTCTCACAATCCATGACCCCTTGGAGGATGTTGGAGAGCTGGTTTCAGCCCGATCCCGCAGGCCAGGCCAAGGGACCCCACTGGTGCACGAATTTGTGCACCAGGCCTCTAGTAAATGTATAATTCTTTACCACTTTGGCCTCAGGCATACCTCCTTCGGTGACCCTAACTGGTGGAACCTCACCCCCAGGGTGACCTTCCCTCTCCTAGCATATGGCTGCTCCAGTGGTGTGGACCCCTGACCTTTCCTCCCTAGAGACAACATCTAGGCCTCCATTGTGTTTCAGCTCCAAGACAGGAAAAGCAGCAAAACCAGACAAGCAACAGCACGGCTGACCTCAGGACCAGCTGCCCTGGATTAGCACCCCTGCCCCGGCGCCAACCAGTCAATCAGTGGGGACCCCGACCCTGCAAGGACACGCCTGGAAAGCTGCTGGGACCTCCCCTAGAATCTCCGCCCTTAGCACCCTTAGGAGGATCCATCGCGCACCCCTCCCCTTCCCCATCCCCCCGGGCACCTCACCTTTACCTTCCTCACTGCTAAGCTCCAAGGGTCCTGCTTTTGCCCCTGTAACTTGTTTCCTCCGCCCATTTCTTCTAGGAATTACTTCTCCTGCCTCTGCGGTTCTCCAAGTCAATGTTCTCTTCTCCTTTGAGTCTCGGCTCTGAATTCTTTCCCAGCCAGAACTCAAGCACCGAGGTTGCTGAACCCAGGTCTGGTCTGACCCCACCCCAGGCTCCGAGTCTCCATTGGTTGATTGGCCGGCACCAGGGCGGGAGGTCATTATCTAATGCAGCTGGTCCCGAGGGCAGCCGTGGCATCACCTGTCTGGTTTTGCTGCTTTTCCGGGCCTGGAGCTGGCCACACCTAATGCCCTTCCCACCACCGCCAACAATAGGGTTGCTGTGAGCAGCATGACCAATTGTCCCGGGATTCCCAGCATATGGGAACGAGGAGTTTCCCGGGACGTGGAAATTTCAGGGCTAAACCCGAGCCGGTTCCAGGCCCCTGGGAATGAGTTGGTCACCCCGGTTGTAAGCATCTCCATTGTAAAGGTGTAGATAGGATCATTAAGGGGGATCGGAAAACCAGTTTCCTCTTCCCCCACCCCCGTGGTCGGCAAACTGCGGCTCGCGAGCCACGTGCGGCTCTTTGGCCCCTTGAGATTTTAGCAAAGGCCAGCTTAGGAGTGCCCTAATTAAGTTAATAACAAGGTACCTACCTATATAGTTTAAGTTCAAAAAATCTGGCTCTCAAAAGAAATTTCAATCGTTGTACTGTTGATACTTGGCTCTGTTCACTAATGAGTTTGCCGACCACTGCCCCACCCCATCAGACCCACCGCACAGGTTTCCTTCTTTACCTGATTCCCTGGGGGACACCGAAGGCAAGTCCGGAGTCCCTCAGGTATAATGACCTACCAGCACTGTGGGTTTTCTTTAGTCACAGCCCAGTCCCTGAACTGCTTTTGGCTGGCAGCGAGGGGCTGGGTCAGCTTTGTCTTCATCTCCCCACCGGAGCCGCTCCGCTTCCTCCCCTTCTCTCCCCAGGCTGCAGTTTTCGCCCCTGCGACCCGTTCTCCAGCCGGTAAATGCATGTCCTCCCCTTGGACACCCAGGACCAACGCTTCATTGGGCATCCGCAGGTGCAGTTCCGGCTTCTCCCTGCAGGGCTCACCTGCCGCCTCCAGGTGGCGCTCGTTGAAAGGCTGTAACAGCTGATTCATTCAACCTCATTCTCTCTCTCTCTCTCTCTCTCTCTCTCTCTCTCTCTCTCTCTCTCTCTCTCTCTCTCTCTCTCTCTCTCTCTCTCTCTCTCTCTCTCTCTCTCTCTCTCTCCCCCCCCCCCAGTCCCTCCTCTCCTCTCTCTCCAACCTGTCCCTGAATGTCTTCAGACCCGTTAGCCACAATATTGTTTTTTCTTCCCCACAATACTTAATGTTTTTATTAAATCTATTGGGACGCAATCCTTTTTAAAAAATACTTTTTATTGATTTCAGAGAGGAAGGGAGAAAGAGAGAGGGAGAGAGAGGAACATCAATGATGAGAGAGAATCATTGATCGGCTGCCTCCTGCACGCCCCACACTGGGGATCGAGCCCACAACCCAAGCATGTGCTCTTGACCGGAATCGAACCATGACCTCCTGGTTCCTAGGTGGACGCTCAACCACTGAGCCACGCCGGCCAGGCTGGGACACAATCATGATCCCTTAAGACGTTTCAAACATGAGCCAGACCCCGTGCTTCTCGGGGCCCTGCACCTCACCCTGTATTAGGTATTGAACGGTCTGTGGGGGGCTTTCCCCGCCCGTGGAGCTGGAGGTGAGAACCGGTCATCCTGGCCACACTCCTACGTTGATGATTCCGAGTGTAGAGTAGGTGGGTCTTCAGGGCACTGTTTTAAAATTATGTTCCAAAAAGTTTGAAAATGTATATGAAAAGGGTGGGAGGATAGATTTCAAGCATCTTTTATTTTAGTACAAATTGGCAGCTACAAAATAGCCATGGGGATGCAAAGTACAGCTCAGGGAATACAGTCAATAATCTATATATAGAAGAGTCTAAGTGACCATCGCACCGAACCGACGACCGAACAGGCTTCGTGGAGCAACCAGGCTGGCAGAGGGGTTAGTGAGGGGTGACCAAACGACCAAGCAGCAGGCTGCGTTGGGGATGACCAGGCCAGCAGGAAGGGGGCAGTGAGGGGAAACCAGGCCAGCAGAGGGGGGCAGTGAGGGGTGACTAGGCCGGTGGGGGGGCAGTTGGGGGTGATCAGGCATGTGAGCAGTTAGGAGCCAGTGGTCCTAGATTGTGAGAGGAATCCCGGATTGGAGAGGGTGCAGGCTGGGCTGAGGGGACACCCCACCCCGGGCACAAATTTCATGCACCGGGCCTCTAGTATTGTAATAACTATGGATGGTGCCAGGTGGGGACTAGACTTATTGGGGTGATCACTTTGTAAAGTATAGAACTGTGTGTCTGACTGTGTGCTGTACACCTGGCACTGATATAAACTAATATTAAATGTCACCTATCATTGAAAAGTTAAAAATTATTTTAAAAGAAGCTTCTGCCCTAACTGGTTTGGTTCAGTGGATAGAGCCTCGGTCTTTGGACTGAAGGGTCCTGGGTTCGATTCCAGTCAAGGGCATATGCCCAGGTTGCAGGCTCGATCCCTAGTGGGGGGCATGTGGGAGACAGCAGATCCATGATTCTCTCTCATCATTGATGTTTCTATTGCTCTCTTTCTATCTCTTCCTCTCTGGAATCAATAAAAATATGTATATTAAAAAAAAAATAAAAGAAGCTCCTATTTTGCTTCACTACAAAGAAATAAAGTGAAGAGATGCTAGTTAGTGCTTTGATGAATGATCCCACAATATGATGTGGCTCCAGGTACTTGTCTTTGAGGGGCCTCTAGTCCCTCCTCCCACTGCTCAACCAGAAGCTGGGCTCATGGCTAGCCAGTACAGCGGCGGTGGCAGGAGCCTCTCCCGCCTCTGCAGCAGGGCTAAGGATGTCCAACTGCTCCCAAACTGAGAGAGGGCACAGGCTGAGCTAAGGGACCCCCCCACCAGTGCATGAATTTCATGCACCAGGCCTCTAGTAATGCTATAATATTTACATCATAGAATATGTGATAATATCTATATAATACAGTAGATAATATCTATGGAATATAATGTTATAATACTTATGTAGCCCTGACTGGTTTGGCTCAGTGGATAGAGCATCGGCCTGCGGACTAAAGGGTCCCAGGTTCGATTCCGGTCAAGGGCATGTACCTTGGTTGCGGACACATCCCCAGTAGGGCGTGTGCAGGAGGCAGCTGATCGATGTTTCTAACTCTCTATCCCTCTCCCTTCCTCTCTGTAAAAAATCAATAAAATATATATTTTTTTTTAAAGAGAGAGAGAGAGACTTCACTTGAGTCCCAGGTGGGCAGGCTATAAAAAATAAAAATAATAAAAATTAAAAATAATAATAATAATACGTAACGTGTTGGAGTATAATATATAAATTTATGTTACATGTGTTATATTATAAATATTACATAGATGTTATCACCTATTATGTTACATTATATTTGTAAACAAGCACATATTCTGTATTTTAACTATTTTTCTTTTTTTAAATATATTTTTTATTGATTTCAAAGAGGAAGGGAGAGGGAGAGACAGAAACATCCATGATGAGAATCATGGATCGGCTGCCTCCTGCACGCCCCCTAGTGGGGATTAAGCCTGCAACCCGGGCATGTGCCCTTGACTGGAATTGAACCAGGGACCCTTCAGTCTGTAGACCGGTGCTCTATCCACTGAGCCAAACTGGCCAGGGCTTTTTAAACTATTTTTCAATGTTGAAGAGATGTTGCCTTCGGGAGGTAAGAGATGAGCTTCAGCGCTTCCTATCTGGTGCAAGAATTCCAGCTGTGATTTCTGAGTTGAAATCCCCTCCCTGGTCCCCCGCGGGCAGGAGGCTGACATTGGGCCTGAGGGGCTCCAATACTCGACCCCCCTCTTCTCTCCCGGGGACTGCTGGTGCCGGTCTTATTCCGGCTCCTGCACAATCTGTTCACACCCAGTGTGTTCCCTGAGGCGACAGACGCTCCCCACCGCTCTCCCCGCCTGCTTCCTGCTTCCCAGTCCTCCCCGTTCGCTTTCTCGTCCTATTCCCACCAACAGCCTCCTCAAGGCTCCCTGGGCTTTTCCTATCCCGCGCCGCACAACTCCGGCAGCCCCTCCCACTCCCCAATCCTAAAGCCGTGTCCACATTGTTTTTTAATCCTCACCTGAGGATATTTTTCCCATTGTTCTTTAGAGAGAATGGAAGCAGGGGGGGGGGGTGGAGAGAGAGACAGAGAGAGACAGAGAGAGACAGAGAGAGAGAGAGAGAGAGAGAGAGAGAGAGAAGCACGGATGTGAGAGATACACAGCCATTGCTTGCCTCCTCCCCGTGCCCTGACCAGGGCAGGGATTGAACCTGCAACCGGGTACGTGCCCTTGACCAGGAATCGAACCCATGACCCTTTGGTTGCAGACTGATGCTCTAACCACTGAGCAACATCACCCAGGGCGTGTCCACGTGGCTTAGCTACTTGGTACGGCAGCATCCCATTTCCGGGAACTACAATCTGTGTTCATCTAGACTCTAGACTCCGTGGTCGGCAAACTGCGGCTCGCGAGCCGCATGCGGCTCTTTGGCCCCTTGAGGGTGGCTCTTCCACAAAATACCACGGCCTGGGCGAGTCTATTTGGAAGAAGTGGCGTTAGAAGAAGTTTAAGTTTAAAAAATGTGGCTCTCCAAAGAAATGTCAATCGTTGCACTGTTGATGTTTGGCTCTGTGGACTCATGAGTTTGCCGACCACGGGTCTAGAGCCACCATAACAAAACGTGACAGACGGGGTGACTCAAACTACAGAAATGTATTGTCTCACGGTTCTGGGGGCTGGAAGGTCGAGGTCAAGGTGTCCGAGGGTTGGTCTCTGCTGCGGCTGTGCGGGAGGAGCCGTTCAGGCTCGTAGATCCCGCCTTCTACCCAGTCACCCTCTGTCTTGGACTTGTCTGTGACCTCAGCTCCTTGGCTTGCAGAGACACGAAGTACCCAGGTGACCTCGTTTTAATTTGATTGCCTCTGTAAAGACCCCCACCCCAAATATGGTCACGTTCCATTCTGGCTGGGTAGCACAGTTGGTTAGAGCATCGTCCAGATACATGAAGGTTGAGGGTTCAATCCCTGGTCAAGGCACACACAAGAATCAACCAATGCCCTGGCCGGTTTGGCTCAGGGGATAGAGCATCAGCGTGCGGACTGAAGGGGTCCCAGGTTCGATTCCAGTCAAGGGCACATGCCAGAGTTGCGGGCTCGGTCCCCAGGAGGGGGCGTGCAGGAAGCAGCCGATCAATGATTCTCTTTCATCATTGATGTTTCAATCGCTCTCTCCCTTTCCTCTCCTTTCTGAAATCAATAAAAAAAATTTTTTAAAAAATCAATCAATGAATGCATAAATAAGTGGAACAAATCTCTCTCTCTTCCTCTTTCTCTTTCTCTCCCTTCCTCTCTCTCTCTAAAGTCAATAAATAAAAAATTTAAAAACAAACAGCCCAACTGGCATGGCTCAGTGGTTGAGCATCAACCTATGAACCAGGAGGTCACAGTTCAATTCCCGGTCAGGGCACATGCCCAGGTTTTGGGCTCGATCCCCAGTGTGGGGCGTGTAGGAGGCAGCCGATCCATGATTCTCTCTGATCGTTGATGTTTCTATCTCTCTCTCCCTCTCCCTTCCTCTCTGAAATCAATAAATATTTAAAAAACAAACAAACAAATAAGGTCACATTCCGGGGTCCAGGGGGTGAGGACCCCAACACATCCATTTGGAAAGGACACATTCAGCCCATAGCAACGTTTGTGTTCTCAGTTTAGAATTTCCCATCAGCCTCGATGGGTCCATGGACATGTGGCTACATGTGGCTTCGGGGCTGACAGCAGCGTGTAGCGTGTTTCTGGGGGGCAGAAGCATCCCTTTTCTCTGCCCCAGATGCGCCATCCCCCCACAAACGGACTCCCACTCAAAGCTGTTCCATTTCCAAACCTTTAATCCCAAATCAGACCACAGTGAGGCCAGACCCAGACATTCTCCCCTCACCCCACCCCCACCCCATGTCTCCAAACTCTGGATTCGTCAGAAGGCTCTCCCACAAATGAATGCCTCCAGATCTCAGACATGAATAGGTCCCACTCCCTCCCCACACCCCCTGACCTCCTCTCCCACCCACCCCCGTCCCTAGTTACCCCATCAGGTCCTCACCAACCTCCCCTGGGGACCCTCGTTTGCAAAAAGCCTCTCCCCACCCCACCCCAAAGCGGCCCAGATTCAGCCACGGAGGAACACGTATGTACAGAGGAAAAGGCGAGGGCGCGAGACGGGTCTGTGAGACAATCCGGACCCCGGAGCCAGGAGAACAGCTTCTCCAGGACGTGGGGCAAAAGATGCTGAGGGGCCCCGGCCGGTGTGGCTCAGCGGATAGAGCATCAGCCGGAGGACCAAAGGGTCCGGGGTTCGATTCAGGTCCAGGGCATGTCCCTCGGTTGCAGGCTCCTCCCCGGTCCTGGGCCCTGGTCGGGGTGCATGCAGGAGGCAACCCATCGATGTGTCTCTCTCACACCGATGTTTCTCTCTGCCTCTCCCTCTCCCTTCCACTCTCTCTAGGGGTCAGTGGAGAAGTGTCCTCGGGTGAGGATTCACAACAACAAGGTTCTGAGGGGACAGAGGATCAAGGAGGGTTTGCAAGGAGCTGCAGAAAGCACAGGGGTGCCTCTAGGGGGCCGTGGGCCCCTGCTTGGGGCAGAGTGAGCTCCAGGGCCAGGGCGGCAGGGTGAGCAGGAGGAAGCAGCCGCCCCCCAGCAGCAGGACCAGGCTGGCCCCCACGCCGCAGCCCAGGGACCAGGAGTACTCGTAGGTCAGGGCTGGGGCCGGGGGCGGCTCTGGGCTGACCCTCTGGACCAGGGCTCGCACGGAATGCCGGAACACCTCCAGGCTGACCAGGAGCAGCAGGCCTGCGGGGAGAGGAGAGACGAGGTGCTCAGGCGCCGGGGAACCCCCAACTTCGGTCTCCGTATCTCCTCAATGCACCCCATCCCAGGCTCCTCAAACAAGAAACCTGAGGGACCACCCCCCCCAAGCACCCTCTCATTCATTCATTCATTCACTCATTCAACAACCACTTAACTAAGCACCTATTACATAGCAGATGCGATTTTGGAAGCTGGAGAGAAAGAAGGAAGAATAAGTGTGAGAGGCAGAAAGTGGGTGCCTGGGGCCAGGGGGCGGGAGCGGGAGTCGGTTTCTAAGGGGACAGAGTTTCAGCTGGGGAAGACTGAAAGGTTCTGGAGCAGCCCCTGGCTGGGTGGCTCAGTGGGCTACAGCGTCATCCTGATATACCATTTCGGGTTCGATTCCCAGTCAGGGCACATACAAGAATCAACCAATGGCCCTGGCAAGTTTGGCTCAGTGGCTAGAGCGTCAGCCTGCGGACTGAAGGGTCCCAGGTTAGATTCCAGTCAAGGGCACATGCCCAGGTTGCAGGCTTGATCCCCTGTAGGGGGCGTGCAGGAGGCAGCTGCCCAATGATTCTCTCTCATCATTGATGTTTCTCTCTCTCTCACCCTTTCCTTTCCTCTCTAAAGTCAATAAAAATATATTTTTTAAAAAAAGAATCAACCAATGAATGCATAAATACATGGAACAACAAATCTCAATCTCTCTCTCTCTTTCTTTCCTCATCAGTCACACCCCAGTAAAGTTGAAAAAAACAGTGATGGTGGCCCTAGCCCCGTGGTCGGCAAACTGCAGCTCGCGAGCCACATGCGGCTCTTTGGCCCTTTGAGTGTGACTCTTGCACAAAATACCACAGCCTGGGCGAGTCTATTTTGAAGAAGTGGCATTAGAAGAAGTTCAAGTTTAAAAAATTTGGCTCTCAAAAGAAATTTCAATCGTTGTACTGTTAATATTTGGCTCTGTTGACTAATGAGTTTGCCGACCACTGCCCTAGCCGGTTTGGCTCAGTGGATAGAGCGTCGGCCTATGGACTGAAGAGTCCCGGGTTCGATTCCAGTCAAGGGCACATACCTCGGTTGCAGGCTCTGCCCCAGCCTGGGCCCGGGTTGGAGCTCGTGCAGGAGGCAACCCATCAATGTGTTTCTCTCCCATCCATGTTTCTCTCTGTCTTTCCCTCTCGCTTCCACTCTCTCTAAAAATCAGTGGAAATATCCTCGGGTGAGGATTAAAAAAAAAAATAGTGATGGTGAATCACAAAATGAAAAGAAAGGCAGTCAAGTTGTAATGCAATTTGATCTTAGAAAGCAAGGGAGGGAGAAAAGGAACAAGACAGACAAAGACCCTGACCTCCTGGGGCTTGTGTTCTACTTGGAGGAGACAGGTAGGAAACAATGCTTGCAGGAGGAGCCAGTGAGGACGTCAACAGATAAAGCAGCAGGCAGGTGTGGTGGGACAGTGACAGGGCGACCGAAACCCAGCTCCTGCCCCCTGCAGCCCTTCACCTATCAGCCGCCTCCGGCATGCTCCTGACTGGGGATCCAGCCTGCATCCCAGGCATGTGCCCTGACCAGGGATCGGACCACCAGCCTTCCAGTGCCCGGGTCAACACCCAACCAACCGAGCCACACCAACCAACCGAGCCACACCAGCCAGGGCGAGAGGGAATGTTTAAATGATGATGATGGCTTTGATGGGAATTCACCCAACCTTGAACTACTGGCTCAGAGAAATCTTTACTCACTGCCCGCCAAGCAAGGCACATCCAGGGCCATCCGTGGCCTGCCAGCTGCCACGCTGCAGCCTCCACAGTAAACACACGAGAAGACAAGATAATTTCAGAGAGTGAGGTATGCTGGGAAGGAGTTGAAAACAGGGTGAGGGGAAGGGGAGTGACATCCAGGGGGTGGAGCAAGGACTTTAAATAGTGTCGGTCAGGAAAAGGCATCTCGGCTGAGACACGAATGAAGGATGACAAGAAGCCAGCCAGGCGTGAAATGAAGTTAGGGCTCTTCCGAGCAGGGGGAGCAGCTGGGGCGAAGGCCCAGGGTAGGATGGGGCAGAGGGAGTTTGAGGAAAAGAGAGGAGGTCAGTGTGACCAGAACAGAGAGTGGGGAGGAGGAGAGTGGTGGGCAATGGGTGTGCAGAAGTGGGCAGGGGTCAGGTCACTTAGGAACGTCTTTTTAAAAATATATGTATATATTTCTATTGATTTCAGAGAGGAAGGGAGAGGGAGAGAGAGAGAAACATCAATGATGAGAGAGAATCATGGATGGGCTGCCTTCTGCATGACCCCCCCACTGGGGATCGAGCCCACAACGCGGGCATGTGCCCTTGACCGGAATCGGATCTGGGATCCTTCAGTCTGCAGCCCGACGCTCTATCCACTGAGCTAAACCGGCTTGGGCCACTTAGGACCATTGGATGGTCATCCATGGTCATGGGTTCCAGCTGCCTCCCCTCTCAGATCCTGGAGCCTGGCCCCAACCTCAGTCCCTGACCCTCCTTCCTCTTGGTCCTCTGCTTCTCCCAGTTTCCCCGATGTTTTTGTTTTGTTTTTAAATATATTGTTATTGATTTCAGAGAGGGAGAGAGAGATAGAAACATCAATGATGACACAGAATCATTGATCGGCTGCCTCCTGCATGCCCCCCCAATGGGGATCAAGCCCACAACCTGGGCATGTGCCCTTGACCAGAATTGAACCTGGGACCCTTCAGTCCGCAGGCCGACAGTCTATCCACTGAGCCACACTAGGCAGGGTTCCCCCATGGTTTTGAATCAGGGGCCTGGAGCATGCATCCGGGAGTCTGTGCACCATGGTTCAGGGACCTCCTGAGCCCTTCCCGGCCCCGCGCAGCTCAGCATGAGGGCGTTGAAGGTGGAAAAGCATCTGGACAAAGAGGAGATGCTGCCCAGTCCCCTTCACGCCTTCGCTAGTTCCTGCACCTTTCATTCATTCGACAGATCTTAATTGAGCTCTCCTTATGAAATACTAGAGGCCCAGTGCACGAAATTCGTGCACAGGGGTCCAATCTGAGACCCCTCGAGGGATGTCCGACTGCCCGTTTAGGCCCGATCCCAGTAGGATGGGGCCTAAACGGGCAGTCGGACATCCCTCTCACAATCCAGGACTGCTGGCTCCCAACTGCTCACCTGCCTGCCTGCCTGATTGCTCCTAACCACTTCTGCCTGCCAGCCTGATCACCCCCTAAACACTCCCCTGCCAGCCTGATTTATGCCTAACTGTTCCCCTGCCAGCCTGATTGCCCCTAACTGCCCTCCCCTGCAGGCCTGGTCACCCCTAACTGCCCACCCTTGCAGGCCTGGGTCCCCCCCCAACTGCCCTTCCCTGCAGGCCCGGTTGCCCCCAACTTCCCTCCTCTGCCGGCCTGGACACCCCTAACTGCCCTTCCCTGCAGGCTTCATCACCCCCAATTGCCCTCCCTTGCAGGCCTGGTCCCTCCCAACTGCCCTCCCCTGCTGGCCATCTTGTGACAGCCATCTTGTGTCCACATGGGGGCAGCCATCTTTGACCACATGGGGGCAGCCATCTTGTGTGTTGGAGTAATGGTCAATTTGCATATTACTCTTTCATTAGATAGGATATACAGGAGACTAACAGAGGCTCCCCCCGGAAGGAGAGATGGACAAAAACCAGGTAAATGTCCTGTGGTGGGCTGAGCCGCATCCTATAGTTGGTGGTGGGGCCTTTAAAGAAATAAGTTAAAATGAGGTCATTCGAGTGGGCTCCAATCCAGGGTGGCTGCTGCCTTTACAAGAAGAGATGAGGACACAGACAGGCACACAGGGATGACCACGTGAGGACACATGGAGAAAAGGGCCATCTGCAGGCTAAGGAGAGGGGCCTCAGGGCTTCCAGCCTCCAGGGCTGAGAGAAAATACATTTCTGTTGTCAAGCCACCCAAGGTCCAAATCTCTTTTTTTAATTATTAAATTTACTAGAGGCCCATTGCACGATATTCGTGCAAGAATAGGCCTTCCTTCCCCCGGCTTCACTCCCAGCCGCCCAGGAGCCGGCAAGTTCCCGCTCCCAGCCCACCCGGGAGCCAGCAAGTCCTCGCTTCTGTCCGGAGCTCCGCTCCTGTAGCTCCCTCAACCGCCCCCCCCTCCCCCTCATAGCAGGTGTCCCACCCCTCCAGCCCACTCCACACCTGCATATGCAAATTAACCCGCCATCTTTGTTGGGTTAATTTGCATACTCACTCTGATTGGCTGCGGGCATAGCGGAGGTATGGTCAATTTACATGTTTGTCTATTATTAGGTAAGATTGGCGTGACATTGGTTAATAGGATCATATAGGTTTCAGGTGTGTATTTCCATGTTACAAGATCTGTATATTGCACTGTGTGCCACCCCACAAAGTCAAATCATCTTCCCTCACCATATAGTAGGCCCCCTTCACAGCCTCACACACCAGAGTGCTTGGAGACCCTCCAATTCCGAGCCAACAATGGGGCTTAGAGCTCTCATATCTGAGCCTACTACCAGCCCTTGTGCCTCCTGGCATGCAACAGTGCTCGGAGACCTCTCAACCTCCCAGAATGCAACAGTGTTTGGAGACCTCTCAACTTCCCAAAATGCAACAGTGCTTGAGGACCCTGCCTCCCAGCGTTCAACAGTTCTCGGAGATCTTACCACCCATTACGCAACCCAGCATGCAACTGTCCTTAGAGATCCCACCTCCCATCGTGCAACAGTGCTTGGAGATCCTACCTGCCAGCATGCACAGTTCTTGTAGACCATACCTCCCAGCATGCAATGGGGTTTAGAGATTCCCACCTCCCAGCAGGCAACAGTGCTTAGGGATCCCCCCACCTCCGAGCGTGCAGTGTCCTCAGTCTGCAGGCTCGCGCGGGGCCCTCACCTGAGAGGCCGAAGCAGATGGCTCCCACTCGGACCAGGAACTCTGCGCCTTTGCTGAGCACCATGATGATGCAGAGGCACCCCAGGGCCATGACTGTCAAGCCAAGAACCGCTATCACCGCGGCTGCCAGATTCATCTCTGCGGGGGGACAGGGAGGAAAAGGAAGAACATGGGATACAGAGAGTGGGCAAACCCCCCCACAGGGAGCCAGAGCCAGGGAAATGGGAGATTCGGGACTAGAGGAGAATGTGCCAGTAGAAGCCCATCCAGTCCAATGGTTGACTTCTGTTGAGGGAGCTGAGACCCTGACAGGACCTCAAGTCACACAGCAAAGAGGGGACAGATCCGCACTAGAAGGAATGGGAAGGACCAATGATTACTTCCGGTCTGGTCACCACCTGTTTACAGGTGAGGAGACTGAGGCAGTGGGCGTGGGGGTGACCATGAAGGGGGTATGTACCGTGGCCACTTCCTGGATGGAAAATTCTGGTAAAGTCACTGAACCTCTCAGCCTCAGTTTTCTCCTCTAGAAAATCAGGATCCGATTCCTTATTGGGCCCGGCTTGCGTAGCTCAGTGGTTGAGCATAGACCTATGAACCAGGAGGTCAGGGCACATGCCCAAGCTAGGGGCTCCATCCCCAGTGGGGGGCGTGCAGAGGCAGCCAATCAGTGATTCTCTCTCATCATTGATATTTCTCTCTCTCTCCCTTCCTCTCTGAAATATAATAAAAATATATTTTAAAAAATAACAGCCCTGCCCTAACTGGTTTGGCTCAGTGGATAGAGCGTCGGCCTGCAGACTGTAAGGTCCCAAGTTCGATTCTGGTCCAAGGCCTGTACCTTGGTTGTGGTCACACCCCCAGTAGGAGGTGTGCAGGAAGGAGGCAGCTGATCGATGTTTCTAACTCTCTCTCCCTCTCCCTTCCTCTCTGTAAAATATCAATAAAATATATATTTTTTAAAATAATAAAATAAATAAAAATAAAAAATAACAGCCCTAGCCAGTTTGGCTCAGTGGATAGAGCATTGGCCTGGGGACCAAAGGGTCCCGGGTTAGATTCTGATTAAGGGCACATGCCTGGGTTGTGGGCTTGATCCCCAGTGGGGGGCGTGCAAGAGGCAGCCAATCAATGATTCTCTCTCATCATTGATGGTTCTATCTCCCTCTCCCTCTCCCTTCTTCTTGGAAATCAATAAAAACACATATTTAAAAAAATGGAAAAAATATCCTGGGTGAGGATTAACAGCAACAACCACCTGAGTTTCCCAATCACACCTGCCACCCTCCAGGTGCTCAGCAGCCACCTGGGCCCCGGGGCTGCCACACTGGGCAGCGCAGACACAGGACACTTCCATTCGCCCAGAATATTCTGTGGGAGAAGCTGCTGTGGAGCCTGAACCCTGCCTCTGCCTCTCCGCTTCCTGGGAAAACAAATTTAACCACTCACGCACATCCGTTTCCTCAGCTGGAAGGCTGAGATAAAGCCCCCGCCTGCAGGGTGGGCCAGGACGGCGCTCCTATAAATGGACCGCCCAGCACCATGTCTAGCATGTGGTAGATGCACATTTGTAAGATGTTCAAGTATACCACGCACAGCCCTGGCTGGTGTGGCTCAGTGGATAGAGCGTCAGCCTGTGGACTGAAGGGTCCCGAGTTCGATCCCGGTCAAGGGCACATGCTCAAGTTGCAGGCTCAATCCCCAGTAGGGAGCGTGCAGGAGGCAGCCAGTCCATGATTCTCATCATTGACTAGAGGCCCGGTGCATGAATTCGTGCATGGATGGGGTCCCTCTGGGTGGCCTGCAGGGATTGGGCTGAAACCCGTGGTCCAATGCTCCTGCAGCTCCTACCTGCCACTCCCGCTCATCCCGGCCCCACTGTGCCTGCTGCGGGCTCGCGCCCAATCAGTCCTGATTGGGAGAGGCTTGTGCTGCTGCGGCAGCACTTTCCAGCCATGAGCCCTGTGTCTGGCGCCCTCCAAAGGGGAGTTGCCTATGGGAATGGGCTGAAACCAGCTCTCTGACATCCCCCAAGGGGTTCTGGATTGCAAGAGGGCACAGGCCAGGCTGAGGGACCCCACTGGTGCACAATTGGGCCAGGGAGGAACCGCGGGAGGGCTCCAGGTCGTGTCTGGCCCATCTCTCTCAGTCCTGATCAGCTGGACCCAGCAGCGAGCTAACCTACGGGTAGGAGCATCTGCCCCCTGGTGGTCAGTGCACATCATAGTGAGCGGTTGAGCAGCCTTAGCATATCATTAGCATATTACGCTTTGATTGGTTGGTCAGTTGTTCTGCCCTTCAGTCTATTTGTATATTACCCTTTTATTATATAGAATGTTTCTATCTCCCTCTCCCTTCCTCTCTGAAATCAATAAAAATATATTGAGGGGGGGAAATAAAGTACCATGCACAGAGAGGGGCTGTGACTTGCCCAGAGTTGCACAGTGTGTGGCAAAGGCAGAGCCAGGGTAGGAGTGTCGGGCACAGGGCCCTGCAGAACCATGACCCTCCTGCCACCACTCCCTGCAAAGTGGGACCTCCCCGGGACATAGGAGCTGAGCCCAAGCCTGCCAAGAACCCCTCCAATGCGGTCAGCATACCCCCACCCCCCGGGCCCCACCGCGGGGTGACAGGCTCTCACCTTTCTTTGTGGTCCTATGGAAGATGTGTGCATTCTCCCCCGTGGTGAAGAATTTAAAGTAGGTGCAGTTGGTTTCTGTGGGAGCAAGGGAGAGAGAGCAATAAGGGGGGTGATGCCAGGGGGGACCCTCATGTACGTTCAGGGCTGGATAGTAAACCTAGCTCACAGTAGCCTGAGATTATGACATGAGCATCCCCAATAAAAATATGACAGAAGAGCCCTGGTCGTTTGGCTCAGTGGATAGAGCGTCGGCCTGCGGACTCAAGGGTCCCAGGTTCGATTCCGGTCAAGAGCATGTACCTTGGTTGCGGGCACATCCCCAGTAGGGAGTGTGCAGGAGGCAGCTGATCAATGTTTCTCTCTCATCGATGTTTCTAACTCTCTATCCCTCTCCCTTCCTCTCTGTAAAAAAATCAATAAAAAAATATATATATATACATTAAAAAATATGAGAGAGGAGAAAAATGATGCTCAGTAAAAGCCACCTGTTGTCACACAGCTTATTCGGAGCTGGGATTCCAATACGGAGCTTTTTAAATATTTATTTTAGGGAGAGGGAAACATCGATATGTTATTCCACTTATTTATGCATTCATTGGTTGATTCTTTTATATATATATATATATATTTTATTGATTTTTTACAGAGAGGAAGGGAGAGGGATAGAGAGCTAGAAACATCGATGAGAGAGAAACATCATCGACCAGCTGCCTCCTGCACACCCCCTACCGGGGATGTGCCCGCAACCAATGTACATGCCCTTGACCGGAATCGAACCTGGGACCCTTCAGTCCACAGACCGATACTCTATCCACCGAGCCAAACTGGTTTCGGCCATTGGTTGATTCTTGTATGTGTCCTGACTGGGGATTGAACCCAGAACCTTGGTGTATTGGGACAATACTCTAATCAACTGAGCTACCTGGCCAGGGCCAGCATAACTTTTATGTGTATGGGAAACCAGCACGTTGTGTGACTGGCTCTGTTGCGGTGTGCTGGCACCAAGCCTGTGCTGTCTTTGAGGTGTGCCTGTGCTAATCTTTCTGGAAGACAGACTTTATGAAGTGAAGTACATTTCTACCCTACAACCACCTATTTTACTTCTGGGGATACACACAGACAAAAACCATGTGCAGGGACATATATGTTTACAATAACAGGGAGTCCGAAGACTAACCGAAAGCAACCTACGAGATTTGAGAAATAAAAATAAAAATAGCCCGGCTGGCGTGGCACAGCGGTTGAGTGTTGACCTATGAACCAGGAGGTCAGGGTTCGGTTCCCGGTCGGGGCACATGCCCGGGTTGCGGGCTTGACCCCCAGTGTGGGGCGTGCAGGAGGCAGCTGATCCATGATTCTCTCTCATCATTCATATTTCTATCTCTCTCTCCCTCTCCCTTCCTCTCTGAAATCAATAAAAATATATTTTTAAAAAAATAAAAATAAAACCAGGACCCTGGCCAGGTAGCTCAGCTGGTTAGAGCATCGTCCAGATACACCAAGGCTGCAGGTTTGATTCTCGGTCCGGGCACACAACACACGAATCAGCCAATGAATGCATCCATAAGTGGGACAGCAAATCTCTCTCTCTCTCTCCCTCTCAAAATCAATCAATTTTTTTTTAAAAAAAACACATTAAGAGCTGAGTCAGGAAGAAATGAAATAAAAGAATAATAACGTAAAATAGAGCACAAGAAGAATCTTGCAAAGGCTGATAATGACTTTGTGACATACCCCGGGGAGCATGATTCATCCAGCTCTGTGTACTGGAGGTCCAAAACCCTAAGCTTTAAAAACAAACAAACTGCCCTAACCTGTTTGGCCCAGTGGATAGAGCGTCGGCCTGCGGACTCAAGGGTCCCAGGTTCAATTCCGGTCAAGGGCATGTACCTTGGTTGCGGGCACATCCCCAGTGGGGGGTGTGCAGGAGGCAGCTGATCGATGTTTCTCTCTCATTGACGTTTCTAGCTCTCTATCCCTCTCCCTTCCACTCTGTAAAAAATCAATAAAATATATTTTTAAAAAACACACAAAAGAAAACACAAACAAACCCACTTTCCAAACTGCGTTTTGCAGCCAGAGCTTCCTGCAGAATTCACTATTCTAACTTCCTTATGCTATAGGCGAGGAAACTGAGGCACGGAACGGGAGGGGAGAGGTAGAGACTAAGAGTTGGGGGAGAGTCCGGAGGGGGGGCCTGGCAGCCGGGGGAAATGGGAAGGGACTTTCCAGACTGAAGGGGGATGTGGAGGTGACACATGTAGGAGCTGCTTCCGCAGCACCCGGCTCTGCCCTGGGCACTCCGCATGCGCTAACTCGTGAATCCACAGGGCAACCCTGGGCATGGTGACCATCGCCCCCGTTCTACAGGAGAGAAACACGAGGAGAGGTAAACTGAGTCAGGTGAGGTGGGACACGCCACCCGGTGGCCTGAGGGAAGGAGGGGGCGTGAGATGTCCCATCGGGAGCAGTGGCGGTCCTCACGGTTCAGTTAGGACCCTGTTGTCTCGGTCAGTGGGGGCACTGGGCCACACCCACAAGGGGACTGGGCCGTCCCATCTAGCCAGCGTGGTACATTGTTCCGGGACAGTGTGAGGTGTCTGGCACCCCGTTCACTAACAACCTAGGACATCTTGTCTCTGACCCCAAAGGATATGGCACATCCCATTTGGAAAAGAAAATCAATAAATTAAAAAAAAAAAATTGTTTTGAAAAGAGATGTGCCCAGCCGGTGTAGCTCAGTGGTTGAACCAGGAGGTCACGGTTTGATTCCCGGCCAGGGCACATGCCCGGGTTGCAGGCTCGATCCCCAGTAGGGGGCGTGCAGGAGGCAGCCGATCGGTGATTCTCTCTCCTCATGGATGTTTCTCTCTCTGTCCCTCTCCCTTCCTCTCTGAAATCAGTAAAATATGTATATGTACTTTTAAAAGGTAAGCATTGCCATCAAAATCAACACAGAGATGGGAGTGACCCCATGGTAGGTGGGGGTGGGGGGGGACATCTCCTCAGGACAGTGAAGGTAACATTTCCTGGGAAGCGGGGGGAGGGGGGAGTGAGGGGGGTGTCCGGGGGTTGGGAGAGGTGAGGTGAGAGCTCCATTTGGGGGAATCAGTAGGTGGGAGGGAACAGGCATGATTCTACTTGGGTCAAGGCTGTCCATCTCCCGGGCCCGCGGGGTGGGGTGCAGCTGTCTGGGTGGGGGTGCAGGTGTCTGGGAGTGGGAAGAGCAAGCTGACACCAGGAACCCAGACACTCTAGGGGCACAGGCTGTGTGTGGGCACGTGCACAGGGCACAGGCTGTCCCCGGGGTGTGGGTGTTTCTGGGGAACGCAGGCTGCTGAGGGCGCCAGCTGTGTGTGGAGTCAGGCTGGGTGTCGGCCGAGGCCACGTGTGGAGGCACGGGCTTCCCTAGGCTCTGTGGGGGGACACAGGGGTCTGGGATCACAGGCTGTACCTAGGCACTGGAAGTCACAGGATGTTCTGGGGCACAGGCTGGTCTGGGGGTACAGGCTGGTCTGGGGGTACAGGCTGGTCTGGCGTACATGGTGGTCTAGGGGTACAGGCTGGTCTGGGGGTACATGGTGGTCTGGAGGTACATGGTGGTCTAGGGGTACATGGTGGTCTAGGGGTACAGGCTGGTCTGGAGGTACATGGTGGTCTAGGAGTACAGGCTGGTCTGGGGGTACATACATGGTGATCTAGGGGTACAGGCTGGTCTGGAGGTACATGGTGGTCTAGTCTAGGGGTACAGGCTAGTCTGGGGGTACAGGCTGGTCTGAGGGTACAGGCTGGCCTGAGGGAACAGGTGGGTCTAGGGGTACAGGCTGGCTAGGGGAATAAGATGATTTAGGGCTACAGCCTGGCCTGGGGCACAAAGCTAGTCTAGGGGTGCAGACTGTTATGGGGGAACAGGCTGGTCCAGGGGTACAGGCTGGCCTGGGAACAAGCTATCTGGGGTACAGACTTTCTCTCCTACAAGGTTTGTGCCTGGAGCAAAGGCCACTGGGGAGCACGGGGTGGTGTGGGCTCGGGCTGTTTGAGGGTGCAGGCTCCCTCCCCGGGGCTCGGCTCCCTGGGGGCACAGTCTCCTCCCGCCGGGCTCCGGGCGCCTCACCTCCGGGCAGCTGGGCGGGGCCGCAGGTCCGCCGGGCGGCGGGCACGTCCTCCTGCCACAGGCGCTTCACGCACACCTTCCAGAGCCCCAGGTAGGCGGCGTCGCACACGGCGCTGTCGTTGGCCTTGAAGGTGTTGAGCTCCACCCAGAACTCGGTGCCCACGGCCAGCACGGCCAGCGTGGCGCCCACGGCCGTCAGCAGCAGCGCCAGCTTGACCTTGCCCTCGCGCTCCGGCGACAGCCCCGGCTGCCCCGCGCCCCGCCTGGCGGCCGCCCCCCGCCGCCGGTCCTCCTCTTGCATCAGGAAGTTGGACCACATCATCGTCCCGGCGGCGGGCGGGCCGGGCGGGCTGGGGCGGGGCTGGGGCGGGGGGCTGGGGGGGGAGGGGGAGCCCGGGGGTCTCGCAGGCGCTGGGGGGGGGGGGGTGCTGTTTCCACGGGACTATAAAACAAGGAACCCCTGAGTCTCCCCGGAACCTCACATGGGGGGCCAAGGGTGCCTCTGCGTCTCAGGAGAGAAAAAACAAGGCCCCCCCCACCCCGCCCCGCCCCGCCCCCCCTCTGCACACACACACCCTGGGGAACCCGCCGCGGCTCAGGGAAGGGCCTGCGTTGCCACAGAAACTCAGCAGAGACGTGGGGCCCGGAGCGAGATCGGGGCGCCCAGGAGGGGGCTCCGGAGGCCGGAGGGCTCCGAGGGGCTGCTCCGCCCCCGCCCCCTCGGCCCGGATTTCGGGGTGCGCAGGAGGGGACGCTGAGCTCCTCGCGTTAGAAAGGAGGCGCCTGTTGGCTTCTCTGAGGCTCGGGGTCGGGGGAGGGTGTAGCGGGGAGGTCAGCCCGCCTTCTGGGTCTCAGAGAGGCAGCGGGGACACCCCCGCCCCCCCAACATTCACACAAGGGAGCCACAGAGTCCTGGCTGGGGTTCAGAAAAGGGGGACCTGCTGGAATCAGAGAACAGACTCCATCCGAGGTCGGCACTGGGGCGGAGGGCTCCCCGGGGGCTCAGAGGGGGACCCCCCCCCCGGGGGGCTCAGACCGAGGGGGCGCGCCCCGCGCTGCGGCTCAGCAAATGGGGGCAGACACTCCCCGCGGTGGAAGGACAGCGGGACCCGGAAGGGACTCGGCGTCCCCTCCGGCTCGCGGGGCTCCCCTCCCCCGGGCTCCCAGGGCCTGCCGGGCCGGGAAGGCTCCAGGCTCCGCTCCAGGCCGGGCGCCTCCCGCAGGCCTCCCGCCCCCGGCTCCCGGGCAGGGACCCCGCTCCTCGCCCTCCTGCCTGGGCGCCGCCCCAGCTCCGCGATCCTCCGCACCGTGCGCTCCGCACCGCCGCCCGCCCGGCCGCCGCACCCGCGCCGCTCGCCGCGGCCTCGCCCCCGGCCGCCCACCCCCACCCGCCCGGCTATTTCGGGCTCGACCCGTAAATAACACCCGCACCTGTCGCCGGGCGCCTGTTGCCATAGGGATCCCGGGTATTTTAAGGAGCCGTGGGGCGGGGAGGGGCGGGGGCCGGGTCCCGACCCGGCTGGAGCCCGAAGGCACATCCATTCCCTTAAGGGGCCTGCGCGGGGGCCGCGGGTCCCACCTCCCGGGGGCGGGAGAGGGCGCAGGGCGGGGAGCCGGGATTTTCGATTTGTGGTCTGAACAGGGAGCCGCTGGGGAACCTGGACTGCTGGATCCGAGGGAGGAGGGCTGGGGGCCTGGGCTCCTGGGTCTGAGGGAGAAGGGCTGGGGGCCTGGGCTCCTGGGTCTGAGGGTGGAGGGGCTGGGGGCCTGAACTCCTGGGTCTGAGGGAGGAGGGTCTGGGGCCTGGACTCCTGGGCTGAGGGGCCTGGGGGCCTGGGCTCCTGGGTCTGAGGGAGGAGGGGCTGGGGGCCTGAACTCCTGGGTCTGAGGGAGGAGGGGCTGGGGGCCTGGACTCCTGGGTCTGAGGGTGGAGGGGCTGGGGGCCTGAACTCCTGGGTCTGAGGGAGGAGGGTCTGGGGCCTGGACTCCTGGGTCTGAGGGAGGAGGGGCTGGGGGCCTGGGCTCCTGGGTCTGAGGGAGGAGGGTCTGGGGCCTGGACTCCTGGGTCTGAGGGAGGAGGGCTGGGGGCCCATGTCCTTGGGTCTGAGGGAGGAGGGGCTGGGGGCCCATATCCCTGGGTGTGAGGGAGAAAGGGCTGGGGGCCTGGGCTCCTGGGTGTGAGGGAGGAGGGGCTGAGGGCCTGGACTCCTGGGGTCTGAAGGAGGCTGGGAGCCTTGACTCCTGGGCCTGAGGGAGGAGGGCTGGAGGCCTGGATCCCTGGGTCTTGAAGGCAGAAGGACAGAGGCCCATGCTGGGGTCCTCAGCTCCCGGGGTGGTAGAAGGATCAGGGCCGGGGAGAGCTGGTTGCTGGGAGCACAGAATCAGAGCCGCAGTGGAGTTTATTAGCCGGGGCACCCCAGGACTTTCCATGTAGTTTGCTCCCCGGGGGCAGGGAAGGGGCAGCCCGTGGAATGGCCGCGGGGCCTGGTCTTCACCCTTTCACCCCCGCCCTCAGCCCGTGTGCGGACGGCCCAGGGGGGACCCACCTTTGCCAACAGCTCTGCCTGCGGTTGGCTGCTCCAGTGGCAGGTGGGCCTGGCCTTCTCCGTGCACCTGCTCTGGACGCCACGGCGCCCTTTATCACTTCAGGGGAGCACACATCGCCCTGGGGTGTGACCCTGTGCGTCTGTGGGCTCCCCCAGCCTGCGGCCAGGCCTGGGTGCTCGGGGAACTCACCTCCTGGCCCTCAGCACAGCCCAGCCCAGGACACAAATGTGCATTAGGCCAGGTGAATGAATGAATGAATGAATGAATGAGCAAATGGATGGATGGATGAATGAATGAATGAATCAATGAAGTGTGATGGGGACACACAGACATCCCCTCCCAGGCCTGGGAAAGGGCCCCCGTCAGACCACAGCCCCCTCTGCTCTGAGATGTAAGCCGGGCTGGGGGTGCCCGGAGGCCTCAGGAAATTGCTTAAATGAATGAGTGAAAGCTGTTTCTTCCCTCGGGTCCCGAGGTCTTCGGAGGCTCCATGGGTGTGCTTGGTGCTGGCAGCAGCCTGGATGGATGGCGCAGGGCAGGGCAGCCCTGGGGCAGTTCGCCTGTCCCGAGTCCGTGTCCCCTCCGGCCCTGGGCCTCCCCAAGTTTCTCAATCCATCTGCTGCAACAGCTCCCTCATTTCCGGGTGCACGCTGTCCCCCATCTCCCAGTCTCTCCTTTCACAGGAAGGGTACGCACTTTCTTTGGTATGGAAGTCCCTGTCACGTTCACACCAAAGGATGACCTGGTTTCCTTGCCTCCACCCTCCCTCCCTCCCCCCTCCCTCCCTCCTCTCTCCCTTCCTCCCTCCTCCCTCCCACCTTTGTATGGCAATGTCCTCTTATCAAACCAAACAGTTGCTTTGGGGGGTTTCCCTTGTTTTCAGTAGCTTGGCGGGGTTCCTCCTGGTCTCTTCTCACCCCTCTACCCCCCTCTGACCCGGATGTGGATGCCTGTGCCCCCCCTCCCGGCTAGGGTCGCTTCTCTTGTCCGCATCCACCTCCTTCGTCACCTAACCCAGCCTCATGACATTCCGTGTCTCCTCTATGCTGACCTGTCCAAAATTTATATTTCTAGCCATGACCTGTCCCCCAGCTCACATTCCCCACTGGCGACCTGATAGGCCGGCTTGGGTTTCTCACAGGCATCTCCACGGGATGCTTGGTTCCTCCACCCCAATCCTGACTCCTGCCCCTGTGACCCCCGGTGTGCACCCCGTGGAGGGTCCCTGTCCTCCTTCACTGGTCTCTCCCCTTCTCTGCAGCACCCAGTTCATTTACGATCAGTTCTGCCTCCAGAATCCCGTTCCTCGCCATCCTCGCCGACCCCTCAGGGGTCCCGGCCACCAGCAGCCTGACCTGGACAGGGACAGCCGCCCCCTGATGCCTCACTGCCCCCTTCACTCCTACCTCCCCTCTCAGCATGACAACGTGGTTCTCTTATTTTGTTGTTTGTTTTTTAATTTTTTCAGAGAGGAAAGGAGAGGGAAAGATAGAAACATCAGTGATGAGAATCACTGACTGGCCGCCTCCTGCACGACCCTCACTGGGGATCGAGCCCGCAACCTGGGCATGTGCCCTGCCTGGGGAATCGAACCGTGACCTCCTGGTTCATAGGTTGACACTCAGACCATTGAGCCACACGGGCCGGGCTGTTATTTATTATTTTTATTTTTATTTTTTAATATAATCATGTGCCTGTGCTCGGCCCGTGGAGTCCAGACATCAGGTTCGTCCCCCCCGGGGGCTCAAAGGCCCTGTGGAAAGGGCCCCCACCCTGTTCTGACCTCACCCTCCTTAACCTGCCCCCCTCCTCGGCCCAGCCAGCCTGGAGTCCTCCGGGGTTTTGCACTGCCTTAGTCCCTGTCCCTATCCTTTCTCCCAACCCCCGTCCCTGTTCCAAGGTGACCTCTGCAGGGGGTCCTCCTCGAGGGCCTGTTCCGTCACCGACACCTCCTCCTGCTTGGCTTTGACAGCAGTTCCCTGTGGCTGACATTCTGTGCGCCCCTCCTGTGAGTCCCAGGAGAGCAGGGCCTTGACCGACCGCCCAGCACGTGCCTCGGGCCTCGCCTGAGTCCCCACATTTCCTCCCTGCAGATCTCAGGGCCTTTCTCTGTGACGCCACCTCCGTGTCTCTGTTTTTGGTGTCTCTGAGCTATCTCACTTCTGATTGGTGCATTTTTAACATTTTTATTTATTTTTTTATTGATTTCAGAGAGGAAGGGAGAGGGGGAGATAGAAACATCCATGATGAGAGAAAATCATGGATCGGCTGCCTCCTGCACGCCCCCTACTGGGGATGGAGCTCACAACCCGGGCATGTGCCCTGACCGGGAATCGAACCCTGACCTCCTGGTTCATAGGTCAATGTGAAACTGCTGAGCAACACCAGCCGGGCTGATTTGTGCATCTTTGTGTCCGTCTCTCCTCTCCCTTTCTCTGCCCTCTCTGGATCTCTTTCCTTTTTCTCTGTGTCTCAGTGACTCACTGAGTTTGGGTCTCTCGTCCTCATCCTTCCTCCCTCATCTCCCCCGCTTCCTACCCATCCCCCACCACTTTTTTTTTTTTTTTCCCCCCCACTATATTTTATTGATTTTTTACAGAGAGGAAGGGAGAGGGATAGAGTTAGAAACATCGATGAGAAACATTGATCAGCTGCCTCCTGCACACCCCCTACTGGGAATGTACCCACAACCAAGGTACATGCCTTGACCAGAATCGAACCTGGGACCCTTCAGTCCGCAGGCCGATGCTCTATCCACTGAGCCAAACCGGTTAGGGCTCCCCCACCTCTTTCTTGCTCTCTGGCCTTTGGACCCTAGAGTCCACTACCCTCAACCAGTTCTGCCCTCTCCTGCAGCAGAGCCCCCTCCCCACCAAACTTGTCTAGAAGCCCACCTCCCCCTGCCCCCCTTCTACTGGTCCCCCTCCAGTCCCGGGGTGGGGAACCTTTTTCCTGCCAAGGGCCATTTGGATATTTATAACATCATCCACTTAATAGAATTCACTTAATAACATTTGTGTTGCTATGAACAGAGCTCTTAGATTTATTGAATTTCAAACCCCGCCTGTGGTTGCCTTGTGCAGCCCGCAGGCCGGACGGCCCCCACCCCTGCCCTACACCAGGTCCTCCCCCTCGCTTTCTGTGTGTCTGACGCTAACCCCACAGCTGGCCTGCCTGGGTCCCCACCCTCCAATCTCTCTCCCTCTTTCTAGTCCTTCCACACAGGCCCCCGAGGGAAGTCCCAACACCCAGCCCTGGTCCTGCCCTCCTCTGTCCCACCCTTTTCTTTTTTAAAATACACTGAGTGGCCAGATTATGATGATCTCTGAACGTGTAATAATCTGGCCACTCAGTGTATATCCTATATAATAAAAGGCTAATATGCAAATTGTCCCCTCAACCAGGAGTTCGACCAGCAGGCAGGCCGGCCAACCACCCATGTCCCCTCCCCCTGGCCAGGCTGGCGGGACCCCACCCATGCACGAATTCATGCACCAGGCCTCTAATATGTATGTATATATATATGTGTATATATATGTGTATATATATGTGTGTGCATATATATATATACACACATATATATATATACACACACACACTGAGTGGCCAGATTATTATGCGTTCAGAGATAATAATAATCTGGCCACTCAGTGTATATTTTTATTGATTTCAGAGAGGGAGAGAATCATGGATTGGCTGCCTCCTACACGCCCCCTACTGGGGATCCTGTGGCAACACAGGCATGTGCCCTAATCTGAATGGAACCGTGACCTCCTGGTTCATAGGTCGAAGCTCAACCACTGAGCCCCGCTGGCTGGGCTGTCCCACCCTTTTTCTGCTGCTCCATGTTACCCAAAGGACCAGGAGCCCCGAGGGCAGGGCAGGGCCTGGTTACCTCAGTCCTCCCAGCAGGACTGAGAGCAGCAGGCCTGGCACCTGGGAGACCTTGGGAAATATTTGCTGAGCCAGTGAGGGGAGGCCATTAAGCACCGTGTCTTCTGCGTCCTCAGTGACCTTCAAACCCACCCTCCCGGCCCCACAGCCCTTGCCCAGCTCATCTGCCCTCCTGCCTCACCCTCCCACAGCTCCCGCCACACCCCAGGGTCCTCTCCTAGCACCCACACTGACCCTGCCTTCTGCCTTCTCTAAGCTCTCCCATATTTCCCCCGATACCCTTAGAACAACACCCCAGCCCCCGAGCCCGGAACTCCTGCTCCTTGGGCTCTGCCTTCTGGCTGCTTCTCTGGGCTGATCCTCCACCCCCACCTTGTCCTTCAGCGTCCCCAGATTATGAGCACTGTCCCCAGGCAGCATGCTGCTTCAGTCCTCCAGGGCTTTGCCCCAGAGCCTCCCTCCCCTGGCAGACTCCTACTCATCCGTTTGAGCCCAGGGCTGGGCAGGGGGACCTTCCCCAGGAAGTTTCCCTAAGTGCTGCCCCCTCCTGGCAGCCGGTCACGCCACATTCTCTTTCAAGGTGCCCAAGGGGGTCCCTGTCCCTGTCCATCACGACACCAACGGCCCTGCCTGGATTGTGGTTTCTGACAGCCTCTCGTTTTCATCCCCAGGATCAACAAGTGAATGGCCGAGCGAGTGAATGAATGAGTGACGCGGATCCCCACGTCCCAGCGCCTCTCCCGCACATCAGACCCTGCGCCTGTGCTTCGGGAAATGTGTGTAATTAACTGCTCTGCTCCCACGAGTGCGAGTTTCCAGAGCCAGCGCAGGTGTTTGATGCTGACTTCCAGCGGGTCTCTGCCTCTCATCTCCGAGTTCCTGCCTCCCCTTTGTGCACCGTTCCCGCTGCTCTCCCGCCGAGCGCCCTTCATTCCTCGGCTCCCCGCGGCCCTCAGAAGGAAATCTAAACGCCCGGCCTGACCTACAAGTCCCTGGGAAGTCTGGCCCTGCCGATGCCTCCCTCCAGCCGCATCTTGTTCCGTCTGCTCACTCGCGACACGCTAGCCTTCCCTGGAAGCGCCTTCCTGCCCCAGGACCTTTGCACATGCTGTTCTCTGGTGGAAACACCCCCCCCCCCCCCCCCAGCGTCACCTGGCTGCTTCTGTCATCTTCTCCGTGTATGCAAAAATAGCCTTTCCTTTCAAACCGGTTCAGTCCCCCCTGATGGAGCTTACTGTAGCATTTCGGGCTGTTCCCAGGCCCTAATTGTAATTTGCCGTTTGTGGACACCATTGCTCGATCAACGCACAAGCTGTTAACTCTATGAGGGTGCAGGGGACCCTGTCCGTTTCCCTCCCTTCTGTAGGCTCGGCGTTCAGCACAATGCCTAGCGCTTCCGCGCACGAATAAATTGCTGGCAAGGACGGAACAAGTCGCTCTCCGGGCCTGTTTATAGCCTTCAGGGCGCCGCCCTGGTACACAGCAGGTGCTTAATAAACGCTGGCGGGATCGTGCACACGGAAAACGTCCACGCCCATGCCTCGTCACTCCGCCTTCCCGCGTCCCCTCTCTTTCCCTGTCTCTTTATAGAGAGCATATATATATATATATATATATATATAGTTTGTAGGTAGAACTATATATTTGTGTGTTATGGGCCCCTCTCCAGGAGTTGGGCTGGGCTGGGAGTCCCTCCCTCCCCCCGCCCCCACATGCACACAGCAAAACATTAAAAAGAAAACATCTCAAAACTGCAAAAAACACCACGGCCCTCCCCCCCACCCAATCCCGCAACAAAAATAAAACACGGCGCTCCCTCGCGCGGCCCCTTCCCTTCCCTTCCTGGCCCCCTCCCTTGGGGTCCCTGATCCGAGGGTGGGGGGGGCGACCCCCCACACCTGGGGAGAGGGGGCGCGGGGGGAAGGCCCAGCAGTCTCTAGCGCGCTCCCGGGGAAGGAGGGGGCGCCCCGACCCCCGGCAGCCTCATTGCACGCGCGCCCGCGCACGCGCCCGGCGCCCCCCCGCGCGCCCCTACACCGGCGTGGTCTTCCTGTTGAGCGTGTTGGTGTTGGAGGCGGCGGCCTCCTTGGCCAGGGTCCCGGGGGCGGGCGCCGAGGGCGCGGGCGGGGCGGGCGCGGGCGCGGCGGGCGGCCCGGTGACCGTGACCGTGACGCCGCCGCCCGCCTCCTTGGGGAAGGCGTTGTGCAGCGTGAGGAAGCCGGACGTCCCCCCGCGGTCCCGCTCGGCGCCCGCCCCGCCGCCGCCGCCGCCGCCGCTGCCGCCCGCGCCCCCGGCCGCGCCGCCGAACGCGCCTCCGCCGCCGGCGCCCGCCAGCCCCGCGGCCACGCTGCCCTTGGACGGGTCGCGGCTGAGCGTGTACATGGAGATGTCCGTGGAGGTGAAGCCGGGGGCCCCGGCGCCGCCCGGAGACACGTCCCGCGACGGCGACGGCTCGCTGGAGCGGGAGCTAGAGCGGGAGCGGCGGCGGTAGCGGAAGCGGTAACTGGGCAGACGGAGGATGGCCGAGGGGCCGCTCCCGCCACTGCCGCCCGCGCCCCCGCCGGCCTTGAGCAGGTCCGAGCGGGACTGGCAGTGCGCCTCGCGGCTGCGCTCGATGTAGATGTTGACGGCCAGCACGCCGATCACCTCGGCCAGGATGAAGGACAGGCCGCCGAAGTAGAAGGACCAGCCGTACGAGTAGTGGTTCTTCTTCTCGTCGTCCCGCTTCGGGCCCGGCTCGCCCGCGTTGGCCGAGATGTACACGATGACCCCGATGATGTTGCTCAGGCCTGGGCGGGGACGGTCAGACTGGAGCCTCGAGGCCACCCCGGCCCCGCCCCAGGCCCCGCCCCCGCCCCAGGCCCCGCCCCCGCAGGCCTAAACTCCTCCCCAGCTGGTTAGGCCCCGCCCCCAGGTAGCCTAGGACTCGCCCCAAGTGGTCCAGACCTCAACGCGTCAGGTCTAACCCCGCCCCTAGATAGCCTAAGTCCCCCCCCCCCCCCCCCCGAGAGTCAGGCCCCGCCCCGGCTGATCTAAACCCCACCCCCAGGTGGTCTAAGGCCACGCCCTTAATGGTTCAGACCCCGCCCCGAATGGGTCAACTTCCATCCGAAACTCCGCCCCAGCTGGCCCAGGTCCCCTCCTTAAGATGCCTAGGCCCCTCCTCCCGGTAGCCCAGGCCACGCCTCACATGGTCCACCTGGGTGGTCCAGGCCCTCCTCTGATGGGTCTAATATCTCCATCACTTTTATACACCTGGGTTTCCCCCAGACCCCAGCCTCTGCTAGTTTAAACTCTTCATGGGATAATCCCGCTCTGACTCTAGGCCCTGACCTTGGCTGATCCTAAAACGCTTCCTTTCAGGATTACCATCCCAGGCTGGGCATCTCTTCTAGGCCCTCCCCTCGCTGGTCTAAAAGTCCTCCTTCTTAGAGCAGGTCCTTTTCCTTCTACACCAGCCTCCAGACTGCCCGACCCCGCCTCTCGCGGGTCTAGGCTGGGCTCCTCCCCAGTCCCAGGTCAAGCAAGCCCCGCCCCCCCCCCCGCCGATCTCCATCCATCCCCCGAAGCACCTGCTGTTCTTTATGCTAAATCCTCCCCATTCTCTGGGTTCCACCAGTTCAAAAAAGCTTTCCAGCACCTCGCAGCACAACTCATTTCGGGTAGAAAGGAAGTCTTGCCCTGGCCGGTGTTGCTCAGTGGATAGAGCGTCGGCTTGCGGACTGAAGGGTCCCGGGTTCAATTCCGGTCAAGGGCACATGCCCGGGTTGTGGGCTCCATCCCCAGTGTGGGGCGTGCAGGAGGCAGCCGATCCATGATTCTCTCTCATCATTGATGTTTCTCTCTCTCTCTCTCTCTCTCTCTCTCTCTCTCCCTCTCCCTTCCTCTCTGAAATCAATTAAAATATAATAATTTTTAAAATTAAAAAATAAATAAGTAAAGGAGGTCTTACTCCCTAATGCGATGCCTCACTCAGAGCTGACTGGAGGGTTTCCCAGGACCAGCCTCTTTCGGGATCCGCCGGGATCCACAAGGCTTTATCCCTTACAGCAGGCTCCTCCCACCTACAGCCGAATCCCTTTCTCCCTCTGCGGCTTGACCTTCCACAGCCCAGCCCTGGCCCCCTATCTTCCAGACCCCAGTTATGCCTCCCGGCCCCAGCGCCTCCCTTCCGTGGACGGAACCCCGGGCTTCGGAACCTAAGCTCCCCGCATCCCTATTAGGCGCCAGACACCACGAAGGCGACACCCACCTTGCCCAGCGGGTGGCGATGGAGTTTGGAGAGAGCCTAGGCAGGCTCCGGGCCCCAGGGGGCGCTCGGGGCAGGGTGGCTTTGCGCGCGCGCGCGCGCACGCACACACACACACACACACACACACACACACGTGGCGACGTGGGTGGGCTGCCCCCTCTCCCTGCCTCTCACCTGCTGCCACAAACAGGATTCCTGCCCCCAGAACGATGTTCCTCTTGGACCTGTAGACCCGGGAGGCCGCCACGCACACGCCCCCAAGCAGCAGCAGGATGGCGCTGAGGATGGGGAAGATGCTGGAGGCCCGGACCACTCCTGCGAGGGAGAAAGGGGAGGAGGGGGAGAGGGAGGGAGGGAGTGAGCGCCAGGGCGGTGGGATGCGGCCGCCTGCGGCCCCCCCCGCCCCCCGCCTCCCCTCTACACACACCCCGCGCGCTGCGCCTCCTGCCCGTGTTTGCGTCCACCTGTCCCTCCCTAGCTCTCCAGTGTTCCCTCTACACCGTGTTCTGGTTATTTCATTCGTTCTCATTATTATTATTATTTTTTTTTACATTTCTCTACTTCTCGGTCTGATTTCCTCTTTTTCTTCCTTCCTCGGTCTATTTTTCTCTCGCCTGGCATTTCCCCCCCCTCCCCTCGTTCACGCTCCATCTCTCTCTCTGAACTTCTCTCGTTCTCTGTGGACCCCTCCCTTGTCTTTTCCCTTCTCGCGCGTTCCTTCCCTTTCTGCGTATTTCTTTCTTTTCTCCAGATCCCTCTGTCAAACCTGTTCATATCTCTCTGCCTGCTCCCCCTTCTGCCTGGCTCCATCTCTCTGGGTTTCTCTTTCCTTTTCTTTCTCTCTTCCTTCCTCTCTCTCTCTCTCTCTCTCTCTCTCTCTCTCTCTCTCTCTCTCTCTTCTCTCCCCCTCCCTCTTCTTGTCTGGCTTCACTTATAGGTCTGGGGTTCTCTTCTTTCTCTCTCCCTCTCCCTCTGCAGTCCTTTCCACCTACCCCAAAACCCTCAAACAGATTTTACGATTTCTGAGCGTTGCGGAAGCCACAGCCAATCACAATTCAGGATTTGCCGCGTTCTCGGGGCGGCTACCAATCGCATCCCAGGCTCACCTAGCCCGCTGCCGGGAGTGGCCAGTCTGCGCACACAGCCCAGGGAGCAGCAGCCAATCCCAGCCCAGAGAGCTACAACGCGGCGGCCAATCATCTCCCGGGATCACCTCTCAGCCCGCCCCAAGGTGAGAGGAGGGGGCTGGGAAGGGACCGCTGGGCCAATCCGGGACCAGAAGATCTCAGTGTCTGGACTTGGATTCGCTAGCAGGCTCGTCTCAGCCTGTCGATCTAACTGCCGGCCCCGCCCCCTCCCCGTTCCCCGCCCCCCCCCGCCCCCGCCCCACAGTCCCCCACATCTGCCCCGGACCCCAACGTACGGAGCAGATACTCCGCGCTGTCATGGTCGTAGTCAGTGTCCTCCGGGAAATGGTTGATCTTCACGCAGACACCTCTTTTCAACCCTAGGGGGGGACAGAGGTGGTGATGTGTGGGGACTTAAGAGTTGGGGGACCCCACAGTTAGAGAAGACTCACCGCTTCCCCCATCTCTCTCTCTCTCCCTCTCTCTCTCCTCCTTCCCTCCCTTCTCTCTCTCTCTCTCTCTCTCTCTCTCTCTCTCTCTCTCTCTCTCTCTCTCTCTCTCTCTCTTTTTCGGAAGACAAACTCCTGGCTCCTGAACCTTTCCCGGCATCTGGGACAAGCTGTCAACCTCTCTGGCCTCATTATCTGCACCAGTATTTTTATTTAATAAAGAAAAAAGAAACACACACACACACACACACACACACACACACACACACACACACACACACAGAACCAACATCCAAAACTCACTGAAAGGCCACAGGACCCCAGCCCTGAACCCTGGGCTGGGACACCAGCCTCCCTGGCCTTCCGTTTCCCTCTATAAAGAAGGCGCTGGTTTCAGCAATGTCATTTGCTGAACTTGAGGAGTCTGCAAATGCGTGGGAAAACGAAGGAGGCTGCCGAGGGGCAAAGGAGACTACATTTCCCATAAGGCCCTACGAAGTCCTGAGTCCAATTGTGGGGAGAGTAGCCTCGGTGATTCATGAGAGTTGTAGTCTCTTCAATCCTGCGCTTAAGGAGAGGGATTGCCGGCGTCTTACCTGGAATCCGCTGGAAGGGGATGGAGTGATCGGAGCCAACAGAGGCACGAAAAGGAGTTATACCTCTAGGGGTCACTCAGCCTCACCCCCTTCGTCCACCCCAGAATGCTACCCTCAGATCCTGGACCTCACACCCTTTAGGAACCTAACATCCCATATTTGAGGACAGTTCCTGTTCTAACACATAGTTGGAGACTCGTATGTAAATTAGCATAAATATAAATACACGTTGTTTCCTTGATGCTCCAGGCTCCTTCCAAACTCCAGGCTGTGAAACAGTCCACTCACATCGTCACTGATGAAAACTTACCCTGCAAGTGGGCAGCTCACGCGCGCCTCCATGAGGAAGCGGTCCCTGGGCTGCGCATGCGCACATGCATTCACGCCTCCCACTCAAGTTGGGTCCAGTTCCTCCTCTGGGGTGCGGCGCCCCCTGTGCTAGTACCCTCTTTCTGGCAAGCATGGGGATGATTTCTGAGTTTCTTCAAGGGGTCTGATTCCTCCGTGTGTCTCTATCATTACCTGGTAAAGGGAGGCCTCAAGAAATGGGTGTCGAATGAATGAATGAAGAGTGAATGAATGAATGAATGAATGATAGCAGAAGGCGAGATTGGAGGCAGAAGATGAAAGGAAGGAATGGGGATAAAGACAAGGACTGGCCCTAACCAGTTTGGCTCAGTGGATAGAGCGTTGGCCTGCAGACTGAAGGGTCCCAGGTTCGATTCTGGTCAAGGGTATGTACCTTGGCTGCGGGCACATCCCCAGTAGGGAATGTGCAGGAGGCAACTGATCGATGTTTCTCTCTCGTCGATGTTTCTAACTCTCTATTCCTCTCCCTTCCTCTCTGTAAAAAAAAAAAACAATGAAATATATTTAAAAAATAAAAATAAAAAAAGACAAGGACTGGGAGGGAGGAATATAAGGCAGTGAGTAATTCCGCTAAGAGCTAACATTGTTAAGTGGTGGATGGACTCATCGGAGCTCCCCAGAGCCCCATGAAATAGGTAATGTTATTGGTCTCACGCAGCGGCCAGTCATTGGGAATCAGAGTCCCACTGCTTGATAATGAAGCCCGACTCTGACATGTCCTTAGTCGGTGACCTTGCTGGCATTACTTAGGTCAATTTGCTTCAGCTCCTCAGCAGATAAAAAGCGGGAAATAAGACCTACCTCACGGGGTTGTTGTGAGGATTTAATTCAGGTAGAGATTTAGCGCTTTGCCTGAGTCACAACGAAGTGCTCAGTCATGATCAGCCGACATGCCCATTGTCCGGATGAGGAAACAGAGGCACAGAAAGGGTTCATCAATTCACAGCTGATGGGTGGTGGGAACAGATCCAAACACACAGCAGTTTGCCTTACTGGAATGTAAGCATACGGGCGGTTCACCCCTCTGTCCCCAGCACCTACCTCGCACATAGTGAGTGGCTGGTGAATATTTTCATGAAAGAATGACTGAATGGGCCAACAAGCACTAAAAAGGTACTCAGCATCACTAATCATTAGGAAAATGCGGATCAAAACCACAATGAGATACCACCTCATACCCATTAGAACAGCGACTGGGGAAAACACACACACACACACACACACACACACACACACACACACACACAATAACAAGAATTGGCAAGGATGTGGAGAGACTGGGACCCCTGTTGGTGGGAATGTAAAATGGTGGAGTTGCTAAGGAAAATAGTATAGAGTTCCCTCAAAAAAATTAAAAACACAATTACTGTGTGATCTAACAATTCTCCTTTGGGGTATAGACTCAAAATAATTAAAAGCAGGGTCTCTAAAAAAATGGGCACGCCCATTTTCCTAACAGCATTGTTCACAAGCTCAAAAGCAACCGGAGTGTCCAGCAATGGATAAATGGATAAAATCTGGTATATACCTTATTATGGGATGTGTTATTCCATTATACATCCAATGGAATATTATTCAGCTCTGAAAAGGTAGGGACTTCTGACCTATGCTATAACAAGGATGAACCTTGAGGATATTATGCCAAGTAAAATATGCCAAACACAGAAAGACAGATACTGTATGATTCACTTCTATGAGGTACTCAGAGCAGACAAATTCAGAGACAGTGGCTCAGGGAGAGGAAATGGGGAGTTATTGTTTAATGGGGACAGAGTTCCAGTTTTACAAAATAGTAAGAGTTCTGTGGATGGATGGTGGTGATGGTTGCACAACAATGTGAATGTACTTACCGCTAAACTGTATAGTTAAAAACGGTTAAAATGGCCCTGCTGGTGTGCTTGGTGGTTAGAGCACCCGCCCATGCACCAAAGGGTCATGGGTTCCATTCCCGGTCAAGGGCAAGTACCTGGGTTGCAGGTTTGATCCCCAGCCCTGGTTGGGATGCATGGAAGCAACCAATCAATGTGACTCACATCAATGTTTCTCTCTCTCTCCCTCTCCCTCTCCCCTCCTTTCTGCTCTCTAAAAAAAAAAAAAATCAATGGGAAAAATATCCTCAGGTGAGGATTAACAACAAGAAAATAATGGTTAAAATGATCAGTTGTATGTTCTGTGTATTTTACAATTTAAAAAAAAAATGATTGACTAGACCTGTGGTCGGCAAACTGCGGCTCACGAGCCACATGTGGCTCTTTGGCCCCTTGAGTGTGGCTCTTCCACAAAATACCACGGCCTGGGCGAGTCTATGTTGAAGAAGTGGCGTCAGAAGAAGTTTAAGTTTAAAAAATGTGGCTCTCAAAAGAAATTTCAGTTGTTGTACTGTTGATATTTGGCTCTGTTGACTCGTGAGTTTGCCAATCACTGGACTAGACGAATGAATACACACTCTCAAGAGCAGACTCTTACCCGTCCGCACGTCCATGAGGTGTGGTAGGTAAGGTTGGGGGTTCAAGTCCCCCCCTTTCCTGAATGGGATCACTGTGCTTCTCTCACATGAAGGACCGTGCAGTGAGGCTGAGCGCGGAGAGCCGGGGCGCGGACTCTCAGCAGGACAGTGGTGACAGCGTCAGGATACCTGTCCTTCCTGAGGGCTAACCTCATGCCAGGCCCTGCTCCGGGCCGTGGACAGGCAGTACCACACTCAATGCTCATGCCGATCCCCCAGGGTGCAAGGCAATAACAGTCCCTCTGCTCTACAGATGGGGAAACTGAGGCACGGAGTTGAGGTCCCGCGTGGATGGTAAGTCACGGGGCGGGGGGAGATACGCGGACAGCTGGGCCTCAGAGGCTTGCATATCGGGGGCAGAGGAGCCCAGGCTCATAACTCACATGCTGTGTGGCTGAGGGACTTGAACACCAGAGCCTCAGTTTCCCCATTTCAAAAGTGAGGACGAGGCCCCTTGGCGTGGCTCAGTGGTTGGGCATCGACCCAGGAACCAAGAGGTCACGTTTCGATTCCCGGTCAGGGCACAAGCCTGGGGAGACAGGCTTGATCCCCAGTGTGGAGCATGCAGGAGGCAGCCCAGCGATGATTCTCTCACATTTGATGCTTCTATTTCTCTCCCTCTCCCTTCTTCTCTCTGAGATCAATAAAAACACATTTGTAGCCCTGGCCAGTTTGGCCCAGTGGACAGAGCGTAGGCCTGCGGACTGAAGGGTCCCAGGTTCGATTCCGGCCAAGGGCACATGCCTGGGTTGTGGGCTCGATCCCCAGTGGGGGGTGTGCAGGAGGCAGCTGATCAATGATTCTCTCTCATCATTGATATTTCTCTCTCTCCTTCTTCCTTCCTCCCTGAAATCAATATAAAAATATATTAAAAACACACAAAAAAAACAAAATGTAGAATAGCCCTGGCCTGGTGGCTCAGTCGGCCTGATATGCCAAGGTGGTGGGTTCGATCCCCGTTCAGGGCACATACTAGAATCAACCCATGGGTGCGCGGATGAGTGGAGTAACACATCGATGTCTCTCTCTGTCTCCTCTCTCTCCTTTCTCTCTCCCCTCCTCTCTCTCTATAAAATCAATCAATAAATTTAATAAATGTTAAGTGACAATGATGGTAACAATAAAGCCGGCCTGCAGGTACCCCCCCCCCACCTCCCATAAAACACTTAAGTCCTGCCTTTGGCTGCCAGGACACACACTTACTTCATTTTCCCCAAACCTCTGTGCTCACTCCTTCCTCATCTCCCTTCCTGGATTCTTGGTGTCTCTCTGATTACTTTTTTTTTTTTTAATAGGTTTTTATTGATTTGAGAGGGAGAGAGGAAGGGAGAGGGAGAGAGAAACATCAGTTGGCTGCCTCCTGCACGCCCCCTGCTGGGGATCAAGCCTGCAACCCAGGCCACACAGACCAGGGCTCTGATTGCCTTTTATAAAAATATATTTTATTGATTTTTTTTTTTTTTTTTTTTTTTTTTTTTTTTTTTTTTTACAGAGAGGAAGGGAGAGGGATAGAGAGTTAGAAACATTGATGACAGCCCTAGCGGGTTTGGCTCAGTGGATAGAGCATCGGCCTGCGGACTAAAGAGTCCCGGGTTTGATTCCGGTCAAGGGCACATGCCCGGGTTGCAGGCTCAGTCCCCAGAGGAGGGTATGCAGGAGGCAACCAATCTGTGATTCTCTCTCATCATTGATGTTTCTATCTCTCTCTTCCTTTCCCTTCCTCTCTGAAATCAATAAAAATATATATTTTTTTAAAAAGATTACTTGTTTAAAAAAAAGAAGAAACATTGATGAGAGAGAAACATCGATCAGCTGCCTCCTGCACACCTCCTACTGGGGATGTGCCCGAAACCAAGGTACATGCCCTTGACCTGAATCAACCCTGGGACCCTTCAGTCCACAGGCCACGACGCTCTACCACTGAGCCAAACCGGTTAGGGCACCTTTTTAAAAAATATGTATTTTATTGATTTCAGAGAAGAAGGGAGAAACATCAATGATCAGAGAAAATTAGTGATCGGCTGCCTCCTGCTTGCCCCACACCGGGGATTACGCCTGAAACCCGGGCATGTGCCCTGACCTGGAATTGAACTGTGACCTCCTGGTTCATGGGTTGACGCTCAACCACTGAGCCACACTAACCAGGGGCTACGGTTGCTTTTTAATAGTGGACTAGCTCAGGAGGCAGCCCTCCAACGAATCTTTTGGTTTCTGTCTCTTCTCATTCTCTCTAGGTGACCTTTTATCTGTTCCTAAGCCATGACCCCCAGTTTGCGTCTCGGGCCCGACTCTGCACTGAGCCCCGGCCTCATCATATTGCTGACCGCCCAGATCAGATGGGGCCAACGCCAGCCAAGAGTGGGTTTTCCAAAATCTTCTCAGTGACCGAGAAAGATCAAAGGAGACTCCTTTGTGGCACGTGGGAAGGCCTGAGGCTCAGATGTCCGTGTCCAGGAGCGGCTGGATTAGGTGGCAGCTCCGGCCATTCACGCACGCATTGTCTCTGGTGGTTCCCAGGGGTGGTTGTGACGGAGACCACGCACCACGCAGCCTGAAATGCTGACTGTATGGCAGCTACGGGGTTTTTTACATGCTGACCCCTGTCCTAGAGGAGAGCTCTAATAGGCAGGTTACATTTAACATGTCCAGCCCTGGCCGGGCTGCTCAGCTGTTAGAGCATTGTGCCCTCAGGCTGAGGTTTCGGGTTCGATCCCTGGTCAGGGCACATACAAGGAGCAGCCAATGAGTGCATCAATACATGGAACAACAAATCAATGTCTTTCTCTCTCTCTCTCTCTCTCTCTCTTCCTCTCTCTCAAATAATAAATAAATTAAATTAAATTTAACATGTTCAAAACTGAGATCATGATAACCCTCCTTAGGGACTGGAGAGTATCATGCTCAGTGAAATAAGCCAGTCAGAGAAAGACAGGTATCCCATGCCCTAACCCAATGGTCGGCAAACCACGGCTCTCAAGCCACATGCGGCTCTCTGGCCCCTTGACTGTGGCTCTTTCACAAAATACCACGTTCCTGGGCGAGTCTATTTTGAAGAAGTGGCATTAGAAGAAGTTTAAGTTTAAAAACTTTGGCTCTCAAATGAAATTTCAATCGTTGTACTGTTGATATTTGGCTCTGTTGGCTAATGAGTTTGCCGACCACTGCCCTAACCGGTTTGGCTCAGTGGATAGACCGTCGGTCTGCGGACTGAAGGGTCCCAGGTTCGATTCCGGTCAAGGGCATGTACCTTGATTTCGGGCACATCCCCAGTAGGGAGTGTGCAGGAGGCAGCTGATCGATGTTTCTAACTCTCTATCCCTCTCCCTTCCCCTCTGTAGAAAGTCAATAAAATATATATATTTTTAAAAAAGACAACTATCCCATGATCGCACTCATATGTGGACTCTAAGTCACAAAATGAGCTGATGAACGGAGTGGACCCAGAGACATGGAAGCATAGAGCAGAGGGCGAAATCTCAGAGGGAAGGCGGGGGAGGGTGGGTGGGTGCGAGGTAATCAACCAAGGACCTTGAGTGCATATATGCATGGTCCAGGGACAGTGGGGCGGGGAGGGCCTGGGGGGGAGGGGCTGAAGGAGGGTCCATGGGGGGAAAAGGAACCTATGTAATCCTTTCAACAACAGAGATTTTTAAAAAAATGATAACCCTCCTCATAACACACTAGATGACAGGAACAAAAAGAAATAAAATAAAATCCCTGCTGCTTCCCCTTCCGCACACTTCCCCCTCCCCGCCCCCGTTCTCGGGTGCTCAGGCCACAGCCTCGGAGCTGGGAGGCTCACCCAGGGTCCCTGTCCTCCTCGTCTAGAGACAGCTGACCATGTGGGGTGTCCCGGCTGGGAGGTGCTCCTGGCATTTGGAAGGCAGAGGCCAGGATGCTGGTAACCAGGCCACCACAAGCAGGAGGGCCCCCAAGGCACAGAATTATTTCTCCCCAAATGTCAACAGCTCTGATTCTCCTCTTTCAGCTCCACCACCGCCCCCACCCCTCCCGCCAGGAACTCCTGCCCCTTGTAGCTCCAGACTCGGATCTGAATGAAACCACTGCCCACACTCTAACGCTCCACCCAGACACGCCCCCTCCTGCTGTCCCTCCCGCTGGCATAGTGACCAACGCAGCAGCAAGAGCCCTCCTGTTAAAACTGAAGTCAGGCCTGGCCCGCGTGGCTAAGTGGTTGAGCGTCGACCTATGAACCAGGAGGTCACGGTTCGATTCGCAGTCAGGGCACATGCCCAGGTTGCAGGCTCGATCCCCAGTGGGGAGCCGTGCAGGAGGCAGCTGATCAATGACTCTTTTTTTAAAAAATATATATTTTATTGATTTTTTACAGAGAGGAAGGGAGAGGGAGACAGAGTTAGAAACACTGATGAGAGAGAAACATCAATCAATCCCCTACTGGGGATGTGCCCGCAACCAAGGTACATGCCCTTGACCGGAATCAAACCTGGGACCCTTCAGTCCGCAGGCCGACGCTCTATCCACTGAGCCAAACCGGCTAGGGCTGATTATGACGCTTATCATTGATGTTTCTATCTCCCTCTCCCTTCCTCTCTGAAATCAATAAAAAAATATATTTTATTAAGAAAAGAACAGTTTCTGGCAACCCTGACTGGGTAGCTCAGGTGGTTACAGTGTCTTCCCAATATGACAAGGTTATGGGTTTGATCCCATCAGGACACATACAGGAATCAACCAATCCCATATAATAAAAAGCTGATATGCAAATTGATCCAACGGTTGAACAACACGTCGCTATGATGAGCACTGACCACCAGGGGGCAGACACTCAATGCAGGAGCTGCCCCCTGGTGGTCAGTGTGCTCCCACAGGGAGTGTGCTGATCAGCCAGAAGCCCGGCTCATGGCTGGCGAGCACAGCGGTGGTGGAGCCGGCCTAAGCCGTCAGTAGGAACTTCCCCCAAGTGTTCCAGGGCTGCAAGAGGGCATAGGCTGAGCCCTCCGCCCCCAGTGCACGAATTTCGTGCACCGGGCCTCTAGTGAATACATAAATAAGTGGAACAACAAATGGATGTTCCTCGCTCCCCCTTCCTCTCTCTAAAATAAATAAGTAAGTAAATAAATAAATAAATACTACTTATTATTTTTAAAAAAGAATAGTTCCTGGCATATAGTATAACTCAATAAATACCAGTGGTTGAATGAATGAATGAATGAATGGCATTCTTACTCTATCCCTCACGCTGTCCTAGGGGTTTCAGGATGCAAGACCGCCCGCTTAGCTCTGTGCCTGCTGCTCAGTCAGACCAGTGAGTGAACCTGAGGTCAAATGCCCATAGGAGGGAGAGAGTTACTGATGAGAGGACTGGGCAGGATGTGAGGCAATAGGGAATGGAGGTGACTGTGGCGAAACAGACACACACGCACACACACACACACACACACACACACACACACACACACACACGCCCAGGCCTCAGCCACGGAAACAGCTGCCACTCAGACCCAGCCCATCGTGACCAGGGCAGACCCCTGTGTCGTCAGTCTTCGGCGAGTTCAAAAGAAGCCGGAAACTGGGTTTTCAATGTGAAATCTCCCTGCTTTTAAATGTTGGCGACCGATTCACCGATCCAGACTTTGGTTTCCAGAAGTTTTGAACACCCCCACATGCCAAACCACACGTATCTGCAAACCCCACCCGTCAGGCCTGAGTTCTCTCGGCTCTGTCCCACCCGTGCCTGGGCGACCTTGGGCGAGTGACTTAACTTCTCTGAGCCTCAGTTTCCTCATTCCTGACAGGAGGGCGGCTCCCAGCTCATAGGACGAAACCAGATGAAGATATTCCCTGCTCACCCCGAGTGCTCAGCCCGAGGAGGAAAGGATGGAGAACAGAAAGGGATGGAGAAGAGAAGGGGAGGAATCGCACAGGGAGCCGTGGGCTTCATGTTGTAGCCGGGCTGTGAGGCCCCGAGGTAAGCCCCGAGGAGGAAAGATAGTCACACGGGGGACAGGTGCAGAGGGACCTCGAGGAGGGCGGCCTGGAGAGGGAGGAGGGCAGGACCGAGGGGGGAAACAGAGATGGAGATGAGAGGCGGTGGGTGGGCTGGAAGAGAAGTGAGGTCTGGGGGGAGGAAGAGGAGAAGGTAGGCTTGAGTGGGGCAGGGACAATGAAACAGCCACAGGGAGGACAGGAGGGCCAGGACCCGGTGGGAGGCTGGAAGAAACCCCGGTGGGGAGAGGCAGGCCAGGAGAGGAGGAGCCCACCGGCATGGCTCAATGGTTGAGCATTGACCTATGTACCAGGAGGTCATGCCACGGTTCGATTCCTGGTCAGGGCACATGCCTGGGTTGCAGGTGTGGGCTCGATCCCCAGTGGGGGGCGTGCAGGAGGCAGCCGATCAATGATTCTCTCTCATCATTGATGTTTCTATCTCCCTCTCCTTCCTCTCTCTGAAGTCAAAATTTTTTAAAAAATTAAAATTAAAAGAACCCTAGCCGGTGTTGCTCAGTGGATAGCGTCGGCCTGGGGACTGAAGGGGCCCAGGTTTGATTCCTGGCCAGGGCACATGCCGGGGTTGTGGGCTCAATCCCCACTAGGGGGCATGCAGGAAGCTGCCCATCAATGATTATCTCTCATCATTGATGTTTCTATCTCTCTCTCAACTTCCTCTCTAAAATCAATAAAAATATATTTTTTAGCCCTAACGGGTTTGGCTCAGTGGATAGAGCGTTGGCCTGCAGACGGAAGGGTCCCAGGTTCGATTCTGGCTAAGGGCATTTATCATGGGTGCGGGCACATCCCTAGGAAGGGGTGTGCAGGAGGCAGCTGATGGATGTTTCTCTCTCATCGATGTTTCTAACTCTGTATCCCTCTCCCTTCCTCTCTGTAAAAAATCAATAAAAAATATTTTAAAAGTTAGTGATCATATATATATTCTTTTTTAATTAAAAGAGAATTAAAAGAAAAAGACAACCAAGGGACTTGTGTATATATATATATAATCAACATATGGGAAGGGGTGTGGGATGGGAATGGGGGGATGAGGACAATTATTTTTTAATTAAAAAATTAAAAAATAAAAAAAAATAAAAGAAAATAAAAGAAAAAGAAAAGGAAAAGAGGAAAAGTGACAGGCGAGATCAGAAGGGCACAGGGTGCTGAAGGGGAGAAACAGCCCAAGCGAGGAAAGCGGTGGAGGAGATGGGCAGGGGCTGAGTGAGGGGCGCTCAGAGGACTGGGCAGGATGTGGGGGAGCGAAGACGCTGAGGGTGCACCCCGGTGGGCGGGGTGCAGAGGGTGCAGAGGAGTCGGAAGGCCGGGCGGGAAGGGGTGGCCGGCCGGCAGCCTGCGGACCAGCCGGGAGGCAGGACCACCCACGGAGACCGCCCGGGAGGGGGCGTCCCGGGGCGGCGGCGGCCCCCCTACCTTCCAGGCAGCAGATCCTCCAGAGGCCGGAGTGCGTGAGGCCGCCCGGGTCCTTCTTCTCGGCGGGGGCGCCGCGGGGGGGCGGCCCGTCGTCGCCCGCCGTGAGGTTGGTGGTGTTGCAGATGAAGGCGCGCGTGTACAGCCAGTAGTCGGTGCTGATGGCGATGGTCATGAGGCCGAAGGCGGCGAAGGCGCCCACCGTGGTCACCAGCACCTGCACCCCCTTCTCGCACCACAGCCCCCGCTCCTCGTTCCAGCGCTTCAGCGACTCCAGCTTGACCGCGGGCAGCCGGGGGGCCGCGGGCCACCACCGGGGCAGCGGGGGCGGGGCCGTGCCGGCGGCTGGGGGGGCTCACGGCGCGGGCAGAAGAGGGGGGGCCTGGGCCCCGCGGGGTTTGGGGGGGCGGGAGGCGGCGAGGACGAGGCTGGGCCGGGAGGGGTCAGAGGGCGGCCATGGTCAGCAGCTGGTGGAGAGCAGGGAGCGAGAGATGAAAGGTTAGGGGGCGCCAGGCCCTCCCCAGCCCCCCTGGCCCTCCACCCCCCAAAAACAACCCCACCAGGTCCCCCGTTGGGACAAGCTCCCTCCACGGTGCTTCCCACGGCCTCCCTGGCTGTGGGGGAAGGGGGCTCTGCCAGGGAAAGCCTTCCCGCCGCCCTAGCCGGTGTGGCCCAGTGGGTAGAGCCTCGGCCTGCGGACTGCAGGGTCCCGGGTTCGATTCCCGTCAAGGGCACAGGCCTCGCTGGCAGGCCCTGGCCAGGGGCGCCTGCAGGAGGCAACCAGTCCATGTGTTTCTCTCACATCTATGATTGTCTGTCTCTCTCTTCTACTCTCTCTAAAATCAATGGGAAAATCCCCTGGTGAGGATTTTTTTAAAAAGCAAGTCTTCCCACCAACCCCACCGAGGAAGTGCCCCCACCAGGCTGACACCAGGACCCCCGCTCACTGTCCTCCTGGGGAAAGGCATCCCTCACCCCAGCCCCGGGGTGACTCCTCACCCCCAAGGAACCCCGTCCTCTTCCTCCGTCCCCCCCAGACCCCCAGCACCATCCTTCTCATACAGCTACGTCCTCTCTTCCCGCAGTCCCCCCTCTTCACCTACGGCGTCTTCCCCTCAAGGAACATAAACCTCTCAAGCTGCTCTCCGCTCCCAACAATCTTCCCAATGAACTCCTGCTGTCCGCGCAACTCAGAAGAATCACGCGGTTTGCCACGAACTGCCCCCTAAACATAGGCTCCTCCACCTGGGAACCCCCCTCCCCACACAGAACCCCCTTCTCTCTGGACCCAGGTTCCCACCCTCTAACGACGCACCTCGGGAAGGTCCCCAGAGCACTTCTGAGAACTCACACCCGAGTCCCAGCAGGGAGATTGGGATTCTGCTGGTCTGCGCTGGTGCAGGCCAGGGCGTCTCAGCCCTCAAAGCTCCCCGGGTTCTGAGGGGCAGCCAACACCACCTTAGCCCCATCTCCACCCCATCCCTTCCGGCAGCTCCTATTGTGTCCCTAGCCCCACCGCCATCCCTAACTATGTCTTTGACTCAAGAAAAAAAAAACACACCACTCTTTCCTTGGCTTAAAGAAGTCTTTCGAGCTGGCCTGGCTCAGTGGTTGAGCGTTGACCTACGAACCAGGAGGTCACGGTTCGATTCCCGGTCAGGGCTCGGTCCCCAGCGTGGGGTGTGCAGGAGGCAGCCGATCCATGATTCTCTCTCATCGTTGATGTTTCTGTCTTTCTCTCCCCATCCCTTCCTCTCTGAAATGAATTTTTAAAATATACTTTTTTAAAAGTCTTCGGAATCCGGCCCCCATCACCCCTACAACTTAGACAAACTCCTCACGACCATCGCGCTCTCCTTCTCCATTAAGAAAAATTTCCTCCACGGGCTCCGTGGCGTTTCCCACTCACTGGAGTCCCTTCCTGCCGGACCCCCAATTCCTCTCCCTTCAGAACTCCCAAGCTCCGACCTGCAAGCCCATTGCTGTCCAAGGAGGGCCCCACCCCACCCCCACTCCATGCCCCGGCCCTCCCACTCCCTCTCACCACCTCCAACCACCCCCCCCCCCGAGAGTAGCCCTTGTTATCACAACACACAAGATGAACCCCCAACTCTAGATCACCCCAACTCCCCTGGACCTCCCACTCCCTCAAGTTCCCAGAACCTTCCCCACCCCCCGCCCTTCTCTTACATCATGAAGAGTCTCTCTCCTTCCCTCGGGCCCTCTTCCCCCACCCACTCTACTTCCAGCATCTCCTCTACTCAGGGAACCCACTTCGTGTCCCTTCATGGGGAACCCCCCAGAACCCCGCTATGGAATCACCTGTGAGGACCATACGCTGCACACGCATTTTCTCCCCTCTGCGGACAGTGCCCCTGAGAAGAATTCGATGTACAGGACCCCAACTCTCCTTCAGCTAGGAATGATGTCCCCCTTCCCACCCCCCACCCCCAGGGTCTCCCCACCACGCCCCCAGCCCTGCCTCCTCCACCTCACCCAGTCCCGTACCTGCCTCCACCGCTCCCTCTTCCCCAGACCCCCTCCCCGAGCCCCTGCTGGAGTTGAGAGCCTGGAGGCCACCGAGGAGGGGGAACCCACGCTGGGTCCCAGTACCCGCTGACCTTGGCCTCCGCCGCCCCCATCGGCTGGCCCCCACCGGGTCTGCTCCCAGGGGTTGCTGAGAAAGGTTGTCTATGGGGGGGTGTCTCCATGGCAACCGGGCCCAGTGACCCACACACACGTGTTCCCTCCCCCACCCCGGCTCCTGCCTGCCCACACGCAGCCCCTGGCCTGCCCATTCATGGGGTACTGGGCTCGGACACCCCCGCCCCCCTGTCCCAGGCGCTGCCCCCTCCTCTCCCTCTGCAGGCACATGCCCGGGTCCCTCTCCTCTGGGCCTCATCTCCCCCATCCGGCCCGGTACCTCCACCTCCACTGTCCAGGCACCTTCCTGCTCCCACCTGGGGGAGCCTGTGGCCCCAGGATGTCCCCCCTCCTCCTGCTGGGCCCCCTACGACCCGGGACCAGGAGGGGAGGGGAACGGGGTCCAGGAGGGACATTCTCCATCCCCAAAAAGATCTGAAGACATTTCCTCGTATGGATTACGGGGGGCGATCTGTTTGGCTTGAGGGACTGTTCCTTCAGTCCATCTGTCAGCGGCCGCCGAGGAGGGAGCAGGGGACCCCCATTCTAAAGCTTCCGGATACGACAGGGGCTACCTTCTCTCTCCCTCGGAAGGGGACCAGCTCCTTCCTCCAGAACCAGGGGGGGATCGCAGAACCTTCCTTCCACATCCACCCACCTCCGATGAAGAGAAAGATCTGGCTCACCTCGGTCAGCGACAGGTCAACTCGCAGGAGCACGGAGGAGGGGACGCGGAGCCCCGTCCTGTGGGCACCCCCCCAGAGACACCCCCGTGCTTCCCAGCTCTCACGGCTTGCCCTCCCCCAGCAGCGAGGGACCCAGGCGTCCGACCTGGCTGGGGGTGGCGATGAGGGGGCGTAGGGCAAAGGGGGTGTTGAGGTGGGGGGGAGGCTGAGGAGCAGCTCTGAGCTCGGGCCCCAGGCAGTGGGGGGGGGGGTCGAGATGGGGGGGAAAAAAGGTGAGGAGACAATTTGGTTCTCGTGTGTCGCTGGGTAAAGTGCGGAGCTGGAGGACGAGAGAGGGAGGGAGGAGGGAGGAGAGGGAGGGGGGCCGCTGAGGATGGGGGAGCCACGGAGAGGAGGTGGGGGAGGGAACGACTTGGGGGGGGTAGGGTCTGGGTGGCAGAAGGAAGCTGGGGGGAAAGAGAGAGACCTGGAGAGAGAGGGAGGGAGAGAGGAGAGACGCGGCAAGAGAGAGACTTGGAGACTGGGAAACGGGAATGGGGGAGGGAGGGATTTGGGGGAGGCAGCGGCTGGTGGCAGAAGGAAGTTGGAGGGAGAGAGAGACACACACACACAGAGAAATATCCAGAGAAAGAAGGGGACAGAGACAGAGACCCAAAGAGGGAAACCAAAGAGATGGGGGAAGGTGAGGGGGGGGGGGAGGTTGGGGTGAAGGAGAGGAAGGGGGGCAGGGCCTGGGTAACAGAAGGGAAGAAGAGGCACAGAGAGAGTCATCCAGAGAGGGGGAGGAGAGACAGATGGGAGAGACAGGGAGAGACAGAGGGGATGGGGGAGAGAGAAAGGCAGGGGTGGGGGAGCCTGGGGCGAGGGCAAGGTCTTAACAGAGAGAAAAGAAGGAGTGAGAGAGAGAGAGAGAGAGAGAGAGAGAGAGAGAGAGAGAGAGAGAGAGAGAGAGAGAGAGAGAAATTTAGGGGACTGAGGTCTGCAGGTGCAGAAGGAAAGAGAGGGGCCCAGAGAGAGAGGCAGATGGAGGGAGAGTGAGCCTGGGCCAGACAGAGACCCGAGGACGGGGACACAGACACCGAGAGCGAGGAGGCATCCGGAGGAAGGTGGAGGGAGCTGGCAGAGGGGCCAGGCGGGGAGCCACGGAGGAGGGGGAGGAGGTCAGAGAGAAGGGACACCCCTGCCCCCTGCCCCGCCCGCACCCCCGGCCCCGGATCCCTACCCCCATCCCCAATTCGAAGCCACCGCCCCCACCCCCACTAGCCTCCATCTCTCCACAGCATCGCCTGCCGCCACCGCCTCTTCCTGTCGTCATAGCAACGGGATCCAGGCGCCCAGCCAAGGCTGGCAGCGGCGGCCGGAAATGAGGGGAGGGCCTTTGCAAAGGGACCCCAGGAGCTCGCCCCTTTCCCAAAATCGGGGGGAAACGCTCACCCTCCCTGGGTCTCCCCATCACCACCACCACACACACACCCTGCAAGTGGCAAGGGACTGAGATCCCCTGAAAATAAAATCACATTCAATGCACAAGGTTTGCAAGCCTTTTGAATGGCACCAGCAAAATATTTTCTTCATACCCCCTACCCACCCGTAACTCAGAGTTTGATTTCCACAAGGTGGGGGTGGGCGTGAGGCGCAAAAAAAAGTAGGATGCAAGGAGCGTGGGTGGGAAGCCGTCGGAAAGAAATGTGTCTGGGGCTGGGTGGGTTTGGGGGCCCGGCCTCAGTTTGGAGAAGGAGGAGGACTCGCCGGTGGGTAGGGAGTGAGCTAACGCGAGGGGGGGACTCAGAGGAGAGCAGAAAGTTTGGTCTGAGGACCTTCGAGATGCCCCTGTGGGTGACCTTGGGCAAAACATCTCCTCTCTGCCAGTTAGAACGGCCCCCCATTCCATGGAAACAGGTGCCAAAAGGTCTTTGCAGGCAGCCCTAGGCCAACCAGGCTTTCAGGGCTGCGTCCTCGCGCTGCTAACAGGCTCAAACCCAGCAGGCCCTATCTCACCCCAGAAGCTGGCCAGCAGGGGCCGGGCCTCGGGCGAGGCGGCGTGCATGCTTCGTGGTCTCACGGAGTTCTCACGGAACCCCTTGTACAGGGTCACGGCTGTTCCCATTTTACAGACGGGCAGACGGAGGCTCCGGAGGTGGGAACTGACTTGCCCACATCACCCAGGGAATAAAAGGCAGCGCTGGGACCGGCCAGTGTGGCTCTGTGGTTGAGCGTCGACCTAGGAACCAGGAGATAAAGGATCGATTCCCGGTCAGGGCCCAACCATGTTGTGGGCTCAATCCCCAGCCAATCGATGATCCTCTCTCGTCGTTGATGTCTCTCCCTCTCCCTTCCTCTCTGAAATCAACAAAAAATATTAAAGCTCAGCTGGCGTGGCTCCGTGGTTGAGTGTCGACTTATAAACCAGGAGGTCACGGTTGGATTCCCTGTCAGGGCACATGCCTGGGTTGTGGGCTTGATCCCCAGTGGGGGGGCATGAAAGAGGCAGCTGATCAATGATTCTCTCTCCTCATTGATGTTTCTATCTCCCTCTCCCTCACCCTTCCTCTCTGAAACAATATCTATACTAATAAAAGGGTAATATGCTAATTAGACTGGGAGAACTTCCAGGAGACTGGCAGGGGAGGGCAATTGGGGGCCATGAGGCCAGCAGGGGAGGGCAGTTGGGGGTGATCAGGCAGGCAGGCAGGTGAGCGGTTAGGAGCCAGCAGTCCCAGATTGTGAGAGGGATGTCCCAGATTGGAGAGGGCGCAGGCCGGGCTGAGGGACACCCCCCCTCCCTGTGCACAAATTTCATGCACTGGGCCTCTAGTATATATATATATATATATATATATATATACACATACACACACATACATATAAAAGGCAGAGCTGGGATGAAGTAGGCTCTTGGCGGAGGTTGCCAGGGGTGGGCAGCCATAGGGGAACTTCAGAGCCACTTAGCTAACCATTCCTGGCCAGCTCCTCCGTTTGGGGGGCTGGCAGAAGACAGAGATGACCTGTGCCCCCCGCATATCCGATCACCTCCCCGGAAGAGCTCCGATTCCCACAGGGAAGGAGTTCGGAGAAGCCTCGGGGCACCCCAGGGTTAGAAGCGAAGGGAGCAAGAGAGAAACGCCCGCCTGGGAGAAGGGGCATGGGACCCACTGGCCTGCGAAACATTGGCTCTGCCTCTGCTCGGCCCCAGAGAGGAATACAGCCGGGAGCCGATGCAGAGTCAGGGCTGCTGTCACAGAGGGAGGGGTCGGCGTGGTCGCCGTGGGAATGAGCGTGGAGACGGACCGCTTCTCTGTCCTCCGCGGGGAGGAGGCTGTTTACATCCTCAATGAGAAGACTGAGAAGGATCAACAACAACCAAAGACACCTTCGCCCTGGCTGGTGTGGCTCAGTGGATAGAGCATCGGCCTGCGGACTGAAGGGTCCCGGGTTTGATTCTGGTCAAGGGCACATGCTCGGGTTGTGGGCTCGATCCCCAGTAGGGGGCGTGTAGGAGGCAGCCAATCAATGATTCTCTCTCGTCATTGATATTTCTATCTCTCTCTTCCTCTCCCTTCCTCTCTGAAATCAATTTTTAAAAAATATATATTCAGAAACAAAACAAAAAACCCAGCCCTGACCCGTGTGGCTCAGTGGATAGAGCGTCGGCCTGGGGACTGAAGGGTCCCAGGTTCAATTCCGGTCAAGGGCATGTACCTTGGTGGCAGTCACATCCCCAGCAGGGGGCGTGCAGGAGGCAGCTGCTCGATGTGTTTCTCTCATCGATGTTTCTATCTCTCCTTCTCCCTTCCTCTCAGTCTAAAAAAATCAATAAAAACATTAAAAAGAAAAAGAAAAACAACAAAGGGTGAAAACAACTAGAAGGCACTAAAACCAGGCACTGGGGCCGGATCATCCTCAGTGGTGCGGGCCGGCCTGTGCATTGTGGGAGCTAGACCAGCCTCTCTGGTCTGCACCCACTGGGTGCCAGGAGGGAGGGGTTGTAATAAAGGGAATCCAGTCTGTTCCACCTTAAATCCTGTTCCTTGTTTTATTAATCTCCCCCCAAGGACATGCTCCTATTGATTTGAGAGAAGGAGGAAGGGAGAGAGTGAGATAGAGAGAGAAATGTCGGGTTGAACGAGGAACCTCAATTAGCTCTGCTTCCCATAGAAGCCCAGGGCAAGGATTGAACCTGGAACCTAGGTGTGTACCTGTGGAGAGCGGCCACAGTGTTTGGACCACAGGTTCAAGCCTCGGACTAGTGAGAGGGCACAGTTCTCTTGTGGTCACGTGCCAGTCCCAGCGTGGAGGGCAGAGCCCTCCCAGCACAATCATAGCCAACAGCTGTGGTTGTAAGCTTGAACCTATGGTCCGAACACGTGGCCCCACGTGCCTGAGTGATGTGGGCTTGATAGAGTTCAGGTGCATGTAGTTGAGTAGGATCGAAACCCACGAGAATGCTGTAAACATCTTGACCACGCCCTTCCTCTGCCTGGTGGCATCTGCTGTAAAATAAAGACATGGCTTGTAATCCGTAGCGCTGTCGCTAGCTCTCCATCAGAGAGGGCAGCGTCCCACCGGGACCCAGCTTTCATTCTCTTGTCTGTCTTTTCTAATCCTTCACCGCCCCCTCTCAGGCTCACCCTTGGCCGTGCCAGCGCGGCACATGTACCCTCACCTGGAATCGAACCCGCCACCTTTGGTGTAGGTCAGTGGTCGGCAAACTCATTAGTCAACAGAGCCAAATATCAACAGTACAACGATTGAAGTTTCTTTTGAGAGCCAAATTTTTTAAACTTAAACTTCTTCTAATGCCACTTCAAAATAGACTTGCCCAGGCCGTGGTATTTTGTGGAAGAGCCACACTCAAGGGGCCAAAGAGCCACATGTGGCTCGTGAGCCGCAGTTTGCCGACCACGGGTGTAGGGGATGATGCTCCAACCCAGTGGTCGGCAAACTCATTAGTCAACAGAGCCAAATATCAACAGTACAACGATTGCCCTAACCAGTCTGGCTCAGTGGATAGAGCGTCGGCCTGCGGACTCAAGGGGGTCCCAGGTTCGATTCTGGTCAAGGGCATGTACCTTGGTTGCGGGCACATCCCCAGTAGGGGATGTACAGGAGGCAGCTGATCGATGTTCCTCTCTCATCGATGTTTCTAACTCTCTATCCCTCTCCCTTCCTCTCTGTAAAAATTAATAAAATATATTTTTAAAAAAACAGTACAACGATTGAAGTTTCTTTTGAGAGCCAAATTTTTTAAACTTATATAGGTAGGTACATTGTTATTAACTTAATTAGGGTGCTCCTAAGCTGGCCTTTGCTAAAAACTCAAGGGGCCAAAGAGCCGCATGTGGCTCACGAGCCGCAGTTTGCCGACCACTGCTCCAACCAACTGAGCCACACCAGCCAGAGCAGAAAGCCCCCCCCCCTTTTTTTTTTTTTTTTTGCAGAGAGAGAAACATTGATTTGTTTTTCCACTGATGTATGTGTTCACTGGATTCTAGTGGGTGCCCTGATGGGGGATTGAACCCATCCCCTCGGGTGGTATGGGGATGCTGCTCTAACCAACGGAGCTACTCCGCCAGGGCCTGGCAAGGCCTTTCCGTGTGTGTAGCTATTTCTTCTCTTACTTGCCTTTCCATCCATCCCTACATCATTATCTCCCAGATGCATTGGTCTTAGGGCTGTTTCTCCCTCTGATAGATCAGGACCTACCTCATCCCGACCTCCCTTCCCGCTCTGTTCCTCCCCATATACATATTTTTAGTGCTTCCATTGGCTCGCGTGGCGACATGGAGCAGCAGACTTTTATCAGGCTCTCTTGTCTCCGGAAGCATCTCTCTGCTTTTTCTGTAACAGCTTCACCAGGATAGAATCCACATGCCGCACGACTCACCCACTCCCAGTGCACATTCCACGGCGTTTAACTACCAGCATGGAGTTGTGCAACCAGCAGCTTTCAGTCCATGTCAGCGCGTTTCCGTGAGCCCAAGGAGACACCACGCGCCCCGGAGCCAGCCATCGCGCCCAATCTCCCACACTCCCAGCCCAGGGCCGCCACGAACCTACATCCTGTCCGTATGGATTCGCCTACAGGCACTTTGTATGAACAGAATGTGCATTAGCGACGGGCTCCTCTCACTTAGAGGTGCCTTTGAGGTCCACCCAGGTTGTAGCAGGAGTCCGAACTTCATTTCCTTTTATTATTGCCAAACTAGAGGCCCGGTGCATGAAAATTCATGCACTGGAGAGGGGGGGTCCCGTAGCTCGGCCTGCCCCCCTCTCAGTCTAGGAGCCCTCAGGGGTGGGAGGTGACCCCGTGATCAGGGGAAGGTGACGCCCCATCACACCTCTGCTGCTGCTGCCACTGCCAGCAGCACAAGCCTCGGCTGGCCCTGGTTACCTGAGCCTTGGGCGGGCCTGAGCAGCTGGGCAGCTGCCATCCGAGGATTGCCTGCACCTCAGGCCAGCCCTGGGGGGCTTAGGGGAGTGGGGGACTCTGGAGGCAGGTGCACTGAGCCCCGGGCCCGCCCCCAGGCAGGGCTGAGGGGACTGAGTGACATCATCTTGTGGTTGTGGGCACCACCATCTTTGAGGGTGTGGCAGTCAATTAGCATATTCCCTCCTTATTGGCTGTGGGTGCTGCCATCTTTGTGACAGTGTGAGAGTCAATTAGCATATTCCCTCTTTCTTAGATAGGATAATATTCTATTACATAGATAAGTCACATTTTCTTTATCCACTGGGTATTTGTTTTTTTTCCCCATTTGGGCTATTGTAATGTTGCCATGAACATTTGTCTACGAGTTCTTTTTTTGTGTTTTTTCTTTTTTAATACATATTTTTATTGATTTCTGAGAGTAAGGGAGAGGGAGACAGAAACATCAGTTAGAGAGAATCATGGATCAGCTGCCTCCTGCATGGCCCCTACTGGGCATGAACTCACAACCCAGGCATGTGCCCTGACCCGGAATCAAACCATGACCTCCTGGTTCAGAGGTTGATGCTTAACCACTGAGCCACACTGGCGGGGCTGTGTTTTGTTTTGTTTTAGTCAACCTCACCCGAGGATGTTTTTTTTTCCCATTGATTTTTAGAGAGAGTGGAAGGGAGGGAGGGGGGAGAGAAAGAGAGAGAGAAACATCAATGTGAGAGAGACACATCAATTGGTTGCACCTGGATTGGGGGGCTGGATCAAACCTGCAACCCAGGTAGGTGCCCTCGACTGGAAATCGAACCCTCAACCCTTTGGTGTGCAGGCTGACGCTCTAACCACTGAGCAACACGGGCCAGGGCTGTGGAAAAGTTTTCATGTGAACATACATGTCCATGTCTCTTGGGCATATACCTGGGGGCACTTCCTGGATCCCAAGCTGAGAAATGAGGTGGCATCGCTGCACCTCATTTTGTAAGATGGAAATAGTAGACCCTCTGGCCACCCCATCAGCTCAGGGATGAACCCTTCAGAAGGGGTGTCACAAATGATGCGGGGGCTCAGCCCCTCAGACCTCATTCCCAAATTTGCTTGTCAACTCATCTCACTTGAGTCGAAGTCTCAACGGGCGTGACCCAAAGATCTAAAGACTGTAGACTCACCTAACCGGTTTAGCTCAGTGGATAGAGTGTCTGCCTGCAGACTGAAAGGTCCCAGGTCCGATTCTAGTCAAGGGCATGTACCTTGGTTGCGGGCACATCCCCAGTTAGGAGGTGTGCAGGAGGAGGCAGCTGATGTTTCTTTCTCATCTATGTTTCTAACTCTCTATCCCTCTCTCTTCCTCTCTGTAAAAAATCAAAAAAAATATATATATATATATTTTAAAAACAATTCCTGTCCTTTAAAAAAAAAAGGGTCAAGAAGCCCTAGCCGGTTTGGTTCAGTGGATAGACTGAAGGTCCCCGGGTGGATTCCAGTCAAGGGCACATGCCCAGGTTGCGGGCCAGATCGCCAGTGGGAGGCAGCTGATCCATGATTCTCTCTCATCATTGATGTTTCTCTCTCTCTCCCTCTCCCTTCCTCTCTGAAATCAATAAAAAATATATATATTTTTTAAAAAGATTGCTAGTCACACCCTATGCCACTCTCCCCACTGCTGTCTCCTGAAAACTGGAGACCCCACCCCACCCCGATGCCCAGCACCTTCATGGTTTTGCCTTGCTGGAGCCCCCTTCCATCTCTCAGCCACAGGACAAAACCCTCTCCTTTCTCTTGAAGATTCGACGTATATGCTTCTTCCTCCAGGAAGCCCTCCCTGACCTTCCAAGGCTGCCTCAGGGTCACAGCTGTGCTTCCACCACGGCCTTCACCGCCCCCATCAGAGCATAGTCACCCTGCATTGCCAGGGGTGCCTCAGTCTCCCCCGCAGAGCAGGGGTTGTTGAAGGACAGGAACAGGTCTGGTTGATGGAGGGAGGGAGGGAGGGGGGAGGGAGGGAGGGAGGAAGGAAGGAAGGAAGGAAGGAAGGAAGGAAGGAAGGAAGGAAGGAAGGAAGGAAGGGAGGGAGGAGGGAGGGAAGGGAGGAAGGAAGGGAGGGAGGGAGGAAGGGAGGGGAGGGAGGGAGGGGGAGGAGGGAGGGAGGGAGGGAGGAAGGAAGGAAGGAAGGGAGGAAAGGAAGGAAGGAAGGAAGGAAGGAAGGAAGGGGAGGGAGGGAAGGGGGAGGGAGGGAGGGAGGAAGGGAAGGGAGGGAGGAAGGGAGGGAGGGAGGGAGGGGAGGAGGGGAGGGAGGGAGGGAGAGGGAGGGAGGAGGGAGGAGGGAGGGAGGAGGGAGGGAGGGAGGGAGGAGGGAGGGAGGGAGGGAGGGAGGAGGGAGGGAGGGGGAGGGAGGGAGGGGGAGGGAGGAAGGAAGGGAGGGAGGGGGAGGAGGAGGGAGGAGGGAGGGGAAGGGAGGGAGGAAGGGAGGGAGGAAGGAAGGAGGGAGGAGGGAGGGAGGGAGGGAGGGAGGAAGGAGGGAGGAGGGAGGAAGGGAAGGGAGGAGGGAGGGAGGGAGAGGGAGGGAGGAAGGGAGGGAGGGAGGAGGGAGGGAGGGAGGGAGGGAGGGAGGGAGGGAGGGAGGGAGGGAGGGAGGGAGGAAGGAAGGGAGGGAAGGGAGGAAGGGAGGGAGGGAGGAAGGAAGGGAGGAAGGGAGGGAGGGAGGGAGGGAGGGAGGGAGGGAGGAAGGAGGGAGGGAGGAAGGAGGGAGGGAGGGAGGGAGGGAGGAAGGGGAGGGAGGGAGGGAGGGAGAGGGAGGGAGGGAGGGAGGGAGGAAGGAAGGGAGGGAGAGAGGGAGGGGGAGGGAGGAAGGGAGGGAGGGAGGGAGGGAGGGGAGGGAGGAGAGGAAGGGAGGGAGGAAGGGAGGGAGGAAGGAAGGAGGAAGGGAGGGAGGGAGGGAGGAAGGGAGGGAGGGAGGGAGGGAGGGAGGGAGGGGAGGGAGGGAAGGGAGGGAGGAAGGGAGGGAGGAAGGGAGGGAGGGAGAGGGAAGGGAGGGAGGAAGGGAGGAGGAGGGAGGAAGGGAAGGAAGGGAGGGAGGGAGGGAGGAAGGGAGGAAGGAAGGAGGGAGGAGGAGAGGAGGAAGGGAGGGAGGGAGGGAGGGAGGGAGGGAGGGAGGAAGAGAGGGAGGGAGGGAGGGAGGAAGGGAGGGAGGGAGGAAGGAAGGAAGGAGGGAGGGAGGGAGGAAGGGAGGGAGGGAGGGAGGGAGGGAGGGAGGGAGGGAGGGAGGGAGGGAGGGACTCAGAGACAGATGGGGGATACAGACTCCAGCGTTCTACCCTCCACAGCCCGTGCGCCCGCGTGTCCCCGCCCCCCCCCGCCTCCGCCTCGCTGCCTGCGCGGCCTCCCAGGTGCGGAGCGCTGGTCATGGACACCAGCTGGGCCTTTGTGCTTTCTCAGGAGCAGGGGTGGCGGCGCTCGCTGCTCGGGGAAGGGAAGATGAGCGTTTCTGAAGCGTCCTCGTTCAGGGTGACGTGGAAATATCCCGGCGCCGGGGCGCGGGCGGCCTGGGTTCCCGGCCTGGTCCCCCCAGGACCCAGCACGAGACCCCTGTTCCCCGCCCACCCTCGTCCGGTGGTCGGTAAAAGGGAACTGCAGCCCTGGCTGATGTGGCCCCGTGGGTAGAGCACCGGCCTGCGGACGGGAGGGTCCCGGGTTCGATTCCGGTCAAGGGCATGCACCTTGGTTTCAGGCACATCCCGGTGGGAGGGGTGCGGGAGGCAGGTGATCGATGTTTCTAACTCTCTACCCCTCTCCTTTCCTCTCTGTAAAAAATCAATAAAAAATATATTAAAAAAAATTTTTTTTTGAGAGAATTGCAGTTAGTGCTCCCCTCTGGGTGGGGTATTCTGGGGCTGTGATTCAAAGTCGGGTGGCCCAGGAATTCGGGTGGGACTTTCCGGAGGCCCCTGGGATCGTGTCCCAGATTTTGTGAGTATGGCTATTCTTTCCTGGGGGCTCCATAGCTTAGATCCGTTTCACAAAGGGGGACCCCTCATCCGCTAAAGCTAAGAGTCACCGCTTATAAATCCGTCTAGCAAAATCTCATTCACCTTCACCAGAATAAAGGCAGAGCCGGCTGTGGCTGGTGTGGCTCAGTGAATCTAGGAACCAGGAAGTCACGGGTCAGCTCCTGGTCAGGGCACATGCCCGGGTTGCAGGCTCCATCCTCAGGCCATCCATGATTCCCTCTCATCACTGATGTTTCTATCTCTCCCTCTCCCTTCCTCTCTGAAATCCATAAAAATATATTTTAAAAAATAAAGGCAGACCCCCTGGCAATGGGCAAGGAGAAACCTGATTGGTGGTGTTGCTCTTACATCAACCAGGGGCAAAGCAGACGTACAGTCCTCAGGTCATCCTGGCTTGATGCCTGTGTTGGTGGCCAGAGCTGTTTCATGCGTGAGGCACATAAAAGAATGAATAGCCCTGGCTGGTGTGGCTCAGTGGATGGATAGAGTGTCTGCATGCAGACTGAAGGGTCCCGGATTCGATTCTGGTCGAGGACACATGCCCGGGTTGTGGGCTTGATCCCCAGTAGGGGGCATGCAGGAGGCAACCAATCAATGATTCTCTCTCATCATTGATGTTTCTCTCTCTCTCTCTCTCTCTCTCTCCCTTCTTCTCTGATATCAATAAAAATATATTTAAAAAATAAATAAATGGCCCTAACTGGTTTGGCTCAGTGGATAGAGCATCGGCCTGCGGACTGAAGGGTCCCAGGTTCGATTCTGGTCGGGGGCATGTGCCTTGGTTGCGGGCACATCCCCAGTAGGTGTGCAAGAGGCAGCTGATTGATGTTTCTCTCCCATCAATGTTTCTAACTCTCTATCCCTCTCCCTTCCTCTCTGTATAAAAATCAATAAAATTTTAAAAAAAAAAAAAAAATAAATAAATAAATAAATAAATAAATAAATAAATGAATAAAAATAAATAAAGACAAAAATAATGAACAAGGGAGTTTATATAAATGCATAATATCAGGTTTTTCTCAGCCTCTGCACTAGTCACATGTAGACCAGATTATTCTTTTTTTTTTTTTAAGAAGTCGTTTTTTTAAAAAAATGTATTTTATTGATTTTTTACAAAGAGGAAGGGAGAGGGAAAGTTAGAAACATCGATGGGAGAGAAACATTGATCAGCTGCCTCCTGCACACCCCCTACTGGGTATGTGCCTGCAACCAAGGTACATGCCCTTGACCAGAATCGAACCCGGGACCCTTGAGTCCGCAGGCCGATACTCTATCCACTGAGCAAACCAGTTAGGGCCATTCTTTTGTGTGTGTGTTTTTTAAGGAAACTTTAAATAAAAGGAGAGAGAGAGAGAGGAGGGAAGAGAGAGAGAAACAACTGTCTGTTGTTTCACCTATCTATGCATTTATTGGTTGATTCTTGCATGTGCCCTGGCCAGGTATCGAACCTGCAATCCTTGATGTATCGGGACAATGTTCTAACCAACTGAACTACCCGGCCAGGGCCCTACCTGAGATCATTCTTTGTGGTGGGACCATCCTGTGCATTGTAGGGTGTTTAACAGCATCCCTGACCCCCTAGGTGCCAAGAGCAGCCCCCCACCCCCACCAGTTGTAACATCCAAAATGTTCCCAGATATAGCTCTGTGTCCCCTGGGGGCATACACCCCCCTCCCCCGCTCCCCGTGGAGAAATATCTAGAAGAAGAAACGGACAGCAATCCTTTCCTCTGGGAAATGAGAAGAAGGAGAAGAAAAACAAGTTACTTTTTCTTTCTACCCTTACTCAACTGCTTACATGTGAAAATTGTGACTAACTTTTTCATAAAAGCGAGCTCACGGTGAACGTAAATCGGAGTGGTCACCCCGTATCCTCGGTTCTGCTCTCCACTGTCACCGGGGGTCCACCTCTGTTCGAAAATATGACATGGAAAATTCCAGAAATAGACAATCTGCAAATGTTCAAGTCTGCGATCTCCTGAGTAGCAGGAGGAAATCTCTCAGCGCCCAGCTCCTTCTGCCCAGGAGGTGAATCATCCCTTTTGTCCGCGTCTCCGCACAGCATCCGCTGCCCACACTCAGTAGCCTTCTCCGTGATGAGAGGGAATGACTTGGTATCACAGTGCTTCTGTTCAAGGAACCCACATTTTACTTAATGGCCCCAAAGAGCGAGAGGAAGGGTCCCGGAGGTTCGGAGTTGCCAAAGAGAAGTCGTCGTGCTTCATCTAAGTGAAAAAGTGAGGGCACATGCCCAGGTTGTGGGCTCGATCCTCAGTGGGGGGCGTGCAGGAGGCAGCCAATCAATGATTCTCTCTCATTGTGGAAGTTTCTATCTCCCTCTCCCTTCCTCTCTGAAATCAATGAATATATATCCTATATAATAAAAGCCTAATATGCTAAGTGTCCGGTCGTCCGGTCGTCCGGTCTTCCTTTCAACCAAAGTGTAATATGCTAATGATATGCTAAGGCCGCTCAATCTCTCGCTATGACGTGCACTGACCACCAGGGGGCAGACACTCAATGCAGGAGCTTCCCCCTGGTGGTCAGTGCACTGCCTCAGGGGGAGCACCGCTCAGCCAGAAGCCAGGCTCACAGCTGGTGAGCGCAGTGGTGGTGGCAGGAGCCTCTCCCGCCTCCGCAGCAGCGCTAAGGATGTCCCATGGGAAGCAGGCCTAAGCCGGCAATCAGACATCCCCTGAGGGCTCCTAGACTGCAAGAGGGTGCAGGCCAGGCTGAGGGGCCCCCACCCCAAGTGCACAAATTTCATGCACCGGGCCTCTAATATATCTATACCAATAAAAGGGTAATATGCTAATTAGACCAGACATCTTCCGGATGTCCTTCCGGACAAAGCCACTGTGGTTGGGGACAAGGCAGAGGTGGTCAGGGGCGATCAGGCCAGCAGGGGAGAGCAGTTAGGGGTGAACAGGCCAGCAGGGGGGAGCAGTTAGGGGCGATCAGGCCAGTAAGGAGAGCAGTTAGGGCGATCAGGCCAGCAGCGGGGAGCAGGTAGGGGCAATCCTGCCCTCAGGCAGAGGAGGTTAGGGGCAATCAGGCAGGCAGGCAGGTGAGTGGTTAGCAGCCAGTGGTCCCGGATATCCCCCAAGGGGCCCTGTATTGGAGAGGCTGCAGGCTGGGCTGAAGTACTCCCTACCCACATGCATGAATTTCATGCACCAGGCCTCTAGTATATATATTTTTTAAAGCATACTATCTATAGGACTCAGGACTACCAAGGTATCAGGCATCCAATGGGGGCCTTGTAGCATATACCCTGTGGGTAAAGGGGGAGCTTCTAGACCTCCATTCAACGGGCCACTACAAAGCCATTGAAAAATGAGAGAAATCTTTACATGGTATTTTGCCTCCATGTAACATGCCTCCATGCAAGCATTGCATACAGCAGCAACGCTTAATCCTTTTGGTCTCAGGACCTCTGTATCCACTTAAAATTTTTATTCTATTATTATTTAACATATATTTTTATTTATTTCAGAGAGGAAGGGAGAGGGAGAGACAGAAACATCAATGATGAGAGAGAAACATTGATCAGCTGCCTCCTGCACACCCCCTACTGGGGATCAGGCCACAACCCAGGCATGTGCCCCTGACCAGAATTGAACCCAGGATCCTTCAGTCCCCAGGCTGACGCTCTACCACTGAGCCAAACCAGCTAGAGCTCCACTTAAAATTTTTAGAGGACCCCAAAGAGCTTTTGTTTATGTGTGTTATGTCTATCAATATTCAACATGTTCAAAATTCAAAAGGAGATTTAAAAATATATAATCAAGCCCTGGCCAGGCCAATATGCCACAGTTGTGGGTTCAATCCCTCGTGAGGGCACCCACAAGATCAACCGAGGGTCCTGGCTGGTGTGGCTCAGTTGGCTGATCATCATCCGAATCACCAACAGGTCGCCAGTTTGATTCCCAGGTCACATACCCGGGTTGCGGCTCCATCTCCAGTGGAGGGTGTGCAGGAGGCAACTAAAGATGTTTTTTTCTCTCTCTCCCTTTCCCTTCCTCTCTCACTCTATAAAAAGAAAAGAATAAAAAATAAAAAAAGAATAAGAATCAACCAATGAATGCATACAACAAAACTTGATGTTTCTCTCTCCCCCTTCCTCTCTTTCTCTAAAATCAATAAATTAAAATTTTTAAAATATGTATTCATTTTAGTAAAATAATAAAATCATTAAATGTTTACATAAACAACTCATTTCAGTGAAAAATAACTATATTTTCCTAAACAAAAAAAATATAGTGACATTGGTTTACATAGTTTTTAATTTTTTTCACAAGTTGCAATTCATATATATATATATTTCAGAGAGGAAGGGGAGAGAGAGATAAAAACATCAATGATGAGAGAGAATCATTGATCAGCTGCCTTCTGCATGCCCCCTGCTGGGGACCGAGCTCACAACCCAGGCATGTGCCCTTCACTGGAATCAAACCCAGGACCCTTCAGTCCACAGGCGATGCTCTATCCACTGAGCCAAACCAGCTAGGGTTAGTTTTTAATTTATTTATTCAATTTAGAGACCAGGGAAGTGTGTGTGTGTGGGGGAGAGAGAGAGAGAGAGAGAGAGAGAGAGAGAGACATTGATTTGTTGTTCCATTTATTTATGCATTCATTGGTTGATTCTTGTATGTACCCCAAGGGGGGGATCAAACCCCGCAACCTTGGGGTATCAGGATGACACCCTAACCAACTGAGCTACTCAGCCAGGGCCCTTCTATATATATAAAAGCCTAAGTGACCGTTCAGCCATTTGACTGGTAGCTATGATGCACACTGACCACCAGGGGGCAGACGCTCAACGCACAGGCATGGAAACATGGAACAGACTGATGAATCACAGAGGGAAGGGGGGGGGAGGAGGGCCGGAAGAGATTAACCAAATATCTTATATGCATACTAGAGGCTTGGTGCACAGATTTGGGCACCAGTGGGGTCCCTCAGCATGGCCTCTCGCAATCCAGGACCCCTCGGGGGATGTCGGAGGCCCAATCCCTGCAGGCCGGGCCGAGGGACCCCACCGGTGCATGAATCCATGCACCGGGCCTTTAGTTGGCTTATAATTTTGAAAATTTGCTCAACGTTTGGCCTCATAGAGGAAAGCTGGGTTCTCATCCCTGCTTCTGCATGTAGCCTGCTGTGCTTCCCCGTCCGGATGCCACCCAAAGGCACTGAGACCAAGAGTGAAAAGGCACACAGTATCGTAGTATTATTATAACAGTGGTTTGGACCTCATGGACCCCTTAAACACACTTGAGGGGTGCCCAGGGTCCCTGGGCCACCCTTTGGGAACCACCCATGTGTGGTACTGTTCCGAAAATGAACTGAGTGCAAAACATTGTGTCCAAATGATGATAAACGAAACAACGAGGCCTCAGTAACCGTGGAGGCATTCAGCTTCGTGGGTAAGCACGGCAGGCTCAGGAGACTCCCAGGGTTCAAATCCTAACGTGAACGCTTACTAGCTGTGTGACCAGGAGGAAGTTAATTGACCTCTCTGGGCCGCAGGGTCTCGTTCAGAAGGTGGGGACCACAGTAAAAGCACCAACCTCCTCGGGTTATTGAATGTAAAGTGCTCAGGACTTGAATGCCAAGTGGAAGGCACAAAGGAAACACTGGGTAAATTATGCAACTAATTTATGCAAAGCATTGTTATTAAGCAGCCCTCCAGAACAGTAAGGCAGTTACATAATTGCTGCTAAGTGGTCTCCACAATACACCTCCACGTGGAGTTGAAAGCTACAGAACCGTATGCATAGGATGATGAAGCTGAGTCAAACAAACACAGGCTACATACCCACCCATGTGTGGATGCAAATACAGGCATACATGCATAGAATGTGCACAGAGTATTCTTGAAATTATACATTAAAAGAATATCAAAAAAACAAAACAAAAACCCAGCATGACTTCCTTTTGTTTTGCTTTGTTTTTGTTAATCCTCATCTGAGGATATTTTCCCATTGATTTTTAGAGAGAGTGGAAGGGAGGGAGAGAGACACAGAGAGAGAAACATGGATGTGAAGACACACATCAATTGGCCATCTCCCGCACGTGCCCCAACCAGGGCCGGGGATCAAACTTTCAATCGAGGTATGTGCCCTTGACCGGGAATCGAACCCGGGACCCTTCAGTCCATAGGCCACGGCTTTATCCACTGAGCCAAATTGGCCTGGGCTAGCATGATTTTTAAAAATATATATTATTGATTTTAGAGAGAGGAAGAGGGAGAGAGAGAGAGAGAAACATGGATGTGAGAGAGAAACATTGACTGGCTCCCTCCTGCATGCACCATGACTGGGGATCAAACCCACAACCTGGGCATGTGCCCTAACCGGGAATCGAACCAGTAACCTTTCAGTGAGTGCATGGAGTGACGCTCAACCAACTGAGCCACACTGGCCAGGGCTAGCTTGATTTGTTTGTTTTGTTAATCCTCACCCGAGGCTATTTTTCCCATTGATTTTTAGGGAGAGTGGAAGAGAGAGGGAAAGGCAGAGAGAAATAGGGATGTGAGAGAAACACATCGATTGGTTGCCTCCTGCACGTGCCCTGACCAGGGAGGAGCCTTCCACCGAGGTACGTATGTGCCCTTGACTGGAATCGAACCCGGGACCCTTTGGTCTGCAGGCTGACGCTTTATCCACTGAGCCAAGGAGACTCTGGTTAGCTTAATATTTTAAAGGAGATAAACGTTAGGACTTGGGGTTGTGACCTTCTGGACAAGATGAGCACTTTTCCAGCACTGGAACCACATCCTCCCCTCCTGCCAGCACCCATCGAGCAGGCTGCCGGCAGCCCTCACGGATAGGAACACCCTTCCCCACTGAGCAGAAGTTCCTTATCAGCACGGTGCTCCGGGCAGCCAGGGGGCATGCGTTCATCTTGACAAACGTATTTGCCATCCCGAACCTTGAGCATGACCGCCCCGAATTCCTGAAACCACGGAAAATGACTCAGCATCATTCCCCCGGGGAGCCGGGTCCTGCTGAACCTTCATTCTTTCCTGCTAACCTCCACCCCACCTCCTCCAACCCTCCGTGTTCCAGAAGGTCCTGCTAGCCCAGCCCCCTCCTTTGTTACCGAGAAAGAGACCGAAGCCCCAGAGGTGAAAAAGACTTGCTCCAGGTCACAGAAGGAGTTTGCATCCAATTCCTAAAAGGCAGTAAAATGTAGCCGCTCAGACCCTGGGGTTAGACAGACCTGGGTGTGAATCCTCCTTTGCATCCTTCCAGCGGGACCTCCCTGAGTCTCAGTTTCTCCATCTGCAAAATGGGCTCCATGGAACGCCTAGGGCCCAGGAGAATCCAATCAGGTAATCAATGGAGAGAGCTCAGCACGTGTCTGTGTCTGACACGCAATGTCTGCTTGATAAAATGTGGGTGTGGCTGACGTTCTGAGGGTCCTCTGAACTTAAATGAAGATAAATCAAAGTGGCTCAGTCCAAAGGGTGTTGTCCTGTACACCAAAAGGTCCCAGGTTCAATTTCCGGTCAGGGCACCCATGGTTCTCTCTCACATCAATGTTTCTCTCTGTCTCTCTCTCTCCCTCCCTTCCTCTTTCTCTAAAAGCAAATAAAAACATAATCCGAGGTGATGAGTTAAAAACAACAACTGCCCTAGCTGGCTTGGTTCAGTGGATAGAGTGGCAGCCTATAGACTAAAGGGTCTGGGGTTCGATTCCGGTCAAGGGCACATGCCCGGGTTGTGGGCTCCATCCCCAGTGGGAGGCGTGCAGGAAGCAGCCAGTCAATGAGTCTCTCTCATCACTGATGTTTCTATCTCTCTTTCCCTCTCCTTTCCCCGCTGAAATCAATAAAAATATATTAAAAAACAACAAGAAGAGATAAACCAAAGAAGTTATATACTTATATGCATAGCCCATGGGCACTGGCAATAGGGTGGTGAAGAGGGGTGGGAAGGGGAAGAGGGGGAGATGGTAGGGACTGGGGCAGGGGGGAAGGGGGAGAAAATGGGAGCAATCTGTAATACCATCAACGACAAAAATATATTTTTTAAAAGAAACACTTAAAAAATAATAAAAAAATTTAATTAAAAAAATAATAATAACAATAAAAAACCAGGGCACAGACTGATGGGCTAGCGCTGTGTTTGTTGTGTTTCCGTTTAGACACATCTCAAGAACAAGTTTTTCAAACATTCAGGCTGATTTTAGACCCTCAGTGTAGACGATGAGATCACAGGTCTGCGCCCAGTGTGTGTGTGTGTGTGCGTGTGCGTGTGCGTGTGCGTGTGGGTGATAATTCCCACACCAGGGCTGCTGGGAGCCTCGCAGGAGCTCCTGAGAGGAATGTGTGCGGCTCACATAGTAGTTGTGCAATTAATGGTTAACACTTAATGTCTGTGGGCACAGCAACCCCAAGAGCTCATTTTTATTGACCCTGACCCGACTCGTCTGCTGTCCGGCATGTTTTATAAAGTCCTGCTGTTCATCATGATGCCGACTAAGCTGTTCAACAAACGCGAATCTAACCTCATTCCCTGACCCTAGGCGTAGAGACCCCACCCAGCCTTCTAGAGCCCAGCCCCGCCCCCCCACCCCACCCCCCGTCCCCCGGGCAGGCAGAGACGTGTTTGAAATAAAGTTTATTGAAGTTTCTGTTTGGTATTTACATATGATACACGGTAAATAACAGAGCCAGGCCCCCCGCCCACTCCCCCCCCATCCCCACAGCCCCCCCCCCCCCCCAGCCTCGTTAAAAATCGCTGCGTAAAGACAAGTTAACTGCTTCGGTCCCCCCTCCCCCCTCCCCCCTAAGATGCAAACTAAAAGCCCCCGACCCTCCCCGGCCTCCCTCCCCCCACCCCGGGGGCCTTTCTGCTTCCGTGTACAACACTGTGCTACCTCGCCCCTCCTCCCCTAATAAGGGGGGGTGGACGAATTTCTGGGACACCCCCCAAATCTGTCCAAGGGGGAGGACGGACCCTTGAAAGAGGCCAGAGTTTGGGGTCTGAGGTGGGGAGGGGAACTTCAATGATGGGGGTGTGGGGGGCGGGGAGGTGCCAGAAAAATGGAAGACTTCGAGGTTTGGGGGGTGTCGACCCCCGCTACTGTCTCTCCCTCCCCCGACGGGGCCTCGAGGGGGCAGAGGCGGGCGCAGGTGCGGAAAGGGCGTGGGATCCCCTCACCCCAGGTCTCCATCCTGTGTGGTGTGCAGGACTGGGGGCACCCGGGGGTTTGGGGGCGAGCGGGTGGAAAGGGAGGAGGAGAGAGAGTTAGAGGAGGAAGAGGAGGAAGAAAGACAAGCGACGGGCAGCAGAGAAAGCAAGAACACTAGTTAGACGGCGCCCACGGAAAGGCAGGGGACCCTCAGGAGGCCGAGAGGAGCCGGGCCGTGAAAGGGGGCCTCCCCAGGAGCAGGGAAGTGTGGGTGCGACAGGATTAACCCGACCCACGGCCTCCAGGCTCGCCCCCCCTTCACCCCGTGTGTGGGCGGAGCAAAGAGGCCCCTCCCTGCCCACAAAGACCCCCAAGATGAGGGGCGGGCGAGATGGGGCCAGGAAACAGACAATGGGGGGCAGAAGGGAGAAGAGGATGGCTGGCATTCCCGGCGGCTGCCGGACCCCGATCTCCAGCCCAGCGCCCCTTTGTGAAGGCGGCAGGTGGGGGCGCAGGGGCGGTGGGCACCTGCGTGGTGGAACCCAGAAGGATGGACTAGGCTGGGAAGGCGGGGCCAACGAGGGGGCGTGGTTTCAGAGGAAGGGGCGGGCGCTAGAGGGGGAGGGGCCGTTTTGAAGTGAAGGGCCCAATGGCGTGGAAGGCCAGGAAAGGAGGCGGGGCTATCGGAAAGGAGGAGGGGTTATGGCGATGGGCGTGGTCGTCGGGGAGAGGGCGGGGCCACAGCCAGAGCGGCGTCCTCCCGGGGGCAGCGGAGGCCCAGGCGCCCGGGAGCTGCGGGAGCCGCGGGGAGGCCTCCGGGGAGGCCTCCGGGGAGGAGGGGGCCCCGCGGGCGGGCTCAGCAGGGCGAGGTGGAGATGTGCAGGTGGTCCGGGTACTTGATGGCGGGAGGGTAGTTCTGCGTCATCTGGATGGACACGTCGCTGGAGATGTCGGAGGGGCTGCGGCCGCGGCGCCAGGACTCGGGCTGCAGGAACTGGCCCGAGTAGTCGGAGCAGTCGCTGAGGCGCGGGCGGTAGAAGGCGGGGTGCGGGCGGTACATCTCCTCCTCCGCGTAGCGCTTGGTGAACAAGTACACGGACATCACGCCAGCCCCCTGCGGCGAGGCGGGGTCAGTCCCAGGGGCCGGCCCAGGCTCAAACCCCCGGGACCCAGGAGTCCAGGCCCCCAGCCCCTCCTTCCTCAGGACCCCAGGAGGCTGGGTCCCCACCTCTCTTCTCCCCCAGGATCCAGGAGTCCAGGCCCCCAGCCCTCCTCCCTCAGACCCAGGAGTCCAGGCCCCCAGGCCCCGGGCCCCTCCCCCTCAGACCCAGGAGTCCAGGCCCCAGGGTCCAGGCCCCCAGCCTCCCCCTCACACCCAGGAGCCCAGGCCCCCTCCCCCTGAGCCCTCAGACGCAGGAGTCCAGGCCCCCAGCCCACCTCCTTCAGACCCAGGAGTCCAGGCCTCCAACCCCTCCTCCCTCACACCCAGGAGTCCAGGCCTCCAGCCCCTCCTCCCTCAGCTCCAGGAGCCCAGGCCCCCAGCCCTCCTCCCTCAGACCCAGGAGCCCAGGCCCCCAGCCTCCTCCCTCAGACCCAGGAGTCCAGGCCCCCAGCCCCTCTCCCTCACCCAGGAGCCCAGGCCTCCAGTCAGACCCAGGAGTCCAAGCCCCCAGCCCTCCTCCTTCAGACCCAGGAGTCCAGGCCCCCAGCCCCTCCTCCCTCACACCCAGGAGTCCAGGCCCCCAGCCCCTCCTCTCTCAGACCCAGGAGTCCAGGCCCCCAGACCCTCCTCCCTCAGACCCAGGAGTCCAGGCCTCCAGTCCAGGCCTCCCCCCTCCTCCCTCACACCCAGGAGTCTCAGCCTCCAGCCCCTCCTCCCTCAGATCCAGGAGCCCAGGCCCCCTCCTCCTCCCCAGACCCAGGAGCCCAGGCCCCCAGTCCCCAGACCCCCCAGGCCCCCAGCCCTCCTCCCTCAGACCCAGGAGTCCAAGCCCCCAGCCGTCCTCCCTCAGACCCGGGAGTCCAGGCCCCCAGCCCCTCCTCCCTCACACCCAGGAGTCCAGGCCCCCAGACCCTCCTCCCTCAGACCCAGGAGTCCAGGCCCCCAAGACCCCTCCCCATTCAAAACTCTCCTGAGGGCCCTGAGACATCACCTCTTTGAGGAGGAAGGAGGAAGCGGCGAAGGCGAAAGACCAGCCGTAGCGGTAGTGGAAGTACTGCTCCGAGCTGCTGGGCCTGTTCATGACCTCGTCGTTGATGCTGGAGATGTACAGGACCAAGCCCACCACCAAGGAGAGGCCTGGGGAGCAGAGGGTGCCCTTGGTCCACCAGCAGTGGACCCCTCCTCCCAGCCGGGGCCCTCCCCCTCCCACCGCGGCTCTCTCCCTCTCCTCTCTACTCTGGCCTGGTCTAATGTCTATTTTTTTTTTTTTAATATATATTTCATTGATTTTTTTACAGAGAGGAAGGGAAAGGGATGGAGAGTTAGAAACATCGATGAGAGAGAAACATCGATCAGCTGCCTCCTGCACACCTCCTACTGGGGATGTACCTGCAACCAAGGTACATGCCCTTGACCGGAATCGAACCTGGGACCCTTGAGTCCACAGGCCGACGCTCTATCCACTGAGCCAAACGGGCCAGGGCAAATGTCTATCTTAAATGCCCCTTGTGTGCTGGGCCTTGGCTGGGTGCAAGGATGCAGGAGATGAATCCTCCTCCTTCTCCCTCGCCCCAAACTTGTACCCAGGAGCTACAATGTAATTGGGGAAGGCAAATATGGCCGTGGGCCAACAGGCAGGGGCAGGGGCAGGGGCAGGGGGGACCAAGGACAGCTTCCTGGAGGAATGGTACTTGTTCAGGGCCTACAGCATGAGGCCCAGGGGAGAATGAGAGTCTTCATTAGCCCTGACCGGTTTGGCTCAGTGGATAGAGCTTCGGTCTGCGGACTGAAGGGTCCCAGGTTCGATTCTGGTCAAGGGCATGTACCTTGGTTGCGGGCACATCCCCAGTGGGGGGTGTGCAGGAGGCAGCTGATCGATGTTTCTCTCTCATCAATGTTTCTAACTCTCTATCCCTTCCCTTCCTCTCTGTAAAAAATCAATAAAATATATATTTTTTTTAAAAAAAGAGAGTCTCCATTATACCGCTCTGGGCAGAGGGACCCGCAGGGCAAAGGCTGAGCTGAGCTGATCCATCCATGTGACTACAACATTGGGCCACAGCCACCACAAAGGAGGCCGGAGAAGGGGCCAGAGACCCAACCACGGTGAGCCCCGCACGCTAGGCTGGGGGCTCGGCCTTGATGCCCAGGGCACTCGGGAGCCATGGAAAGTCTGGAGCAGAAGGAAGACAGGGCCAGATTGGAGTGCTAGAAGGTCCTTTGGGGGCTGGTTGTTTCTGGGAAGAGATTGGAGGGGAAACTACTGGAGTTTTATATTCCAGGGGGAGGAGCAGGAGGAGGCCTGAGCTGAGGCTGTATGGATAATAGTAGCAACAATAACAATAATCTATCTATCTATCTATCTATCTAAGCCTAAGCGACCTTACGACCGAACGACTGGTTGACCAGTTGCTATGATGTGCACTGACCACCAGGGGCAGATGCTCAATGTAGGAGCTGCCCTCTGGTGGTTAGTGCGCTCCCATGGCCAACCTCCCATGGCTGGCCAACCTCCGTGGTCCCTCCCCCTGGCCGGTCCCTCCCCGCAGCTGGCTGACCAGCCTACCATGGTCCCTTCCCCCCATCCCTCCCCCAGGCCAGCAGGCCCTGATCGGCCCGGCCCCAATCAGGACTGGGTGAGACGGCGACAGCCCCGATCGGCCCTGATTGCTGGCCAGGCCTAGGGACTCTACCCATGCACAAATTTGTGCACTGGGCCTCTAGTAATAATAATGATAGCAACTGCTTACATAGGCCTTGCTCTGTGCTGGGCACCGTTCATTCTCAGTGTCATATATACATCCACTCATTGAAACCTCACACCAGCCCTTTCGAGTGGGTACCATTTTTATGTCCGTTTTCGGATGAGGAAATAGAGGGGCACGAGGAAGGTGGAGAAGAGAGAGGGGTCAGGGTTGGGAATGTCTAAGAGGCAAATATCACTTCCTAATGGTGAACTTCCTTGCTAACAGTCACCATGCCAAGGGGGGCTTCGGGAGGCCGCCCAGCCCCCTGCCCTAAATGAATCCATGCAATCCTCATCAGCATCCCCCTCGCCCCCCCAGAATCCTACAAATAAACACGTGCGTGCCCATCACCACCAGAATAAATGGTATTTCCTGCCATTGCCTACAACAGGGGTCAGAGAGCTATGGCCCGCGGGCTAAGTCCAGCACACCTCCTGTTTTTGTACGGCCTACTAGCGAAGAATGGTTTTCACGTAACTAAACGGTGTTTTTGGTTTTTGTTCTGCTTTTAGCCTCACCCAAGGATATTTCCCCATTGATTTTTAGAGAGCGTGGAAGAGAGAGGGAAAGACAGAGAGAAAGAGCTACGTGAGAGAGACACATTGATTGGTTGCCTCCTGCATGAACCTGGCTGGGAAGGAGCCTGCAACCAAGGTATGTGCCCTTGACCAGAATCGAACCCGGATGCTCTATCCACTGAGCAACACTGGCTAGGGCAGTGTTGTTTTTTAATCAAAAGAAGAATGAGCCCCAGTCGGTTTGTCTCAGTGGACAGAGTGCTGGCCTGCGGACTGAAGGGTCCCGGACTTGATTCTGGTCAAGGGCATATGCCGGGGTTGCGGGCCCAATCCTCAGTAGGGGGCGTGCAGGAGGCAGCTGATCAATGATTCTCTCTTATCATTGATGTTTCTATCTTTCTCTCTGCCTCTCCGCTGCGGCCCCGCCCCCTTCCCTGACGCTGCAAGTCCCCACCCACCTGTGCCTGCTGCACACGCAGCCTGCTGATCGGTCATTACTGTGACGGCATCCTGACCAATTTGCATATTACCCTATTATTAGTATAGATGTCCAAAAGAGGCAAATCCATAGAGACAGAAAGTAGATTAGTGGTTGCCAGGTTATGGGCTGGAGGGGGACTTTGGCTGTTAAAGGGTGTGAAGTGTCTTTGGGGGGGTGAGGAAAATGTTGTGAAATTAGGTAATAGAGATGGTTGCACAACCTTGTGAATTCTGTGAGAGGAAAAAAACCCCACAGAATTATATGGATTCTAGGTTATGTGAATAACATCTCAAATTTCAAAGTCTGTGCATTTCGAGTTTCGAGGTCCATACGTAAAATGTGATTGGAACCTAGCCAGTTTATTTACGCATTGCCTATGGCTGTAGTGGCAAAGTTAAGTAGTTGCCACAGAGACTGTGCGGCCAGTAAAGCCGAAAATATGTATTATCTGGCTCCTCTACAGAAAAATGTTCCTGACCCGGAACTGCAGTGCCTACATGGCCTGGTGTCTGCAGGCTCATCCCTGGTCCGTCTCTCTGTGCTCCCTCTACTTACACCACAAGATTCCTCATCCTTCCTCGAACACATCAAGCTCACTTCTGCCTCAGAACCTCTGCACTTGCTGTTCTCTCCCCGGAATGCTCTTCCCCCAATTTCTCTCTCTCTCCCCCACTCCCTCTGTCATTTCATTTAACTCTCTCCTTCCTTATCACTTTCTTATATTTTAAAATATACTTGTATTGATTTCAGAGAGGAAGGGAGAGGGAGAGAGAGATGAAACATCATCAATGATGAGAGAGAAACATCAGTCAGCTGCATCCTGCACACCACCTACTGGGGATCGAACCCACAACCAACGTACATGCCCTTGACCGGAATCAAACCCGGGACCCTTCAGTCCACAGGCCGATGCTGTATCCACGGAGCCAAAGCAGTTAGGGTTTAAAATATATTTTTATTGATTTCAGAGAGGAAGGGAGAGGGAGAAAGAGATGAAACATCAATGATGAGAATCACTGATCGGCTGCCTCCCACACACCCCCCACCACTGGGGATTGAACCCACAACCCAGGCTTGTGCCCTTGATCGGAATTGAACCCACAACTCTCCAGTCCACCGGCAGATGCTCTATCCATGGATCCAAGCCAGCTAAGGCCTTATCAATTTTTTTAGAAAGGTCTTTTATGATCCCCCAGTTTAAAAAAACAACAAACAGCCGAAACCGGTTTGGCTCAGTGGATAGAGCGTCGGTCTGCAGATTGGAAGGTCCCAGGTTCGATTCCGGTCAAGGGCATGTACATTGGTTGTGGGCACATCCCCCAGTGGGGGTTGTGCAGGAGGCAGCTGGTCGATGTCTCTCTCTCTCATTGATGTTTCTAGCTCTCTATCCCTCTCCCTTCCTCTCTGTAAAAAAATCAATAAAATATATATTTTAAAAATATATATATTTCTTCACAACTTGTTCTTCTGGTGAGGCCAGGAGGATGGACACTCGTCTATGTTGCTGGTGGGGCTGCAAAAGGGCACAGCCCCTATGGAGGGGAGTTTGGCCACAACTAACACCACAGAGGTATTTGTCCTTGAACCCAGCAGCTTCACTCCTAGGAATTTTCCCTCAAGAGATCTGTCCAGCAATAGGAAAGTTCACAGGCACAAGTCGCTTCACCGCAGCAGGGCTCATGTTGGCAAAATACCAGAAACAACCCAGATGCCCTCGATTTATGAACTAATCTATAAAACATCGCCCAACAGAGTCCCGAGCCACCGTGCAAGGAGAAGGAGGTTGAGCTGTATGAACCGATATAGATGGAATTCAGTGATAGTTCAGACTATATCACTAATTTGAAAAAGGGGGGGTGGTTTACTGGTTTGGCTCAGTGGATAGAGCGTCGGCCTGTGGACTTGAAGGGTCCTGGGTTCGATTCGAGTCAAGGACACATGCCCGGGTTGCGGGCTTGATCCCCAGTGGGGGGCGTGCAGAAGACAGCCGATCAATGATTCCCTCTCATCATTGATGTTTCTATCTCTCCTCCCTTTCTCTCTGATATCAATTTTTTTAAAATTTTGAAAAAAGGGTGGGGAGGTGTGTGTGTATAAGAAACATACCAGATGCTACTTTTAAGCAAAAGTGAAGGGCACAGCCCGGTCTGTGTGGCTCAGTGGCTGAGTGTCGACCTATAAACCAGAAGGTCATGGTTTGATTCCCACTCCGGATACATGCTGGGGTTGTGGGCTTGATCCCCAGTGGAGGGCATGCAGGAGGCAGCTGATCAATGATTCTCTCTCATCATTGATGTTTTTACCTCTCTCTCCTTCTCATTTCCTCTCCGAAATCAATAAAAAAATATGTTTTAAAGAAGGGTATGCCCTAACTGTTTTGGCTTAGTGGATAGAGCGTCAGCCTTTGGACTGAGGGTCCCAGGTTCGATTCCGGTCAAGGGCATATGCCTGAGTTGTGGGCTCGATCCCCAGTAGGGGGCCTGCAGGAGGCAGCCAATCAATGATTCCCTCTCATCATTAATATTTCTGTCTCTCTCTCTCTTCCTTCCCCTCTGAAATCAATAAAAGTATATTTAATAAATAAAAAAGAAGGGTACACTAGAACACATGTATGCACACATTTTTGTGGAAAGAGAGAAGGAAAAGGAAAATAAATGCAGCTGATGTCCTGCAGGGGGCAGGTGAGAGCAGGAAGGAAGCGACAGGGTGCAAGTGACACGCCCTTGAACTTGGAGCTTTGGAAGGATGCCAATATTTTACGTACTCAAAAGACACATTCAGCAAGGATGGGGAAACCTAAAATCGAATATGAAAACACATAAGCAAAACCGACTCCACGTCTAATGAGGCCAGCAACAGGAGGGGGAACGTAGTGATCCAACACATGAACAGAGAGCTCTGATTCTAGATCTCAGTCCGAAGACAGGAAGGCCTGAAAAGACATAGTGAACCTCACGTAACAGGGTTTCTTGTCGGGAGTGGTCTAGGGGTAACAGTTCTGAAATTATTCTGTGCACATTGTAGGGTTGGCCAGTGTGTACTAGTAAATATCTTGGTGTTTGAAAGAATGAAGATAGCCCTAACCGGCTTGGCTCAGTGGATAGAATGTCGGCCTGCGGACTGAAGGGTCCCAGGTTCGATTCCGGTCAAGGGCACATGCCTGGGTTGTGGGCTCGATGCCCAGTGTGGGGCGTGCAGGAGGCAGCCGATCCATGGTTCTCTTTCAGCATGGATGTTTTCTCTCTCTCTCTCTCCCTCTCTCTTCCTCTCTGAAATCAACGAAGATATATTTTTTTAAAAAGTAATTCTTCTTTGCAGAGTTAGAAAACACCATTTGCAACCGTCGGAGCAATAGGAGCTTCCTCCTTTGCAGAGGAGCCTGCCCCACACCCACTGCCCCTAGGGGTGGAGGCGGGCATCACCAGTAATGCTCGGGCAGGCTGACCCCATGACCGCCAACGTGGGGCTCCTGCTGGAAATGTGTAACCCGAATCCGCTCCCGAGAAACTGGGGCATCGTACCACACAACCGCTGCACCCTTCAAAGAGTCGGCAGGAAAGATCATTTTTTTAAAGGCACAGGAACTCTACCAAAGATGAAAGGAGACGGACGAAAGAGCCTTTTTATGAAGACGGCGCTGAAAGCCAAGAAGCAAAGAACGCGGCGCTGAAAGGCGTCCACAGCCACACGAAAGAGCAGACCCGCACGTCCCCCGCCTTCCGGCGGCCAAAGACACGGAGGCTCCGAAGGCCGCCTAAACGTCCTCGGAAAGGCGCGCCCAGGAGAAACAAGCCTGCCCACTGTGCCGCCATCCAGTTCCCCCCGACCACCGGGTCAGCCACGGAGAAGACAGGAGGCAGCAATACACTGTGTTCATTGTGGATGGCAAGGCCCACGGGCACCAGGTCAGACAGGCTGTGAAGACGCCCTATGACATTGACGTGGCCAAGGTCAATGCCCTGATCAGGCCTGATGGAGAGAAGAAGGCTTATTTATGGTCCACTGGCTCCTGACGATGATAGCTTTGGAGGTTGCCAACAAAATTGGGATCATGTAACCAACCTGAGTCCAGCTGCCTAATTCTAAATATAAAAATGTTACACTGAAAAAAGAAAAAGAGAGAAAGGAAGGAGACGAAAGAGACACCAGCAGGAAATACACTGAGTGGCCAGATCATGATGATCTCTGAATGCATAATAATATGGCCACTTAGTGTATATCCTATATAATAAAAGGATAATATGCAAATTGTCCCCTCGACCAGGAGTTCGACCAGCAGGCAGGCCAGCCAACTGCCCATGGCCCCATCCCCCTGGCCAGGCTGGCCGGACCCCACCCATGCACGAATTCATGCACCGGGCCTCTAATATATATATATATATATATATACTGAGTGGCCAGATTATTATGCGTTCAGAGATCATAATAATCTGGCCACTCAGTGTACAAAGCATGCTCTTAGGTTGGATCCCAAGTCAGGAGGGAAAAAGACGGTAGCAGACAGCATTGGGATGACTGGTGAGATCGCAATATGGACCATGCGATAGTATCGTGTAAAGGGTAGACTTCCTGACCTTGGTTATTGCACTGTGGCTAGAAGAGGAAGGGCATTTGTTCATAGGAGGGAGGTACTTGCTAAAGTGTTTAGGGGTGAAGTGTATGCAGTTTATGTTCAACTGGTTTTACAGATGGACAGATACATAGCTGATATAAATACATGATAAATAGATATCAATAGATAAATACAACATAGGTAAAATAGATGAGGCAATGATGATACTTGAATAGATACATATAGATAAATAATTCAATATAGATGAATGATGAATGGATAGATGATAGATGGAGATAAAGGCAAATGTGTCCATATGTTAAAAATTGGTCTAGGTGAAGGATATACATGAGTTCATTGTATTATTTTTGCAACTTTTCTGCAGGTTTACATTATTTCCAAACTACAAATTTTTTAAATAAAATAGGTATGCCCACGATTTAGAAATACAAATTGGTAGTGCCCTGGCCGGTTTGGCTCAGTAGATTGAGCATCGGCCTGCAGATTGAAGGGTCCAGGTTCAATTCCAGTCAAGGGCACATGCCTGGGTTGCAGGCTCGATCCCCAGTAGGGGGTGTGCAGGAGGCAGCCGATCAATGATTCTCTCTCATCATTGATGTTTTTATTTCTCTCTCCCTTTCCCTTCCTCTCTGAAATCAATAAAAATATTAAAAAAAAAAAAAGAAATACAAATTGGTAGTAACAAAATAGTCCTGGGGATGTAAAGTACAGCTCAGGGAATATAGTCAATAATCTATAATAATTAAAGTGTAATATGCTGATTAGACTGGACAGCTGAACGACCTTCTGGACGACCTTCCAGAAGAAGCCGTGGCTTCGAGAGCCGGCCGAGCCTCTTGCACTAATTTCGTGCATCAGGCCTCTAGTATTGTAATAACTAGGGATGGTGCCAGGTGGGGACTAGACTTACCAAGGTGATGACTTCCTAGGTTAGAAAAATGTCTAATCGCAGGGTTGTACACCCAAAACTCTTGGAATATTGTACATCAACTGTTGTTTTAAGAAATAGGCATCCACAAACAGGATTTTTCCTCATGGTGCCAAAGTGCTACCTGCAGATCATTTATTCCTCATAAAGAGAAAAATATCCCTTTTCAATGTCCCTTCTCTGGCGACCACCCCCTCTACCGAGTGTGCAAACGCTGTGGCCCCGGACACGATCTACCCCCAGAAGTAAAATAGAACGAACACGGCTCCTCCGAATTTCCTTGCCAAACAGGTTTAACCCGAATCTCATCCATCTAAGCTGGTCTAGACGTCACTCCCAGGTTACAGGAAACACCGGGAAAGAGGAAGGAACGGAATGACACCACGAGGAACCCCTCCAACCCATCCCGGAGGAGGGCTATTCCACCCGAGAACAATGAATGACAGGGTGGAGCTGATCGCACGGAGGCAGCCGTCCGTCCGTCCGTCCGTCCGTCCGTCGTAACATCTCCAAGAGAGACCAGCAGACACCGTTCCGTCTCTGACGGGATGGGACGCAGCCAGAAGCAGGCAGCACCACCTAGTCACAGAGCATTCAACAGACACGATTCAATGTGAAGGAGGCGGTCGCTGCGCAGGATTGATGGTGTGTCGTTTGTGTGTGCCCGGGTCGCCCCCTCCAGGCTGAATCTCGGGTCCCTTTCACACCTGAATTCCACCCTCGCCCCTAGTCCCACCCCCAGAACATGAGGATGACAGACGCCGGGAGGGAACTCCCTCCGGACAACACAGAACTGCGGTGAGAAGCAGAAACGCCAAACCCAGCCCAGCCTGGAGCACGTCAAACCACGTGAGAATAAGTGATTGCTGTCTTTAAGACCCACAAATCAATAATAAAAATAAGGTCTGTTTGCCCTCCCCCTCCTAAATAAATAAATAAATCAGCCCTGGCTCGTGTGGCTCAGTGATTAGAGCGTTGGCCCATGGACGGAAGGGCCGCGGGTTCAATTCTGGTCAAGGGCACGTACCTCGGTTGTAAGCTAGATTACTGTTACCTCCTCCCTCTTCCCCTCCCAGCAAAAGGCAACCAACCTATGTGTCTCACAAACTCTCTCTCTCTCTCTCTTCCCCCCAACCCCCGACTCCCTCCCTTCTCTCTTAAAAAAAAAAAAAAAAATGAAGCCCTAACCAGTTTGGCTCAGTGGATAGAAGTCGGCCTGTGGACTGAAAGGTCCCAGGTTCGATTCCGGTCAAGGGCATGTACCTTGGTTGCAGGCACATCCCCAGTAGGAGGTGTGCGGGAGGCAGCTGATTGATGTTTCTAACTCTCTATCCCACTCCCTTCCTCTCTGTAAAAAATCAATAAAATATAGATTTTTTTAAATGCAATGGAAAAATATTCTCAGGTGAGGATTAACAACAACAACAAAAATCAAACCTGGCCCTAACTGGTTTGGCTCAGTGAATAGAGCATCAGCCTGTGGACTGAAGGGTCCCAGGTTCGATTCCAGTCATGGGCATTAAAAAAAAAAATCAAACCAGGACCTGATCAACAGCAGTGTTACAGAAAAATACAGGGATTGGTGGCCATGCTAAACCATGATCCAGGGACCCAATTGGGAAAATGTGGAGCGTGGGAATGCTACAACACAGATGCCCAGATTTCTTCAACAAATAAATGGCGAGGAAACAAGAGGAGAGGGGCTGGTATGGGCTAAAAGGGGCTTCGGAGCCCTGGCCGGTTTGGCTCAGTGGTCAGAGCATCGGCCCATGGACCGAAGGGTCTCAGGTTCAATTCCTGGTCAAGGACACGTACCACAGTTGAGGGTTTTGCTCCCTGGCCCCAGTCGGGCCGCGTGCAGGAGGCAACCAATCCATGTGTCTCTTTCACATGGATTATTTTTTCTCCCCCCGCCTCCTCCCTCCCTTCCACTCCGTCTGAAAATCAATGGGAAAAATATCCTCGGGGTGAGGATTTCCAAAATAAATAAATAAAAGAGGCTCTGGAGGTCTATCCACTGAACACACAAGGGTAACATGGATCCTCATTTAACACCAAAGTAACTGTATAAAAAAAAGGCGTTTACGAGACAGGCGGGGACGTTGAACACTTACTAGACATTAAATGATATTAAGCTACTATTCTTAATCGTTTGGGCGCGACTATGGCGCTGTGACGGCTAAGGTAAATAACAAAATGTGCCTTCCCCGGGGAGACGCTGGGATGTTGGTGGGTACGATGACTGAAGGAGCGAGGCTGGCTTTAAAATAACGCGGTGAAGTGTAGAAGGGAGGTATGGCAGTGCGGCTTAAAAAAAGACTCACCATATGTTGATCATTGTTGCAACTCGGCGAAGGAGAGCCGTGGCATTTCTCTATACTATTCTCTCTATGTTTTTATAATGAAGTACATTTCTAAAAGTCAACGTTGTAAATAAAATAGTAGGAGAACTAGGCTAGGCTAAAAGAGACATTGACCAAATACTGTGTGTGAACCTGGATTAAATACTGGTTGTGGGAGAAAGCTATAAAAGGGTTTTTTTCTTTTTAAAGAACTCTCTCTTTTTAAAAATTGATTTTAGAGAAAGGAAGGGGGGGAGAGAGAGAGAGAAACATTGATGTGAGAGAGAAACTTCAATCAGTTGCCTCCCATACACGCCCCGATGGGAGATCAAACCAGAAACCTAGGTATGTGCCCCAACCAGAATCGAAGCCGCAACTTTTTGGTATATGGGATGGCACTCCAACTAACTCAGTCACCAGCCAGGGGGGAAAGGCAGTCTTGAAACCACTGGGACAGTTTGAAAATGGAGTCCATTATCTGATGGAATGACTGTAAAGTTTCTGGGGGTGGTATGGTGTTCTAGTTATATAGAAGTATGCCCTGCCGAAACGGGTTTGGCTCAGTGGATAGAGCGTCGGCCTGCGGACTCAAGGGTCCCAGGTTCGATTCCGGTCAAGGGCACGTACCTTGGTTGCGGGCACATCCCCAGTGGGGGGTGTGCAAGAGGCAGCTGATCGATGTTTCTAACTCTCTATCCCTCTCTCTTCCTCTCTGTAAAAAATCAATAAAATATATTATATATATAAAAAAAAGAAGTATGCCCTTACTCTTAGAGATACAAGCTAAAATGTCTCCAGATAAACCATCCTGATGCCTGCAACTTACTTTTAAATGGTAAATTTTTTTTAAAAAAATGTGTGTGTGTAGCAGAAGGTGGTGGTGGGAGACAAGAGAGTGAGAGAGAGCAAGAGAGAGGATGGCAAAATGTTAACAAAATGCAGGATCAGGTGGGAAATGGTATACCAGCATTCATTGTACTTTCTATAGATTTTTTAAAGTTTTCACTAAAAAATCAGAGTGACTGAGGTGAGATAAAATCATGACCTAATTCTTTTTTTTTTTTTTTGTAGCACTTATCACCCCCTGACATTCCATTCGCCACCTTCTTGTGCGTTTTCATCACACATCTCCCCCACCTCCACCGGATGCTTGAAACTAGCCTACCTTGTTCACACTGCATTCCTAGCACCTAGCACACAACCCAGCACATAATAAAATACTAGTCCAGTGGATGAGGGTACTTGCTTTGCAACTAGAACTGCCAGAAAAAGCTCCTAGTTGCTTCCCCCTTTAAAAAAAACAATATATTTTTATTGATTTCAGAGAGGAAGGGAGAGGGAGAGAGAAACAGAAACATCAATGATCAGAGAGCATCATTGATCGGCTGCCTCCTGCATGCCCCACACTGGGGATCGAGCCCACAACCCGGGCATGTACCCTGACGGGGAATCGAACCGTGACCTCCTGGTTCATAGGTCGACGCTCAACCACTGAGCCGTGCTGGCCGGGCTGCTTCCCCTTTTTAACCTTTTGCACTCGGATGTCGAGTGTGACTCGACATGGTTAGCATCGGTAGCAGGATTCGAGAAAAAAGCAAGAGAGTGCAAAGGGTTAATCCACTCTAACTCCCCCCATCGCTCAGCCTCCTCTAAGAATTAATCCTTTCTGAACTTTCACAGCACGCTGAACCTCTGGTACCCCATAATTTTGACTTTCATAAAGAGGGGGCCCATGATGTGTCACATGGTAGGAAGGCATCTGAGGTGAGTCTTGACAGATGAGCGGGTTTTCAGGAAAGGGGAGCCTACACACCACACTCAATCTAGGGTCGGGGGGTCATCTTGATTCCTCTAGCAAGGATGCTCGGGCCCTAGCCGGAGTTGTACAGTGGTTAGAGCATCAGCCCACGCACCCAGGGGTCGAGGGCTCGATTCCTGGTCAAGGGCACATGTACCTGGATTGCAGGTCAATCCCCCCGCTCAGGTCAGGGAGCATGCAGGAGGCACCCAATAGATGTATCTCTCTCACATCTCTCTCTCTCTCTTTCTTTCTTTTAAAAAAATATTTTTATTGGTTTCAGAGAGGAAGGGAGAGGGAGAGAGACAGAAACATTAATGAGGAGAGAGAATCATGGATCGGCTGCCTTCTGCACGCCCTCCACTGCGCAACCTGGGCATGTGCCCTGACCGGGAATCGAACCCTGATCTCTTGGTTCACAGGTCAATGCTCAACCACTGAGTTACGCTGGCCAGGCCTCTTTCTTTCTTTCTTTTTTTCTTTCTTTCTCTTTATCTCTCTCTATTCCCCCTTCCACTCTCTCTCAAAATAAATGGGGGAAAAATATCCTTGGGTGAGGATTAACAAAAAATAAAAAGGATGCTCAGGCATCAAGTCCTGTCCATTTTATTTTCAGAGTCTCTCATAAAAAAAAAAAAAAAAAATCAAACCCCCCTTTGCAAACCCAAGTCCGAGGAGCCAGCTGAGGCTCATTCTCCATGTCTGTACCCACTGCTCCCGTCGTCAGCTCCCTGTTTTAAAAAGCGGCTCTTTCCAACACCTGTACTGGATTCTGTCCCTTTCTGGTCAAAACTCTCCCTGGGCTCCCTCCTACCCATAGAGAAAGGTTTTCATCCCACAGCCTGACACTCCAGGCGCCGATCCCCGCTAACCACGCCGGCCTCACCTTCAGTCCCATGTTTCACGTTACCGTTCTAGCTAGCAAACTTTCTCCATCAGGAGGGTCAGGACAGGGGTTGATGGGAAGGAAACAACCATTGACAAACACAAAGATTTTAGTCATTGACAATTAAATAAAAACAATGTCAGGAGGTAGCTTGTTCTTGGCATTCTGTCTCCTTCCTGGCCATTTCACGGCGGCTCTGGTTCTCCAAAAGTAACCTTTCTCTCCCCCCCACCCCCTCTGTATTCCCCTCCTCCCCTCTTCTTCTCCCTCCCTTTCTCTGTAACCCAACTCTCTCCCCACCCCCTCCACTGCAGCTGTTCCAGAATGCTTAGGCCACAATAGGCAGGAACAGAAGACTCCCTGGCTTAGAATAGCGATTCAGCACCACGGAGAGCGCCACGCGCATCTACCTGAGTCCTCACTGCTTCTTCCTAGCGTTTTCCTCGCGCCCTGTGAATTCCACCTCAGACAGGCACCTACTTCTTTCTTCCCTTGAAAAAGTCCCCCTCGCCCCTCCAGCATCATCAACTTGGATGTCACCTCCTGTTGGAACCCTGGTCACTCCCGCCGTCCACACCACCCGACTGTGTCGGGCGAACGCATCTCCCCTTTTTCCAGTGTGCCCTGAGCGGTCCCTGTCATTCATTCATCCCTTCTACAAATCCTTCAGTACGTGCTTTGTACCAGCAACCCATCCAGGCTGGGCAGGCATTTGTAAAGGTCCCTGGTGTTCGGAGTTTACATGCTGGTAGGAGGGGACGGGAAGCACAAAAGATGACGTAGCACCGTAGGAGTCGTGCTAAGAAACAAACATAAAACAAGGAGTGGCACTGATGGGTTTCACTCAGTGGTTAGAGCGTCAGCCCGCAGACCGAAGGGTCAGAGGCTCGATTCCCGGTCAAGGGCACATACCTGGGTTGCAGGTTCGAGCCCTGGCCAGGTCAGGGTGCATTTGGGAGGCAACCAATTGATGTGTCTCTCTCACATCGATGTTTCTTTCTCTCTCCACCCACTCCCTCCCTCCCACTCTCTAAAAATCAATTTTAAAAAATCCTCACTCGAAGATCAGGGGAAGAGACTGAGTATGGAGTGCTAGTGAGTGTAAAAGTCCTTGGGTGAGGCTGAGATGTGCATTTTCTTCTTTTTTTTTTTTTAATGTTTTTATTGATTTCAGAGAGAGGAAGGGAGAGGGAGATAGAAATATCCATGATGAAAGAGAATCATCGATTGAGTGCCTCCTGAATGCCCTCTACTGGGGATCAAGTCTGCAACTCGAGCATGTGCCCTGACCAGGAATGCAACCATGACCTCCTGGTTCATAGGTCGACGCTCAACTACTGAGCCACGCCAGCCGGGCGAGATGTGCATTTTCAAGGAGTAGCAAGAGGCCAGGTGGCTGAAGTTATAAGCAAAGAAGGGAGTGTCTGTGGGTTAGGAAATGAGGTCACAGATCTGACCCGGGGAGGCCAGCCTGAGGCATTTGGGCGTATCCTACGTGCGATGGGAACTCGTCAAAGCTCTGAAGATGTCAGTGGCACGTGACAAGCTGTGATGGACGTGCCATCGGGGGCTGTTCTGAGGGTGTCTGCATGCGGGCTCTCATTTAGGATTCAGCCGGTCTCCAGTGCCCAGCGCAGGGCTTGCCTGGAGGTCTCCATAGATGTTTGATGAGTGAATACATGAGCACAGGCATAGAACGCGCTCTTGCAGATCAGGGGTTAGTCAGGGCCGTGCCCGGGAAGCACGCCTCTTGCAGATCAGGGGTTAGTCAGGGCCGTGCCCGGGAAGCACGCCTCTTATGACCTGGGGAAAAGAATCAATGCCACTCCAGCTCCCCACCCCGTCTCTCACCAACCAAACCCAGGCAGCCACCTGGTTCTATTGATTTTTCTGTGGATATTCTCTCTCCAAGCCCTTTATCCTCCCAGCCCCAGCTCAGCTCCAACCTCGTCTGCTATTGCTCGGACCACTGCATAAGCCCCCTCCTTGGTTTGCCCATTTTCCTCTCGTCCATCCCCAACACAGGCCCTGAGGGGTGTTTAATACCCAGTGTGACCCTGTCCCTCTCCTGCCCCAACACTTGCACTGCCTTTTCCAGGACTGAATGCCAACCCCACAGGGCAATTCCTATCTGTCTGTCTCTCTCTCCATCTTGGTTTCCTCATGAGGTGGTTGGACCAGATTGTCTCATTCCAAGATCTAAGATATCGGTGCTATTGTCCACCCTTTCCTCTCTCTTTTTTTAAAATATATTTTATTGATTTTTCACAGAGAGGAAGGGAGAGGGAGAGAGAGTTAGAAACATCGATGCGAGAGAAACATCGATCAGCTGCCTCCTGCACACTCCCTACTGGGGATGTGCCCACAACCAAGGTACATGCCCTTGACCGGAATCGAACCTGGGACCCTTGAGTCCGCAGGCCGAGGCTCTATCCACTGAGCCAAACCGGTTAGGGCCTTTCCTCTCTCTTTATTTTATTTTAATTATGGACCCTATATAATAAAGATGTAATATGCAAATGGTCATTACGCCATGAAGCATAACGATTGACCGAGTAACGACCAGATCACGGATCAGCAAGAGGGTGGGGCAGTGAGCTACAAACGGGTGGTGGCAGGGCAGCAAGCTATGGGGGGAGTGGCGGGGAGCTACAGGAGGGCGGGGCAGTGGGCAATGAGCTACTGGTGAGCTACTAGTGCATGGATTCACGTGCAGGGCTACTAGTATATATATATATATATGTCATATATATATAATATTTTTTTTAATTGATTTCAGAGAGGGAAAGATAGAAACACCAATGATGAGAGAGAATCATTGACTGGCTGCCTCCTGCACGCCCCCTACTGAGGATCGAGCCTGCAACCCTGGCATGTGCCCCTGACTGAATTGAACCTGGGACACATCAGTCCGAAGGCCGACGCTCCATCCACTGAGCCACACCAGCCAGGCCAGGTCCTTTTCTCTCTTTTTAAATCACCTTCGCTTTTATGATTTCCTGGGGCAGGAGAGTGTCATGGTCTGGCTTCCACAATGGAGCAACTTAGCCTCTGATTGCTTCTGCTTCCTCAACTGGAAAACGGGAATAATGATGTCTGCCTTCCCAGGCGGAGAAAAAGAGATAGCTTAATTTGCATACAGCACATAGAACTTCCCCACACCACGGCACTCAATAAAGTGTTTCTTATTAGGCTTGTTGTTGTTACTGCGACTCTTTATGTGTGTGAAAAATTACCGCGTGTCCAGTGGTTATTGCTGTAGATCAGGCCCCGGGTTGGCCCTTCACACTCATGATCTAGACCAGGAATCGGCAAACTATGATTTGTCCTGTGTGTGTGTGTGTGTGTGTGTGTGTGTGTGTGTGTGTGTACGGGTTGTGAGCTAAGCCTGGTCTTTACACTATTTCATGGTGTGGAGGAAAAAATATTTCATTCCATTACCATTTATCCGCCCTTTACCCACTACCACCTCCCTCTACCTTCTCTCCCCCTTTCTCTCTGGTAAGCGCCATACTATTGTCTGGGGTGGTGAACACACGATGCAATATACAGGTGAGGTACTAGGGAATTGTACCCCTGAAACCTATATAATTTTATTAACCAATGTTAATAAATTCAATTTTAAACACTTAAAAAACATTTTGTGACCCATGAAAATGACATTAATTTTGAATTTTGGGTCCATGAATAATAGTATTCGTGGAACTCGGCTGGGCCCCCTGCCCTGGGTGCTTTGGCACTACAATTCTACGGCCCACAAAGTCTGAAATAGTTGCTATCTAAAGTTTGATGGGGGGTGGGGGGGGGGAAGGACAGGTGTGGGCTGGAAGAGGTTTATGGCGGGGGAGAGGACCTATGTAATATTTTCAACAACAAAAATTAGAATAAGCCCTGACCGGTTTGGCTCAGTGGATAGAGCGTCAACCTGTGTGGACTGAAGGGTCCCAGGTTCGATTCCGGTCAAGGGCATGTACCTTGGTTGCGGGCACATCCCCAGTAGGGGTGTGCAGGAGGCAGCTGATCTATGTTTCTCTCTCATAGATGTTTCTAACTCTCTATCCCTCTCCCTTCCTCTCTGTAAAAAATCAATAAAATATATTTTATTTTTTTAAAATATATTTTATTGATTTTTTTTACAGAGAGGAAGGGAGAGGGAGAGAGAGAGAAGCATCGATTAGAGAGAAACATCGATCAGCTGCCTCTTGCACACCCACACTGGGGATGTGCCTGCAACCAAGGTACATGCCCTTGACTGGAATCGAACCTGGGACCCTTGAGTCCGCAGGCCGACACTCTATCCACTGAGCCAAACCGGTTTCGGCAAAAATCAATAAAATATATTTTAAATAAAGAAATAAAGGTTTGCCAGCCCCTGGCCAAGATTTGTCCTCTCTACAGCTCGGCAAAGAAAGGCTGTAGCACACACAGGAAGTGCTGGGATTTGAACCCGTCTCTCCGGGTTCACAGCCGCGGGCTCCTTCAGCCGCTACACCCACCAGCTTGAATGCACGTGATGGGTACCTGGCGGGGGGCGCATAGGTCAGAGCCTATGAAAGGACCCGGAGAAACGGGTTCAGGACGTGGAGTGCAATGCCCTTCCAATGGCTCTGCCGTTCCATCAGAGGCCTGACTCCCAGCCCCGACAGCACCATTGATCCTCAGCTTGACCTTGGGAAGTCCGGTCCTGCTGCCGCTGGCGTGAACATGGCTTCTGTGACGGGAAAACCCTCCATTCTAACCCCAGCCCGGCCACTGACCGGCTAGCTAGGTCTCCCCCACTGTTCCCAGCTCTGGGAGGTGCACACAAGGGGGTTTTCTTGGGGGCGGATTAAAGAACACCTCCATGCCCCACTTTCTCCCGCTCTCTAGGCCACGATTTTTTTCCGTCTGGAAAAAGGATGAGCCCTTTCGCTCCGACACTCTGGGACGGTGACAGCCGAGGTGTCTTATTTTAGCTCAGTGTCTGGCTCCACATGCTGTGATTCAGGTTTGCACAGAGGTTGCACCCCGGTTTCCCTGGGAAAAAGTCTCGTCAGTTCAAGTGGGAGGCACGAGGGAGGATTCGCCTAGAGCCGTGGTCGGCAAACTGCGGCTCGCGAGCCACATGCGGCTCTTTGGCCCCTGGAAGGTGGCTCTTCCACAAAATACCACGGCCTGGGCGAGTCTATTTTGAAGAAGTGGCGTTAGGAGAAGTTTAAGTTTAAAAAATTTGGCTCTCAAAAGAAATTTCCATCGTTGTCCTGTTGCTATTTGGCTCTGTTGACTCATGAGTTTGCCGACCACTGGGTTAGAGAAAGCTGGGGGAGGGGCGGAAAGGGGGTCGGGGGAGGGGATATCCAAAAACCCATCTTTACATGCAGAGGCATGTTGGAAGCTGCCCATTGCCTTCCCTAGCAGAAAGAGGTGGACAAGGAGCCCGGAAGGCTGGTCAACATTGAGGCTCTGGCAAGGGTCAGGGCCATGCACCCGCTGTCTGGTGGAGATAAAGGGAGCTGAAGCAACTTCCACCTTTTAGTCTCATGTAAATCCTTGCTGATGGGCTATCTTTGAGCTGTTACTGGAAATTGCCTGCCTAAGGGCTACAGATGTACCCCAAACCTGAAAAAAAGGGATCGCAAGGCCAGAGCAAAGTGTAGTCCTCTCTTAGGCTTCCTCCTGGCTCCCAATTCCCAAATTAATATTTTCTTGTCTCGTCTCTTTCATTTGTGTGCGGCCTCCTCCAGAGCCCGAACCCTGAACCACGCGGGACGTGGAGGGGACACTCGCAGAGGCACCTCAAAACAGGGAGTGGCCCTAGCTGGTTTGGCTCAGGGAATAGAGCGTCAGCCTGCGGACTGAAGGGTCCCAGGTTCAATTCCGGCCAAGGGCACATGCCTGGGTTGCGGGCTCGATCCCCAGTAGGGGGCATGCAGGAGGCAGCCAATCAATGATTCTCTCTCATCATTGATGTTTCAATCTTTCTCCCCCTCTCCCTTCCTCTCTAAAATCAATTATATATATATATATATATATATATATAAAAACACAGGGAGAGGATGGGGGCCCCCGGGGACCGAATGGAAATGAGAAGAACAACAGGGTTTGCTCATAAAATATCGACTGGATTAAAAGGACCTGAATGGAGTTTAATTACGTTGAGTTCATTTGAATTGAACCAAAGAGTTGAGTCAGAATGCATTGGGGTTGGGTAGACCAGATAGATGGAGTTAAACGTGATAGCACTGAGTTGACCTGGGCTGACCTGACCTGAGGAGACCAACCAGCTGCAGTTGGGAAGAGGGGAACACCAGGAAGGACTCTCCTCCAGGCCTCGGCGGACTCGAGTCCTCGGGCACCAGCTGAGGCTGGAATCTTGGGCAACTCCCCGCACAATCCCGGGCCTCAGTACCCCCATTTTTTTTTTTTTTTTTTTTTTTTTTTTTTTTAAATTTCTTTATTGATTAAGGTGTCACATATTTGTCCTCAACCCCCCATTCCAATCCCACACCCCTTCCCACGGATGCCCCAACCCCCTGTTGAACTTAACCATTGGTTAAGCTCATATGCATGCACACAAGTCCCTTGGTTGATCTCTCCCCTCTCTCCCCACCCTCCCCTATCTTCCCTCTGAGGCCCGATAGTCCGATCAATGCCTCCATGATTCTGGTTCTGTTCTTGTTCATCAGTCTATGTTGTTCATCATTTCCCCTAGATGAGCAAGATCATGTGTCACTAGAGATATACTTATAAGAACTGAATGTGAGACGAGCAATAATAGTTATGCTGACAGGCAAATGAATCAGTCTGTAGTGAGTTTCTTTCTGGACCAACAGTTCTTTTGAGACCCCATATCAATGTCCACCAGTTCCTTATGTGTACATGTCAGTACCCCCATTTTTATTAAGTGAGCGCTAATAATAACTCCCGGGCAGAGATGTTATGAGAAGGGAGTGTGATCACTCGCGCAGAAGAGAAAGAACTAGAGACACATATTGAATTCTAGCTAATGACATGCACAATGAAGTATTTAGGGTAACGTGTACTGATGCTCAACTCGCTTTGAAATGCATTTTTTTAAAAAGAGGGGGGGAGATAAAGCCCTGGCTGGGTAGCTCAGTTGGTTAGAACACTGTCCCGATACACCGAGGTTGCAAGTTCAATGCCCGGTCTAGGCACATACAAAAATCAACCAATGAATGCATAAATAAGTGGCACAACAAATCAATCTCTCTCTCTCTTTCTCCCTCTATCTCTCTCTAAAAGCAATAATTTTTTAAATTGAAGAAGAAGAAGGAGAGGAGAAGAAGAAGAAGGAGGAGGAGGAGAAAGGTTGATGGATGGTAGAAATAGATATAGATGAACAGATTCGAGACAAATGAAGTCCAATCATAGGCAATGGTTGACTCTAAGTGGTGGCTCCAACATTTTTTGTCTTTTCTACCTGAAAATTCTATTCAGATAAACAAAGAGCCCTGTAATCTGTGACTTGTAATCTCAGTAGTTCAAAACACAGCCTGTGGAGGCGAAATGCGTGCATTTGAGCCCCAGCTCCGCCTCTCCCTGGCGGTGTGGCCCTGAGCAAATGACCTCATCTCTCCAAGTTCCGCATCTGTGAAATGGGCCCATTACTAGCGTTTGCCTCCCAGGGTCCTGAGTACCGGCACAGGCCTGGTACCCCTGAGCACCTCGGAAGCACTCGCTAAGACCCGGCCCTCTGTGACATGGGCGCTGCTCTCTGCATCTCCCGGAGGAAAAGGGGGGCTCAGAGAGGTTCTGCAGCTCCTCCGGGACCACACAGCAAGGAGGTGGCTTTCTTAGTGGGAGAGGGAACCCCCTGGAACCTAAACGAGCCCCCCAGCTCCGCAAGTGCTTTCCTGGGGCTCACCCGACAGGATGAAGAAGATTCCAGAAACGAAGGCCAGAATGGTCCTCTGTGGGCGGATGTGGCCGATGTTGCTGATGACGAAGGCGGTGAACACGAGGAAGAGGCTGACCATGGGGAAGGGGGTGGCTGTGCGCACGGTCTCTGGGGGAGGGGAGAGACAGGGGGTGAGGGGGGCAATTTGGGGGGACACCCCCCCCCATTCCCCATGACCTCCCCGCTGCTTTCACCATCCCCCGTAACCCCTTTGGGTGGCTTCTCTCCTTTCCACAGACTCTTCCCCTTTCTGATCACTCCACTGCTGACTGGCGGCCTTCACCCAGGCCACACCTCCTTTGACTTGACCACACCCCTTTTGCGTCGACCCCGCCCACCGTTGTCTAGGCCCCGCCCCTGGCCCCGCCCCTCCTCCTTACCCAGCCACTCTGCCTTCTTTACAGCCTCCACTCCTTTTCTTCTACCTGCCCCCCCCCCACCTCTTCCCTGGTCTTGCCCTTTCTCCCAGGACTGTCCTGTGACCCTGCCCCCTTGTTCCCCAGGCCCCCCGCTTCCCCTCACTCAGAATATTCTCCGTGTTTTCCGTCACCAAGTTGATCTCCGGCTCAAGAAAATATTCCGAGGCCACGCAGCGACCCTTCTCCCGACCTGGGGGGAGGATAGGAAGGCAGGGCTGGATGAGAGGTCCCTGCGCTCTGGAAAGGCAGTCAGGGGCACCACGCACAGCGGGGAGACCCCGGGCTGGGGATGGCTTCCCCCAAGGGCTAGGGGAAGGAGATGCGCAGGGTGTCTGGGCGCTCCTGCTCTTGGCTGCCCTAGAGCCCAGCCTCATGGAGAGAGACAAGGCTGGAACCCTAGGTCCCAAGTGAGGAGGGGCTGTGGGCCCCGACTCCTGGATCCCTAGAGAGAATCAGGCATCGGGTGGCAAGATCCCTGGCAGGGGGCGTGGCGTCTCTGCCAGCGTTGGAGGCGTGGATTTTTTTTTTTTTTTTTATGGATTTTTTTTATTCTGTCCATTCAGCACTGGAGCGGTCCAGGGGACACGTTCTGAACCTAGAGGACCACCGCTAAGGGAGGCGGGGAGACTGCGGTTCCCAGGGGGTTAGGGACCAGGAGATGGTGTGAGCACTGGGGCTCCCGGAGGCAGGACATGGAGGGCTTGGAATTGGGTCTCCAGGGAGGAATCGATTCTCCAGGACAGAAACAGGATGGGTGTCTGGATTTCTGGAACCCACAGATGGAACTAAGAACAAAGAACTGTGGGGTCGCCCAGCTGGTGTGGCTCAGTGGTTGAGCATCGGACCTATGAACCAGGAGATCATGGTTCGATTCCTAATTAGGGCACATGCCTGGGTTGTGGACTCGATCCCCAGTAGGGGGCGTGCTGGAGAGAACTGATCAATGATTCTCATTTATATTTCTCTTTCTCTCTCCCTCCCTCCCTCCCTCTCTAAAATCAATAAAAATATACTTTTTTAAAAAGAAAGAGAAGCCCTAGCCGGTTTGGCTCAGCGGATAGAGCGTTGACCTGCGGACTAAAGGGTTCCAGGTTCAGTTCTGGTTAAGGGCACATGCCTAGGTTGCAGGCGATTCTCTCTCATCATTGATGTTTCTATCTCTCTCTCCCTCTTCCTTCCTCTCTGAAATTAATAATATATATATTTTTTTAAAAAAAAGAGAGAGAGAGAGAGAACTCTGGGACCCCACCTGGCCCAGGCAGGGACAGGCGAGCAGAGGGCAGGGGAGGGGTGTACCTGCGAAGAAGCAGACGCGCCAGAGGCCGGCGTGCAGGGCCATCTTGACCTCCGTGGTCTGGTTCTGCGGCAGCACCGTGCCCTCCTCCATGTAGAGCCAGTAGTCGGTGCTGACCGCGATGCCCACGAGCAGCAGGCCGCACGCACCGAACACGCTGCTCAGCAGGGTCAGGGCGCGGCTGCTGCAGTGACTCATCCTCAGCGGCGGGGGGCGCCCTGCGGGGCCTGGGGGAGGGAAGCTGTCCTGGAGAAGGTCTGGTGGGACCCCTTAGACTCCTCACCCCCAGGCAGCCACCGGGGCTGGCAAACCCCGGCCAGACACAACCAATCCCCAGCCCTCTCCCATTGGACCTGTGTCCTCCCTGGATTTGAACCAGTGACACCCAATGTGGACCTTCACCCCTAGGCCTGAACCTGACACTTGTCACGTGTACTCTGGCTCTGGATCCTGATCAGAGACCCCACACACACACACCAGACACACACACACACCCAGCTCCAGGATAAGATTTCCAACCATAATCCAACCACGTGTAGGGACGTGGATGCCAAATATCATGACTCCAACTAGAAATGCAGTTTCTAGATCCTCAACCCCAGAACCAAGCCTTCCGACCTGAACCTCATGCGCTCACCCAAGACCTGAACCACAGACATCAGACCAGACGGAGCCTGGTCCTGTGACTCAGAAGCTATGACAGTGATCAGTCATGTCAACCCTGGGGCCAGACACGCACCCCCAGCCTTGACTCCGTGCCCTGGTGCAAGCCACACACCTTGAATACCACACTCCAGCAAGGGCCTGTGACCTCAGCTCTGAGCCAGGACCTGGGACTCTGCACCCTGAGTGTTGAAACTTCGGCACTGGGTGCTTAGCAGCGCGACCTGGATAGAAACCTTGACTCAAGCGACTCAATTTTGACCCCATCTGCCGACCCCTTTCTTTTGGGTTCTGTCTCTGAATAGAAACCAGAAATCCCCCAAGTGAGTCACCAGCAAAGGACCCTCACCCCATACCCTGGCCTCAGGCCCTTGACCTCAGGCCTACCTAAGAACATGAGTAGAGGCCTCCACCTAAGTTTAAACTCTTAGAGTCATCTCTTGATCCAATTCTAACACCAAGAATTTCACCCATGACCTTCTAACTCTGGTCCTGTATCTTGACCTCAATTGGGTGCCCCAATCTGGTATTCCAGAACCTGAATTCCCCCCAGTCCCAAACCCAGGCAGGCCCCTGGACCTGGGGGTCCTGGAACTCCATCCCAGGCTGCTGGATCCCAAAACACTGGGACCCACAAACTTGGATGGAGATTCCAGAATGACAAAACCATGATCTAGGGACCCCCCCCCCCCCCACACACACACACACAACTCAGCACCCCAACCAGAGCACACCAATCAAACAAGTGACCCTCCACACCAAGGATCAGTGCTCTGAATTCAACACCCCCATCAGGAAGTCCAGGATCCCACTCCTCCCTTCGCATCCTTCTTCCCCCCCACCCCCCATCACGAGACCCCAGAAGTCTCCAAAGAGATTCTGGTCTCCACTTCCTTTGCAAGGACTTCCAATTACAGACCCTCTTCAACATCCATCCTGGAACTCTGATCCCCATAACACTGGATCCTCAAAACAAGAGATCCCCAGTTCATAGCTGGGCCCCCCAAATTCCAGTCAGGAACCTGAAGATTCCAAAGAGCATGCTCCTCGACCTTTCTTCACCACCCTCACCCCCACCACGTACTTTTCCCTGAACTAGGCAACCCCATGATTTGGGGGACTCACCCTGGGACCCCCATCCTATCTCAACCAGAGACCTTTGCGTCTCTGAGTACCAGAGTCCCCACCATCTTTGGAACGATGAAGGTTAAGAGCCCCCTCAACACTTCCCAACCATGCAACCAAGATTGGAGACCCCGCTTTTTAAAATCGGGATGCCGGGAGCCTTGAAACTCTGCCGCACCCCAAGGAGGGGTCCCAGACAACTTCCACCAGCGCCCTCCTCTCAGCATCCGCTGCCCGGATCCCACCCCCACCCCCGCCTCCTGGAGGACTCGGGGATCCGGTCTGGCGGAGCTCAGACCAGCTTTCCTCCCATCCCCCGTCCCATGGCTCCGGGCTTGACCGCCCGCTCCTCGCTCCTGCTCGTCTAGCCGGCTCCGCTCCGCTCGGAAACCCAGTTTCCCCGGCCGCCCGCGCCCAGGTGGCTGACCTCAGCTCCTCCCATCGGCTCCTCCGGCTCGGGCTGGGACCCGGCTCGCGGTCCCCCGGCTCGCGCCCCGCCTGGCAGCCCCCTCCGTTGCTCCAGTTCCTCCTCACTCTACATTCTCCGCCAGCCTCCAGCCTCATCCTTGGGGACCCTCCCCCCAGGCCCGGAGCCTCCTCCTGCTCCTTCTCCCCAGCCTCTCCGGGACGCGCGCATTCGGGTCTCCGGGGGTCCCCTCCTCCAAGCCCAAGTCCACACTCCGTCCCCTTTCAACCTCTGGGGGGGACATACCCGCTTTCCGGGAACCCTTTCTCGGACTCACGTCCCGCTCTTAGCGGGCCAGGCCCTCCCTCCCTCCCTCTCCGCCGCGACCGCCCCCCTCCAGGACCTGGGCTGCGCCCTGCCCGGGGCGCGCGGTCCCTACGACTCGGACGTGAACAGGAGAGTTGCCTCACTCCGGACCCTCGGACCCCGTCCTCCGGTTCCCTAGGCCCAATGTCCCTCCATCCCCCATCGCCTCCCGAACTCGGAGGTCCCGACCGCCGGAATGCCGGCCCCCAGAGCCACCCAGGACCCTTTGAGCCCCAACCCCCGGCGCCCAGCCTCCTCCGGGGAACCCCCCCGCCTCCCTCCAGGACCCTCCCCTCGCGCTCAGCTCACCTCGCTCAGGGCTGGGCGGACGCTCCGGGCCGCGGGCCCCGCAGCCGCATGACCGGCCCCGCGGCTTCCCCCGGCCGCCGCCGCCGCCTCCGGGGTCGCCGACGCCCGCGCCCCCCGCCCCCGCCCCGGAGCCCGGCGTCCCGGCCCCCTCCGGGCCTCCCACCCCCCACCCCCCGCGCCCGCGGCCTCACTCGGCGGACGACGCCGGGAGCTGGGACCCGCGGCCGCTCATTGGCTGCCGCGGAGGAGGGGAGGGGCGGGGAGGGAGGGGAGGGGAGGGGTGCGGGAGGGGGCGCTGGGCCCTGAGGATGGGGGAGGCAGGGAGAGAGAGGATGGAAACCGAGCCGAGCGCGGACAGGGGCAGGGGCGCACGGAGGGGCAGGGGCGCACGGAAGAGTGGGAGACAGCGGGGGACCTAGGCACCCCCAGACTTCGAGGCTGAGCAGTCCTGAGCCTCGCAGGGCTGGAGACGGAGGGGACCCAGAGATGGCCTAAGAGACAGACAGAGAGAGAGCAGGAGGGGCAGAGAGCGGGTCCCAGACCCCCGCTTTCCCAGCTCAGAGACTGGGGCGCAGGATGTGGGGAGGTCAGGCGCGCAGACAAAAGGAGACCGGGCGCTCAGAGGCCTCGGGCTGAGGGATGCTGAGACCCAGACACCTTGAGCCAGGCAGAGGGACAGACAGAGAGACAGAGAGAGACCCTGGGCGGAGAGACAGCGGGGCAATCCTTGGGGTCCCCTGAGGAGGGCTGGGGCTCTGGCCGGGCCTGGGGCGGAGCCTGGGGTCAGGGCGGGCTGGAGGCAGCGGGAGGGGGCGTCCCGGGCCGGGGTCCCCAGAGCAGCAGGCGGGCGCGGAGCGATCTGGGTCCTGCAGCCGCCGCGGAGCCGGGAGCCGGGCCAGCCCCCCCGCACCCCCTCCCCGCCGTGATGTCAGCGGGGCCACTCTTAAAGGGGCAGGCCGCCCGCCGAGGGTCAGGCGGGGGCTGGGGGCGGCGGACACGGGGTGGGGGTACCGCGGCGGTGCTGGGGGAGACAGGGGAAGCCCCAGCATCTAACTAGACTGAGTCCCGGAAACCCAAAAGGGATGAAGAGACGCCGGGGTTCCCCGAGGAAGCCCACGAAGCTTTGGGGCTCAGCCCTTCCAAACACACAGACAGAGGCACACCACTCGACCGGCCGGCCCCGTCCAGGGACTACATCTCCCAGCAGCCCTGGCGGCGAGGGGCTGCACTTGGGGGGAAGGGTCCGCCGCGGTGTCTGCTGGGATGCGTAGTCCCTTTGCACTATCCTCTCCACTCTCCCCCACTCGCAAGTGGGTCAAGGGAAGGAGGCCCGGACGGCGCGTCGGGCTGCCGCCTCTGTCGCTGATCCCGAAGCTCACGGGTTCTGGTCGCTTCGGTTCTGTGTCGTGGGGTCAGTCCCTCTGATCCGATCCCCAGGTGTCTCCGTGGGCGGCTTGCCTTTCATTCCCCCCCCCCCCCCCAATCAGGACGCCCCAGTGTCTGGGTGTCTGTGTGTGTCTGTGAGCGTGTGCGATGCTCGCGGTAAGTGTGTGAGCTCCCTGTCTGTGCCGGGGTACCCCGGGCACGTGTGCCCTTCAGTCCTCTTTCAAAGAGGGAGAGCCGGAAACATCCGTGATGAGACAGGATCGTGGATGGGCTGCCTCCTGCACGCCCCCCACTGGGGATGGAGCCCGCAACCCCCGGCAGGTGCCCTTGACCGGAATTGAACCCGGGACCCTTCAGTCCGCAGGCGGATGCTCTATCCACGGAGCCAAACCGGCCAGGGCCCTTTCCCTCTGTCTGCCGCCCCCCTCCCGCTCTCTCAGTTTGCTTCTAAGTGCAGTCATTGTCCCACCTCCGCACCCCCTCCTTCCCCCAGCTTAGAAGAAAACATCCAGACACCTCGGCGTCAGCATCCCAAATTTATTCTCCAGCAGCTGCGGCCAGATGGGAGCGGCAGAGGCGAGGAGCTGGGGGAGTCCCCGAGAGTGGCAGGCGTGGGGTGGGGGCGGGGTTCCGAGCGGGACTGGAGCCATGCACCTGGCAGGCGGGCGGGGGAGGGGGCGGGGATGGGTTAGGAGGGGGGGTGTCTAGAAGGAAAGCTGATTGAGAACAGCCGGGGAAAGGCTCCCCGCACCCCCCAGGCATCCCCGGGGCGTGGAAGAGGGCACTGGAGCGCGGGGGCACAGCCTCCCACGGACTCCAGCATGGAGGGGGCGCGGGGCCTCGGAGGGGGGGGGGGTTTGTCCTGGAACCCGAGTCTGGAGCAGCCCACCCCATGAGACTATTTCCCAGAATGAAAAAGAAGAAGGAGGCAGAGATTCTACCAAGTCGGAGTCTAGAACCCCCTGGAGTGGGGTGGGGTGGGTTCTGGAACCTGGGGGAACAGAGTCCAGCGCGCCGCGGCGGTGGGTGCGAATGTGGGGCTCAGCGCAGCGGCTCTAGAGACTGTGTGGAGTGGGGGCGCCAGGGACGCTTGTAAGGGGCACCCAGCGCCCAAGGGGTAGGGGCCGGCGGGCCGGGGGGCCGGGGAGCAGGGGACCTAGGATTCGGGAGGCGGTGAGGTCGGGCCGAGGCTTGCGCGGCGGAGGGAGCCGTGGGGACACCTAGCGGCGGACGGTGGGATTACATGACCGGCACCGGCGCCGGGCTGACGGGGCTGCGGGTGTCCGGGTGGACGAAATCGGGGTTCACGTAGGTGAAGCCTTCGAAGTCGGCCTGGTCGATGCTGGCCAGGACCAGGCGGTCCGGCGGGGTCAGCGCGGGCGCCGCCCGCGTGAAGAACTTGTCAAAGTTCTCGCCGCTGCGGCCGCACTGGGAGGCACCGGGAAGGAACCGTGACGTTCTGCCCGCTCCCCGGGTCCCTGTCCCTGTCCCCCAGATCTATCTCCGGTCTCCTCGGGATCCCTGCACCTGCCTGGGGGCCCTGCGTCTCCCTTCAGGGGTCTCCAGAGAGGAAACCCCGCGCCCCCTCCTCAGATAGGTATTGGGGCTCCTGGGTGGTCCCCCCCCCCCCCTCCAGGGACCAAGGTTTGGCTCTGGAAGGCGACCTACCGGGCGGGGCCTGAACGGAGGCGGGATCTCCAACCTCTCCAGCCGCTCCCAGTCGATCCAGCGGAAGAAGCCGTGAGCGCGGATGGTGGGCTCCCCGTCAGGCCCCGAGCCCAGGCGCTTGGCTGGGTGCTTGGTTAGGAACTGTGGGGGACACAGAGAGACGGACGGACAGACAAGTCCCAGACCGGGGTGGAGGGGGGGGGGCAGAGAAAGAGAGGGAGAGAGACAAGGACAGAGGAACAGAGAGACACACGCATAGAGATCCGAGGATGGAAGAATAGCAGGGGGGACAGGATGGGGGGGGGGAGGAAGGGAGAGAGAAAGAGGGAGAGGGGGAACGAGTGAGAATGGGGTAGATGGAATCCAAGCCCACAGACCCAAGGGCAGACGGAGAAGGAAACATCAGGGCGTGAGGGTGTGAGGGCCAGAGAAACCCAGAGAGAGGAAGTGGACAAGGACAGAATCAGAGACGGGGCAGAGGGGCAGAGGGAGAGAGGGAGAGAGAGGGGGGTTAGGGACCCAAGAGACAAACCCCCAGAGAGGGGAACAAAGACCCGCCCGATATGAAAGAAAAAGAGGAAGACAGAGACCCAGAATGAGAGGAAGTGGACAAGGGGGGGGGAGGGTGGGTCCCAGAAGAGGGAGAGTGAGGATGGGAGAGGGAGAGGAAAAGAGAGAGAAAGATTGAAGGCCCTCCCCCCCCAAAAAAAAAGGGGGTGCAATAGAGATCCAGAGAGAGGAGGAGAACCAGGAGGGAGCACAGAGACCCCAAGAACACAGGTCATGGAGGAGAGGGGGCAGGGGACAGAGACCCGGGAGACAAACCCTCAGAGGGAGGCACGTGGACCCCATATGAAGACAGAGACTCAGAAAGAGCGGAGGAGGGAAGTCAGAGAGAGAAGGCCCGAGACCCAGAGTGTGTGCGTGAGTGGGGGGAAGAAGGAGAGAGAGAGAGGACAGAGAGGACAGAGATGGAAGGGGTAGACGGAGATACCAAAGGACACAGGACAAGGAGAGACATGGAAGCCCCATCATGTGCAGATGGAGGCAGAGGGTGAGACAAACCCAGAGAGAAAGAGAGAGAGAGAGAGAGAGAGAGAGAGAGAGAGAGAGAGAGAGAGAGAGAGAGAGACAGTCAGAGAGACATGGAGGCAGGAGCCAGGAGCAGAGGTGGGCTGACACCTGTGGACAGCTGCTCTCGGCTACGTGCCCCTCCTGCATTAACTCCAAAAGAGGAGACAAGGCTACAGGGCATCGATGACCTGCCCAAGATCCCACGGGAGGACACCTGGCGACTTAGGTTCACCTGGGCCACGTGGCCGTGGAGAGGCAGGCCCTGCCTCCAGCCGGGGAGTGGGGGCGGGTGGAACAGAGGCCATGCTTGAACGAGGGGAGGAGAGTGGCAGTGGGCAGTCAATTATTGTCACAGCGGTCGGCAAACTCATGAGTCAACAGAGCCAAATATCAACAGTACAACGATGGAAATTTCTTTTGAGAGCCACATTTTTTAAACTTAAACTCCTTCTAACACCACTTCTTCCAAATAGACTCGCCCAGGCCGTGGTATTTTGTGGAAGAGCCACCCTCCAGGGGCCAAAGAGCCGCATGTGGCTCGCAAGCCGCGGTTTGCCGACCACGGTCCTAACAAAACCGCTGTGTCATATAAATGGTTTCCAGCAGGCGGGAGCCTCTTTCTAACAACTATGCACGGAGGCTGTGCGGGCAGCCCCGGAGGGCAGCGGCGGGGCGCAGGGCTTGTGAGTGGGGACCATCTGGGAGTCGGGGCGCTCACCCCCTTGCAGATGGCCACGGCTTCCCGGGAGAGTGACTTGGGGTAGGTGACGGTTTGTTCCATGATGGCCTGGAACAGCTCCTCCTCGTCCTCGCCATCGAAGGGGGGCTGAGAAAGGAAGTAGAGGGGGTAGCAAGTCAGCAGCTGACGAACTACCTCTCTCCTCAGCCTCCACACCTTCATCACCCATCACACACACACCCCTCACGTTCTAGGGGAAAATGTGAGCAAACCACCAAAGCTTTATTTCCCCCCTACCCCCCTCTCCAATGCTTTGAGTCCCTCTCTCAGATGCTCTCGGCACCTCTTTGCTGGCTCCAGGCTCCTTGTATCTGCTATGTAAATCAGCAGGGTGTTGATGAGGCAATATGTCATTTAAACAGAAGCGAGAGAACACTGCAGGGCAAGCTGCACCCGCGTTCTGGTTGGATGAGAGGTCTCCGGTCTTCTGGGGATAGGAAGAGCCACATCGAGGCAAGGGTTCTTAATGTGGGGCCTAGCGAGGGTTTATTCCATGGAGGGGGCCTGTCAACCTGCATGGGGGGGGAATGCATCTTTGTTTGTTTAAATGTCTAACTGGAATTTAGCACTCCATTCAGTTATGAATGTGGGCAACACGGCAGTCCTGGTGGCTTCGTCGCCAGTAGAAATCACAGATATATATAGTTGGGTGTGTTTCTTTCTTTTTTTTTTTATCACATTAGAGTTGCAGATATCTCAAAATATCGGTTACCTCTGCTTCGAAATTACTGGTAGGCCTTCCCATGTACTTCCTGTTCCTCCAAGATATTACTATTTAGCCCTGGCAGGTTCGGCTCAGTGGTCAGAGCATAGGCCCGTGGATGGAAGGGTCATGGATTCGATTCCAGGTCAAGGGCATGCACCTTGGTTGCAGGGCGAGTGCAGGAGGCAACCAATCGATGTGTCTCTCTCACATCAATGTTTCTCTCTCTCTTCCCCTTCTCCCTCCCTTCCACTCTCTCTAGAAATCAATGGGAAAAAATATCCTTGGGTGAGGATTTAAAAAAAAAAAGATATTACTATTTAGGTCATTAATAGAGCATCACATATACACTGAGTGGCCAGATTATTATGATCTCTGGATGCATAATAACCTGGCCACTCAGTGTATATCCTATATAATAAAAGCCTAATATGCAAATTGTCCCCTCGACCAGGAGTTCGACCAGCAGGCAGGCCGGCCAACCACCCATGTCCCCTCCCCCTGGCCCAGCTGGCCAGACCCCACCCATGCACGAATTCATGCACCGGGCCTCTAATATATACATGTACTGAGTGGCCAGATTATTATGCGTTCAGAGACCATAATCTGGCCACTCGGTGTATATCCACATCCCAATGTTTAATAATTAGGCAACTGTATATATTGAAATTAGATTTACTTAGTTGGCTAAATTGGAGTCGATGGAACTTTTAAAGCATTGGTGGTCATATGTGAATATGATTGATTTCCTGTGTAATCCTGTTATTTTACTTTGTGCATTTGAAACATCGCTCTTTGAAGGGGGTGGCATCCTGGGAAGACGGTGCTTCAGGACCACGGACAGCGCTATCTGGGCGCGCCCTTCCCACCTCTTAGCACTGCCTTTACGCTACAGCCTTACACTTCCAGGATTTCCCGGAGATTAAAGGTCATGTGACAGGTGGCGCCCCACTCCGTGTTGCCTTTAGCCCAGGCAGCCCCTCCCCGGCTTCTTACCTGTCCCGCCAACATCTCATACAGCAGAACTCCAAAGGACCACCAGTCGACAGACTTCCCATAGGGCTGGTAGGCAATGATCTAGGGGGGACAGCGGTGGAGAGAATGGAAGGCAAGAACCCATGCTTTGTGCTTCAAGAAGCACAGGACCCTCTGGCTTCATCCCCTGGACACCCTGCTCACCGGAAGGGTATTCAGTACACAGTGTCCCTCCCCACCCAGAATACCATGGCCAGAGCTCCGTTCTTTGGGAAATCTGGGGAACAAACTTGACCTTCTTAGGATAGCCCTTGGGTCCCAAATACAAAACACTATCTCAGGTCCAAGTCACAAGTTCCACCCACCTAGACTATTTAAGTAACTGGACCCTCTCCTTACAGTATCCGGTGCACAGGGGTTCAAATTCAGAGGCCAAGAGATTCTTAAATGCATTTCAACTAGGGCAGTGGTCGGCAAACTGCGGCTCGCGAGCCACACGTGGCTCTTTGGCCCCTTGAGTGTGGCTCTTCCACAAAATACCACGGCCTGGGCGAGTCTATTTGGAAGAAGTGGCGTTAGAAGAAGTTTAAGTTTAAAAAATGTGGCTCTCCAAAGAAATTTCAATCGTTGTACTGTTGGTATTTGGCTCTGTTGACTAATGAGTTTGCCGACCACTGAACTAGGGGACTGTTTAAAAATAGAAATTACGCCCTAGCTGGTTTGGCTCTGTCCTGTGGGCTGAAGGGTCCTGGGTTCGATTCCGGTCAAGGGCATATGCAACAGGTTGCAGGCTCGATCCCCAGTGGGGGGCGTGCAGGAGGAGGCCAATTAATGGTTCTCTCTCATCATTGATGTTTCCATCTCTCTCTCCCTCTCCCTTCCTCTCTGAAATTAATAAAAATATATAATTTTTTTAAATAGAGAAATTCCGCCCGGCCAGCATGGCTCAGGGGTCGCGCATCAACCTATAAACCAGGAAGCCATGGTTCAATTCCCGGTCAGGACACATGCTCAGTGTGGGGTGTGCAGGAGGCCACTGATCAATGATTCTCTCTCATTATTGATGTTTCTATCCCTCCCTCTCCCTTCCACTCTGAAATAAATAAATAAAAAAATCAATAAATAAATAAATAAATAAATAAATAAATAAATAAAAAAAATAATAATAATAATAATAGAAATTCCCAGCCCGAAGAATTCCAGCCTCAATAGGCCAGAGTCAGAGGCAGGAATGTGTGTGTGTGTTTTCAAAACCTCCCCAGGCGATTCTGATTACCAGCCAGGTTTTGAAACCATTGATCTTGGTTACTCAGGCACTAGCATTGAGTCACCTGGAAAGATCAAAGATGGCACCACCCACACTACCTCCGCCTCCCACAGAAAAGTGAAGACACACTATCCACAGGTGCAGTCAGAGCCTTAGCTCCACCCCTTTACAGGGCCAGAGCAGGCCCCGCCCACTTGAATACTCAGGAGGCAGCCCCCACCGGCTCAGTGTTCTAGGGGAATGGGCCCTTCGTCTCCACCTTCGTAGAACAGTCCAGTAACAGACCCCGTTCTCCTGGGGTTCCTACGAGCTGGTCCCACTCTTTAAGAACGTTCACCCACAGGTCCCGCCCACTCTACCTATTTAGAGACCCAGCTCCACCCACTTTGAATGCTCAGGCCTCTCCTCTCTGAGCTGCTCTCTCCATTAGAACCCAACACTCATGTAAAGATCCCAGGGTCAGCCCTAACCGGTTTGGCTCAGTGGATAGAGCATCGGCCTGCGGACTGAAGGGTCCCAGGTTCGGTTCCGGTCAAGGGCATGTACCTTGGTTGCGGGCACATCCCCAGGAGGGGGTGTGCCGGAGGCAGTTGATTGATGTTTCTCTCTCATCAATGTTTCTAACTCTCCCTTCCTCTCTGTAAAAAATCAATAAAATATGTATTTTTTTAAAAACGATCCCAGGGTCAGCCCTGGCTGGTGTGGCTCAGTGGATAGAACATCAGCCTGGGGACTGAAGTGTCCTGGGTTCAATTCCGGTCAAGGGCATGTGCCCAGGTTGCAGGCTCGATCCCCAGTAGGGGGCGTGCAGGAGGCAGTTAATCCATGATTCTCTCTTATCATTGATGTTTCTATCTCTCCCTCTTTCTCCCTTCCTCTCTGAAATCAATAAAAAAATATATTTTTAAAAAAGACCCCAGGGTCAGGTCCCCCGTATTATGAATACTAGACAACCAGCCCCACCCACTCAGCGGCCTCGGAGAGCGCCCAGGGCAGCGGGAGTTAGGGTTACCTCGGGGGCTATGTAGTCTGGGGTCCCGCAGAAGGTGCGAGTCGTGTTCCCAGGGAAGACGTTCTCCTTACACATGCCGAAGTCAGTGATTTTGATGTGTCCTTCGGCATCCAGCATCACGTTGTCCAGTTTCAGGTCCCTGTGGTGCGGGTGGGTGAGCAGGAATGGAGTTCAATGGGCTGGATACCTAAGTCCAAATTCCTTCCCCTCTAGGGGCCTGATCCCCTCCTTTGAAAGGCCTGGGGCTGCTCACCGGTAGATGATGCCCTGGTTGTGAAGGAAGAAGAGGCCGATGGCGATTTCAGCTGCGTAGAACCTGGAGGAGGGGGTGGGGTCAGAGGTCAATGGCTGGACCCCCCCAAGCCTTCCGTCTTCCCTCCACCCTCACCTTGGCCAAGACTCACGCTGCATGGGGCTCCTTAAACTTGCCCAACTGCTGAATGTGGTACATCAAGTCGCCCCCGGTGACATACTCCATCACAAAATACAGGCGATCCTGTGGGGGAGAGGGGGAGGGGCGGGTCTTAGAGGCAAGGACATGCCCACCAGCCGGTCCGTGCCAGCCTGTGCATCCAGCATTGGAAGTGAGCTGAGCTGTCTTTCTAAATGGGCGGTTCCTATTCACCGGAGACAAACTGAAAGGCTGGGGGTCCACCCAATCAGAAAGCCAGAGCAACTAGCCCTGCCCACCATGACCCAAAATATTCTAGCAAGGCCGACTCAGAATCTCCACCTGCCCCATGCCCTGTTACTCAGAATCTACAGGTGTTCTGGTCCCGTCCTCTCAGAATTGAAGTTTGAGAATTGAAGAAGAGGAAGAAGAAGAAGAAGAAGAAGAAGAAGAAGAAGAAGAAGAAGAAGAAGAAGAAGAAGAAGAAGAAGAAGGAGAAGGAGGAGAAGGAGGAGAAGGAGGAGGAGGAGGAGGAGGAGGAGGAGGAGGAGAAAGAGATCCACCATTTGCTGGAATCCTAAACCTCGATCACGCCACTCACACACACATGCAGCAGTTCTGGCCACCTGTTAGGAGCCAACAGGTACAGGCCTCACCTGCAAGTGATGATACTGATAATGATCTATATAATAAAAGGCAAATATGCAAATTGACTGAATGGCAGAACGACAGGTCTCTATGACGCACACTGACCACCAGGGGGCAGACACTCAATGCAGGAGCTGCCCCCTGGTGGTCAGTGCATTCCCACAGGGGGAGCGCTGCTCAGCCAGAAGCCCTGAGCCGGACTCCTGGCTGGTGAGCACAGCAGTGGTGGCAGGGAGCCTCTCCCGCCTCCGCTGCAGCACTAAGGATGTCCAACTGACGGCTTAGGGGCCTAAGCCATCAGTTGAACATCCCCCCAAGGGCTCCCAGACTGCAAGAGGGCACAGGCTGGGCTGAGGGACCCACCCCCCAAGTGCACGAATTTCATGCACGAGGCCTCTAGTAATAATATAAAGATCCAGGAAGCTGGCCACGCCCTGCAGAGGAAGTAGAGTCACGCCCTCTCAAACCCTTGACGGTTCAGCCTCCTTGTCCCATTCCAGGATCTTGGGAAATCCTTCTTTTTGATGAGTCCTTCATTCAGAATCCAAGAGTGACGCGACCTACTCTCCGAGCTGGGCACACCCACTCAAAAGACATTCTTCACGCACTCCTTCACTCAACAACCCTTCACTCAAAAACACCCACTCAACACTCAAGGCCACGCTCGCTGGGGCCACGCCCACTCAGAGAGTGAAGCTCTTCGGCCTTGACTTAAGCTCAGAACCCTGGAGCAGGTGCCTGATCCATCTCGGGGTGGGGGGGTGCCAGCCTCGCCCCCTCCCTCCTTACCGGGGTCTGGAAGGTGGAGTGGAGCTGGGTGAGGAAGTGGGGCCGGCCCCCCGGGCCTCGGCCCCCCAGAGCCAGCACGCGCTTCTCCACCAGGGTGCAGTCCACGTCGTCATCCTGAACGATCACGTCCTTCTTCAGGATCTTGATGGCGTAGAGCTCCTCAGAGCCCCTCCGCTCCGCCAGCATCACCTGGGACAGAGGCCCAAAGGCCCAGTCGGTCTTGGGACACCCCGGGGTGCAGGTCCCTGGCCCTCCCTTTCAGGGACACAGAGAAATAAAACCTCGGGCCCTTCCTCTCCCCTCCCTCTCGGGGGATCTGGTGCCCTGCCTTTGCCAACCCCTGCCTCAGGGAAAGCAATCCTGATCTTTCTTTCTAAAAATTGTTATGGTTTGGTTCAATGGATAGACCATTGGTCTGCGGACTGAAGGGTCCCAGGTTCGATTCTGGGCAAGGGCACATGCCCGGGTTGTGGGCTCGATACCCAGAAGGGAGCATGCAGGAGGCAGCCGATCTATGATTCTCTCTCATCATTGATGTTTCTCTCTCTCTCCCTCTCCCTTCCTCTCTGAAATCAATAAAACCATATTCAAAATAAAAATCAAATTTTATTGAGTTTATTTGAGCTAAACTGAAGTCATAGGCCGTGGAGCAAGATCTCAAATGCTCTGCAATTCACATCTTCATGTTTCTCCTCTCCAGGGACCCGAGGGGCCCCATCCATCCCTCTTCGGGGACTCAGTCCTATTCCTGGCTGAGGACCGGAAGTGTGACCGCCCTCCAGACACCCTCCCTTGCCCCCCAGAGCCCCGGAATCCGACCTTCCCAAAGCTGCCTTTTCCTAGAACCATGAGGAAGCTGAAGTCGGAGATGTGCAGACGTCCCGGGCTCGCCCCGAAGAAACAGCGCTTGGAGTCGGTGGGACTAGGGGACGGGGAGGGGATGGGAGAGGACGAAGGACCCATCCGCACGCGCTGCGAGAAAGGGAGAGACCCCGAGGTAGTCAGATCCCCCACAGGGACAGCGGGTGCCCCTAAGAGAGACAGCATCCAGCCCTAGCCGGTGTGGCTCAGTGAATAGAGCTTCCGCCTGCGGAATGAAGGGTCCTGGGTTCCATTCCAGTCAACGGCACATGGATGCGGGCTCGATCCCCAGTAGGGGGCGTGCAGGAGGCAGCTGATCAATGATTCTCTCTCCTTGTTGATGTTTCTCTCTCTCTCCCTCCCTCTCCCTTCCTCTCTGAAATCAATAAAAATATATTAAAAAATAAATAAAAGAGAGAGAGAGAGAGAGAGAGAGAGCATCCAAGAATGAAAAGGGTGGGGAGATACCTAGCCAGTTTGGCTCAATGGATAGAGTGTCAGCCTGTGGACTGAAGGGTCCCGGGTTCGATTCCGGTCAAGGGTATGTGCTGGGGTTGCGGGCTTGATGCCCAGTAGGGGACGTGCAGGAGGCAGCCAATCAATGATTCTCTCTCATCATGGATGTTTCAATCTCTCTCTCCCTCTCCCTTCCTCTCTGAAATCAATAAAAAAATATTTTTTTTAAAAAAGAAAGAAAAGGGTGGGGAGAGATGGAGCAAAAAATAAAAGTTGTCCCTGCCCACTGCTTGGCTTAAGAATTTTCTATGACTTTCCAGAGCCAGAGGGTTTATTTATTATTGAAATAACCCTTCGAGAGCTTACTATATGCCATTAAGCCTCTGGAAAACCCTGTTAGCACCTGACCCCACCCCCTTTTAGAGAAATGGAAGCTGGCCTAGAGATGGTAAGTAACTTGCCCCAAGTCACACGGCAGAGAAAAAGCAGAGCCAGAAATCAAAGTCCATTAGCGGCAGATTCTGTCTGCCTCCTTCCTGTTTCTCCACCATCACCCAGCACGTGGCCTGGAACACAAGCGGGTCTCAGCCAGAGGGTGTGGGATGGAGGGCGGTCTCAGGAATGCAGTTCCTACCGCTCAACCTTCAGAGCAGACCCGGAGTCTGAACATCCTCACCGCCCCTGTGCCCTGGGCCTGCGGCTCCACCTGTGCGGTCACCGTAGCCATCTCCCTCCTCCCACCTCTAGCCTCTACACAGAGGCAGTCATCTTGTTCAAACCGAAACCATCTCAGGCCACTTCGGATGCCTTCCCATCTCACTCAGTTTAAAAGCCAAAATCCTTCCAATGAATAGCAAGGCTCCCTCCACCATCTTCCCTCTCGGACTTCACCTCCTGCTCTCCCCCGCCCCCCAGCCTGTCCTCCCTGCTGTGCAGCAGACACTGCGGACCCGCCCCCACCTCAGGGCCTTTGCACGTGCTGTTCCCTCTGCCCGGAAGGCTCTCCTCCTCACATCTTTGCCACCGGGCCCTTTCTCAGTGAACCTTTCTCTGCTTACTGCAGTTAAAACCACGAACACTCCTCCTAGGACACTCCCTACCCTCCTTAATGTGTATTTTTCTCCACATCGCTCATTGATTGCTAACATATTATTGTTTATTTTGTTTCAAGTCTTTCTCAATGTGAAGCCTTGTGGGGGCAGGGATGTTTTTCTCTCCTGTTCCCCGCTCTATCCCCGGTGACGAGGGCCATGCCTTACCCACAGACGGGCTCAACAAAATGTTTTATGAAAGGATAAGGGAGGGAGAAAGCATTCCTTCTTTGGCCTGGTGTCCCTCTCCTTTGCTGGGGAAGCCTGCACGTCCTCCAGGCCCCGCCTCTCCGGGAAGCTTTCTCTGATTCTCCCAGGCAAGGCCAGGTACTTCTGGGACCTCCCTGGTGCCCAGTGCCCGAGGCCCTCCATGATCAAACATATTCCTTCTGCGGGTGAATTTCTCTGTCTGTGGCTTTCTCCGACACTGAAAGAGGAGATGCCAGAACAAGGCTTGGCTTATGTGACACCTCAGTGAGTAAAGGAATGGAGGAGAGCGAGGCCACCGTGATAAATAGATAGAAAAACTCCAGGATCAATTCTGGTGGCGCCTCCGCAGGGAAGTCCTCCCTGACTACCTCCCCCCCCCAAAAAAAAACAACAACAAAAACTGGGTTAGCCTGTGCCTCTTGAGTGCCCTGGACTCGGATTTAGCACATCATCCTGGGATTTAAGTATCGTATCTGTGACTGTGTCCCTACCTTGGGGAGTTACCTGAGAGTCAGGGTCACCTAGGACTACTCAGCAAGCACAACCCTGCCACCAAGTATGTGTTCGGCCCATGTGTGTGGAAATGAAGACGGATATTAGGGAAGGGAGAGACACAGATGCCAGGAATGAAACTGTCTCCATTCCAGATCTCAGCTCCACTCACCTCATAGAGTTCCAGGGGGTAGTTACAGGCCTGGGGGGAGGGAGAAAGCCAGAGTCAGAGCCCAGGGAGGTAGGAGACTGCCCTGGAGCAGGAGGTGGGGACCGCCCCCCCCCCCCCCAACTCCCAAGCCGCAGGGATAAATAGGAACTCGAATTCCCATCAGACCTTGAGGCAGGAATCCCTCTGAAAAGCCAAGGAAGGAGCCCCAGGGTCTTCTGGGAATTGTAGTCCCAGGACCAGTAGGTGTTTGGGAAAGGGCCGCTCTGAACTTAAGGGGGGTGAGGGTGGGGGCGGGGTGAGGGTGGGGGCTTTCCGCGGGGTACCTCAAATTTCTGGAGGAGGCTGCAGTTGTCAGCATCAGCCACGGGTACATTGTAGTATTCGCCCTCCTCCTGGTTCAGCAACTTGTACCTGACAGACAGAGGCAGACACAGAGATGGAGAGAGAGAATGATGTTGGCCTGCAGGAGGGAGCCCCCACCCAGAGGGAGGTGGACACGCCCGCCGCCCACCCCGGCCCTCACCAGCCGTCCACCGGCGCCTTGAGCAGCTCGGACACCCCGAAGGACATGGCGCCCATGAAGTCGTTGCGCGAGGTCCGGTCCCAGTCCCACACCTCCACGCTGAGCCTGCGCTCCACGTCCCCCGGCTTCAGGTTGCTGCGGGGAGGGGGGCAGAGTGAGGGGCCCTGCTGCGCGCTGCCCGCCCCCCCCCCTCATCCCCTGCTGGGTAGGAGGCTAAGCCAGAGAGCTGGGGTCTGTGGCCTGTCTTCCCACAGGGGTTCCCTCTTCCCACACCAGGGCCCTACCCGGATGGCTCTCTCTGACTCCCTCAGTCTGGGCCCCTTCCCATACCTGCCCCCAGGTCTGTCCCTCCAGGTCTCTGTCCCTGCCTTTCTGTCAGTTGGCCTCTCTTTCTTTCCCTGCCACCCGACCACCCATCACACCACCCCTCTGCTCCCAAACTCCATTATTCTGTCTGTCTCATTCTAGGGTCCTCTCTCTCGCTCGCTCGCTCCCTTATTGATTTTAGGGAGAGAGGAAGAGAGAGAGAGAGAGAGAGAGAGAAACATCGACTTGTGCATTCGCTGGTTGCATCTTGTATTTGTCCTGACCAGGGATCAAACCCCCAACCTTGGCGTAGCAGGACGATGCTCCAACCAACTGAGCTAGCTCTCTCTTTCCTCATCTCTCTCAAAGGGCTTTGATTGATGATGATTGACTACATAGATGTCTGTCTCTCAGCTTCTGCATCTCCATTCCTCTCCCCCAACCACTCTATTCCTTCTCCCCACCCTTCTCTGCTCTTTTCTGGGCGTTCCCTCTACCCTAGCCCCTCCCACCAGCTGCTCTCTGGGGGGCCTGTGAGCCACCAGGACCCTCAGACCATCCTCTGCCAGCCATCGCGGCCTCCCCCGCACCCGAGGCTCACAACACAAAGGTCTCGTTCCACACAGGGTTCAGCGTGGCTTTCACGGTCCGGGTCTTCTGTTTTGTCAAGTTCCGAGGGTCTGGGATGAGCTTCAGTTTCACATAGGGGTCGGACAGACCATTGGGGTCCATGGGGATGAGGTTCCGGGCCTCACCGACTGCGCGGGGAGGGGAAGGAGGGTAGATGGGGTTAGAGACCCAGGAAGAGGCCCCTAGCCCACCCACCCCCCACCCCACCCCCGTCAGCATGGAGACTTCCAAACTCTCGGCCGCCTTTCTCTTGGCCCCGGAGTCTTTGCTGTCTACCCCCCAGTACCCAGAAGACAGGGCATAGAGCCCTTTGCCCCGCAGCCGGACCTTCCTCCGTTAGGACCCAGGAGCCACGACCTGGCCGTTCTCTCACGCCCTCCCTCTCAAGGACCTTGGCCTCTCGGTGGCCATTAAAAGGGGCTGAAAGTTGCCAGGGGCGAGGCTGGAGATGGGGCGGCCCGCTCGGAGGGGCGTGGCCGGGTGGTGCTAGCCTCTGGAGGCGGGGCCCGGTGGGGGCGTGGCCTCCTATAGGGGCGTGGTCTTTCTGGGACTGGGTGTGGGCGTGGCCTCCTATAGGGGCGTGGTCTTTTCTGGGCCTGTGTGGGCGTGGCCTTCAAGACGGGCGTGGTCTTCTCGGGCCTGGGTGTGGGCGTGGCCCTCGAGACGGGCGTGGTCTTCTCGGGCCTGGATGTGGGCGGGGCTTCCGAGGGGCGGGGCCTCACCCGTGATGTGGATCTCGTCCGCCGTCGGAGCCCGGATTTCCAGCTGCAGGCGCCCGCGGCGCTCCGTGTGGTCCACGCCGCACAGGGAGGGCACGCTGCGCACACAGCGCCGGTGCACGTTCATCTCGCAACCTGCGGGCGAAGGGGGGACGAAAACCAGGGGTAGCGCTTCAGGCCCCGCCCGGGACCCCGGCCTCCACTCCCGGGCCTGTCCCCAAAGCCAGAGGCTGCGCTGCGGCAGGGGCCCCATTTGCGCCGGTTCCGGCTGGAGCAGCGAGCGCAGACTCACTCACAGGAGCACTTCATGCCCTGGTGCACCAGCCCGTACAGCAGGGAGCCGCAGTGGTCGCAGAAGGTCGGGCTGCTGTAGCTGTGCAGGCGGAACTTGTGCTTGTTCCGGGGGTCCTGGGGGCACAGAGGGGCCGGTCAGAGGGCCGGCAGGGGTGTCCGAACCCTCCGAGAGCAGCCCTGGGGGCTCTTCCTCCTTCTGCCTGGCTCTCCCAGTCTCGCTGGGGCTCCGCCTCACTCTCCTCCATCCCTCAGCATTTATTGAGCAGCTACTGTGTGCCAGGCTCTGTTCTAGGTGCCGGGACCCAGCCGTGAACAAAACAAAGTAAAAGCCCTGTCCACCTACAGCCAACGTGATACTTAATGGGCAAAAACTAAAAGCGTTTCCCTGAAAATCAGGAATAAGATAGTCAAGATCATACTGTAAGTCCTAGCCACAGCCATCAGCCAAGGAGAAGCCAGGAGAGGCATCCAGATTGGAAAGGAGGATGTAAAACTGTCACTATTCGCAGATGACATGATATTGTACGTAGGAAATCCTAAAGACTCCACCGAGAAACCACTAGATCTAGTAAATGAATTCGGCAATGTAGCAGGATACAAAATTAATATCCAGAAACTGGTGGCATTTTTTATTTCTTTTTTGCTTGTTAATCCTCACCCGAGGATATTTTTCCATTGATTTTTACTTTTTATTATTTTTAATTTTTAAACTTTTAAAAATATATATATATATTTTTTTTATTGATTTCAGAGAGGAAGGCGGGGGAGAGAGAGAGAAACATCAATGATGAGAGAGAATCATGGATCGGCTGCCTCCTGCCTGCCCCACACTGGGGATTGAACCCGCAACCGGGCATGTGCCCTCACCGGGAATCGAACCTGGGACCTTCTGGTTCATAGGTCTATGCTCAGCCACTGAGCCACATTGGCCGGGCTTCCATTGATTTTTAGAGAGTGGAAGGGAGGAGGAGAGACACACAGAGAGAAACATCGATGTGAGAGAGTCACATCGATTGGTTGCCTTCCACACGCACCCTGACCGGGTCCGGGGATCAAGCCCACAACCAAGGTGCATGTCTTTGACCAGAAATGAACCCGGGACCCTTCACTCAACGCTCTATCAGCTGAGCCAAACCAGGCTAGGGCAATTCCTATTTTTAATAAAAACCAAAACAGTCCTATCCACATGGCCTTTGCTTTCTAGTGGAGGGAGACAGAAAACAAGCATGATAAATTACATTGTATTGTGGATGGTAATAGGTGCTCTGGAGAAAAATGAAGTAAGGAAGGGGCCTGTCAGGATTGGGGGCGGGGGAAGTAGGGGGATGCTGAAATTTGAAATAATGGACAACCAGAAGGCATTACTAACAAACAAGGTAGCATTTGGGACAGGCCTGAAGGAGGTGGGGCTTCCAAAGTCCCGTAAACCCCACACCTACACCTCACACAGGCTGTTTTTTGAGGGCTTGTGGTCCACTATGAGCTCCTGATCATTCACTGTCAGTCTGTCACTGCCTGCTGACAATCTGCCTTCTCTGGGCCCTTGGTGGGATGGGGAATCTGACCTATCGGTTATAGGGCCCCAAGCGTCCTACATGAAAGATTAAGTGTAAACCACACAGCAGGGCCTAGAGTGTTAATGTGCTCAGTACTGCTACTCGTATGCTATGGTGGTTGTCAGGGATTTCATTTTTTTAACATTTATTTTATTATTATTTTAATCCTCACGCAAGGATATTTTTCCATCGGTTTTTAGAGAGAGTGGAAGAGAGGGAAAGATAGAGAGAAACATCAATGTAAGAGAAACACATGGATTGGTTGCCTCCTGCAGGCGCTGGAACCAGGGCCTGGGCCAGGGAGGAGCCTGCAACTGAAGTACATGCCCTTGACCGGAATCAAACCCGAGACCTTTTGGTCCGCAGGGCGACGCTCTATCCACTGAGCCAAACCGGCCAGGGCATTATCAGTGATTTTTACTGTAGCCCCCACATAGCTCTGAATAAGAGCTAGGCCATTTATTTCCAAGCTGTGTGATTTGGGGCAAGTTCATGTCCAATTGTGAGCCTTAGCGCCCTTCTCTGCCCAGTGGAAATAAACAATCTATATCTTGAAGTGTTGCTAACTGTCTAGAGTCCAATTGAGCGAGAATTTAGGGCACCAGGAAAGCACTCTCCCTCCACCACCGCCCCCCCCCCCCCGCCCAAGGTCGCAGTGTTAAATCATCTGATGTTTGCCTTTTGCAAAGTATGCACGGCAAGAGCTATCCGAGGGTGAAAATTCAGGACGCGCCCGGACGTCTATGCATTTGGCAGGTTAGTGGCGGTCCTATGTCAGAGGAGACTTGGGTGGCAAGGGGGTGCCGGCGGCGGCCTAGATCCCTTTCAGTGCTCTGGCTTCTGAGGATACTCAGCTGAGCCTGAATCAAAGGGCTCCTGCCTGCCGAACGGGATGCTGGGAGTGAACGCCCTCAGCAGGGTGGCCGGCACACACAGGCCCAGGGGCAGAAGCTGTGATTATTCTCAAGGTGAAAGTGACTTATGCAAAGGGGACGGTGCTGGGCTCCAGGGAGAGAAGTCAGGGTCCACATTTCAACTCTGCCCACTACCCAGCTGTGTGGGCCCCAGGCCCTTCCGAGACCCAGGCTTCCTTCCTATAAAGTGTGTGGTTGGGTGGGGGGAGGGTAACTGTTTGGCTCAGTGGATAGAGCATTGGCTTGCAGACTAAAGGGTCCCGGGTTCCATTCTGGTCAAGGGCACATGCTCACGTTGCGGGGGCCTTCAGGAGGCAGCCATCCATGGTACCCTCTCATCATTGATGTTTCTATCTCTCCCTTCTTCTCTGAAGTCAATGAAGATGTATTTAAATAAACAAACAAACAAATAAATAAAATGGGGGGGTCAGGGAGGTGAGCCCCCCCTGCAAGGGGTTTTGTGAAGACTACACTGAGTGGCCAGATTATTATGATCTCTGAACGCATAATAATCTGGCCACTCAGTATATATATTAGAGGCCCGGTGCATGAATTCGTGCATGGGTGGGGTCCGACCAGCCGGGCCAAGGGGAGGGGACATGGGCGGTTGGCCGGCCTGCCTGCTGGTCGAACTCCTGGTCAAGGGGACAATTTGCATATTAGCCTTTTATTCTATAGGATATACACTGAGTGGCCAGATTATTATGCGTTCAGAGATCATCATAATCTGGCCACTCAGTGTAAATTAAGTCATGCTTGTGAGGCCCTTAGCACTTAAGCCTTTGACCCATGTTACTTATGAGATCGAACGCATTAAGAAGCCCGGCTGGCGTGGCTCAGTGGTTGCAAGTCGACCTATGAACCAGGAGGTCAAGGCTCAATTCCTAATCAGGGCACATGCCTGGGTTGTAGGCTCGATCCCCAGTGGGGGGCGTGCAGGAGGCAGCCAATCAGTGATTCTCTCTCATCACTGATGTTTCTCTCTCTCTCTCTCCCTCTCCCTTCCTCTCTGAAATCAGTAAATGAATATATATGCATTAAGAAGAGTCCTGACTAGTGTGGCTCAGTTGGCTGGGCGTTATTCCAGAGCAGTGAAAAGTTGCTAGTTCGATTCCAGTCAGGGGACATGCCTGGGTTGAGTTGTGGGCTCGATCCCCAGTAGGGGGTGTACAGGAGGCAACTGATGGATGTTTCGCTCTTGCATCAATGTTTGTCTTCCTCCCTCTCCTTTCCTTTCTCTCTAGAAATCAATAACAAATCCTCTTTTTAAAGCATGAAGAAAAATGACGCCAGATGGATGTAGAGGAAAGACTACCTCCTCACCATACCCCTCTGTTCCGGCAACAGTAATAACTTTAACAACGACAGTAACTCACATTTTGTCTCTTGCCATGGACCAGGCACAGTCCCACGTCTTTGACTCATTTGCTTCTCAAAGCGATCCTATGAGGTGGGCATGAGGATCTGGCTCCCTCGGTTTACAGGCGAGGAACCGGGAGGTGCAGAGAGGTAAGCTACCTTTTGGAAGGTCACAGAACCCACACGTGGTGGAGCTGTGATTTGAGTCCAGGAGTCTGGCTTGGGGGTCTCTGCTCAGATGAGGACAGGACCAGTAACGAACCCGATAAGCTGTTCTGCAGATTCAATCCTACACTAATCACCATCCCTGCCGAGTGTGCGCCCTGAACACGGGATAAATCTGTGGCGTTGGCAGAGGAGGTGGGTGGGGGTGGGGGGGGCGCTGATTGATAACATTTATAGGTGCTGGTAGACAGTGGTGCTCAATACATGTTCTATCAAGTCACATCTTCTATGGGAACTTCCATTTTCTCACTTGATAAGCTGGCAAAATTACTCATAGATGTCTGTGTGTGTGGCTGTGTCTCTCTCTGCCTCTTTCTCCATCTACTCATCACAAAACCATCTCTAACCTTGAGTCAAACCCTGGGCTGGACTCTCCACCCGCCTGATTTCACTGAACTGTCAGAACAAGCCTGGGACGTCTAGCTTTCTGCTGACCCGGGAGGTAGAGCCTAACCACGTGTGGCAATTTAAGTTTAAATTTAGAGTTCCCTCCCTCAGGCACGCAGCCCCTCTCAAGTGCTAGCTGGTGGGGAGGCGGTGGCTTCAGGCTTGGACACACAGACAGGAATGTCCATCACCACAGAGGACTCTACTGCTCAACACTAGCGGGTCGGCCCCACTTTATAGGGGAGGTGGGGGTGGGGACTGGGGCTCAGAGAAAAGCGCCCCAAAGCCAGACAGAATGAAGAGAGGATCACGGATGGGCTGTTCTTGTGAGGCCCTGAGGTGTGGGGCTGGGGAGGGAGAGGGAATTGTAGGTATGTGTGTGTGCATACATAAAAAGCTATATGCACGTGTACGCACATGGGGATCTATATATCTCGGTGTGTGCACACGGGGAAGTGCATGTGCACACGGGGAAGTGTATGTGCACACATGTGCACATGGGGACCAGTACATGCAGGCACATGCACATGGGTACCTGTATGTATAAGTGTGTGCGCACATGGGGACCTGTCTGTATAAGTGTGTGTGCACCTGGGGAACTGTATATGCAGATGTCTGTGCACATGGGGATCTGTATGTATAAGTGTGTGCACATGGAGACATGTGTGTATGAGTGTGTGTGCACCTGGGGAACTGTATATGCAGATGTCTGTGCACATGGGGATCTGTATGTATAAGTGTGTGCACATGGAGACCTGTGTGTATAAGTGTGTGTGCACGTGGGGAACTGTATATGTAGGTGTGTGTGCACATGGGGATCTATATGTATAAGTGTGTGCGCACATGGGGACCTGTATGTATAAGTGTGTGTGCACCTGGGGAACTGTATAAGCAGATGTCTGTGCACATGGGGATCTGTATGTATAAGTGTGTGTGCACATGGGGACCTGTATGTATGTGTGTGTGCACCTGGGGAACTGTATATGCAGATGTCTGTGCACACGGGGATCTGTATGTGTAAGTGTGTGTGCACATGGGGACCTGTATGTAGGTGTGTGTGTACCTGGGAAACTGTATATGCAGATGTCTGTGCACATGGGGATCTGTATGTATAAGTGTGTGCACATGGAGACCTGTGTGTATAAGTATGTGTGCACGTGGGGATCTGTATGCAGGTGTGCGTGCACATGGAGACTATATAGGTAGGTGTGCGTGCACGTGGAGGATCTGTGTATGCAGGTGTGCGTGCACATGGAGACTATATAGGTAGGTGTGCGTGCACGTGGAGGATCTGTGTATGCAGGTGTGCGTGCACATGGGGAACTGTATATGCAGGTGTCTGTGCACATGAGGGATCTGTATGTATAAGTGTGTGCACATGGAGACCTGTGTATATAAGCATGTGTGCACGTGGGGAACTGTATACGCAGGTGTCTGTGCACACGGAGAACTGTATATGTAGGTGTGTGTGCACAGGGGGATGTGTATATGTGTGTGTGCGCACTGGGGATCTGTGTACGCACGTGTGTGTGCATGTGTATTGCAGGATCTCTCTGGGCCTCCCTCTCTCAGACCTCGGCTGTGTTCCATACCCACCATTTTCTGTTCTCGGCTCTCTGCGTACCTGCACCCCCGTCTCTCTGTCTCCGTCCTTGTCTGCCTCTCCTCGTCCCCTTTGCCTCCTTCCTGTGTGTTGCTGTCTCTCTCTCTCTCTCTCTCCCCCTCTCCCTCCCTCTCTCTCTCTCTCTCTCTCAATCTGAGTCTCTATCTTTTCTGCATCTCTGAGATTCTCTCATCTTATCTCAGCATCCCGGGGCCTGCATCACATTTCTCTCCCTCTGCCCCTCAGCTCTTTTGTTAAATCTCTTGAGCACTGGCTCACAGCCCCCACTCCAGCGCCAGTCCTTCACCCCTTCGCCCCTGCCTTCCCTCTATCCCCCACCTGTGTCCCCAGCCTGGCTCAGTCCCCTCTGATTCCCCCTTTCCAGGCCAAGGGCAGGGAATCTGGGCCAGCCTGGCTCCCCCTATCTCTCCAGCCCCCCTCCCCTCCCAGCCTTAAAAATAGCAGGAGAAATTGGGACGGACGCCTAGGGGGTGAGGGCGGGGCGCGGCCCGAGGAGGAGTAACCAGGTGTGTGGGCACTCACGTCCGTCTGGGGGCCCTTCCCAGCGCCTGGACACTCGAAGGTCACAAATTCGTGGCATCGGCGATGCACCACAAAGCTGCAGACTGGAGGCGAGAATCAGAGAGACACAGAGATGGGCAGAGACCCCCGGGGGACGGGAAGTCAGAAAGAGAGGGACCCCCGACAGGAAGAACGCCAGCGAGGCACAAACCCTGCCCGAGAGAGTTCAATGGAGAGTCAATCCAAGGAGCGGCTTCCCAGGCAGAGAGGAGACGGAGAGACTGGGAGATGGAAATTCAAGACAGAAACAGAGAATCGGAGCATCACAGAGAGAAATGCAGAGCACAGAGGGGCTGGCGGATACACACAGAGACAGAGACAGAGACAGAGAGAGAGAGACAGAGACAGAGAGAGGGAGAGACAGAGACAGAGAGAGGGAGAGACAGAGAGAGATAGAGACAGAGAGAGATAGAGACAGAGAGAGGGAGAGATAGAGACAGAGACAGAGAGAGGGAGAGACAGAGACAGGGAGAGGGAGAGACAGAGACACACAGAGAACAGGACCCCCAGACGGACACAGGCCCCAGAGGGAGATGAGAAACTGAGAAGGGCGCAGGCAGGGAGAGGAGAGAGGAAGCCCATAGACGTCCTGGACGGAACGGAGAGCAGCAACTTGGGCAGGAGTGAGTCTGGGGGCGCCGCTGCGGCCGCCCCCTCCCTGACTCACTCTGTTCCCAGCCTGGCAGCTGGTGCTTTAGGACTCGGCCCCCCCCCCAACACTCTCCGCCCCCCTCTAACTGCGGGCCCCACCCGGCCCCCACCCGCCCATGGCTGACCCCACCCGGCCTGCCCCCCTGCCTGGGGCCCGTGGATGTTGTCATGGCGACGACGGCAGCCTGGGGGGGGGGGGTGCTGGAAGGGCTCTGACTTTGCATCTTCAGCCCCCCTCCCCTTCCCAATCTCCCTGTTCCCATGGCAACAGATTCTCCAAATATCTGTCCCCACCTGGAGCCGGCCAAGGGAGGGGCGCCCAGCACCACCTCCGCGGGGGGCCCGCGGCAGAGCTGCCTCCCCGCCGCCACAGGCTGTGTCTCTGCCACACCCCCCGCCCCGGGCTCCCCCGCGCCTCTGGGGACCAGAGAACACGTGTGTCAAGCAGCCTGGGCTGCGGGGCCCCAGCCCGCCCCCTCCTGAGGGCCCCGGGAGTCCCGGTCCCAGCTCTCCTTACCTTGACATTGCAGGCCCTGCTTTCCGATCCCCCTGCGAGGGGCAAGGGTCCGAGGTCAGTGCAGACACGGGGAACCTGGGCCCCCCCCCCATCGGCGAGCCACAGGCGGCCTCTGACCCTCCTCCCGCGGGAGCCGGGCGTCTAAGCCCCAGCCCCCTCCTCTTTCTAGAACCCAGACCTTCTGGCCCGCAGCCCCTCCTCCCGGGGACCCAGGAGCCCAGGCCCCAGCCCTCCTCCCTCAGGAGCCCAGGCCCCCAGCCCTCCTCCTTCTGGGCCCCCCTCCCCCAGCCTAGGACCCGGAGCCAGGATGACAGCCCCCGCTTTCCTCGTTCCTCGGGGACCCCGTGTGGCAGGGGTCTCCGCCCCGTCCTCACCAGATGAAGTCGGTGCAGTGGCTGCAGAAGGTTGGCTGCTTGAAGAAGCGGGCGGTGAACTTGTGGCTCTTGACTTCGTGCACCACCTTCTGCCTCAGGGCCCCCTTCCTGCAAAACAGGGGCCGGGGGCCCCCCTCGGAATCGCCTCCGCCGGGGCCCAGGCCCGCCATGGCCCCAGGAACGCCGCACGGACCAGGTGCCCGGCTCGCCGGGGGAACAGGTGGAAGGGCCGGGAGCCGGCGCCTCGGGAAAGCCGAGGAGCCGCGGGGAGGTCCCGAGGAGGGGAGGAGAGGGGCGAGGCGCCTCGGGGAGCGGCCGTGCGGGGCGGGCGGCGGGCCCCCGGGCGCGCCTGCGGGGAGCGGGCGAGCGGGGCGCGGAGCCCGGGGCCGGGGCGCGCGCAGCCGGCGGCACGGGCGGCGGCGGTGGGAGCCTGGGCTCCGGCACCTGCTGAAATGTTGGAGCCCCGGGTGGGGGGAGGCGTTGCCTTGACGACCGAGGGGCGGGGTTTCGGCTTAAAGGCGTCCCCCTCCCTCCGCGTCGGACCAACGTCCAAACCACCCTCCCCCTGCTCCCCCACAAAACACACGTGCGCGCCCCGCACCCGCCCGGGGCTGGCTGGAGGGAGGGGCGTCCTCGGGGCGGTGCCCTCCCCCACCCCAATCTGTCGCCCGGCCCCAATCCAGCGCCTCCTGGCTCCCGGCACCCCGGCACCCCTCGGATCGCTGTGCCTCTCCGGCTGTGACTCGCTGGTTCGATGCCCAAACTTTGCACTCGGGGCGGGGACCCAGCCAGCGGCGCACCGGGAAGCTGGGTGTCTCCGACGCCACCCCGAGTCTTGACTTTTCTCTCGGGGCCTCTCAATTTCTCTGTCTCTGCCTCCCCCTGGGGGTGTCGCTCTCGGCGGCTGCTCCTCCCCGTGGGCTCCTGGCGCGCGCCCGCTCTCTCTGCTGTTGCCTGGGGATTGTTTTTTTTTTTTTTTTTTTTTTTTGGGGGGGGGGGTTGGTTTTTTGGTTTTTCGTTCTTGGTCTCTGAGCGTTTCTCTTTCTCTGTTTTCTCCCATCTGCGTCTGTCACTCATCCTGTGGGCGCCTCTCTGGGCCTTGGGTGGGGGTCACTCCCTAAATGTCTCTCAGTGACTTGGGTGTGTCTCTGTCAATCACTCCCGCTATGTCTTTCCCTATGAGTTCATTTCTCTCTCAACCTTGGCCATCTTTTTTTTTTTTCCCCCCCTCTTTTTTTGAAGATATTTCAGAGTGCCCTATCCGGTTTGGCTCAGTGGATAGAGCGTCGGCCTGCGGACTGAAGGGTCCCAGGTTCGATTCTGGTCAAGGGCATGTGCCTTGGTTGTGGGCACATCCCCAGTGGGGGGTGTGCAGGAGACAGCTGATCGATGTTTCTCTCTCATCGATGTTTCTAACTCTATCCCTCTCCCTTCCTTTCTGTAAAAAAATCAATAAAATATATATTTTTTTAAAAAGATATTTCAGAGAAAGGAGAGAGAGAGAGAGAGAGATCAATGATGAGAGAGACTCATTGACTGGCTGCCTCCTGCACGCCCCACACTGGGGATCGCAATCCGGGCATGTGCCCTGACTGGGAATCGAACCCGGGACCTCTTGGTCCATGGGACGATGCTCAATCCAGGGAGCCCGCCGGGCCGCGTCCCCGTCTTTGTAAATGCATCTTGTCTCTGTCCCTCAGTTCGCGTGCTTGCCTCTTCCTCTCTCGTGCATTGCCTCTCCTAACCCAATCCCTCCTTCTGTTCCTGGGGGACGGGGGTCTCTCTCCCTCTCTGCCCCCATCTTTGTCCCTTTCTCGCCCACTTCTACCTGTGTCTCTGACTCTATGAATCTCTCTTTGCGCCTTGGGGTGGGGTCTCTCCCTCCCTCCAGGTCTTGCTGTGATTCAGTCCCTGTCCCTCTCTGGCCCTCTCTGGCCCTGGAGTTCTCCGCGCAGCTGCTCAAGGGTTTGGGGGAGGGGGTGTCTCTCCGAACGTGAACGTCGGCCCTGCGGGTCTCCTCCTGCCGCCACCCCCCGCCCCCCGCCCCCGTCCCCTCCACCTGCGTCCCTCTCTGGTCTTGCTCCTTCCCTCCCGCCAGCTCGCGCTGGGAGCCCTGCGGTTGCCAAGGGCAACCACGGCCCGCCCTCGGTTTGCGGGGCGCAATGCATCCTGGGATTCGTAGTCCAAGCCTGCGGACCGCCTGTTTTCACTACACGGCTGAGAACTTCCTCTCCCGGCATGCTCCGCGAGGCGGAGCGGGGCGCTGGGGCGGCGCCTGGGGACTTGGGGGCGCCCACCGCACTTGGTTTGGGACTTTTGGGGGTCGTGGTCCGCCTTCCCGAAGCCGAAGGGGAGGGGAGACAATCCGAGTCCGCTCCCAACCCCCCAACATGGGGTCCTCTGGCCTTCCAGCCATCCCCAGGTCCGCCGTGCCCCAGAGCAGATGGGGGTGGGGGTGGCCCTGAAAACTGTCCTCGGAATCCCACAGCGCTCGGTCCCAGGGCTCCCGGGGTCCTCCCCCGTCATCTACGTCTCACCCCCGAGTTTTAGAGCGGGTCTCTCCGGCGCCTTCCAGAAGGAGGCCGAGCATGGGATGCGGGTGGGGAGGAGACGCCCTTTGGGGAGGTGGGGGTTGGTACAGGTCGGTTCTGGGGTGGACACTGCAGAGATCAAGAGGCTATCCCTCACCCTAGCTGGTTTGGCTCAGTGGATAGAGCACTGGCCTGCGGACTAAAGGGTCCCAGGTTCCATTCCGGTCAAGGGCACATGCTCTGGTTGTGGGCTCGACCCCCAGTAGGGGGCGTGCGCCATCAATGATTCTCTCTCATCATTGACATTTTCTCTCCCTTCCTCTCTGAAATCAATAAAAATGTATTTAAAAAAAGAGGCTATCCCTCACGTAAAGGGGTGCCCCTGTTCCAGTCAGCCCTTCCCCCTCTTCCGGCGAGACCCTCCCCTCCTTTGCAGCGTCTCTGCCCAACTGCCCTGCAGGTGTAGGTGCAGAAAATGGGCAGCAGGATCCTGGAATTTCCCGGGATTTCTACTGTGCTTATAATTCTCCTCAGGCTGGAGAAACAGGCAGGGTGACCTGCTGTGGGAGAGTCCTTTGATTGTATCGAGGTCGCCATTCACCAGGTGTGACAGGGGCTCGGAACTGAGCGTGGGGATGTAGGCAGGGTCACCCTGAAGGCCTTGGATGCCGGGCCCAGCGGCTTTGGTGTTACCCAGAGGCAAGGCGGGGTGGGATATGGAAGGATATGTGCAGGGGAGGGCGGGATCCCACCCGAATGTTGAGAGCACCCTCAAGGCCAAGGTGGTTGGGAGGTAGGATGGTCAATAGCTGGGTGCAACAAAGTGAAGCCAGGGCTGGGTCAGGAACCCGGAGAAGGGCACAGATACAAATAGCATGTAGGGACCTCGCCGCCGGTTTGGCTCTGTGGATGGAGGGCAGGCCTGTGGACCGATGGGTCCCAGGTTGGATCCCGGTCAAGGGCACATATCCAGGTTGCAGGCTCCATCCCCACTAGGGGGCATGCAGGAGGCAGCTGATCAATGATTCTCTCTCACTGACGTTTCTCTCTCCCTCTCCTTTCTTCTCTGAAATCAATAAAAAATGTATTAAAAATAATAGTTTGGTTAGCAACTGAGCAATGCTGTACACAGGTGCTCATAGGACTCCAAGGATGGAAGAATCTTGTTCATTTTTTTAAAAAAAATAGATTTTTATTGATTTCAGAGATGAAGGGAGAGACAGAAACATCAACGATGAGAGAGAAGCATTGATTGTCTGACTCTTGCATGCCCTAATTGGGGATCCAGCCCGAAACCTGAGCATGTGCCCTGACTGGGAATAGAACCGTGACCTCCTAGTTCATAGGTCGACGCTCACCCAAGGCCCGGCCACTCTTGTTCATTTCTATCCTAACTAGCTCTCCAGGTCTGAGTAATTTGGAAAACCCAGACTCAACTAGTATTTTTCTGAGGAGGCCACTGTTGTCCAGGCTGGCCCCACCCGTTTTTCCCATCAGACCCAGGAACCTGGGCCTCGCCCTGCCTCCCGAGTCTTCCCCAGTAATAAAGCAAGCACAAGTCTTCCTTTTACCTTTATATTGAGGTAAAAAATAAAATAAAGAACATTATGGGTGTGGGAGTGTGGGGGGGAGGGACAAGGCTTCCCTCTCTAATTGACAGCAGGGGCTGATGGGAACCAGAAGCTCCAGGGAATTAAAAAAAAATAAAATATGTATCTATACATTTATATATATCATGTTAGGCGTGTGAGTCCCAGAGAAGCAGGAAGCGGCGGCAGGAAGCAACTAAGCACACGGAAACATGCGTGTGTGTCTCACACACTCAAGCAGCACGATCCTCTGACTATGGCGGCAGCCATCCCCACCTATCCAACCCACCCACAAATTTAAAAAAAATAAAAAGGAACTCTTCCCCTTTAAGAAGAGGACCACCCAGTCATTTCTGCGCTTGTGACAGGAAGAAGAAAAACCCCAGGCTCACACTCCCGGGAAGGCCGCCTGCCGCCGTGGCCACATTCTCCTCCCAGCAAAGGCAGCACATGCTCTTCTTCATACTGAGGCTGGGGCCCCACGTTCCTGCCCCTTGCAAATACTGCAGACAGCTCGGTACCCAGAGGGTAGTTAGGATGGAAGACAGCCACCGTCCTTGGGTCCCTTTAAGGCAGCCCCTGGGCAGGGGGTTTTAGTAAGCCTGGCAAAAATTCTGGTGAGACTGGGTGCCAGGTGGGGCCTAAGGACCCAGGGTCTGTGATGTAAGCCTCCTCCTGCCCATCCTATATCATAAAGAGCTAATATGCTAATTAGACTGGACGGCAGGACGACCTTCTGGAACCACCAGTGGGCGGGGCCCTGGTGCCCTGAGGCAGCCAGGGCTGCGAGGGCCAGCCCCTTTGCACGAATTTCATGCATCGGGCCTCTAGTTGGAAATAACTGACCTCCAGGGATTTTTTATTTTTACTTAAGGGGAGACTTTACTATATACCCCCTTCCACTGCGAGAAAAGGGTCCCCGTCCCTAGCTACCCTCCCACCCCCAAAACACACACACACACATACTCACCTACTAAGGCACAGCCAGCGTGGGCACATGCTTTGGCAATGAGGCCCCTCAGGGGGCCCGGGGTCTGACCAGCTTCTATGTAGGGTGTGGGGTGTGGGGTGTGGAGCTCAGCACCTTTGGAGTTGGGGTGGCAGTGAGGGGGGGGTGACCAAGAAGTCGCAGGGCTCCCGAGGAAAGCGGAAGAAGGGAAGTGGGAAGAAGTGGTATAGAAAACAAGGCAGGCAAGAAAGCCAATAGGGCGGGTCGCCAGGAAGGAACAGACCAGGGAGGAAAGGAGAGAGTGAGCAAGGAGAGAAAGGCAACCCAGGGCGTGGGCAGCCAAAGACGCAGGAAGGGAAGGGGACAGAGAGCACGGGACGGGGGAGAGCAGGTGACAGGAATGGGAGAGGAGACGCAGGGGGAGGACATCGGAGGAGATCAGAACCGGGGAGGGACACCCTGGGAGAGAAGAGGGAGTCGGGAGCTCCCAGACAGCACGCCTCAGACCCTGACAAAGACCAGGCGGGCAGAGTGCACCAGGTCGGCCACGTAGGCCAGCAGGTTGATGGCCGTCAGGATGGCCACGGCCAGACGGCGGTCCCAGTGGCACACGTAGTGGACGTGGCTCCTCCCACAGCCGGAATCGCTCCTGCGATGGGGGACGCCGCCATACTTCTCATCGAACTGGTAGAGAGGCCAGAGGACCATGGCCGAGGCGTAGAAGAGGACGGAGAGCAGGGCCAGGCCGGACAGGAAGGTGGGGAAGGGGATGGGCAGCGCATTGGTGCAGTCAAACAGGTTCAGGAGGATGGCCACGGCGGCCAGGATGAAGCAGATGGCGTAGACCGCCACGCACCACTCCAGCGCTGGCCTGTTCTTGTACATGTAGGGGTCACTGATGAAGGCAAAGATGATGCAGGCCACGAAGGTCTCCACCACCTTGAGCAGGCCCGGCACGGTGGCCATGTAGCCCGTGATCTCGCCGGGCCGGGCCCTGGTCCAGGCCACCTCGGTGGCGTAAGCCACGCACGCGATGCAGGAGAAGGCGGTGGCGGCAATGGCATGGTCCCTGGAGCGGCCTTGACTCATGAACTGGACATAGGTGGTGGGGTAGATGATGGAGGCCGAGAGGCAGAAGAGGGCGGCGTAGCAGGCATAGGTGATGGGAAAGTTGCGCCAGGACAGCGGGAAGCGAGCCTGGAGCCCGCCCAGCTCCACCACGATGATGATGAAGGTCACGGCGAAGCAGAAGCACCAGGCGAACATGCACCAGTTCCCCGAGAACCCTACCCACGCATCCACGCTGGCGACCAGCGAGAAGGCCACGCAGGTGGAGAGCAGCTGGAGCAGGCGGAGCAGGCCCAGGGGCTGGGTCAGCGCCCGAGGGGACCCCAGGATGGTCGGGGAGGCCGAGGAGGACGTGGTCGTGATGGTCGTGCGGGTCACCGTCACCGGCATGGCTGTGAGGAGGAGAACGAAGGTGTGCTAAGAAGGTGCCGGCCAGGAGGATTCAGGCCCCCTAGCCTTGGCCTGCCCCAGGGGGACAGAGGAACCCGGACTGTAGCTGGGGGGTATCCCCAATGCAGGCCTTTCAGTTTTCAACCGGGGACAGTCCCAGGACCCACGAGGATGAGTTGGTCAACCGGGTGGCAGCCTCCTCCTGTCCTCTGGCCTCAGGTGTCCCATCTCTCATGTCAGAGCCCAGGAGTCTAGGCCCCTATTTCTCTCCTTGGCAAGACATGCCTTTCCTCTCCCTGTGGCCCACATCCTGTGAAAGCACAGAGCTCTGGGGGTGGAGGGAAGGTAGAAGGTAAAGGGTGGATAAATGGTGATGGAAGGAATGACGTGGGGGGCGGGGGTGAACATACACACAACACAATCTATATATATAAAAGGCTAATACGCAAAGTGTCCCCTCAGGAGTTCAACTGAGAGACTGGGAGTTCAATCGCTTGCTATGTGTGCTGACCACCAGGGGGCGGCACAGAATGAAGGAAGGCCCCAACTGGCAGCCAGAAGGCCCTGATCAGCCCTGATTGCCAGCCAGGCCTAGGGACCCTACCTGTGCACAAATTTTGTGTACCAGGCCTCTAGTCCTATATAATAAAAGGCTAATATGCAAATTGACTGAACGGCCAAGCGACCGGTCACTAAGATGTGCACTGACCACCAGGAGCCAGATGCTCAACACAGGAACTGCCCCTGGTGGTCAGTGCGCTCCCACAGGGGGAGCGCCGCTCGGCCAGAAGACAGGCTCACGGCTGGCGAGCGGAGTGGCGGTGGCGGAAGCCTCTCTCGCCTCTGCGGCAGTGCTAAGGATGTCCAACTGATCGGCTGCCTCCTGCATGTGGGGAGCGGGTCTAAGCTGTCAGTCAGACAACCCCCGAGGGCTCCCTCAATGCGAGAGGGCGCAGGCTGGGCTGAGGGGACACCCTCCCCCCCGAGTGCACGAATTTTGTGCACCAGGCCTCTAGTCTCTATATATAAAAGCCTAAGTGACCATTACAACCAGGCGACTGAAAGACCGGTCGACTGGTCACTATGATACACACTAAGCATCAGGGGCAGACGCTCAATACTGCAGTTCCTTCCCCTGGCCGGCAGGCCTCAATCAGCCCCTATCAGGACTGGGCAAGACGGCCCCGATCACCCCGATCGCCGGCCAGGCCAAGGGACCCCACCTGTGCATGAATCTGTGCATTGGGCCTCTAGTATACAGACAATGTATTACTGTACTCCTGAAACCTATAATTTTATCAACCTATGTCACCCAATAAATTCAATAAGTAAATTAATTTAAAAATCCACAGAGCTTTCTTTTCTTTTTTTCTAATTTACTGATTTGAGAGAGAGAAAAGAAGGGAGAGAGAAACCAATTTGTTGTTCCACTTACTTATGCATTCATTGGTTCAGTCTTGTATGTGTCCTGACTGGGGATCAAACCAGCAACCTTGGTGTATCGGGGGCGGTCTAGCCAACCACAGTGCTTTCTTCTGAGTTACCAACCACAGAGCTTTCTGTGTGGCTCAGTGGTTGAGCATTGACCCGTGAATTAAGAGGTCATGGTTTGATTTCCGGTCAGGACACATGACTGGATTGCAGGCTGGATCCCCCGTAGGAGGCATGTAGGAGGCAGTGACGGATAAATTTTTCTCTCATTATTGATGTTTCTATTTCTCCCTCTCTCTTCTTCTCTCTGAAGTCAATTTAAAAAATAAAAAAAATTTTTTTTTTTTTTCAAAGTATGCTCTTTCTCTCTGTGGAGTACTGTGCTCTCCATATTAAAAAAGAAGAAACCCTAGCTGGTGTGGCTCAGTGGATAGAGTGTCAGCCTGTGGACTGAAGGGCCCCCGGATTCGATTCTGGTCAAGGGCACATGCCCAGGTTGTGGGCTCGATCCCCAGTGGGGGGCGTGCAGGAGGCAGCCAATCAATGATTCTCTCTCATCATTGATGTTTCTAGTTCTCTCTCCCTCTCCCTTCCTCTCTGAAATCAATAAAAATATTTTTTTTTTAAAAAAGAGGGGGGATGAGGACAAATATGTGATACCTTAGTCAATAAAGAAATTAAAAAAAAAAAGTATGAGAAAACTCAAAAAAAAAATGCACTGTCAAAAAAAAAAAAAAAGAAAAGAAAAGAAAGAAAGACTGGGCTCTAAAGCAACTCCTCCCGTGCCTCCCCACCACCTCTTTCAGAACAAGAGGCTGCGTCCTTATGACCTATTAACCTTTTGCACTCGGATGTCGAGATTACAATTACTCTTTGAATGTATCAATAATTTTGAAATATAAAAAAATCCAAATAAATAAGTTTGTATGAAAAGAAACTCCAGTTTTATTCTACTGCCGCGCTTTGTAAAATCTGGGGTATTTAAAAAATTAAATCCCGAGTAGAATAAAGGAATCGAGAGAAAAGCAAGCGAGTGCAAAGGGTTAACAGTCCATCTCTCTCTCTCAACTTCCCCTCTTTGGGGTGCCCAGGGTTCTGCACCCCAGCCTCTGTGCCCAACTTCCTCTTCACCTAAGGGGACCTAGATATTTCTGGCCTCCAAAAGTTCGGGAGTCCGACCTCCCCAGTTCTGCATCCTCAGGGACCCACATCTAATCACATCTCGCCTCTGGGTAGCGCCCTCCCCCTCCTTCCCCACCCCCACCTCAGAGACCAGGAGTCTCAGGAGAGCTTCGACCCAAAGGAAGTGGAGCTTCCTCTTGCCTGCCCCCCTCCCCCACATGGAACCCAACTCCCTCAGAACCCCAGCCAGCTAGTTCCCCTCCTTCATGGAAATTCAGCTCCCAGCCTGGCCCAGCCAGCCCGTGTGGCTCAGTGGTTAGGGGTGGTCCATGAACCAAGAGGTCAACGGTGCGATTCCCAGTCCCGACACATAGCCGGACTTCGGGCTTGATCCCCAGTAGGGGGCGCACAGGAGGCAGCTGATAGACGTTTCTATCTATCCCTCTCCCTTCCTCTCTCTCTCTAATAAAACTGTTTGTTCTTATTATTTTTAAAAATATATTTTAATGATTTTTTTACAGAGAGGAAGGGAGAGGGATAGAGAGCTAGAAACATCGATGAGAGAGAAACATCGACCAGCTGCCTCCTGCACACTCTCTACTGGGGATGTGCCCGCAACCAAGGTACATGCCCTTGACCGGAATGGAACCTGGGACCTTCCAGTCCGCAGACCGACGCTCTATCCACTGAGCCAAACCGATCAGGGCTGTTTGTTTTTTTTTTTTTTTAAAGCAATTCATCTCCCAGATTCTAAACTGCCCAGTGGCCCGGCCCTTCCACTGAAATCTCCAGGCTTCCGCGTTATGTAGCTTCAGACCTCGGGGTTCTGAGCCCTCAGCAGCCAGCACACCAGCCAGCCACCTGCGGGGGGACACGGGCTTCCTCCCACGCCCTCCAGGTCCTCCCTCAGGGCACAAAGGCTCCAGTCTCAGCCGCCACTCCTAGAGGCTTAGAAGGCCTCCCTCAGCCTCAGGGAAATAAACTTCCCCTTCCCGCATCAGAGCCAGCATAGCAGGCTCTCCCCACCTCGGCACCCCGTCCCTGCACAGCAGCTCCCCCCAACCCCCACCCCACCCCCTGGACACAGGAGCCAGTCCACACACACTCCTTCCTCAGATACACAGGTGTGGGGCCCCACTCCTTGGAGAGCAAGCTCCCAGGTACATTTCTCAGGATCTAGAAGTCAGAGACACCCCGCCTCCAGCCCCTCCTCTTTCAGATCCGGGAGTCCAGGCCCCAGCCCCTCCTCCCTCAGACACAGGAGCCCAGGCCCCCAGCCTCCTCCCTCAGACCCAGGAGTCCAGGCCCCCAGCCCCTCCTCCCTCAGACCCAGGATCCCAGGCCCCAGCCCCTCCTCCCTCAGACCCAGGAACCCAGGCCCCAGCCCCTCCTCCCTCAGACCCAGGAACCCAGGCCCCAGCCCTCCTCCCTCAGACCCAGGGGTCCAGGCCCCAGCCCTCCTCCCTCAGACCCGGGAGTCCAGGCCCCCAGCCCCTCCTCCCTCAGACCCAGGAGCCCAGGCCCCTCCTCCCTCAGACCCAGGAGCCCAGGCCCCCAGCCCTCCTCCCTCAGACCCGGGGGCCCAGGCCCCCAGCCCTCCTCCCTCAGACCCAGGAGCCCAGGCCCCCAGCCCCTCCTCCCCCAGACCCAGGAGCCCAGGCCCCCAGCCCCTCCTCCCTCACACCCAGGCCCCCAGCCTCCTCCCTCAGACCCAGGAGCCCAGGCCCCCAGCCTCCTCCCTCAGACCCAGGAGCCCAGGCCCCAGCCCTCCTCCCTCAGACCCAGGAACCCAGGCCCCAGCCCCTCCTCCCTCAGACCCAGGAGTCCAGGCCCCAGCCCTCCTCCCTCACACCCAGGCCCCCAGCCCCCAGCCCCCTTACCCGCGGTCTTAGCTGAGGATCCCGACGGAGAAAGATCTGGCTGCCGAGGCGGCTGAAGTCAGACACCTGGAAAAGGTTAGTCAGAGCAGCAGAGGGAGAGCGAGCACGTCGGCGTGCCGCTCAGCCCAGCTCCGCCCTCGGAGACCCAGGCGACAGCCCGGCCCGGGCGAGAAGGCCGCCCCCCCTGCCCCCCCAGCTCGGGCCACTCCTCCCGGCCGAGACAGCCCCACCTCCCTGCCTACCCCCCCCACCCCCCGTCCCCCAACCGCGGGGGTGGAAACCCAGGCCACTGGGCGAAAGTGCGCGCTCCGCGGGGCGTGGGCCTGTGCGCTCGCCGCCCCGCCCCGTCGGGGGCGGGCCCTGGGCGGAGGCTGCGGGGCGGCCCGCCGGTCGGAGCCGCGTCTCCGGCCTTATAAGGACTCAAGTCAGCCCGGCCACCAGGAATGCGGCTGGGACCCCCGCCCCGCGCCGGCCTCCGGGGTGACCCGCCTCGCACGTCGGTTTGGGGGAGGGAGGGGGGAAGGGGGACATGGGGCGGAGAACCTGGACTCCAGGTCCCAGTTGGAAGGGCCTGGGACCCACGTTTCTGGGACGTTCACCATGGGAGTTCTGGGTCCCTCTGAGGATGGGCGGGGCGCTGGTCCCCCAGGAGGGCCTCTGAGAGAGGGGTGACCGGGGGCCCGGGCCCGGGGGCTTGCCTGGCGGAGACCCCCGCCTCCAGGCCTGGAGCCGCGCGCCCCGCTTTGGAGCGGAGAGCTGAGCTAAGCAGTCACACCTCCGACCTCCTCCGGGAAGGACGGTGTCCCCGGGCCACCTGGGAGGTGCCGCCCCCCGCCCCTCCCTCCGGGGCCCGTTAGGAGGAAGTCGGGGCCGCCCCGGAGGAAGGGGACGGGCCTCCGCGCCCCAGATGTCGCGTGGAGAGCGGCCACCGCCAGGGTCGCCGAGCCGGAGCTCGGGAAGGCGTGGACGGACGCGGGAGGGAGAGGAATGCCCCTTTGGACTCCCCCGCCGCACCCCGCCCTCTCCCGCCGCCAGGCCGAGCGCCACCCGCGTCACTCTGCAGACGGAGGAGGGCGCCCGAACCCCGGCATGTGCTCTCCACGCCCAGGGCGCCGGCCACAGCCTGGCTCTCCCTCGGCCTCCGGGCGCGCGCTGGGAGCACCCGTGCTGGACCTCAGCCCGGCCTCTCCAGGCCCAGGTTCCGATTCTGTGCCCCGGACGGGGAGGTCCAACCTCCTCACCCCCAGCCACACGCTTTCCCAAACTCAGGACTCCGGCTCCGAGCTCCTCCCCTCCCGAGGACCTTCCACGTACCGGGTTCCAGCCCCGTCAAACCGGACCCCAGGAGTCCCAGGTCCCCAGGCCCTGAGCCCTCAGACCCAGGAGTCCAGGCCCCAGCCTCCTCCCTCAGACCCAGGAGTCCAGGCCCCAGCCTCCTCCCTCAGACCCAGGAGTCCAGGCACCCCCCCTCCTCCCTCAGACCCAGGAGTCCAGGCCCCAGCCCCCTCCTCCCTCAGACCCAGGAGTCCAGGCCCCCAGCCCTCCTCCCTCAGACCCAGGAGTCCAGGCCCCAGCCCCTGAGCCCTCAGACCCAGGAGTCCAGGCCCCCAGCCCCCTCCTCCCTCAGACCCAGGAGTCCAGGCTCCCAGCCCCCTCCTCCCTCAGACCCAGGAGTCCAGGCACCCAGCCCCCTCCTCCCTCAGACCCAGGAGCCCAGGCCCCAGCCCCCTCCTCCCTCAGACCCAGGAGCCCAGGCACCCAGCCCCCTCCTCCCTCAGACCCAGGAGTCCAGGCCCCCAGCCCCCTCCTCCCTCAGACCCAGGAGTCCAAGCCCCCAGCCCTCCTCCCTCAGACCCAGGAGTCCAGCCCCCAGCCCTCCTCCCTCAGACCCTGGAGTCCAGGCCCCCAGCCCCTCCTCCCTCAGACCCAGGAGTCCAGGCCCCCAGCCCTCCTCCCTCAGACCCAGGAGTCCAGGCCCCCAGCCCCCTCCTCCCTCAGACCCAGGAGTCCAGGCCCCCAGCCCCTCCTCCCTCAGACCCAGGAGTCCAGGGCCCCAGCCCCTCCTCCCTCAGACCCAGGAGTCCAGGCCCCCAGCCTCTCCTCCCTCAGACCCAGGAGTCCCAGGTCCCCAGCCCCCTGAGCCCTCAGACCCAGGAGTCCAGGCCCCCAGCCCCTCCTCCCTCAGACCCAGGAGTCCCCAGGTCCCCTCCTCCCTCAGACCCCGAGCCCCTCCTCCCTCAGACCCAGGAGTCCAGGCCCCAGCCCTCCTCCCTCAGACCCAGGAGGCCAGGCCCCCAGCCCGAGTCCCTCAGACCCCAGCCCCCAGCCCCTCCCTCAGACCCAGGAGTCCAGGCCCCAGCCCCTCCTCCCTCAGACCCAGGAGTCCAGGCCCCCAGCCCTCCTCCCTCACACCCAGGAGCCCAGGTCCCCAGCCCCTCCTCAGACCCAGGAGTCCAGGCACCCAGCCCCCTGAGCCCTCAGACCCAAGAGTCCAGGCACCCAGCCCCCTGAGCCCTCAGACCCAGGAGTCCAAGCCTCCAGCCTCCTCCCTCAGACCCAGGAGTCCAGGTCCCCGTTCCCCCCTCTTCCTTCAGACGTGTGACCTGTAGGAGTCCAGGTCCCCAGCCCTTCCTCCCTCCCCAGCCCTCTCCTCTCCAGAACCCGAGTCTGGCTCAGCCCCGGTCTTTCTAGGGACTCAGACACCCTGAGTCCCAGCCCGTGTCTCCTTCGCACCCAAGAATCCTGGACCGCAGCCTCACCTCACAGGTTTGCGGCGGCGGCGGAGTGGAAGCCCAGGCGACAGCTGCAGCCTAGAAGGGGCTGCGGACTGGGTGGGGATGGCGGGTGGGTGGGGAGCCAGCGCGGGCGGAGCCGGGGGAGGGCGGGGTCGGCGCGCGGGGCCCCGGCGCGGAACGGGACTCCCCTAAGCCAGGGCTACCCCAGCCCCGCCCCGGGGCGGGGCCAACGCAAGACCCAGCCCCCGGGGGAATCATTGAACCTCTGCTCACCCTCTCCGCCGGGGGAGCGGGGGTGGGGAGGGGGGGAGGGCTGAGGTCACTGTCGCCATGGTGACAAAACAGGAAGACACAACAGCTGGCGGAGTGGGGGCTCCCGGGGGCTGCCCGCCCCGATCCGGCCGCTGCGCAGTCTCCAGGGGGAGGCCCGGGGAGGCCGTTGCCATGGCAACCCGCCTGTTTAGGATTTGTTTAGCGCCGAGACCCTCAGCCCAGGTCCCCACCCCGAGTCTCACCTCACTCCCTTCTCCCTCCGCCCCCCAGCCCACCCCCTCCCCGCCCGCGCCAGCCCAGCCGCCCGGGAGGGATGAGATCTTGGGCATCTGGGGCGCACGCCGCGGGGATGGATGGCCACGGGGCCTCCGGGTCATGGGGTCTGTGGGCTGGGGTCTCTGTCTCCTGGGGCCTCGGAGAAGGAAAGGGGTGCCGATCCCTAGGCTTCAGGAAGTTTCTGGGCTGAGGTCCCCAACGCCGGGGTCCCCAAAAGGACAGGGATGGGGTTTCCATACTTAAGGATCCGAGGGTCCCCGAGTGGGTGATGTACGCTGGGGCTCGCGGTGCAAGGACCGGGGGGAGGGCTGGACCCCTGGGTCCCAGGGGGCACCGCCGGTGGAGTGGGGGAGGGGTGCTGGCAGCCAAATCCCCGGGACCTAGGGCGCTGGGAGTTGGGGGCACCGCCTCCTCGCCTCCCGGGCTCCACGAGACGCCCAGGCTGGGGACCCCGCTTCCTGGCTCGGAAGAGCAGCCGGAGCTCAGGCGCCTGGCTCTCCCGGGCAGAAGCGGCTGGGAGTCCTCCCGGGTCGCGAAGGCAGAGCTCTTTTGGGCCCGCATTCCAGCCTCCGGGAGGGGGGGCCGCGAGCGGACAGCGCACCGGGCTGGGGGCGCCGGAGGCCGGGTCCCTGCAGGAGGGGAGGGGCCCCGGGGACCGGCCGCGGGTCCCGGGGCGGGCGGGGCTGCGGGGCCTGATCCGGGGGGGGGGGGGGGGGCTCTGCGGCTCTGGCCCGGGTTGGCCGAGCCGAGAAGCCCGGGGAGCTGCAGGTCTGGCGGCCGGGCCCGGGGGCGGGCGGGGCGGGGACCGGGCCGCCGGGGTCGCTCCCTGCGCGCCGCGCACTCACCGCGCTCTGCAGTCCCCGGCGCGGCCTGGCTCCCGGCGGCCGCGGGGCGGGGCCTCGCGGCGGCTGCGGATGCTCCGCGGCGCTGGGCGGACAGGCGCGGGCCGGGCTGCGGCCGCTGGGCGCCTTCCAGGCCGGGGGCGGCGGAGGCTTGGAGGCCGAGCCCCGCAGAGACGGCGGCGGGAGTGGCGGAGGGAGGGGTCGGTGGGGTCCGGGAGCTCTGTCCACCCGGCTGCGTGCCCTACGGCGATGGGTGGGGCTGGGGGGAGGAGGGGGGACGGCTAGACGCTGCAAGCTCTGCAGAAATGGGGGGTAGGAGAGGGGGGAGTGGGATTGGAGCCTGTATGCCCAGGATACTTAAAAAATATTTTTATTGATTTCAGAGAGGAAAAGAGAGAGAGAAATATCGATGATGATAGAGAATCATGGATCGGCTGCCTCCTGCATGCCCCACACTGGGGATCGAACCCGCAACCCGAGCATTTGAACCCTGACCTCCTGGTTCACAGGTGGATGCTCAACCACGGAGCCACACCGGCCTGGCTATATGCCTAGTTTTGTGCCCCTGCAAAGGGGTAGGCACAGCCCTAGCCAGTGTGGCTCAGTGGATAGAGCATCAGCCTGCGGACTGAAGGGTCCCGAGTTCGATTCTGGTCAAGGGCATGTACCTTGGTGGTGGGCACATCCCCAGTAGGGGGTGTGCAGAAGGCAGCTGATCGATGTTTCTTTCTCATCGATGTTTCTAACTCTCTATCCCTCTCCCTTCCTCTCTGTAAAAATCAATAAAATATATTTAAAAAGGGGGGGGGGCATAGGCACAGACCCTCTCTGTCATCCCGCGCCCTGCCCGGCATCAGGACACACAGGAGTCTGGGCGTGGGGTCAGTTCGAGGCTCTCCAGGCACATCCCCAAGTCCTAGTCACACCCCTCGTTGGCCCCAGGCTAGCAGCATCTCCCCCGCCCCTCCTTCCTGCCCCTTTGCCTCACCCCACGGTGGCATTCCTGAGATACCACAAAAAGTGCGGGGGCCATCCCCACTGGCACACCTCACTAGCTGTGTGTTCACCGTTAGGCATGAACCCACAACCGCAGGGGTCAGGGCGGCAGGAGCCAACAGGAAGCAAACATTGACAGAGTGAGTCATGGGGTGTGACCTTGGAGAAGTGAAACCTGGGGGGGGCCGGCCCGGTAATGTGGCAGCGTGCCTGGGCCCTGGCCCCGAGTGTCTGTCTGTCTGTCTGTCCCCGGGGGACAACACCCAGCCCCAGCGCTGTGGTCTGCAGCCTGGCATGGTACCCCCGCCTCACACAGGCCCAGCCTCTGTTCCCTGAGGCTGGCTGCTTGGGGTGATGGGGTACATCCACCCGCCCACTGACTTCCCCATACACTGAGTTCCCTGCTCAGGACCAATACTGGGCGGATTAGCATGAGGTGAATGGGGCCTTTGAGGGCAGGCCCAGATGCTGCTGTTGGCAGGAGGGTGCAAGGCTAGGAAAGCAAAAGAGGTCCAGTTATTCCAGGGAGGAGAAGCTCACTGCCCACACCCCCCCCCCCCAAGATGGAGGGGGCCCATGTAATCGCCGGTGACCAGGTATTTGGCGGGTTTCTCTCAGAAACCATCCGTGTGGGGGGGAAGGGGGACGCGTGGGGGGACTCAGCGCTGCTTGCTGCTGCGGTGGGCCGGCTTCATCAGTGACCTAAGCTTGGGTCCATGACTGTTCATGCCCTGGCTGGTTGGGCTCAGTGAATAGAGCGTGGGGCTGTGGACCAAAGGGTCCCGCGTTCGATTCCCGCCAAGGACTCATACCCCCGGTGTAGGCCTCTCCCCGGCCCAGGCCCTGGTCCCGGCATGTGCAGGAGGCAGCCGGTCCATGTGTTTCTCTCACAACATGTTTCTCCCTGTCTTTCCCTCTCTTGAACACTCGCCCTAAAAACAATGGTGTGGCCAAAACCGGTTTGGCTCAGTGGATAGAGCGTCGGCCTGTGGACTGAAGGGTCCCAGGTTCAATTCCGGTCAGGGGCATGTACCTTGGTTGCAGGCACATCCCCAGTAGGGGGTGCGCAGGAGGCAGCTGATGTTTCTCATTGATGTTTCTAGCTCTCTATCCCCCTCCCTTCCTCTCTGTAAAAATCAATAAAATATATTAAAAAACAAAAACAAAAAAAAAAAAAAACCATGGTGTGGACGGAAGGGGCCACATGCTGACCTGACAGCTCCGGGGAGGCCTGCATGGCGGTTTTGCAAACTCAGAGACCGAAAGTCACCACAAAGGATGGTCTGAAATGAAACTTGAACTAAAAGCAGTGATGGTGGGCAGTTACCTCCTAGGCCGGCATCTTCACTGACAAGGTCAGCCTTTACCTGAACTGAGCCCACCTGTCTTTTTGCATCTATGATAACACACCCCTGAAATGTCTGGGTAACTGGTAACTTCCCTTTCTCTGGACCCCCTGGGGCACAACCTAATGTGCTGGGAGCCAGGACAGATCCCACAAATTCCTTCATTATCTGTAAATCATTCTTGCACCCACCTAAGTATGTGTCTATCATTTTACTTTTTATCCAATCCCAGGGGTCCCCCCAACGCTTTGCTTTCTCCCGCCTCTCTAGTCTATCACCAATGGATTTCACGTAACCCACCTACGTCCCTCCTTTGATTGCAACGTGTAAATACAGATGTAACCCGCCAGTCTCCGTAGCATTATCTCAATTTGTTGAGGTTCTGCTTCCTGGCATATGTCTCGACAGTTTGGCTCAAATAAACTCACAAAAATTCTTCACAGGTTTCAATGGTTTTTTACATTAACAACGGAAAAATATCCTCGGGTGAGGATTAACAAATAATAATAATAAAGTAACTGTTCCTACGCCCTTTCAGCAAGCACTGGGGGAAGATGCTGACCGTGAGCCACAGAGCGGTCACCTGACCTCCCCCATGGCTCAGCACTCTCTGTCCTAGAGGTTTTGGGGGGAGAGACCCCCCTGGGATACAGATGAGCTGCTTCTCGCTCCTGACACCACGTGTGTGGGTTTGTCTCTTTGTTTCACACCAACACCCAGTTCTCCAACGCGGGATGCCAACCGAGTGTCCAGGGACTCGGCTCCGTTCTGAATCCGGGTTGGCTAACGACCTGGAGTCAGCGTCAGGCTCGGCAGGTGAAGTGCGGGCTCAGTGCCACCAGACCGCGCCCCCCCCCACCCCACCCTGCTTCAGACCCCAATCACAAGTCCCAGGCCTCCCCTGCTTCTGACTGGGGGGTTCCCCTGACCCCTCCCACGTTGCGCAATTGGCTAGAATGATGGCTCCTAGAACCCTGGAAGGCACCTTATCACACAGATCTCTCCATACTCTGGGCCCATGGTCGGCAAACTGCGGCTCTCGAGCCACACGCGGCTCTTTGGCCCCTTGAGTGTGGCTCTTCCACAAAATACCACGGCCTGGGCGAGTCTATTTGGAAGAAGTGGCGTTAGAAGAAGTTTAAGTTTAAAAAATTTGGCTCTCCAAAGAAATTTCAATCGTTGGCTGTTGATATTTGGCTCTGTTGACTAATGAGTTTGCCGACCACTGCTCTGAGCTCTTTGGGAAGTTTCACTCATTCATCAGCAAATACAGGGTGGGGCAGAAGTAGGTTGAGAGTCCTGGCCCTGTTGCTCAGTGGTTAGATCGTCGGCTCACACACCGAAGGGTCGTAGGTTCGATTACTGGTCAAGGGCACGTACCTGGGCAGCAGGTTCTACCCCCAGCCCCAGTTGGGGCATGTGCGGGAGGCAACCAATCCATGTGTCTTTCTCACATAGATGTTTCTCTCTCTCTTTCCTCCTCCCTGCCTTCCACTCTCTCTAAAAGTATCCTCAGGTGAGGATCACCACCAACAACAACTAAAGTAGGTTTCCAGTTGTTTGTATGGAAAACAAAACTATAATTAATAGGTAATAATACAAGAATAAACTCTTGTGCACGCCTATAAACCTACATTACAATTTTTAAAATGTTTTTGTTGTTGTTGATTTTAGAGAGGGAAGAAGGCAGAGGGAGAGTGACATGGATGGACTGCCTCCTGCATGCCCCTACTGGGGATCGAGCCCACAACCCAGGAATCGAACCAGCAGCCTCTTGGTGCACAGGAGGACGCTCAACCCACTGTGCCACACCAGCCAGGGCTGCAAACCTACTTTTGCCCGCTCCCCCCAACCCCCGTATTTACCAGGGGGTGAAAACAAAGCAGGCTGAGAAATGAAGATGTTATCTCGCTTGTTAGTGGCAAAGGGTTCAAGATGCAATAACTTCCTCTGGTTGCCTCCCGTACACCCCAACCCACAGCTTGGGTATGTGTCCTGGCAGGGAATCAACCTGCAACCTTTTGGTGCACAGGACGATGCTCCAACCAACTGAGCCACCCGGCCAGGGCTGGCATGTGTGTGTGTTAATAAGACAAACAGTGGCCTGGTCAGTGTGGCTCAGTGGTAGAGCATTGACCTGTGAACCAGGAGATCATGGTTGGATTCCCGGTCAAGGGCACATGCCCGGGGTGCGGGCTCGAGCCCCAGTAGGGGGCATGCAGGAGGCAGCCGACCAAGGATTCTCTCTCATCGTTGATGTTTCTCTCCCTCTCCCTTCCTCTCTGAAATCAATACAAATATATTTTTTGAAACATAAAAAAAATAAGACATGCAGTGTATGATCTGCTCCTTCCTGCTTTTTTAGGTCTTTTCTGCATGATGTCATCAATGCATTTACCGGAAGGGAATCTGGGGGGTTGAAAGATCAGTTTCCTGCACAGTAAGCTGTGCACAGAGCTGGAGAATGAACGCAGCGCCGGGGGAAGGAGGGACAGGACTGCCGTCTGCCTGTGTTCGTTGGCTTGGGCTGCCATAGCAAATCCTCACAATCTTGGGGCTCAAAATGAAAAAAATGTATTCTCTCACAGTGCTGAAGGCCAGAAGCCTGACACCAAAGCGTCAATGAGGCCCAGCCGGCGTGGCTCAGTGGTTGAGCTTCGACCTGTGAACCAGGAGGTCATGGCTGGATTCCCGGTCAGGGCACATGCCTGGGTTGGGGCGTGCAGGAGGCAGCCAATCAATGATTCTCTCTCACCACTGATGTTTCCCTTTCTCTCTCTCCCTCTCCCTTCCTCTCTGAAATCAGTAAAAAAAATATTTAAGCCCAGCTGGCATGGCTCAGTGGTTGAGTGTCGACCTATGAATCAGGAGGTCACGGTTCAATTCTCTGTCAGGGCACATGCCTGGGTTGTGGGCTCGATCCCCAGTGTGGGGCGTGCAGGAGGCAGCCAATCCATGATTCTCTCTCATCATTGATGTTTCTATCTCTTTCTCTCCCTTCCTCTCTGAAATCAATAAAAATATCCGGTGTGGCTCAGTGGTTGAGCGTCCACCTATGAACCAGGAGATCACAGTTCGATTCCCGGTCAGGGCACATGCCCAGATTGCGGGCTCGATCCCCAGTGGGGGGCGTGCAGGAGGCAGCCGATCCATGATTCTCTCTCATCACCGATGTCTCTATCTCTCCCTCCCTCTCCCTTCCTCTCTGAAATCAATAAAAATGTATTTTTATTTATTTATTCATTTTTAAATTTTACTTTATTGTTTAAAGTATTTCAAATAGTAGTACATACGTCTCCTTCCCCTCCCCCCATTGACCTCCCCTCAGCCTCCCCTATCCCCCCCCCACATGTCCTCACCCCGCCCCCCAATAAAAATGTATTTTTTAAAAATATATATTGTATTGATTTGTTTACAGAGAGGAAGGAAGAGAGATAGAGAGCTAGAAACATCCATCAGCTGCCTCCTGCACACACCCCACTGGGGATGTGCCTGCAACCAAGGCACATGCCCTTGACCGGAATTGAACCTGGGACCCTTCAGTCTGCAGGCCGACGCTCTATCCACTGAGCCAAACCGGTCAGGGCAAAAAATGTATTTTGAAAGAAAGAAAGAAAAGAAAAGAGAATAAAAAAGAGAAGAGAAGAGAGGGGAGGGGAGGGGAGGGGAGGAGAGGAGAGGAGAGACAAGAGGAAAAGAAAAGAAAAGAAAAGAAAAGAAAAGAAAAGAAAAGAAAAGAAAAGAAAAAAAAAGAAAAGAAAAGAAAAGAAAAGAAAAGAAAAAGAAAAAGAAATTATCAGCAAAAGTGAAGGTGTCCTTGGTGGCGTGTGGGGTGGAGGGCGTGTCCGTGGAGCTGACAGCGGCGGCTGCTGACAGCCGGGCGGACTGGGCTGCGGTTGCATGTGACTCCAGGAACATCCTCTCTCTCTCTCTCTCTCTCTCTCTCTCTCTCTCTCTCTCTCTCTCTCTCTCTCTCTCTCTCTCTCTCTCTCTCTCTCTCTTTCTCTCTCTCTCCCCCCCCCCTCCCTGGCTCCCTGCCAAAGCCCGGAGCCTGGCCCCCCCTTCCCGAGCCTTCCTGGATGCGCTCACCTCCTTTCCCTCCACCCCGCTCCGCCTCTGGGGCCGGGAAGCAATGCCTGCCGTTTGCAGCCAGGACCACACTGGGTGGGAGATCTCACTCCCCCACCCCCTCGGGGGAGCCCCGGAGGCCCCCTCTCGCTGCCCCAGGAGGGTTCGGGCCCGAGGAGGCATCCCCCTGCTCCCCACCGGGCCGATTGCCATAGCAGGCGGCGCCTTTCTCGGTCCTTAAGCAAAACAGGCCGAGGTCTCCGCTGTGGAGCCAGAGGCTGCACTGGGGTGGGGGTGGGGGGGGGGGGGGGTGGGGGTGGGGGGGTGGGGGTGGGGTGGGGGGGGGTGGGGGTGGGGGGGTGGGGGTGGGGGTGGGGGTGGGGGTGGGGTGGGGGGTGGGGTGGGGGTGGGGGGGGGGGTGGGGGGGGGGGGGGGGTGGGGTGGGGGTGAGGGGGGTGGGGGTGGGGGTGGGGGGGTGGGGGGGGGGGGGGGGGGTGGGGTGGGGGGGGTGGGGGTGGGGGGGGGGGGGGGTGGGGGTAGGGGTGGGGGTGGGGGGGTAGGGGGGGGTGGGGTGTGGGTGGGGGGGGGGTGGGGGTGGGGGGTAGGGTGGGGGTGGGGGGGGGGTGGGGGTGAGGGGGGGGGGGGGGGTGGGGGTGGGGGGGGGGGGTGGGGGGGTGGGGGGGTGGGGGTGGGGGGTGGGGGTGGGGGTGGGGGTGGGGGTGGGGGTGGTGAGGAAGGAAATCTGTGGGGTTTGTAAAGCTCCTCTTGCTCAAGGTGCTTATCAGATTGGAGAGACACCAAGTCTCCTTCTGCAGGAGCAGAGGAGTGAGCGATGGCCTGCAGTCAAGGTAACAATGTGTGCGTCTAAAAAAACCCCCAAACTAGGGTCCTGGCCGTGTGGTAAGTGGTTAGAGCGGCGGCCGCACACCCAAGGGTCATGGGTTTGATTCCCCATGAGTTTCGGGTTTGCTCTCTGCCCCGGGTCTGGTAGGGGCGCCTGCAGGAGGCAACCCATCAATGTGTCTCTCTCACATCCATGTTTCTCTCTCTCTCCTCCCGCCTCCCTTCCAGTCTCTAAAAAAAGCCATGGAGAAAATATCCTCAGGTGAGGATTAACAAAAAATTAACAAAAAAAATGTATGGCCCTAGCTGGTGTGGCTCAGTGGATGGAGCTCTGGTCTGTGGACTGAAGGGTCCCTGGTTCGATTCTGATCAAGGGCACAGGCCTGGTTTGCAGGCTTGATCCCCAGTAGGGGGCGTGCAGGAGGCAGCCGATCGGTGATTCTCTCTCATCATTGATGTTTCTACCTCTCTCTCCCTCTCCCTTCCTTTCTGAAATCAATTTAAAAAAAGAAAAATATATATATACATATATCTATCTATATCTATATCTATCTATATATATAAAAAGCCAGTGATTGGAACACCGGAACGACTGGTCACTATGACGTTCACTGCGACTGGCCGACTGGCCTGATGGGGGCGGGGCCAGCCGGCCAACCTCCCACAGCCCCTCCCCCCCACCGACCAGGGCTGATCAGCCCTCATAGGGGTGGGCCTGCCTGGCCCCACCGTGCACCAATTCATGCACCGGGCCTCTAGTGTATATATATATATAAAATAATGGAATATTCTGCCAGATACTCTCGTAAGTAAAAATAAAAAGGCCCAATGCAGAACAGTGTATGAGAATATAACCTTTTGTGTGAGAAAATTTAAAAAGAAATGTATGGCCGAAACCGGTTTGGCTCAGTGGATAGAGCGTCGGTCTGCGGACTGAAGGGTCCCAGGTTCGATTCCAGTCGGGGGCATGTACCTTGGTTGCGGGCACATCCCCGGTGGGGGGTGTGCAGGAGGCAGCTGGTCAATGTATCTCTCTCATCGATGTTTCTAGCTCTCTATCCTCTCCCTTTCTCTCTGTGAAAAATCAATAAAATATATTAAAAAAAAAATAAAAAATAAAAAAAAAAAAAAGAAATAAAAAGAAATGTATGCCTATTTCTTAAAAATACATTTTTTCTTGATTTTAGAGACAGGGAGAGAGAGAGAAGCATCCATGAGAGAGTGGAACATCCATTGGCTGCCTCCTGCATGCCCCCTACTGGGGATGGAGCCCGCAACCCGAACATGTGCCTTGACCAGGAATCGAACCTGTGACCTCTCGGTGCATGGGAGATGCTAAACCAACGGAGCCACACTGGCCAGGGCTGTATGCCTCTTTTACTGTGTTTGTTTGCATAAACATTGCAAGGGGACAGGAGAAACTCATAAACCTGGTGAGCTGTGAGGGCAAAAAATGAGGGCACGGGGGTGGAAATGAAACTGCTTCATGTGTATGTATTATTTTTAAATGTTAAACACCCTTGTTTAAAATTATACCTATCTATAGATTATATGACTCAGTGCATCTGACATGCCTAGAACCATGGCTCCAAGTCAGTCCATGCTGAGTGTTACACAACATATCACACACACTAATATTCTATAAAGTACGCAGCCCTGGCCGGTGTGGCTCAGTGGATAGAGTGTCGGCCTGAGAACTGAAAGTTCCCAGGTTCTGTTCTGGTCAAGGGCACACGCCTGGGTTGTGGGCTCAATCCCCAGTGGGGGGCTTGCAGGAGGCAGCCGATCAGTGATTCTCTGTCATCATGGATGTTTCTATGTCTCCCTCTTCCTTCCTCTCTGAAATCAATAAAAATATATAAAAAATAAAATAAAGTATGCAATGGAAAATTCTGGCCTGGCTGAGGTGGCTCAGTGGTTGAGCATTGACCTGTGAACCAGGAGGTCACAGTTCGGTTTGATTCCCGGTCAGGGGTCAGGGCACCTGCTGGGGTTTCGGGCTCGATCCCCAGTGGGGGGCGTGCAGGAGGCAGCAATCAATGATTCTCTCTCATCATCGATGTTTCTCTCTCTCTCTCCCTCTCCCTTCCTCTCTGAAATAAATTTTTTAAATATTAAAAAGAAAGAAAAATAAATAAAAAGAAAGTTCTGGAAAAGAAACAAAAGCAATTGGTTCAGACCAGACAGAAAGGAGAACAGGACGGACAACTGGTAAGGGTGACAGGCTTATTTTTCACTATTCACCTTTGTTTCTGTTTGTGTTTTTTGGGGGGAGGAATGTTTGTTTGTTTGTGGGTTCTTTTTTTATCCTTTATTTTCTGAATCCTCTTACCGTGGTAAATAAATTCCCAGGCCAACACACATCACCACGCGTGCATTTCAAGGAGCTATTTCTGCTCTGCCAGGCGGGGAGCCTCATGCTGGCAAATGAATACAGAGGCCTCATTCTATCGGCCTCTGGGAGGGGGCCTCCCAGATGCCGGAGGCCGCTGGGCCTCTGTCACCTCGGCGTGCCCTGTGGGACCTCGCCCGGGGCCCAGAAGCCCGCAGGCTTCCAGAATACACCTCATTTCAGGGAGTCTGGGGCCGGACCGAGGCTTCCCCCACGTGCGGTCTCTCTAAATCCGTGGTTAAAAGGTGTGGTTCCGTGAAAACTCACAAAAATAACTCGCCCTGGTCTGCAGCGCTGGGCCCTGCTAGGGCTGGGGGAGGGGCACCCATGTGAGGTCACACGCCAGTGAGCAAAATGCAGTGACTCCCGCTGTGGAGGAGGGACCCGGTTCTTTTTTTTTTTTTTTTTTTTAATATATTTTTATTGATTTCAGAGAGGAAGGGAGAGGGGAGAGAGAGCCAGAAACATCGCAGATAAGATAGAACCATTGATCGGCTGCCTCCTGCATGCCCCACACTGGGGATCGAACCCGCAACCTGGGCACGTGCCCCTGGCCGGAATAGAACCTGGGACCCTTCAGTCCGCAGGCCCACGCCCCATCCACTGAGCCACACCGGCCAGGGCAGGGACCTGATTCTTTCTCACGCATTCAAAAGGCTGCCACGCAGAGCTGAGCCAGGAAGCACGGCAAGTGAACAAGACATACAAGATCACGGCTGCCCTGGCCGGGTATCTCAGTGGTTAGAGCACCATCCCCGCTACGCCAAGGCGGCAGGCTCCATCCCTGGCCAGGGCACATGAAGAATGAACCAGCCCTGGCCAGTGTGGCTCAGTTGGTTGGGCACCGCCTGGTGCACCAAAAGGTTGCCGGTTCGATTCTGAATCAGGGCACAGGCCCAGGTGGCAGGCTGGATCCCTGGTTGGGGGCGTGCAGGAGGCATCCCATTGATGTTTCGCTCTCACATCAATGTTTCTCTCTCTAAAAATCAATAAAAAAAAATCTTCACACATATATGTCTATATACTAGTATATATACGTATAAATACATATACATATATATATACATTCATATACATATACATATAATGAAAGTGAAGTATGGTAGCAATCATCTCAGGTAGAAACTGCAGTTTTAACTTTAACTTTAACCCTGCTGTTTTGGGTTCTGTACTTATTTGCTTGCTAAAACAATAGAAAAGTTACTTTGATTTTCTGAACTTATGTATGCCATCCCAATCGATTGAACACTCCATGGACGGTGGTTTGAATATCCCATTGATTGTGATATCACTGGTTATCGAAGCACATTCTCTGTACCTGGGGACCAAGGACAGCTCAATTACCCTAAACTGCCTCAGTAGCTACAGATAATGCGTTCCTGTTGACTCAGTGGTCCCGAGACCAGGACAGCACAATTACCCTAAATTGCCTCAGTGGCTCCAGATAATGTGTTTCTGTTGATTCAGTGATCCGTAGACCCAAAACTATACCTAGTCTTTATAGGTAACTAACTTGCTCAGTTTCGCTTCTGTAACTGCTTTGTGCAAACCAGGCTCCTCATTCCAAACCCAAAGATGTAATCGATACCTTTGTGACATTCTGCCCATATAAGCCAGATGTGGCGAGCATTTTGGGGCTGCGAGATCTGGAGAGCTGTTGCCCCCTGGTAAGCCGCTGGCTTTGAATAAATGACTCCATAATTTGACTTCTTGATTGAGGCGTCCTTTGTGAGATTCGGGGTACACTACAACAAAAGAATCAACCTGTGAGTGCATAAAAAAGTGGAATAGCCCACCCTGTGTGGCTCAGTGGTTGAGCGTCGACCCATGAGCCAGAAGGTCAAGGCCCAATTTCCAGTTGGGACACATTCCCTGGGTTTCAGGCTTGATCCCCAGTGTGGAGCGCGCAGGAGGCAGCCGATCGATGGTTCTCTCTTATCATTGATGTTTCTATCTTTCTTTCCCTCTCCATTCCTCTCTGAAATCAATGAAAACATTTTAAAAAAAAAAAAGACTAACAGAAGACCTTAAATTTTTTAAAAATATATTTTTATTAATTTCAGAGAGAGGAAGGGAGAGGGAGAGAGATAGGAACATCAATGATGAGAGAGAATCATTGATTGGCTGCCTCCTGCACGTCCCCTACTGGGGATCAAGCCCGAAACCCCGGCACATGCCCTTGACCGGAATCGAACCTGGGACCCTTCAGTCCGCAGGCCCACACTCCATCCATTGAGCCAAACTGACTAGGGCCTTAATTTTAAGTGGGACAACAAATGGATGTGTGTGTTTTTCTCTCTCTCTCTCTAAAAATCAACTTAAAAAATTTTAAACAATCATTGCATTCAAGGGAGAGATATGATGGACAACACACACACACACACACACACACACGTTGTTTTGCGCAGCCAAATGCACAGAGAGAAAAGCAACGGGTGTGGAGGCTGTCGGGGGCCTGTTGTAGACTGAGTGTTCGGAGAAGGGCCTTTGGGGAGGGTGACTGCTGAGCTGAGAGCTGAACGTGAGAGAAACCATCCCCCAGGACAGTCAGAGAAAGCACCCCAGCCGGAGGGGCAGGAAGCCTCCTGGGTGAAGCCGGAGGGACGGAGCAGCCCCAGTGGGAAACGAGGCCAATAACGGGGTATTCTCACAAAGACGGATACGTGGATGAAGCAGACGTAAATTCAGGAACATACAGACAAAGCCACTTGACTTATGAGCAAAGGCACACCGACCACATTGCCGTGGAGAAAGAATGGACTTTTTATATTTATTTTATTTTTTAAAATATATTTTTATTGATTTCAGAGAGGAAGGGAGAGGAAGAGAGAGATAGAAACATCAGTGATGAGAGGGAATCATTGATCGGCTGCCTCCTGCACATTGGACTGAGCCCGCAACCCAGGCATGTGCCCTTGACTGGAATCGAACCCAGGACCCTTCAGTCCGCACGCCAACGCTCTATCCACTGAGCCAAACCAGCTAGGGCTTATATTTATTTTATTTTACTTTAAAATATGTTTTTATTGCTTTTTTAGAGAGAGGGAAAAGGAGAGGGAGAGAAATATCCACCGGGTGTAGCCTGCACGCCCCCTACTAGGGATCGAGCCTGCAACCCAGGCATGTGCCCTGACCAGGACTCGAACCCTCAACCTCTCAATGCATGGGACGATGCCCAACCAGCTGAGGCACACCGGCCAAGGCAGTATGGACTTTTTTAAAAAGTTATGTTGAATCAGTGACCCCCTACCCCCACCCCACACCAAACCCCCAATAAATTTCCCAATGGTTCCTAGGCCTAACCATGAAAAATAAAACAGTTCAATTCTAGAACAAAGCATTGGAAAACATCTTTGGGGTATGGGGATTGGCAACTATTTCTCCTCTCTCTCTTTACTGATTTTATTTATTTGTTTGTTTGTTTTTGTTCATCCTCACCCCAGGATATTTTTCCATTGATTTTTCAGAGTGGAAGGGAGAGGGAGAGATGGAGAGAGAAACATCTATGTCAGAAAGACACATCGATTGGTTGCCTCCCGAATGCACCCAACCAGGGCCGGGGATAGAGGTACATGGCCTTGACCAGAATCGAACCTGGGACCCTTCAGTCCACGGGTCGACCCTGTAACCATTGAGCTAAACCGGCTAGAGCTCACTGATTTTATTTGTAAAATATATTTTTGTTGATTTCAGAGAGGAAGGGAGAGGGAGAGAGAGAGAAACATCAATGAGAGAGAATCATTGATTGTCAGGAGCCAAGAGTCAATCACAAATTCTCACATTATTTCAGTGAACTAATGAAATAGGACCTCATGGAAACTTGGTCCTCACCACAGACTTCCTTCCTTAAACATTCTTAGCACAGCTGCCCTTCAACCTCCACATCCTTTATCTGTAGTCAACACCATTTACGACTTTAGCCAAATTATCTAAGCCCACCTGACCTGCTCAGCCCCCACCCCTCCTAGGCATCTCCCCTTCTAGAAACCACATATAAGGAACGCTGTAAAAAATAAAATTGGAGGCTTGATCAGAACACTGTCTTGCCTCCATTCTTTCGTGTCCCTTGTTTGTCTCATTCTTTTAGGGTGTCTCTTCGTTCCCCCGTTGTTGTCCCGCGGGTCGGGACAATTGATCGGCTGCCTCCTGCATGCCCCCTACTGGGGATGGAGCCTGCAACCCAGGCATGTGCCCTTGACTGGGTGGGAATCGAACTTCGACCTCCTGGTTCATAGGTCAATGCTCAACTACTGAGCCACGCAAAATGAACCCCGTTTGTCATATTTTTCCTTACATGTCCACCATTTTATCTTTTGTACAAAAGTACTTTATATTTTGCAACTTGCCCCGTAAATTATTACTGAGTCGAAGCTGGGTACACAATTTCATTGGGCTGGCAAGTAGCTTTATGATTTTTTTAAAAATATTTTTTATGATTTCACTGAGGAAGGTGAGAGGGAGGGAGATAAAAACCTCAATGATGAGAGAGAACCGTTGATCGGCTGCCTCCTGCACGCCCCCTGCTAGGGAGGGAGCCTGCAACCCGGGCCTGGGCCCTGAGTCTAACCTAGCCCTCCTGGGTCATAGGTCGACGCTCACCCGCTGAGCCGCCTTATGATCTCCCATGCAGGCACGTGTCTGCCACTGAGGCTGGGAGGAAGGCGACCTGAGGGAGGTCCCTGCAGAGGAGGCGGCCGAGATAAAGACAGCGATAAACACGATAAACACGTAGCAGCTGGCGGCAGGAAGGAGCATGCAAACCCCGACCGCAGGCTTGGCCGCCGGCCCAGCACCCATGTCCGCAATGCAGGTCCTGCGAGGCGGGCTGTGTCCGCCGGCGGGCTGGAGCGGGCCTAGGCTGCGTCCCATCCGGTTTCTCTCCGGGAACTAGGGACCCAGATGGTTTCCAGAACCCTCATTCCTTTCCCAGATAAACCCAGGCCGAGAGAGAGAGAGAGAGAGAGAGAGAGAGAGAGAGAGAGAGAGAGAGAGAGAGAGAGAGAGAGAGAGAGAGCGCGAGCGCTGGCCTGGGGGTGCTCACCCATGTGATAGGCCAGCCCTGTCTCTCTCTCTCTGTCTCTATCTCTGTCTCTGTCTCTGTGTTTCTGTCTCTATCTATCTATCTATCTATCTATCTATCTATCTATCTGTCTCTCTCTCTACCTATCTGTCTCTCTATCTATCTCTGTCCCTCTCTCTGTGTCTCTGTCTCTTTGTCTCTGTCTCTCTCTCTCTCTCTGTCTCTCTCTGTATCTGTCTGTCCTCTCTGTGTCTCTGTCCCTCTGTCTCTCTCTCTCTCTCTCTCTCTCTCTCCCTGTATGTGTGTGTATCCCTCTCTCTCTCTGTGTCTCTGTCTCTTTGTGTCTCTGTCTCTTTGTCTCTCTCTCTCTCTCTCTCTCTCTGTATCTGTCTGTCTCTCTCTGTGTCTCTGTCCCTCTGGGCCCAGGAGGATTCCTTCGTGGTGACATCTCCCTTGGGGAGGCTGTGGCCAGGAAAGACATTTACTTTAGATCTTGATAAAGGCGACAGTGATTCATTCTTTCCTTCCTTCGGCAATTGCTTAGTGGCCTTGCACAATGGTCCCGGGCCCAGGGGACGCAACAATGGATAAAACAGACGTGTCCGCCCTGGCCAGGGGCTCCGTTGGATGGAGTGTCATCCTGTACAGGAGGCGGGTTCGATTCCCGGTCAGGGGCACATGCCCAGGTTGCGGGCTCGATCCCCAGTGTGGGGTGTGCAGGAGGCAGCCGATCCATGATTCTCTCTCATCATTGATGTTTCTGTCTCTCTCCCTCTCTCTGAAATCAATAAAAACATATTAAAAAAAAAATACAGACATGGTCCCTCAGGGGCACCTTCTAGGGAGAGAGACAGATAATACAGCGACAGAGACATAAACAAGATACTTTCAAATATAAAAGATGCAATACATGTAAGGATCGATGGGGGTCACGGGAGGGAGGGGGGCCCTCTTTATTCTTTTAAATATTGATTTCAGAGAGGAAAGGAGAGGGAGAGAAACATCCACGATGCGAGAGAATCATGGGTCGGCTGCCTCCTGCACGCCCCCCACTTGGGGACCGAGCCCACAATCAAACCATGCTCCGTAGATCCATAGAAATAATAGGCAGAGAGACAGGTAGCTGCTAACGGGACAGGCAGACACAGGTCGATGACAGAGACCTTAGCCTACAATTCAGGATCCCACTGAGTAAATCCCAGAGGCTTTAGGGACTGTCCTAAAAAGAACAAAATAACCAGGAGCTAAATTTAAATCAGGAACAAGCCGAGAACGCCCACTCCCTTCCCAGGCAGCTAACTCGGAGCGCTGGTTTCCCGCGCCGCGTGCCAGCCGAGCCCTCGCCGGGGAGACTGCTGAGACCCCCTGAGCCGCCTGGGGTTCCCGCTCCCTGGGACGGCAGGTGAAAGGAGCCGTTCTGCATGAATGTGGCGCATCTACGGTTGTTGGGCGCGCTTTTTTTTTTTTTAAATCTTCACCCAAGGATATGTTTCTTTTTTCTTGATTTTAGAGAGAGGAAGCGAGAGGGTGGGAGAGAGAGAGAGAGAGAGAGAGAGAGAGAGAGATTGCCATGTCGAAAACACTCTGGCTGTGAGTACAGTCTTTCCTATAAGACACTGGATGTCTGCCCTGACCGGTGTGGCTCAGTGGATAGAGCATCGGCCTGCGGACTGAAGGGTCCCAGGTTCGATTCTGGTCAAGGGCATGTGCCTTGGTTGCAGGCACATCCCCAGTGGGGGGTGTGCAAGAGGCAGCTGATCGATGTTTCTCTCTCATTGATGTTTCTAACTCTCTATCCCTCTCCTCTCTGTAAAATTCAATAAAATATATTTTAAAAAAAAAAACAACACACTGGATGTCTGACCCCCGGGGAACATCAGGGGTGCCTGATGGAGGCCGGGACCCTAGGTCAGTGGTCAGCAAACCGCTGCTCGCGGCGAGCCACATGCGGCTCTTTGGCCCCTTGAGTGTTTAGCAAAGGCCAGCTTAGGAGGACCCTAATTAATAACAATGTACCTACCTATATAGTTTAAGTTTAAAAAATTTGGCTCTCCAAAGAAATTTCAATCGTTGCACTGTTGATATTTGGCTCTGTTGACTAATGAGTTTGCCGACCACTGGGCTAGGTGGTCCCTCGGCCCTCTAGGTCCCCGACACCACGTAACACCAGTGAGCCAACACAGAGGCTATGCTGTCCACTTCGCTTTTAAATATGCTTTTATTGATTTTCTTTCATCTTTTTAAAAAAATATATATTTTTATTGATTTCAAAGAGGGAGGAGAGGGAGAGAGAGAGAAACATCAATGATGAGAGAGAATCATTGATTGGCTCCCTCCTGCCACTGGGGATCGGGCCCACAACCCAGGCATGTGCCCTTGACTGGAATCGAACCTGGGACCCTCCAGTCTACAGGCTGATGCTCTATCCACTGAGCCAAACAGGCTAGGGCTATTTTATCTTTTTAAATACATTTTTTATTGATTTCAGAGGGAGAGGGAGAGAGAGAGAGAAACATCAATGATGAGAGAATCACTGACTGGCTGCATTGGGCCCACAACCCAGGCCTGTGCCCTTGACTGGAATTGAACCTGGAACCCTTCAGTGCACAGGCTAATGGCTCTAGCCACTGATCCGAACCGGCCAGGGCCAACACATATATATTTTTAATTCTCACCCAAGGAGGATTCCATCGATCTTTAGAGAGAGTGGAAGGGAGGGTGGAGGAGGGGGAGAGAAACATCGATGGGAGAGAGACACACCAATGGAGCTGAGAACGAACCTGCAACAGGGGTACGTGCCCTTGACCAGGAATTGAACCTGTGACTTTATGGTCCACAGGCCAGTGTTCTAACCACTGAGTTAACCAGCCAGGGCATGCACTCGTTCCATTTTGCTTCCGTAAAGGACTTACCAGGACACACAGCAGCCACTTCCTCCTTCCTGGTTCACGTGGGATCGGCTGTGCTAGAGGAAAACTACGCAGGGGGACTAAACCGCTCCTTTCTCCGCCCCCGACTGACTCCTGGGAGACGAGTCTCCGGTGGCATTACCCGCGATTTGATCCTGTAACCCACTAGTAGACAGCAGGGACACTGCCCAGCTGGCCTTTGCTTCCTTCCCCTCCCCTCCTCCCTCTGCTGGCCGCTCTCCCTTTCTTCTCCCCCCCTCCTGCCACCTGTCCTTCCTTTTAAATTAAATTAAATTGCTTGGTACACAGGTGTATCTTGTTTTATTGTGCTTTGCTTTATTGCACTACACAGAGGGTATGTTTTTTATAAAAAACTAGAGGCCCAGTGCACGAAATTCGTGCATGAGATGGGGGGAGAAGGGAGGGGTCCCCTCAGCCCAGCCTGCACCCTCTCCAATTTAGGACCCCTCAGGGGATGTCCAACTGCCAGTTTAGGCCCAATCCTGGGGATGGGGCCTAAACTGGCAGACAGATATCCGTCTTACAATCCGGGACCACTGGCTTCTAACATCTCACCTGCCTGCCTGCCTGATCGCCCCCAACTGCCCCCCCGCATCGTCCTGGTCGCCCCTTACCCCCCCTCCTGCCGGCCTGGTCACCCCTTACTGCCCGCCCTGCTGGCCTGGTTGCCCCTAATTACCCCCTGCTGGCCTGGTCACCCCTAACTGCCCCCCACTAGCCTGGTTGCCCCCAACTGCCCACCCCCTGCCAGCCTGGTCACCCCTCACTGTCCCCTCCACTGGCCTGGTTGCCCCCAACTGCCCGCCCCCCCGCCAGCCTGGTCACCCCTCACTGCCCCCCCCAGCCTGGTCACCCCTAACTGCCCTCCACCAGCCTGGTCACCCCCAGCTGCCCCCCCGCCACCAGCCTGGTCACCCCTAACTACCCTCCGCCTGCCTGGTCACCCCCAACTGCCCTCCCCCACCAGCCTGGTCACCTCTCACTGCCCCCCACCCCCCTGCTGGCCTGGTTGCCCCCAACTGCCCCCCCTGTGGGCCTGGTCACTCCTAACTGCCCCCCCCGGCCTGGTCGCCCCAAACTGCCCCCTCCCTGTGGGCCTGGTTGCCCCACGCAGCCTGCTGCTCAGTCGTCTGGTTGTCCTTCACTAACCCGCCTACCGGCCTAGTTGCCCCACACAGCTTGTTCGGTCATCTGTTCCGTTGTGATGGTCGCTTAGGCTTTTTGATTATAGATATCTTTATTAATTGATTTCAGAGAGGAGGGAGAGGAGAGAGACAGCAACATCAATGATGAGAGAGAACCATTGATCAGCTGCCTCCTGCACGCCCCACACTGGGGAGCGAGCCCCCAACCCGGGCCTGTTCGCCAACTGACCAGGGAATTGAACCGTGACCTCCTGGTTCACAGGTTGACACTCAGCCACTGAGCCCCGGTGCCGGGCCAAGATAAGCTTTTTTACAAACTGAAGCCAAGACCCTCCCCCGCGAAAAGATTCCGACTCACTGTCTGAGGGTGGGCACCTCGGAGAACGAAGGCGTGCAACCGCTGCCCAGGAGCTCGCAGTGTGGGTGCCCTGTCCATGCCCACGGCCCGCCCTGACCCCCTGCCGCTTCCTCCGGGTGGAGATCATTAAGCGAGCGGTTTTCCGAAGAGAACAATGGCACGCTCTGAGCTCCCCAGCGGTTTACTACGTTGGCTGAACTTGGCTGCTCTCTAGCTGGCCACACGCCCGCCGCCTTCAGGGAGATGGTGTATTCGCTCTCACTTCCTCGTTATTTTATTTATGGGGCGAGCTTTAACCGCGGTGAGTCATCGCGCCGGGTTTCACTTCCCCTGCAGGGCTGCTGTGTCGGAGCGCCCTCTACGGGCGGTGGGGGCCCTCTGCAGGCACAGGCCCGGCCCGCGCTCCGAGACCGAGGTCAGAGGTCAGCCCTAACAACTCAAGGTTGGTTTGGGCTCAGTGGCTAGAGCGTTGGACTCCGGACTGAATCGATTCCGGTCAAGGGCACATACCCGGATGCAGGCTGTTTCTCTCTCTCTTTCCCTCTTCCTTCCTCTCTGAAATCATTAAATATAAATATAAGTAATATAAATATGAATATAAATATAAATGAATATAAATATAAATATAAATATAAATATAAATATAAATATAAACATAAACATAAATATAAATATAAATATAAATATAAATATAAATATAAATATAAATATAAATATAAATATAAATATAAATATAACTACAAATATAAATATAAATATAAATATAAATATAAATATAACTACAAATATAAATATAACTACAAATATAAATATAAATATAAATATAACTACAAATATAAATATAAATATAAATATAAATATAACTACAAATATAAATATAACTACAAATATAACTATAACTATAACTATAAATATAAAAACATAAACATAAACATAAACATAAACATAAACATAAACATAAATATAAATATATAGCAGGGCCCAGCTGACCTATGATTTAAGAGGTCAAGGTTCGGTGCTGGTCTATTGGTCTATCCCTGGGAGGGGGGCGTGAAGGAGGCGGCCAATCAATGATTCTCTCGCATATTATTGATGTTTTGATTTCTCCCTCTCCCTCTCTCTTTGAAATCAATAAAAATATATTTTAAAAAAATTTCAAGCAGGCCAGGTAGCTCAGTTGGTTAGACTCAGTTGGTTGGGGGTTCGATCCCCGGTCAGGGTACATACAAGACCATGAAGCAACCAATGAGTGCATAAATACATGGAGCAACAAGTGGATGCTTCTCTCTCAAATGGATGTTTTCTCTCTCTCTCTCTCTCTCTCAAGTCAATTTAAAAAGTTTAAAAAATAATAATAATTTCAAATTTGAGTACCCCCATCCAAATATATAATATACATATAAACATGTTTTATATATCTTGTCCTAAGTGACTGCTGGGCCATGAGTCTTAAGATTACGGTGTTTGTTTTTCAGTTACCGCTAGCTGTGCAAGTGAAGCCGCAATTTGCTCCTTAGCCAACACAGGACGCCTGCCTGCCAGGTGGGCTCATTAACTTCCTTGAGGGCCTTCCCATGGTTATCAGTTCAGCCAGTGCTGGTCCCGATGGTCATACACGAATTTCAGCCAGTGAAATCGTTCCTAAAACCAGCTGCGGAGAGGAAGTGTGAGGGAGAGGGAAATAGGAACATCAATGAAAGAGAATCGCTGATCGGTTGCCTCCTGCACACCCCACACTGGGGATCGAGCCTGCAATCCAACCATGATCTCCTGGTTCATAGGTCAATGCTCAACCACTGAGCCACACCAGCCGGGCCTAATACGTTTTTATTGAGAGGAAGGGAGGGAAAGAGAGAAATGTCCATGAGAGAGAAACATCAGTTGGCTGTCTCCTGCCCTCCCCTACTGGGAATCAAGCCTGAAACCCAGGCATGTGCCCTGATTAGGATCAAACCCAAAACCTTTTGGTGCATAGTGCACGGGATGACCCTCTAACCAACTGAGCCGCACCAGCCAGGGCTGTTCCGTGAAGATGTTTTTTTCTTAATATATTTTTATTGATTTCAGAGAGGAAGGGGGAGAGAGAGAGAGAGAGAGAAACATCAATGATGAGAATCATTTGCCTCCTGCACGCCCCCTACTGGGGATGGAGCCCACAACCCCAGCATGTGCCCTTGATCAGAATCGAACCCGGGACCCTTCAGTCCGCAGGCCAATGCTCTAACTGGCTAGAGCTGTTCTGTGAAGTTGTGTTTGTGTGTTTTTAAATATATATATTTCTTTATTGATTTCAGAGAGGAAGGGAGAGGGAGAGAGAGACAGAAACATCAATGATGAGAGAGAATCATTGATCGGCTGCCTCCTGCACGCCCCCTACTGGGGATCGGGCCCACAACCCAGGCATGTGCCCTTGGCCAGAATCAAACCTGGGACCCTTCAGTCCGCAGGCTGACACTCTATCCATTGAGCCAAACTGGCTAGATCTGTTCTGTGAAGTTTTAATATCACCAGCAAGTAGCCTAGTCTTCCCGGTGGGTCAAGGCAGAAATGGTGGGAGCCTGGAGGACTAGGATCCTTCTGACCAGCCCTGCACCCCCACGGGGGAGGGGCCAGCCAGGCTGGGCGCTTCCTGCCAGAGTCTGAGGTCGGAGACAGTGAGGACACAGCTATGCAGGAAGTTTCCCAACCCCTGTGCACAGGCCCCAGTGAAGGCCGTGGGACTGGGGGCCCTGGGCTGTGGGAGGAGCGACCAGCGGTAGTCACAGCCTCGGGGGTGCTTTACTTCTTTGGGCCTCTTTTTTGTTTTTAATATATTTTTTCTTGATTTTTAGAGAAAGGAAGGGAGAGGGAGGGAGAGAAACATCAATGATGAGAATCATTGATTGGCTGCCTGCTGCATGCACCCTACTGGGGATCAAGCCCCAAACTCGAGGCGTGTGCCCTTGACCGGTATCGAACCCGGGATCCTTCAGTCCACAGGCCAACGCTCTACCCGCTGAGCCTCACCTGCTAGGACCTTTGGGCCTCTTTCAAACTGGAGGAGTCGCCTGGTGGGTTAGCCAGCGTCTTCCCTGCTGATAAGGGCATAACAGCTTGAACTTGGGGTTTGGAAATCATCACCACTCACTCTCCAGCTGTGCTGTGAGGTGACACAAACCAACCAACCAACCAACGCCAGAGAAAGCAGAGCTAAAGGATTCCTGATGACAGAGGTTGCAGCCAGGCCCACCCTCAACTGGCCTTGTTCACAGAGAGTTTTTTGTTGTTGCTGTGAATATATTTTATTGATTTTTTACAGGGAGGAAGGGAGAGGGATAGAGAGTCAGAAACATCGATCAGCTGCCTCCTGTACACCCCCACTGGGGATGTGGCCGCCACCAAGGTACATGCCCTTGACCAGAATCGAACCTGGGACCCTTGAGTCTGCAGGCCGACGCTCTATCCACTGAGCCACACCGGTTAGGGCCACAGAGAGTTTTGAAAATTCAGACCTACTCACTCATATGGGGGATCTAATGAACAAAATGAGCTGATGAACGGAGTGGGCCCAGAGACATGGAAGCATGGAGCAGAGGGCGGAATCTCGGAGGGAAGGCGGGGGAGGGTGGGTAGGTGGGAGGTAATCAACCAAAGACTTTGTGTGCATATATGCATAGCCCATGGACACGGACAGTGGGGCGGGGAGGGGCTGGGGGGGAGGGGCTGAGGGGCTGCAGGGGGCCCATGGGGGGAAAAAGAGGACCTATGTAATACTTTCAACAATAAAGATTAAAAAATAAAAATAAATAGAAGCATGCACACATACACAGATTCAGTTATAATTCACATACCATAAGTTCATCCTTATAAAATGTACATTTCAAGGTTGGTCTTGTTGCAAAGTGGCGGGCCCATCATGACTGTCTAATTCCAGAGCTTTTTCTTTTTTGTGTGTTTTTTTGTTTGTTTTGTTTTAATATTATTTTTATTGCTTTCAGAGAGGAAGGGAGAGGGAGAGACAGAAACATCAATGAGAGAGAATCACTGATTGGCTGCCTCCTGCACGCCCCCTACTGGGGATTGAGCCCGCAACCCGGCGGGCACGTTCCCTTGACCGGAATCGAACCCGGGACCCTTCAGTCCGTAGCCCGACGCTCTATCCGCTGAGCCAAACCAGCGAGGGCTTGTTTGTTTTTTGTTTTTTAATTTTTATGTTTTTATTGATTTCAGAGAGGAAGGGAGAGGGAGAGAGAGATCGAAACATCCATGATGAGACAGAATCATCGACCGGCTGCCTCCTGCACGCCCCACACTGGGGATCGAGCCTGTACCCTGGGCATGTGCCCTGACCGGGAATCGAACCGTGACCTCCTGGTTCCTAGGTCGATGCTCAACCACTGAGCCACACCGGCCTGGTCTCAATGCTCTTTCTTCCCATCAGAAAGAAGGGCTTCCTTGCCCTGGCTGGTTTGGCTTAGGGGCGAGAGCATCAGGCCGCAAACCGAAAGGTCCAGGGATGGGTTCCCGGGATCCTTCACCTGTGCCCACCAAGGCAAACAAGCCAGAGCTCTTTTTGTTGACTTTAGAGGGAGGAAGGGAGAGGGAGAAACATGGATGTGAGAAACATCTACGGCCGTGGTCGGCCCACTCATGAGTCCACAGAGCCAAATATCAACAGCCCAAGGACGGAAATTTCTTCGGAGGGCCACCTTTTTTAAGCTTAAACTTCTTCTGACGCCGCTTCTTCCAAAGAGACTCGCCCAGGCCGCGGTATTTTGTGGAAGAGCCACCCTCAAGGGGCCACAGAGCCGCATGTGGCTCGCGAGCCGCGGTTTGCCGACCACGGATCTCTGGGTTGCCTTCCATACGCAGCCCCCACCGCAGATGAAACCCCCGAAACCTGGGTGTGTGTCCTGAACCCCGCAATGCAACCCAACCCACGGAGTCTCCAACCCACGGAGCCCACACGGGTCAGCCACAGGCACGGGTGAGAGCAACGGAGAGAGAGAGCCGGGTTTGGGGGGAGCCAGAGAGGGAGAAGTGGGGGGGCTTTCTCATGCGTGGGATGACTCCTGCGATTTCGATTTCCTAACCGTCCCCACTTCCTCTTCTCAGCACCCCCCCCCCCCCCCCCCGGGTGGCAGCGGGCAGGGCAGGCGGGAACCCCAGCGGGGAGGAAGCGTTATTGCAACAGCGGCGCTTTCCTGTCTCTCCAACCCCGCGCGCCACGAGGAGGTGGACCCTGAGGGTAGACACATCCTAGGCCAGCGTGTCCCCGCCGGGGGTCCGCCAGGGGTCACGGCGCCCCCCATGCCCGGGACCGCGGCCGGGGACGGCCTGTGCCGCCTGTCCGCCTATTTGGAAGAACTGGAGGCCGTGGAGCTGAAGAAGTTCAAGTTGCACCTGGGGGTGGCGACGGAGGCGGGGGAGCACAGGCTCCCGCGGGGGCGCATGGAGACCGCGGGGCCCCTGGAGATGGCGCAGCTGCTGGTGGCGCACTGCGGGGCCCGGGAGGCCTGGCTGCTGGCCCTGCGCACCTTCGAGCGGATCCACAGGAAGGACCTGTGGGAGAGAGGACGCAGGGAGGACCTGGTGAGGGGTAAGGCGGGGGGGACGGGGCGCAGGGCTGCAAACCCACCCGTTCCCTTCTCCGGCCTGGTCGCCGCGGGGCGCGCCAGACCTGGGCTTGGACTATAGCCCCTTGGCCTGGTTTGTTTGTGGGTTGAAGTATATTCTCATTGCCCTAGCCAGCTTAGCTCAGGGGGTAGAGCGTCAGCTTCCGGACCGGAGGGTCCCAGGTTCGATTCTGGCCAGGGGACGTGCCTAGGTTGGGGGCTCCATCCCCAGGAGGAGTTGGGGACGTACAGGAGGCAGCCGGTCGGTGGTTCTCTCTCATCATTGATGTTTCTATCTCTCTCTCCTTCTCCCTTCCTCTCTGAGATCAATAAAGAAATATATTTTTTTTAAAAAAAAAAGGAATATATTTTTATTGATTTCAGAGAAGGAGGGAGAGGGAGAGAGAGAGAGAAGGATCGATGAGGAGCCCTAACCGGTTTGGCTCAGTGGATAGAGCATCTGGGAACTGTTTCTTGGGAACTTCTCCACACGGGGATGTTTTCCTTCGCCAGGCGGCCCCTGGGTCTTAGGCGGCCAGATGTCAGCGTTGCTCTGTTCTCGCTGTGTGATGCTGGATAGTCATGTGCGTCTCTGGGCTTCTGTCTCCGCCTCTGTAAGGCGCGGGGGCTGCACTAGATCGCGGTTCTCGCGTGTTAATGTCCACGGGAGTCATCTGGAGTCAGAGTGTGAGCGTGGGACCAGAGGCCTGGGCGCCAGGAGCTGCCTCTGGATTTGGATGTGGGTGGCGCTCATGGCGTGCTTCCGGGAACCGCTCGGAGGTCTTCTTTAGCTGTGATATTCAAGAATTACTTTTTTTAAATTGTGATAAAATTATCTGAAGTTATATTGGTGTTTATTTACTTTTTATTTTTTTTTTTAAATATTTTTATTGATTTCAGAGAGGAAGGGAGAGGGAGAGAGAGATAGAAACATCAATGATGAGAGAGAATCATTGGTTGGCTGCTTCCTGCAAGCCCCCTACTGGGAATAGAGCCCGCAATCAGGGCATGTGCCGTTGAGGGGAATGGAATCTGCTATCCCTCAGTCCTCAGGCCGAGGCTCTATCCACTGAGCTAAACCAGGGCTTATTTGCTTTTTAAAAAAATCTTTATTGTTGAAAGTATTACATAGGTCCTCCTTTTACCCCCATTAACCTCCTCCAGCCCACTCCCATCCCCTCCCCCCTCCACAGGCCACCACCCCATTGCCTGTGTCCACGGGTTATGCATATATGCATACAAGTGGTGTTTATTTTCTATGCACTGAATTCTCCATGCCATGAGAATATAAGGTCCACGGATCAGAGATCTTGTGTCTTGCTATGCATCCAATGCCTAAAAAAATGCTTGGTGTCATATATATATGTTGAATGGATGGATGATGGATGGATGGAAAGGTGAAAGGATGGATGAATGGGTAAATGGAAAGGTGGAAGGACTGATGGATGGATGGAAAGGTGGAAGGATTGATGGATGGATGGATGGATGGATGGATGGATGGATGGATGGATGGATGGAAAGGTGGAAGGATGGATGGATGGGTGATGGATTGATGAATGGATGGATGGAAAGGTGGAAGGATGGATGGATGGGTGATGGATGGATAAATGGATGGATGGAAAGGTGGAAGGATGGATGGATGGATTAATGGATTGATGAATGGATGGATAGAAAGGTGGAAGGGTGGATGGATGGATGGATGGAAAGGTGAAAGGACGAATGAATGGGTAAGTGGAAAGGTGGAAGGATAGACGGATGGATGATGGATGGATGAATGGATAGATGGAAAGGTAGAAGGATGAATGGATGGAAAGGTGGAAGGATGGATGGATGAAAGGTGGAAGGATGGATGAATGATGGATGGATGGAAAGGTGGAAGGATGGATGGATTATGGATGAGACATGGCCCAGAGCTGAAGGGGAGGGAGGAAGTCAAGCTAACTCAGAACTCCCTGCTCGAGGACTTTAATGGGAGGGATGGAGGTCATGAAGAACAAGTGTTCTCGACAATAGTGAAGGTGCGGTGACGGCTGAGCATTCTGGGGTGTGGTGGGCAGGGAGTTATCACGTAGACCGTCTGGGGTCCTGGTAGCTAATGTTACTGAGTGCTGGCTAGATGTGTGCCAACTGACCTCCCCAAATGTCCCTTCCAGACCCCCCGCCCGGTGGCCCGTGCTCCCTGGGGAGCCAGCCCGCATGCTCGCTGGAAGTCTTTGCTGGAACGCCAAGGAAAGGTGAGCCCTGAGCTGGTACCTGCTCGAAGGCATAGAGCATCCCGTGCCACACCATCCAACTGAGAAGGGATTAAACAAAACAGGCCTTCATTTCTCCTTTGCACACAATAGACAGTCTTAGGGGGGTGGCTGCAGAATGCTCATGATGGATTAATAACACCATCCCAGCCCCAGCTTCTTCCTGTGTTTCAACGCTCTGCTGGCCTTTTGTCCCAAGGCTTATCATGTCAATAAATCAATAAAAGTATATTTTAAAAGAATCAATCAACGAATGCATAAATAAGTGGAACAACAAATTGATGTTTCTTTCTCTTTCTCTCTCTCTCTCTCTCTCTTTTAAAAAATACATTTTATTGAGTTTTTAGAGAGAAAAAGGGAGAGGGAGAGAGAGTTAGAAACATCGATGAGAGTGAAACATGGATCAGCTGCCTCCCGCACACCTCCTACTGGGAATGTGCCCGCAACCAAGGAACATGCCCTTGACGGGAATCGAACCTGGGACCCTTGAGTCCGCAGGCTGACACTCTATCCACTGAGCCAAACCGGTTTCAGCTATTTTTATTTATTTATTATAATAAATGTGGAAATTGATTCAAGAATAATATGTGGGGAGGGAGAAAGAGTCCCTTATTTTTATTTTATTTTTTAAAATTTCTTTATTGGTTAAGGGGCTACATATGTGTCCTTATTCCCCTCTTGCCCTCCATCTCCCCCACTCATGCCCTTACCCCCCCTGTTGACTGTGTCCATTGGTTAGGCTTATATGCATGCATATAAGTCCTTTGGTTGATCTCTCCCTATTTTTTTTTTATATATATATTTTTATTGATTTCAGAGAGGAAGGGAGAGGAAGAGATAGAAACATCCATGATGAGAATCATCCACAGGCTGCCTCCCGCACGCCCCCTACTGGGGATCGAGCCCGTAACCCAGGCAGGTGCCCTGACCGGGAATCGAACCGTGACCTCCCGGTTCATAGGTCCGCGCTCAACCACCGAGCCACGCCGGCCGGGGCGGCCGTGCTGTGCTTTTAGCTCATGACGAATTCGCGGGCGCTTGCTGATGCGTGTTCCCCAAACCCTTCGTCCCTCCCGCTTAGATCCCCGGGAAACCTACCGGGACCACGTCCGCAGGAAGTTCCGGCTGATGGAGGACCGCAACGCGCGCCTGGGCGAGTGCGTCAACTTCAGCCACCGCTACACGCGGCTGCTCCTGGTGAAGGAGCACCCCACCCCGCTGTGGGCGCAGCAGAAGCTGCTGGACCCGGGCCGGGCGCCCGCGAGGGCCGGGGGGCCCCAGGCCAGCCTCATCCAGATGGACACCCTGTTCGAGCCGGACGCCGAGCGGCCGGAGCCCCCGCGCACCGTGGTCCTGCAGGGCGCGGCGGGCATGGGCAAGTCCATGCTGGCCCACAAGGCGATGCTGGACTGGGCCGACGGCCGGCTCTTCCAGGGCCGCTTCGACTACCTCTTCTACGTCAACTGCCGGGAGATGAACCGCGGCGCCGCCGAGCGCAGCGCGCGGGACCTCCTCTCCGGCTGCTGGCCCGAGCCCAGCGCGCCCCTCGGGGAGCTGCTCCGCGCCCCCGAGCGCCTCCTGTTCATCATCGACGGCTTCGACGAGCTCCAGCCCTCCTTCCACGACCCCCGCGGCCCCTGGTGCCTGGGCTGGGAGGAGACGCGGCCCCCGGAGCTGCTCCTCAGCAGCCTGATTCACAAGAAGCTGCTGCCGGAGGCGTCCCTGCTCATCACCACCCGGCCCACCGCCCTGGAGAAGCTGCAGCGGCTGCTGGAGCACCCCCGGCACGTGGAGATCCTGGGCTTCTCGGAGGCCGAGCGGAAGGAGTACTTCTACAAGTACTTCGGGGACGCCGGGCAGGCCCGCCGCGTCTTCGGCTTCGTGCGGGACAACGAGCCCCTGTTCGCGCTGTGCTTCGTGCCGCTGGTGTGCTGGGTGGTGTGCACCTGCCTCAAGCAGCAGCTGGAGGGCGGCGGGCTCCGGCGGCAGGCCACCCGGACCACCACGGCCGTGTACCTGCTCTACCTCCTGAGCCTCATGCAGCCCAAGCCGGGCTCCCCGACGCCGCTCCAGCGCCCGCCCAACCAGACGGGGCTGTGCTCCCTGGCGGCCGACGGCCTCTGGAGCCAGAAGATCCTCTTCGAGGAGCAGGACCTGCGGAGGCACGGCCTGGACGGGGCGGACGTCTCCTCCTTCCTCAACATGAACATCTTCCAGAAGGACATCGACTGCGAGAAGTTCTACAGCTTCATCCACCTGAGCTTCCAGGAGTTCTTCGCCGCCGTGTACTACGCCCTGGACGGGGCGGACCGCGCGGCCGGCCCCGAGCGCAGCCTGGCCAGGCTGCTGGCCGAGTACGGGCTGTCGGAGAGGAGCGCCTGGGCGCTCACCGTCCGCTTCCTGTTCGGGCTCCTGCACGAGGAGGCGCGGGGCTACCTGGAGAGGGCGCTGGGCTGGAAGGTGTCGCCGCGCGTCCAGGCCGAGCTGCTGGAGTGGATCCGGGGCAAAGCGCTGAGCGAGGGCCCCACGCTGCAGCAGGGCGCGCTGGAGCTGCTCAGCTGCCTCTACGAGATCCAGGAGGAGGCGTTCATCCGGCGGGCCCTGAGCCACTTCCAGGTGGTCGTGGTCAGCAACATGGCCACCAAGATGGAGCACGCGGTGGCCGCCTTCTGCCTGAAGCACTGCACCAACGCCCTGGTGCTGCACCTGCACGGCGCCGCCTACCGGGCGGACGAGGAGGAGGAGGAGGAGGAGGAGGAGGAGGAGGAGGAGGAGGAGGAGGAGGAGGAGGAGGAGGAGGAGGAGGGGGCCTGGCGGGCGTCGGGGCCCCAGAAGCTACTGGCACCATCGTAAGTACTCGCTGTCCAAGCGCAGGCTCCTAACCAAGTTCATGTTCTCAGCAGGGGGCTGACTGGGCCCCAGCCGCGGGCGGCCTTGGCACCATCTGGAGAAATACTTGGTGGCAATGACCCTAGGGCAGTGGTCGGCAAACTCATGAGTCAACAGAGCCAACTATCAACGGGACGACGATTGACATTTCTTTTGAGAGCCAAATTTTTTAAACTTAAACTTCTTCTCACGCCACTTCTTCAAAATAGACTCGCCCAGGCCGTGGTATTTTGTGGAAGAGCCACACTCAAGGGGCCACAGAGCCGCATGTGGCTCGCGAGCCGCAGTTTGCCGACCACGGCCCTAGGGCGATGGGAGGGCGCTGCCTGCATCTCGTGGGAAGAGGGCAGGGAGGCTGCCGGACCTCCCCCCGCCCCCCTCCCGGGCACAGGACCGCCCCACAGCCAGTGGTCTGGCGGCCACGTGTCCATAGTATCCCGGTTGGCTTTCTCCTCTGATACCAATAGTCATTAGGACTAAGTTGGGGCCTATGTCAAGGAGATTGTGTTCAATCAAGAAATATTACCCAGCCCGGCCAGCGTGGCTCAGGGGTTGAGCATCGACCTATGAACCAGGAGATCATGGTTTGATTCCCGGTCAGGGCACATGCCCAGGTTGTGGGCTGCACCCCCAGTGTGGGGCGTGCAGGAGGGAGCTGACCAGTGATTCTCTCTCATTGTTAATGTTTCTATCTCTCTCTCACTCTTCCTTCCTCTCTGAAATCAATAAAAATGTACTTTGTTTTAAAAAGAAATATTATCCAGCCGAAACCAGTTTGGCTCAGTGGATAGAGCATCGGCCTGCGGACTGAAGGGTCCCAGGTTCGATTCCGGTCAAGGGCATGTACCTTGGTTGCGGACACACACCCAGTGGGGGGTGTGCAGGAGGCAGCTGATTGATGTTTCTCTCCCATCGATGTTTCTAACTCTCTCTCCCTCTCTCTTCCTCTCTGTAAAAAATCAATAAAATATATTTAAAAAAAAAAAAAAAAAAAAAGAAATATTATCCAGACACTTACCCATCACTAAATGAATGGAGCCCTGGCTGGTGTGGCTCAGTTGATTTGGAGTGTCATCCCATACACCAAAAGGTGACGGGTTTGATTCCTAGTCAGAGCACATATCCAGGCTGTGGGTTCAATTCCCAGTAGGGTGAGTATGGGAGGCAACCGATTGATGTTTCTCTCTCTCTCTCTCTCTTCCTCTCTCTAAAAATCAATAAAATAGATAGATGGATAGATGGATGGATAGATAGATAGATAGATAGATAGATAGATAAGAGGTGGGTCTGGCCAGTGTGACTCCATGGTTGAGTGTTGACCCATGAGGTTACAGGTTTGATTCCTAGTCAGGGCCAATGCTCAGGTTGTTGGCTCAATCCCCAATAGGGGGCCTGTAGGAGACGGCTGATTAATGATTCTCTCTCATCCTTGATGTTTCTATCTCTTCCTCTCTGATATCAATAAAGACATATATATTTTTTTTAATATATTTTATTGATTTTTTACAGAGAAGAAGGGAGAGGGATAGAGAGTTAGAAACATTGTTCAGCTGCCTCCTGCACACCTCCTACTGGGGATGTGCCCGCAACCAAGGTACATGCCCTTGACTGGAATCGAACCTGGGACCTTTCAGTCCACAGGCCGATGCTCTATCCACTGAGCCAAACTGGTTAGGGCAATAAAGATATATTTTAAAAAAGAAAAAGAAAAAAGAAGAGGTGATATGTAATGGAATACTAGTCAGCCATAAAAAAGGTGATATTGTCATTTGTGACAATGTGTGTGGATCTTGAGGGTATTGTGCTAAGTGAAATAAGTCAGACAGAAAACTATCCATACCATATGATCTCACTCTTACATGGAATATAACACAAAAAGGTAGCAAACGAACAAATAAACCAAAAACAAACTCATAGATACAGACCACAGTATGGTGGTCACCCGAGGGGAAGGGAGCTGAGGGGAGGGTGAATGAGTAAAGGGGTCCAGGACCTGGTGACAGACGGAAGCTTGGCTGTTGGTGGCGATGATGCCATAGAGTGTGTAGATAGCGAATCAAAATGTTGTACACCTGAAAGGTATATACTGTTATTAACCAACTAGAGGCCCGGTGCATGAAATTCATGCACTGGGGGGTGTCCCTCAGCCCAGCCTGCACCCTCTCCAATCTGGGACATCCCTCTCACAATCTGGGACTGCTGGCTCCTAACCGCTCCTCTGCCTGCCTGCCTGCCTGCCTGCCTGATTGCCCCTAACTGCTCCCCTGCCAGCCTGATTGATGCCTGCCTAACCACTCACCTGCTGGCATGATTGACACCTAACTGCTCCCCTGCCGGCCCGATCACCCCAACTGCCCTCCCCTGCTGGCCCAATCACCCCCAATTGGCCTCCCCTGCTGGCCCAATTGCCCTCAACTGCCCTCCCCTGCAGGCCTGGCCACCCCCCAACTGCCCTCCCCTGGCATCCATCTTGTGACATGTGGTGGCAGCCATCTTGTGATGATGTGGGGGCACCCATCTTGTGGCAGCCATCTTGTGATGATGTGGGGCAGCCATCTTGTGATGGCCATCTTGTGATGACATGGGGGCGCCCATCTTATGATGACGTGGGGGTGGCCATCTTGTGATGTGAGGGCGTGAGGGTCAATTTGCTACCTCAACATAAATATATATATATATCTTTAAGATGAAATCCATCTCCCCTCCCTAGTCCCAGGATTTAAGTCTGGTCTTTACTACTTACCAGCTATGTGACCTTGGGCAAGGAATGCAGCAGGGGTCCTCAAACTTTTTAAACAGGGGGCCAGTTCACTGTCCCTCAGACCGTTGGAGGGCCGGACTATAGTTTATAAAAAACTATGAACAAATTCCTATGCACACTGCACATGTCTTATTTTGAAGTAAAAAAACAAAATGGCAAAAACACCCGCATGTGGCCCGCAGGCCGTAGTTTGAGGATGCCTGGAATGCAGGGTCATTCAGGAGGTAAATTAAAATGAAGATGACACTTTCTAAATCATGAGTGATGACCAAATGCCAAACATAATCATTGTAAAGCAACAGGGAACACTGAACTGACCTGCCCTAGCCAGTTTGGCTCAGTAGATAGAGCATCAGCCCGAGGACTGCAGGGTCCCGCGTTCGACTCCAGTCAAGGGCACACACCTCGGTTGCAGGCTCGATCCCCGTCCCTGGTTGGGGTGCATGTAGGAGAGGCAACCAATCGATGTATCTCTCTCACATCGATGTTTCTCTCTCTTTCTCTCTCTCCCCTTCCCTTCTACCCTCTCTAGAAATAAGTGGACCCCTAGCCGGTTTGGCTCAGTGGATAGAGCGTCAGCCTGCGTACTGAAGGGTCCTGGGTTTGATTCCGATCAAGGGCACATGCCCAGGTTGCGGGCTCCATCCCCAGTAGGAGGCGTGGAGAGGCAGCCGATCCATGATTTCCTCTCATCATTGATGTTTCTATCTCTCCCTCCCTCTCCCTTCCTCTCTGAAACCCATAAAAAATATATTTAAAAAATAAAATAAGCCCTAACTGGTTTGGCTCAGTGGATAGAGCGTCAGCCTGCGGACTGAAGGGTCCCGGGTTCGATTCCGGTCAAGGGCATGTACCTTGGTTGCGGGCACACCCCCAGTAGGGGTTGTGCAGGAGGCAGCTGATCGATGTTTCTCTCTCATCAATGTTTCTATTTCTCTAGCCCTCTCCCTTCCTCTCTGTAAAAATCAATAAAATATATTTTTAAAATAATAATAATAAAAAATAAAATAAATAAAAATAAGTGGAAAAATTATCCTTGGGTGAGGATAAACAAAAAATATTTTTTAAAAAAATTTTTAAAAAAGCTTATTTAAAACAAACAACAACAACAAAGAAAGAAAAAAACAACGGAACTGACCTGTAGTTCCTTCGCGCAGCCCAGAGAGAAATGTCCTGCCGGACGCCTACAGCGAGCACCTGGCCACGGCTCTGAGCACCAACCCGCATCTGATAGAGCTGGCTCTCTACCACAACGCCCTGGGGAGCCAGGGCGTGAAGCTGCTGTGTCAAGGGCTCAGACACCCCAACTGCAAACTTCAGAATCTGAGGTGAGTCTAGCTGGCCTGGCAGCTCCCGGTGGTCCCACCACGCCCTTGCCCTCGTGTGGGGCTCTGTCAGGAAAGAACTCAGGCCCTGGCCGGTGTGGCTCAGTGGATAGAGCGTCGGCCTGCAGGCTGAAGGGTCCCGGGTTTCGATTCCCGTCAAGGGCACATGCCTGGGTTGCAGGCTCGATCCCCAGTAGGGGGCGTGCAGGAGGCAGCTGATGGATGTTTCTCTCTCATCATTGATGGTTCTATCTCTCTCTCCCTTGCTCTCTGATTAAAAAATAATAATAAATAAATACATGAAAGAAGAAGGCGGGAGAGGAAGGATAAGGGACAGACCCCACCCGGGGCTCAGAGGACGTGACCGCTCCGCTCTCCCCTCCTTCCCATCCAGGCTGAAGAGGTGCCGGGTGCCCGGCTCCGCCTGCCAGGACCTGGCCGCCGCGCTGACCGCCAATAGGAACTTGATGAGGATGGACCTGAGCAGCAACGCCCTGGGGCTGCCCGGCGTGAGGCTGCTGTGCGCGGGGCTGCGGCACCCCAAGTGCAGGCTGCAGATGCTCCAGTGAGTCCCCGCTCCCCCCCGGAGCCAGCTCTCCCGCCGTCCGCCCGGTCTCCCCGGCCTGAAACATCTCCCCAAATGCTGAGGGTCCCCACGTCTCTACCTCGACATGAGAGCTGCCCTTTGACCCCTGCCCACCCTCACCCACGTGCGCCCAGGGCCGTTGGACCCCAGAGCTTTGGGTTGTGCAGTTCCCTTTCCCTGCGATGCCCCTGGGCTAAAGCCACCCACTTCCACGCAGACACTTCACGTCTGACACTTCCGGTCACTGAATGGCGGGGCGGTTTCCTGAGCCCCCTCCACCCCATCCCACCCCCCACCTCCCACCCACCCCCACCCCCTGCCGCCACCACCACTGAGCAATTCGCTGTCTCACCAGCTAGGTGTCCTACAATTTCACTCCTTTTTTTTTTTTTTTTTAATATATTTTTATAGATGTCAGAAGAGGAAGGGAGAGGGAGAGAGAGATAGAAACATCAATGATGAGAGAGAATCACTGATTGGCTGCCTCCCGCACACCCCCCCCACTAGGGACCGAGCTGGCAACCCAGGCATGTGCCCTCCACCGGAACCGAACCCGGGACCCCTCAGTCTGCAGGCTGATGCTCCATCCACTGAGCCAAGCCGGCTAGGGCTCACTCACTTCTTTAAAAAGAAATTTTTTTTTATGGCTTTCGGAGAGGAAGCAAGAGGGAGAGAGAGATAGAAACATCATTGAAGAGAGAGAATCATGGATCGGCTGCCTCCTGCATGCCCCCCACTGGGGATCAATCCCACAACCCGGGCATGTGCCCAGACCGGGAATCGAACCCAGAACCCCTCAGTCCGCAGGCTGATGCTCTATCCACCGAGCAAAACCAGCCAGGGGCAATTTAACTCACGTCTGACACTATCTACTTGGAAATCGTGTTCAGACCCTACAAGTAAAGGGTTGGGTCCCCTAAGACCGCTCTCACTCCAGATGTCCATCGTAAGTCCGGGTGGCCACGGTGCTTCGGGCCCACGGGCTGTACATTGGGGGTTGCCATGAGCCCCTCCTTGGGGTCAGTTAATTTGCTAGCGGGGCTGACAGAACACAGGAAAACACAGACGTTGATCGGTTTCCTAATAAATAAGGACAGGTATACCTAACCAGTTTGGCTCAGTGGATAGAGCATCGGCCTGCGGACTCAAGGGTCCCAGGTTCAATTCTGGTCAGGGGCATGTACCTTGGTTGCGGGCACATCCCCAGTAAGGAGTGTGCAGGAGGCAGCTGGTCGATGTTTCTCTCTCATCGATGTTTCCAACTCTCTATCCCTCTCCCTTCCTCTCTGTAAAAAATCAATAAAAATACACATACATTAAAAAAAGGACAGGTATAAAGGGTGAGATGAACAGGCAGAAGAACAAGATACACAGGGCCCGGTCCGGGGTGGGGGGGTGTCCCCCGAGCCCAGGAGTTGCTGTCCCCGTGGAGTTGGGGTGACGATTCCTGGTGCGGCGTGCACCCCATCCCAGAGGGATTATCTGGAGCCTCATCCTAAAGATGTGGGCGTGCTCCATCATTAACTTCATCCCCAGCCTGCTCCCCTCTCTGGAGGATGGCGGGGGAATTCCAAGCCCCTCACCCCAGCCTGGTCCCCAGCCCCCTCGGAGCCCACCCTGGGTCACCTCAGGAGAACAAAGCACCTGCTATCACCTAGGGGATTCCGAGGGACTTAGGGGATCCGTCAGGACCGGGGGTCAAAGACCACACTGGAGAACAAAAGCAGCCCTTATCACCGGGGGACTAAGGGGCTTAGGAGCTCCGAGCAGGAACCGGGGACAGAGACCAAAGCAAACGCTTTCGGCCGCCTCCTCCGGTTCCTCTGTGGACTCCGTGGAGCCTGTGAGACCCAGCTCACGGTCCCGGGGAGCCTTCCCCAGCCGCACCCCCTGTTTGCGGAGGGATGGTTTGAGAAACTTTAGCTTAGGTGGGCAGAGCACGCTCCATGGGCCGGGCCCGCCCACACCGCCCACACCCTCCACCTCTAGTCATCCCCACACAGCCCTACGAGGTCTGCACTATTGTCACCCTTACTTCATTTTAATTGTGTTTTTCTTTAATTTCTTTATTGATGAAGGGGTTACATATGTGTCCTTATTCCCCCATTATGCCCCATCCCCGCCCCCCCCCCACTCATGCCCTTACCCCCTGTTGTCTGTGTCCGTTGGTTAGGCTTATATGCATGCATACAAGTCCTCTGGTTGATCTCTCTCCCTTACCCCCACCCTCCCCTACCTTCCCTCCATTTTAATTGTTTTAAATGTATTGATTTAGAGAGAGAGATCCGTTTTTGCTGTTCTGTTTATTTACTAGAGGCTCAGTGCATGAAATTCGTGCACGGGTAGGGTCCCAGGCCTGGCCAGCAATCGGGGCCAATCGGGGCCTGCCAGCTGCTGGCCAGAGCCTTCCTTCAGTCCATGCTGCCCCCTGCTGGTCAGCGCACGTCATAGTGAGTGGTCAAACTCCTGGTCAGTCAAACTCCTAAGGGGACAATTTGCATATTAGCCTTTTATTATACAGGATGCATTCATTGGTTGACTTTAAAAAAAAATTTTTTTTTAATAATTTTTTTTTAGCTCTAGCTGGTTTGGCTCAGTGGATAGAGCATCAGCCTGTGGACTGAAGGGTCCCAGGTTCGATTCCGGCTAAGGGCACATGCCTGGGTTGCAGGCATGGTCCCCAGTAGGGGGCGTGCAGGAGGCAGCCAATCAATGATTCTCTCTCATCATTGATGTTTCTATCTCTCTCTCTCTCCCTCTTCCTTCTTCTCTAAAATCAATAAAATATATATTTTTTAAAAATAATATTTTTTATTGATTTCAGAGAGGAAGGGAGAGGGAGAGAGAGAGAAACATCAATGATGAGAGAGAATCATTGATCAGCTGCCTCCTGCACACCCCACACTAGGGATCAAGTCCACAACCCGGGCATGTGCCCTTAGCCGAAATCGAACCTGGGACCCTTCTATCTACAGGCCGACACTCTATCCACTGAGCCATACCAGCCAGGGCGGGGGACAATCCTCTAACCAGCTGAGCTACCGGGCCAGGGCCTTGTCACCCTTATTTTAGAGTCAATGAACCAGAGTCACAGCATCACATGAAACCTACATCTGAGACTTGATGGAAACATGCTGGGGTCACAGGCTTGGCAGGTGGCGGGAGCGGGAGCCAACACAGGTCACTGAGCTCTAGAGACCCGACTCCAGCCGGGCACGCCACACCGCCGGGCTGGCACGTCTAACTGGGTGGTCACTGTCATTGCTTACCCGTCGGTCTTACCAGACGGCACATCCTGGCTGAGAAGGGTGACATCTCGTTGACCTCTGTAGCTTCCGCGGCAGGTGGGGGCTGGTGCCGGGTAACTGTGCTCCCAGAAGAGCGAGACCGGGCCCTCCCCGCCAGCGTTTCTTTCCTCCCCAGGCTGCGGAAGTGCCAGCTGGAGGCCGGGGCTGGCCAGGAGGTGGCCTCGGTGCTCAGCGCCAACCGTCACCTGGTGGAGCTGGACCTGACCGGCAACGCGCTGGAGGACTTGGGGCTGCGGCTGCTGTGCGGGGGCCTGCGGCACCCCGTCTGCCGGCTGCAGATCTTGTGGTGAGTGTCTCCTGGGGCCCCTAAAGGCAGTTCTCCGCCTGGCGAATGATGGGGTGGGAATGCACCCGCTGCTTGGCCACCCCGTGTTCGGAGCAGCGTTACTGCCGTGGCCAGCTCAAATGTCCATCACGGGTGGACGGAGAAACAAAATAAAAAGTGGAATATACATGCAATGGGACATTATTTAGCCTGTAAAAAGGATTCTTCCCCCTGGCTGGTTTGGCCCAGTGGATACAGTGTCGGTCTGTGGACTGAAGGGTCCCGGGTTCGACTCCAGCCAAGGGCACATGCCTGGGTTGTGGGCTCCATCCCGAGGAGGAGGCGTGCAGGGGGCAGCTGATCAATGATTCTCTCTCAGCATTGATGTTTCTGTCTGTCTCTCCCTCTCCCTTCCTCTCTGAAATCAATAATAAATATATTTTAGCCCTAACCGGTTTGGCTCAATGGATAGAGCATCGGCCTGCGGACTGAAGGGTCCCAGGTTCGATTCTGGTCAAGGGCATGTGCCTTGGTTGTGGGCACATCCCCAGTAGGGGGTGTGCAGGAGGCAGCTGATTGAAGTTTCTCTCTCATTGATGTTTCTAACTCTCTATCCTTCTCCCTTCCTCTCTGTAAAAAAATCAATATAATATATTAAAAATATATATATTTTAAAAATTTTTTAATAAAAAATATATAATTTTATTGATTTCAGAGAGGAAGGGAGAGAGAGAGAGAAAGAAACATCAATGATGAGAGAGAATCACTGATTGGCGAGCCTGCAACCCGGGCATGTGCCCCTGACCGGAATCGAACCCGGGACCCTTCAGTCCGCGGGCCAACGCTCTATCCACTGAGCCACACCGGCGAGGGCGATGGCTGACCTTTTTCATGTGATTGGTGGTTCTCGGTGTATCCTCTCCGGAGAAACAGCTATTCCAGGCCGTTGCCCATGCTCAGTGTACATGTTGAACAGGCTAAAGATCTGTCGCCTCACGGCTGCAGCCTGTGAAGACCTGGCCTCCACCCTCCCAGTGAACCAGAGCCTGATGGAGCTGGACCTCAGCCTGAATGACCTGGGGGACCCCGGGGTGCTGCTGCTGTGTGAGGGCCTCCGGCACCCCCAGTGCAAACTCCAGACCCTCCGGTGAGTCCAGCTCTGCTCACCTTCGCAGGAGTCCCAGTTCTCCGTCCTTGTCCTCCTAACCCGGCTCCCTGGGGCCATGCTCCCTCCCCGCCTCTCCTAACCTCCAGCCCCACCTGCCCCCTTTCAAAGAGCTCGCTGCCCCAGAGCCTTTGCACCTGCAGCCCTTTCTTCCTGGAATTCCTTTCTGCTCTGCTGTCCTCTCTTTTACCCTGATAACATCTGTTTTCTCTGTTAGGACTCACAATGAATGCTTCGTTCCCATGGACACTTACCATAACCCCCCTTTTTAAAATATACACTGAATGGCCAGATTATTATGATCTCTGAAGGCATAATAATCTGGCCACTCACTGTATACCCTATATAATAAAAGGCTAATATGCAAATTGTCCCCTCGACCAGGAGTTCGACCAGCAGGCAGGCCAGCCAACCACCCATGTCCCCTCCCCCTGGCTAGGCTGGCTGGACCCCACCCATGCACGAATTCATGCACTGGGCCTTTAATATATATATATTAGAGGACAGTGCTCGCCGAAGCCAGTTTGGCTCTGTGGATAGAGCATCGGTCTGCGGACTGAAGGGTCCCAGGTTCGATTCCGGTCAAGGGCATGTACATTGGTTGCGGGCACATCCCCAGTAGGGGGCGTGCAGGAGGCAGCTGGTCGATGTTTCTCTCTCATCGATGTTTCTCTCTCATCGATGTTTCTAGCTTTCTATCCTTCTCCCTTCCTGTCTGTAAAAAATCAATAAAATATATTAAAAAAAAAAAAAAAATAGAGGACAGTGCTCTACCCAGCTGAGCTACTAGCCAGGGCTAAAATCACATGTTTTTAAGTGAGTGAACAAATGGATAGATAAATGGACAAAGAGAAAATGCAGCAAGGCTGTTTACTTTCAGAAAATTATTTTTCTTTGTAGTCCCAAAGGAAAGTCTTTTTTTTTTTCTCTTCACACTCTTCTCTCTGCTGCCCCCTTTAGGCATTGTTTGGGACTGCAGGCAAGCAGAAGGAGAATATTCATCATTCTTAATTGGCATCAGAACATCACTGTGGGCCCGCACATGCTCTGTTTTACTTACATCCTCTTCACTGTCCTCCCCAAATCTCATCTGTGGGCACTCACCTCTTTATTTTACATAAATGACTCATCTCATCAACCTCTCTTTCCCCTCCCACTTACCTTTATTTATTTTTTAAAATATATTTAAAAATATATATATATATCTTTATTATATATATAATAAATATATATATATATTTATCTTTATTGATTTCAGAGCAGAAGGGAGAGGGGGAAAGAAAGATAGAAACATCAATGATGAGAGAGAATCATTGATCGGCTGCCGCCTGCACGCCCCACACTGGGGATTGAGCCCACAACCCAGGCATGTGCCCTTCACGGGATCAAACCTGGGACCCTTCAGTCCACAGGCCAACGCTCTATCTACTGAGCCAAACCGGCGAGGGCTAAAATATCTTTTTATTGATTTCAGAGAGGAAGGGAGAGGGAGAGAGAGAGAGAGAGAGAGAGAGAGAAACATCAATGATGAGAGAAAATCACTGATCGGCCACCTCCTACACCCTGCTCTGGGGATTGAGCCCGAAGCCTGGGCATGTGCCCTGACCGGGAACTGAACCTGGGACCTCCTGGTTCATAGGTTGAGGCTCAACCACTGAGCCATGCCGGCCGGGCCCCCCACCCACCACTAACCTTTGAACATGTAAGGCCTGTTCAGTCTGTTCATGTCAGTGTAAGCCTATCCACTTCATTCCTTGAAATCGGCTTCTACGCCATCACTTGCAATATTCCAAATGTTACTGGTCCATCTCCATATTCAGGCATTTGAGTTGTTTCCAACTCTTTGCTGTTATGTACAATGTTGGATGTATTTTTTTTTTTAATTTTTATTTTTAAAGAGAGAGGAAGGGGAAGGGAGAGAGAAGCATCGATGTGAGAGCAGAATATCTGTCCGCTGCCTCCTGCATGCCCCCTACCAGGGATGGAGCTGCCACCCAGGCATGTGCCCCGACGGGAATTGAACAGGTCACCTTTGGGTGCACAAGACAGCACCCAATGGGGCCACATCGGCCAGGGCGCAGTGTTTATTCCTGTAAATGCCTTTCTTAACCCTTAGAAGACTCCACCTAGGGGTAGAATTGCAGGATCAGACTGCATTTACACATCGGGCATCTCAAAAGAACTCCCAATTGCTCTCTCAAAAGATGGAAAGGAGCCCTAGCCAATTTGGCTCAGTGGATAAAGCGTCAGCCTGCAACCTCAAGGGTCCGGGGTTTGATTCCGGTCAAGGGCATGTACCTTGGTTGCGGGCACATCCCCAGTAGGGGGTGTGCAGGAGGCAGCTGATCGATGTTTCTCTCTCATCAATGTTTCTAACTCTCTATCCCTCTCCCTTCCTCCCTGTAAAAAATCAATAAAATATTTTTTTTTAAAAAAAAAAAAAAGATGGAAAGGAGAGCCCAGCCAGCATGGCTCAGTGGTTGAGCATCGACCTATGAACCAGGGGGTCACGGTTCGACTCCAGTCAAGGGCACATGCCCGGGTTGTGGGCTCCATCCCAGTGGGTCGCATGCAGGAGGCAGCCGATCAGTGATTCTCTCCCATCATTGATGTTTCTCTCTCTCCCGCTCCCTTCCTCTCTGAAATCAATACAAATATGTTTAATTTTTAAAAAAGATGGAAAGGATGGAAAAGGAGCTTATATATATATATATATATATAAAAGTTCCCACACATATATATTATATATATATTTTTTTTTTTTTTTTCATTTTGAGGCATGTTTGTTAAGGCTGCAGACAGTGAAACAAGGAGTGGCTGAGGACAGAAGCAGCCACAGGAGAGCCCGGGCCGGGCTGCGTGAGCTCACTGGGGAGTCAGAGAGAAGGGGGGCCTGGGAGACAGGTTCAGGGGGTGAGTCCAGGAGGAGCCATTGCTCTCATCTGGGGTGAGGGCACCCTCGGAGTTTAGGGGATGCAGGCCTGAGAGGGAAGAAGGGGGGTGTGGGGGCGGGGGAGGCGCAGGCGTGCTCCTGGGAGGAAGCGCCTCCTCCCATATCTATGCTGTTTAGCTTCCTATATTTAAAACTCTGGTGGGTAGAAAATGTTCCTGCATCGCATTTCTCTCATAATTAGTGAGGCTGAGCATCCCGTCGTGGGCTCATTAGCTTCCTTGGTCTCCGCACTGGGGGAGTTGCTTATGCCTGGAATGGAAGTCCTTAGCTTGTGCTCTGTGGTTGACTTACTGATGCGCAGATCCGCAGCCCCCTGGATATTTTAAAGATGAACCGTTCACTTACTGAGCACTTTGGAAATACCTTTTCTCTTTTTTTATTTTTTAAATATTTTTTTTATTGATTTCAGAGAGGAAGGGAGAAGAAGAAGAAGAAGAAGAGAGAGAGAGAGATCAATCATGAGAGATAATGACTAATCGGCTGCCTCCTGCACGCCCCTTGCGGGGGATCGAGTCTCCAACCCGGGCCTGTGCCTTTGACAGGAATTGAATCTGGGAGCCTTCAGTTCCTAGGCCAACACTCTATCCACTGAGCCAAACCGGCCAGGGAGAAAATATATTTTCAATAGTTCACCTATCTGGCAACTTGTCATTGTTTTTTGTTTTCCCCCATGCTTTCTTTCATCACATAGAAATCTTTGTTTTAAGGTTAAAGCCATATGATGAATATTGTTGTGACATGTCTAAGAAATCCTTTGCTGCCGAAACCGGTTTGGCTCAGTAGGTAGAGCGTCGTCCTGCGGACTCAAGGGTCCCAGGTTCGATTCCGGTCAGGGGCATGTGCCTTGGTTGCGGGCACATCCCCAGTGGGGGGTGTGCAGGAGGCAGCTGGTCGATGTTTCTCTCTCATCGATGTTTCTGACTCTCTGTCCCTCTCTCTTCCTCTCTGTAAAGAACCAATAAAATATATTTAAAAAAAAAAAAAAAAGAAATCCTTTGCTGCGTGGCTCAGTGGTTGAGCATCGACCTATGAACCAGGAGGTCATGGTTCAATTCCCAGTCAAGGCACATGCCTGGATTGCAGGCCCGATCCCCAGTGTGGGGTGTGCAGGAGGCGGCTGATCAATGATTCTCTCCCATCATTGATATTTCTATCTCTCTCTCCCCTTTTCCCTTCCTCTCTGAAAAAAAATATATATATATATATATATATATATATATATATATATATATATATATATATATATATATTTTTTTTTTTTAAATCAATGGAAAAATATCCTCTGGTGAGCATTAAAAAAAAACTACAAACAAACAACAAAAAAAGATGTACCCTAGCTGGTTTGGCTCAATGGATAGAGCATCAGCCTGTGGACTGAAGCGTCCCGGGTTTGATTCAAGGGCACATGCTAGGGTTGCAGGCTTGATCCCCAGTGTGGGGTGAGCAGGAGGCAGCCAATCAATGATTCCCTCCCATCATTGATGTTTCTCTCTCTCCCTCTCCTTTCCTCTCTGAAATCTATAAAAATATATTTTTAAAAAAGCACAAGATGTATTCACAATAAAAATTTAAAAATATATATTTAAAAAAAGAGAAAGAAATCCTTTGCCAATTCCGTGTTCAAGCCATGCTCAATTTCTTCTGTGTACATATAGGTAGGCGGGTCCGATTTCTTTTTCTCTAATTCTTGCAACTCCATTTAATAAAGAATCCATGTTTTTCTTGCTCGTTTGAAATACTAACTGTATTGTAAGCCATTTCCTTGTATCTTGTGTCCCTCTATATTCTGTCCATTTCTCTCTGTTCCTAGTCCAAGTTTTCACTGTTGGAATTGCTGTAGTTTGTGGTATGCCTTACTATTAGGAAGATTCTGTGTTTTTTTTTTTTTAATATATATTTTATTGATTTTTTACAGAGAGATAGGGAGAGGGATAGAGAGTTAGAAACATCGATGAGAGAGAGACATCGATCAGCTGCCTCCTGCACGCCCCCTACTGGGGATGTGCCCGAAACCAAGGTACATGCCCTTGACCGGAATCGAACCTGGGACCCTTCAGTCCGCAGGCCGACGCTCTATCCACTGAGCCAAACAGGTTAGGGCAGTGGTCGGCAAACCGCGGCTCGCAAGCCACATGCGGCTCTTTGGCCCCTTGAGTGTTCTAACGCCACTTCTTCAAAATAGACTCGCCCAGGCCGAAAACCGACTTCTGCGCATGGGCCACGAAGTTTCAATCGCACTGTACGTGCGCCCGCACGTGGTATTTTGTGGAAGAGCCACACTCAAGGGGCCAAAGAGCCGCATGTGGCTCGCGAGCCGCAGTTTGCCGGCCACTGAGTTAGGGCAGAAGATGGTGTCTCTTTATTCTTTAACACTCTCCTCCCTGTGTTCCTTCTTTTTCTGCCTTTTCCTGCCTTTCTCTCTCTCTCTCTCTTCCCCCCCCCCCTCCCTCCCTCTCCCTCCCTCCCCCCTTCTCTCCCCGCTTCCTACTTGCCCGTTCCTCTCTTCCTCGCCCTCGCTGCTCTCTCAAGGGCCAATATGGAGTCTCTCTCTTTCTCTCTGCCGTGAGCACAGCGCCCAGCACGTAGCTTTCCAGGCGGTGTCCCTGAGGTGTCCCCGGAGGTGCCAACCCTGTGCCTGTGTCTTCCAGGCTCGGCATCTGCCGGCTCAGCTCCGCGGCCTGCGAGGGCCTGGCTGCTGTGCTCCAGTGCAACCGCCACCTCCGGGAGCTGGACCTGAGTTTCAACGACCTGGGCGACCGGGGCATGTGGTGGCTGTGTGAGGGGCTGCAGCACCCCACCTGCCGGCTCCAGAAGCTGTGGTGAGGCTGGGCGTCGGGGCTGGGGGGGGGCGGGGGGCTCCCTGGGTGCCAGCGTTTGCTTGTCCTTGCTTTCTCCTTCTTTTCCTTTTTTATTTTTTTAAATATTTTTTTGTTGATTTCAGAGAGGAAGAGGGAGAGAGAAACATCAATGATGAGAGAGAATCGTTGATCGGCTGCCTCCTGCACGCACCCCACCAGGGACTGAGCCTGCAACCCGGGCATGTGCCCTTGGCTGGAATCGAACCCGGGACCCTTCAGTCCGCAGGCCAACGCTCTATCCACTGAGCCAAACCAGCCAGGGCTTTTAAAATATATCTTTATTGATTTCAGAGAGGAAAGGAGAGGGAGGGAGAGAGAGAAACATCAATGATGGGAGGGAATCATTGATCGGCTGCTGATGAAGCCGCAACCACTGAGCCACGCCAGCTGGGCTTCCTTTGTTTATTGATGAGAGAGAAAGAGGGAGAGAGAGAGAGATTTGTTGTTCCCCTCACTTATGCACTCATTGGTTGGTTTTTGTATGTGCCTTGACCGGGATCAAACCCACAACCTTGGTGTATTGGGCTGATGCTCTAACCAACTGAGCTACCCAACCTGGGTGGCCAGGGCCATAGACGATTTCTTTTCAGGTTCAAGTTCTGAAAGCCAAACCTTCTGAAGTGTGGTTCTGATTCACTGGTTCCAGTCGGAACCATTCCTGGTGGCTGGGGACATGGGAACCAACCAGCTTGGGCCTGGGTCCCCTGTTCACCTCTAGGCTTGAGGGACACGCGAGTCCCAGCCACATGACGTAAGGGCTGCAAAATCCATGGGTGTCGGCTGTAGATAGAGGCCTCTTTTTTAAAAGAAGAAGGTTTTTTTAAACTGATTTTTAGGGAGAGAAAGAGAAGCATTGATTTGTTGTTCCACTTATTTTATGCATTCATTGGTTGCTTTTTTAAAAAATATTTTTTATTGATTTTAGAGGGGAAAGGGAGAGGGAGAGAGAGATAAAAACATCAATGATGAGAGAGAACCATTGATCAACTGCCTCCTGCACACCCCACACTGGCGATCGAGCCCACAACCCGGGCATGTGCCCTTGACCAGAATTGAACCATGACCTCCTGCTCCACAGGTCGATGCTCAACCACTGAGCCATGCTGGCTGGGCTCATTGGTAGCTTCTTGTATGTGCCCTGATGGGGACTGAACCCCAAACCTTGGTGTATTTGGGGGGGCACTCTAACCCACCAAGATACCCAGTCAGGCCCCTTAAATGCTTACCATCACCATCTTAACCTGGACTGCTTTGATTCTACTCTGTCTTCTTATTAACTAGTCCCCTAAAAACTATACACTGGCCCTAACCGGTTTGGCTCAGTGGATAGAGCGTCAGCCTGTGGACTGAAGGGCCCAGCTTCAATTCTGGTCAAGGGCACAGGCCCAGGTTGTGGGCTCCATCCCCAGTGGGGGGTGTGCAGGCGGCAGCCGATCCATGATTCTCTCTCATCATGGATGTTTCTCTCTCTCTCCCTCTCCCTTCCCCTCTGAAATCAATACAAACACATTTTTTAAAAAACTACACCCGGTTCCCTGTGGAGAGAAGCCTCTCGGGAAGTGGCTCCCGGTGTTGTTCCGAGCACTCTCTGTCCCCCACAGGCTGGACAGCTGCGGTCTCACGGCCAAAGCCTGCGAGGACCTCTCCTCCACCCTGGGGGTCAACCAGACGCTGACCGAGCTCTACCTGACCAACAATGCGCTGGGCAACACGGGCGTCCGGCGGCTGTGCAAGCGGCTGAGGCATCCCGGCTGCAAGCTGCGGGTCCTCTGGTGAGAGGGGCCCAGCCCTGCGGGAGGGGGGACGCGGGCCATAGCGCAATCGCCATCCCTAAGCCCGGGTTCTGGGTTCCATTCCTGGTTGGGGGCGTGCTGGAGGCAGCTGATCAATGATTCTCTCTCATCATTGATGTTTCTATCTCTTCCTATCCCTTCCTCTCTGAAATCAATACAGTTGTATTTAAAAAAGAAAAAAGAAGAGCCCTAGCTGGTTTGGGTCAGTGGATAACGGTCCCAAGTTCAATTCTGGCCAAGGGCACATGCCCAGGTTGTGGGCTCGATCCCCAGTAGGGGGCGTGAAGGCGGCAGCCAATCAGTGATTCTCTCTCATCATTGAGGTTTCTGTCTCTCCCTCTCCCTTCCTCTCTGAAATCAGTTTAAAAAAAAAAAGTTTGTGTAGCTTTAAAGTAAGCATGTTTCCCAGTAGGATTTAATTTCAAATGAAGGAGGGGGTGGAAAATGGAATTAAAAAAAAAAATTAGCCTGGCCTGCGTCTCTCAGTGGTTGAGTGTGGACCTATGAACCAGGAGGTCACGGTTTGATTCCAGGTCCGGGCACATGTCTGGGTTGTAGGTTTGATCCCCAATGTGGGGCATCAATGATTCTCTCTCATCATTGATGTTTCTATTTCTCCCTCTCGATTCTTCTCTGAAATCAATAAAATTATACATATATAAAACAAAATGAAAGCAAGGCTTTCTTTTAAAAATGTTTTTTTAAGAGACAGATTTGTTGCTCCACTTAATTATGCATTCATTGGTTGATTTTTTGAAATATATATATAAAAATTTTATTAATTTCAAAAGGAGAGAAAAACATCAATGATGAGAATCATTGACTGGCTGCCTCCTGCATGCCCCACACTGGGGATGGAGCCCACAACCCAGGCATGTGCCCTTTACCGGGATCCAACCTGGCACCCTTACACTATCCACTGAGCCAAACCGGCCAGGGCCATTGGTTGATTCCTGTACTTGTCCTGACGGGGTAGCCAGCGCTGACTGGGGATCCGGCCCACACCCTGCGTGTCAGGACCACACTCTAACCATAACCAGCTGAGCGACGCGGCCGGGACTGAAAAGGGAATGGTTTCCTCGGGGCAGGACGCACGATGGATCCGATGTGCGACCCGGTGCCCATTGTGCCCGCAGGTTGTTCGGTGTGCACCTGAGCGCGGTCACCCACAGAGAGCTGGCGGCGCTCCGCTGGACCAAGCCTTACCTGGACCTCGGCTGCTGACCGCGCCAGCCCCTGCCCAGGACAGGGAGGCCATCGGGCCGCGCTCGTCCAGTCCAAACGGCCAGACTCTGTGTCCCCGAGGGACATCCCCACGGGCAGGAGCAGCGGTTCTGCTTGGGGGGGGGGGGGGGGAGGGCGGGGCCTGGGTGCCCTGGAACAGGGAGCTCTGGGTTTGGGGATGTGGGTGCCAGGAGGGGGTGGAGGGTGGCAGGGGCTCCCCACACAGGGTGATGTCGCCCACCCTCACCCCCAACCCAGGGGACACTGGGCAATGTCAGGAGACCTCGGGGTATGGGCAGCTACCGGCCTCCAGCGAATAAAGAAGCCAGGCGTTGCACCAACACCTACAATCCACAAACAGCCCCCCCACACTATGGAACTGAAAATGGACTCGTGCTGCCCTGCCCTGTGGTTCAATGGGTGGAACACTGTCACCCCCACAAGGTTCCGGGTCTGATCCCGAGTCAGGGCGGGCGCACACCTAAGTGTGGGGTCTCATTCCCGAGTCGGGGTGAGCTCTGGAGGCAACTGATGGACGTTTCCCTCTCAAGCCAATGGAAACGGCCTGGGGATGCCTGGCTGGGGTGGCTCGGTCATGGATCCTCAGCCTCCTCCCCGGTCAAGCACACGCCCAGGTGGTGGGCTCCATGCCCAGTGTGGAGCGTGCAGGGGGTGGCCCACCCGTGGTCCCCTCATTGATGTTTCTCCCTTCCTCTCTGAAACCAATAAACACACTTTAAAAAAACTAACTCCTTGGGTGGGGACTTGATCCCAATGGGATCATGCCCTGGTTTGGAAACCCTGTCCGGATTGATGGGACTTGCCACAGACCAGCCGCCGCCCTGAAGGCTGGAGCCCAGGGAGCAGGCTGGGCACCTGCCACCTGCACGCTGGCCAGAACCCACCCGCCAGATTTAGGTGTACAGAGGATGGAGATCAGCTCGTGTCACTATTAGGGATTTGAAACTCGCAACTTCATCCCAAGGTCGGTTGTTGAGAGCGGAACAGGATGGCTGTGGGGAGCCCTGTGCCGTTCTACACCCAGGGTCACGGCTTGGAATCCCGCCAGGGAAGCCTGCGGGGGTGGGTAGGCGCGTGGCCACTGATCCCCTCCCACTGGGAGGCCGAGCAGGAACCCTGGCCCGGCTTCCCATTGCTTTGCCGTGTGAGTCCTCCCCCAGGTCTCTCCCCGTTGCTTTCCTCCCAAGTGGAGACTGATTGGTTGCCTCCTCGAAGGAGGGGGACGAGCCTGCAGCCCAGCTCCCTGTCCTGGAGGAGGCAGGGTAGGCAATGGGCAGGGGGAGAGGAACCCTGGTGTCTGTGGGCCTACGCGCACTCCCGACCCAAACCAGCCAGGACTGCCGTTCATTTCCTTCCTAATCGGTCTCAGGTGTTGGATGGCTGGAGACTCATCCAAGGTATTTAATCCTGTCCTGGTTCTCAGGTGCAGGAAGTGGGGGAGGGGGAGGATAGGGGCAGAGGCTGACAGACCCCACCCTGCAATTGAGATTCCTTCCGGACCATGCCCAAGACTGGACTCTATGGCGAGCGCGACGAGAGGAACAAACTGGGAGTCCATGGCTGCAGGGCACACATTTCACACTTTATTGCACTTTTTCCACCACCATTGAATCCGCACCGCCGCCCGGCTGCTCCCCGCAAACAGGGAGACTCGAAACGGGAGCACTTTCCTGTCCCACGCACGGCGAGTGCCCCCGTTTTGAGCACCCCCGTCTGGGTCTGGCCACGTCTCCGGAGGTCGCGGACCCCGACGATTCGAGGCTCCCCGAGAAGCCGCTGTTCAATGCCGATACATGGCCCGAGCGTGTTCAGCTGCCAGCATGAGGTTCCCGCGGTCACAGGTGGCGCCGACAGCTTCCGGCTCCCTGCCCGTGGGGCGGCCCTGAAGCCCTCCATTCCTGGGCCGCAGACAGCCTGGCCAGCCCAGATCGGGGAGGGGTCCCCTGGATGTGCCCCCCGGTGACACTCAAATGTTGCAGCACTTTCCGCCTGGGCATCGGAGAGTGCCTGCTCATTTGAGTGCCACAGGCCGAGCCGTGTCCCCGAGGCCCAGGCCAGGCGGCCCGCGCCACGCACGCCCCCCGGGGGCCACGCGTGCAGGGTGCTCCCGGCCCATCAGCAGCAGCAGCTCCGTCTCGGTCGGTGGAACTCACAAAGTGGCGGCACTTTGCTCTCAGCACAGAAAGTGCCCCCACAGTTTGAGTCCCACAGGCCGAGGATTCTGGGCGTCCGCGCCCACCAACCGAAGGGCCTGGCCCACGAGGACCCGCTGGGAACCCAAACACGCGTCCTGGGAGGTGGGAAGAGGCAGAAAAATGGCACAAGTAGAATCTTGGCAACTTCATTTCCTCCACTCTGGAGGATTTTATGGTGATTGCCCCAAACCCGAGGCTTTCAGAACTTTCGGGTGATCCTAGCCTGGGTGCCCAGGGTTTAGCCTAAGTGGGCTCACTCAGGGTCTGTCCTATCTCCCTTTTTTTGTTCTACCCCCTTAAAAGGATCTGGGAAAGGTCAGGGTTTCAGAGCTTCCTTCCACCCCTGCTTCTCGGATGTGGGGTGGACAAGGGTTCCCACTCCCAGGAGTCCGAGGGCTGAGGCCCCCACCCCAGCCACATGGGTGCTGGAACCCAGGCAGACACGTGGGACCTGGGGCCCATTCCCGAGTCCCATGAGGAAGGACACTTGGGGTGAGACTAGGAGACTGGGACCAGGGGCTGGAATGCAGAGGGCCCCCGTGGGATTCCAAAACCCTCCCGCCCCGTGGGATAGAAGCCTCGTGAACGGGATAAAAGGTGCTGCTGTGGCAGCCGATCCAAGATCCTCCTCCTGGAGTTTTCCGCCTCTACCTGGAAGTTGAATTGTGGGCGGGGGGGGAGGAGTAGGGGGAAAGGGTGGTGGAGGGCAGGGGGAGATCCCGGCGATACTCACAGGCATGGAGCGCGCAGTGTGGCAGCTTCTCTCCCCAAGACTGATGAGGTGGGCGCTTGGCCCTTAAATAAGGTGACGAACCCCATCAACGCCCCCACCCAACTCCCCGGGCAAGACCACTCCCCTCCCCCTCCCGTCCCCGCCCAGACCCACCCTACCCCTGGATTGGAGCTCCTCTTGATCAGATACAGCCTCTCGGAATCTTTAAACTTTATTATTTAAAAAGCTTAACCATTTTAAAGATTATAATGTTAAAAAAAAACAAAACCGGAGGGCAGGGGCGGCCTGGCGGGGGTCAATGGGCGGAAAAAGGGGACATGTGTAATACTTTCATCAATAAAGAATTGTTAAAAATAAATACAGCATATTGCTTGTAGTTTAAAAAAAAAATCCAAAAGAAAAAAATCAAAACAGACAAACCCCATCGCTAGGTGGTTTAAAAAAACACACACACAAAATCCCATATTGCTTGGTCATTAAAAACAAATCTGTATTGTTTATTGTGAGGTCATAAATTCTTTTATTATTTCACCAAAAGGAATTGATTGTGAACAATGGCAAAAGGCAGGGAATTACGGACAAGAAAGGAACACCACTTCCTGGGGGGACTCTAAGGAATTCTTCGCTGAATAAATACTTAAATATCAGTTATTGCTGTATTGACCCGGCAAACCAGAGACCAGGCTCTGCTAGTTCTGTTGGGTCAGAGGGGTGACGCGGGCCGTGGGTATTGGGGTCTGGAGCAGAGTTTCCATGGGGGAGGTGCTTTTTTTTCCTGCCAAGGAGACACTGGGGACATTTTTTGCCTTCACACGTGGAGGGTGGGGGAGGGGACTGAGTGCCAGGGGCCATGGTGCCTGTTCACACCCTACAATGTGGGTCAGTCCCTTAGATCAAGTATTGTCCCAGCCCTAACATGTGAGCAGGGCCAAGGCCGGCAATCCCTGCTGTCTTATTAGGGTTATAGGGAGGGGAGGGGGGGAATCTAATCTCTACAGCATAGTAAGTAGCAAATATAGTCCATTATGTTGTAGTGACTATGTCCAGTGCGAGGTGGGTACTGGAAATATAGGATATGATTGTCTAACCACCATGAAACCAATACAAAATAATCGTAATGTCAACTCTCATTGAATAAAACAGGGGGTGGGGGACGCTGGGGAGAGGTCAATGGGGGGAAAAGGAGACTTATGTACTACTTTAAACAATAAAGAATTTAAAATATATATATATATTTTTAGAAATTTAAATCCCTCAAATCCAAAAATAAAAAACCCCACGAGCACACATACATATTAATTTATTACACGTCTCTTTATTTTCACATAGGCATTTATATCGAGGACACACTCCTGCGCTTTAAATCTAAGAGTGTGGCCCTGGCCGGTGTGGCTCAGTGGATAGAGCGTTGGCCTGTGGACTGGCAAGTCCCGGGTTGGATTCCCGTCAAGGGCACATGCCCGGTTTGTGGGCTCCATCCCCAGTTAGAAGGCGTGCAGGGGGCAGCCAATCCATGATTCTCTCTCATTATGGATGTTTCTCTCTCTCCTTCTCTCTTCCTCTCTAAAGTCAATAAAAATATATTTAAAAAATAAATGTAAAATGTATAATTAAAGCTGAGTGAAAGTTTTTAAAAAATGCATTTACTTACTTGTTTTTTAAATGTACTTATTGATTTCACAGAGAGAGACATTGCTTTATTGTTCCACTTGCGAATTTATTGGTTGTTTCTTAGAAAGTATTTAAATTGTGGTGAGTTTTTTTTGGAGGGAGTATATTTTTATTTTTATGTATTAATTTCCTAGAGGCCCGATGGACGAAATTCCTGCAAGGGGCTCGGCCCTCGCAGCCCCAGCCTCATCCGGAAGGTCGTCGGGAAGGACGTCCGGAAGGTCATTTGGCTGTCCGGTCTCAGTGGCATATTAGGCTTTTATTATGGTAGATTTTTTGGGGGGTAGGATGTGTATGACAACTGGGAACGCTGACACAAGCAAGGGCTTATGGGCTAGAAGCCACAGGAGAGCCCAGCTTGGCTCACTGAGAAAAGGGGGGCTTGGGGACTGGCTCAGGGGGGTCCCCTGGGACTAGCTGCTGGTGCCCACAGCTTCCCGGTTTCATGTCTAGTGGGGACTCTTAGAGTTTAGGGGGTGCCTGCTGTGGGGAGAGGAGAGAGAAGAGGGGCCAGGGAAAGGCTGGGGTGTGATCCCGGGCGGGATCGCACTTAAATCGTGTTTTGACAACCGTAAATATTAGAACACACTTTCTCAATATGTTTTCAAAGTCATTTTTAAACGTGCAGTTTTACTTCGTTTCTGCATATTTTTCTTAAAATTTTTATTTATTGATTTGAGAGAGAGGAACAGGAGTGTAGGCGGGGAGAGAAACTTGGATTTGTTTGTTCCACTCATTTATTCACTGGTCGATTCTGGAGTGTGTATGTGTGTGTGTGTGTGTGTGTGTATATATATATATATATATATATATATTGACTTCAGCGAGGAAGGGAGAGGGAAGGAGAGATAGAAACATCAACGATGAGAGAGAAGTGTATGTGTGTGTATATATATATATATATATATATATATATATATATATATATATTGACTTCAGCGAGGAAGGGAGAGGGAAGGAGAGATAGAAACATCAACGATGAGAGAGAATCATGGATTCCCCTGCCTCCTGCACGCCCCACATTGGGGATGGAGTCCGCAACCCGGGCATGTGCCCTGACCGGGAATCGAACCTTGACCTCCTGGTTCATAGGTAGATGCTTACCCACCGAGCCACACCAGCCGGGCTTGAGTGTGTCTTGATTGGGGACAGAATCCACAACCTTGGAGCATCAGGACGATGTTCTAACCAACTGACCTACCTGCCAGGGCTAGTTTTTACGCATGTTTTTGAGATCTGAGGCCTTATTATAGTGACTCTTGAGTTCATGGGAGTTGCTGAGGATGGTTGGGTGGATTTCAGAAAATATCCTATATAATAAAGAGCTAATATGCTAATTAGACGGAACAGCAGAACGACCATCCAGACATCCTTCCGGATAACCTTCCGGACGAAGCCCGAGCTGCGAGGGCCAAGCCCCTTGCACGAATTTCCTGCATCGGGCCTAGTATATAAGTAAAGTAATAGGAAAAAACTGGTTTTATGGCCATACCGAGTATGCTTTCATCATCATTTCATTAACCTCCTACTGTTAGTTTCCATTTTTTATACGTTTCGGATTACGTGTTCATAAGGAACATTTTGGCCCTCACTGGTTTGGCTCAGTGGATAGAGCACTGGCCTGCCGACTCAAGGGTTCCAGGTTCGATTCCAGTCAAGGGCATGTACCTTGGTTGCGGGCACATCCCCATTAGGGGGTGTGCAGGAGGCAGCTGCTCGATGTTTCTCTCTCATCGATGTTTCTAACTCTCTCTCCCTCTCCCTTCTTCTCTGTAAAAAATTCAATAAAAAAAAAATATTTTTTTTTGAATAATGAACATTTTGGAGAGCGACGTGGCTAAGAGGGGCCTCCAGGCTGGCGTGTTGCCTCTGACAACGCCCGGACCCCTTTTCCTCAACGAGGCCCACGGTCTGTCTCATAGCTCCATTACTGGTTGGTTCCCAGTTATTCTGTCCCAGTTTTTTATTTGGCCCATGTGCTCAGCTTAGGGAGGGAGCGGGGCTGGGGTGTAGGCAATGGCTTGCATTTCTTGTTCCGGTGTCCCCAACCCCAACACCAGTCCTTTTTAAGGATGAAACACATTATTTTTTAAATTAATTCTTTGTTGTTGAAAGTATTACCTATGTCCCCCTTCTCCCCCATGGACCCCCTCTAGCCTCCCCCCACCCCAGGCCCTCACCACCCCATATATATTGGCCTCATCTGAAGATCACACATTATATTAATGCAACTGAATTGAATGAACATCAGAGACATTATCAGCGATGACTTTCAAGTACATTGAAAGCCAAAGAACCGATTGCATACAAGTTCCCATGATCCCCAGCTTTGTGAGAGGCTGTTCCTCACACTCTCCCTGGTCTGCGTTCACAGCTCTGCCCTTGGTCGGCTCTTGGCTAGCGTGGCCATGTCACATGTGTATTTAAGGTCACGCGTTAAACTCCTCAATGTCTTTCCAAAGTCCTTTTCCCCAGCATTCCTGAGGGATGGCTGATTTGTTAACCATTGGCCAACGTGATCTTTAAGTCTCCAGCGAATGTCTTTACTCTTTAACCAACCAATCTTTTTTTTTTTTTTTAACCAACAACTCTTCTCTTTTTTAACCAACTATTCTTTTATTTTTCATAATTCTTTGTTGTTGAAAGTATTACCTATTTCCCCTTTCCTTCCCCATTAGCCCCCCCTCTAGCCTGCCCCTGTCCCCCGCCCCAGGCTCTCACCACCCATGGCCCGTGTCCTGGGGTCATGCATATATGCACACAAGGTCTTTCCAACTAACAATTCTTTTTTTTTTTTCCATTTTTTAAATTAAGGCATTATATGTGTACATTTTCCCCCATTTTTTTTATTAAGGTATTATATGTGTACATTTTTTCCATTTTTTATTAAGGTATTATATGTACTTTTTTTTTTTCCATTCCAACTAACAATTCTAAAATTTCATTTTATTTCTTGGCTCCGGAGGAGAGGAATCCAACCCCGGCCCAGGACGGGCGGTGGGGGGAGGCCAAGGACGGACAGGAGGAACTTCGCCTCCCAAGAATTCTCCCTGCAGAAAGCTAAAGGATCTTCATTTGCAAATCACTGGATCTCGCCTCCCTCACACTCCCCTCCCCGGGGGGCGGGGGTGCCCACCTGCCCGCCCAGGGCTCAGCTTCCTCGGGCGGGTTTCCATTCCAGTGAGAACCAGTTTCTTTGGTGAAAACCCAGCAGCGTTTGTGAAATCCCTCCTGGCGGGGCCCTCCCGCCCCCCCATTCTAAGGGACGTTTATCTACACCCTGGGGGCCGCGGGCGATAACCCTATTTCTGAAGTGGGAAGGGAATTCAACCCTGTTATCTACATTGACTGCTTTGAGCTGAGTTTGGGGTGGGGGGTGGGGGAGGAGGGTTCTTTCCCCTGATCAGCTGCCTCTCGAAGGCACCCGGAGCCCTGGGCACCTTGGTGTGCTGGCGACTGACACCCCCGAGGCAATACACATCCCTTAGGGTGTCCCGTGCCGTCTGCGCCAGTTCCTCCACTGGCCTGCATCCTCCTTCTTGAGTGCTGGGGACAACTTGATAAATAAATAAAAAGAGACAAAAAGGGGGGGTGGGCTAGAAGGGGGTCATTTTTTAAATTTTATTTTATTATTTTTTAAAGTATTTTTTTATTGTCTTTAGAGAGGAAGGGAGAGGGAGAGAGAAACATCAATGATGAGAATCATGGATCGGCTGCCCCCTGCACGCCCCACACTGGGGATGGAGCCCGCAACCCGGGCATGTGCCCTTGACCGGAATCGAACCTGGGACCCTTCAGTCCGCAGGCCAACGCTCTATCCACTGAGCCAAACCAGCCAGGGCTATTTTATTTTTAATATTTTTATTCATTTCAAAGAGGAAGAGCGAGAGAAACATCATTGAGAATCGCCGATCTGCCGCCTCCTGCACCGCACCCCCCTCAAGGGGGTGGGGGGCTGGGGATCGAGCCCGCAACCCGGGCATGTGCCCCCGGCCCAAATCGAACCCGGGACCCTTCAGTCTGCAGGCCAATGATTTGATTTCCATCCACTGAGCCAAACCTGCTAGGGCTTCATTCGTTTATTTTTATTTTATTGAAAGTATTACATATGTCCCCCTTACCCTCCATCGACTCCCTCCAGCCCACCGCCCTGTCCCCCACCCCAGACATACGTAGTACTTTCAACAATAAAGATTAAAAAAAAAAAAAATAGCCCTAGCTGGTTTGTCTCCGTGGATGCAGCAACCGCCTGTGGACTGAGGGGTCCCGGGTTCGAGTCCAATCAAGGGCATGTGCCTGGGATGCGGGCTCCATCCCCAGCCCTGGTCGGGGCGAGTGCAGGAGACAGCCATGTTTATCTCTCTCTCTTCCCTTCCACTCTCTCTAGAAATCAATGTGGGGGGGCGGGCGGAATCCTCGGTGAGGATTAACAACAAGAACAGAAAGAATAAAAAATCAACCAAAGAAAATCCTGGCCGGGGCAGAGGTTCCTAAAAAAGGAACAAGGCCACGCCATGGTTCTGCTGAAGCCCAAACAAAGGCAGTTGCTGTGGTCTCAGAACTGCCCCTGCCCTTGAGGGAAATGAACGTGGCACCCCCTTGCTCCCCAACTTGTTCAGGCTGCCCCCCAACACACACACACAGGCAACCCAACTGGGCCTGAATCCAAAGCCGCTGAGCTGGAGTGTGGCCTGGCTCCCCGAGGCGTGCCTCCCCCCGAGGCATGGCCCCCTGGCTTGGAGCACAATCATCCTAAATTGTCCTGAGTGCCTCATTTTCTCCCTGTCCTGAGGCGGCGGCGGCCTGGCAGGCGGAGGCCCGGGGGCTGGCTGTTTGCACAGCTGAGAATGTCGCCTTTGGAAATTGATTGGGGGAGGGGGGAGACAGTAGGGGGAGATCCCAGGAGAGGGGTGCACATTCACCTTTCAGTGTTCACACTGAAAGTGTTATCGCAGCCCCGGCACCTGGAGCCGCCTCTGTGTCCCCTGTGGCTGCCCCCATGTGACTATGCGAGTTGGGTGACTGGTGACCCGTGGCCCCCAACCCTGAAACATTTGCTCTGCGGCCCCCTTACAGCCCCCGTGTGCCCCTCCTGTGTGTTGGGGTGACCGTGACGAGACTCGGGGGGGCGGGCAGGGCCCTCTTTCTCGAGGGCCGCGGTTTTTAAGCACGGGGGGCTCAATAGAAGGTATGATTTGATATTAAGACCATGTGGCTTGTGGGAGAGGACTTTTTCTGGCTTCATGCGAATGCTGGTTCAAAATGGTTATGCAGAGTTTATTCAAGACGTGCAGTGCGGGGGGCGGGGGAGGTAGGGAGGCAAACTTTGACCTTTATGTTCTCAGGTGTGTTTTTTATTTTTTTCTTCTTTTTAAAAAATATATTTTTATTGATTTCAAGGAAGGGAGAGGAAGAGAGAGATAGAACTGTCTATGATGAGAGAGCATCATTGATCGACTGCCTCCCGCACGCCCCCCACTGGAGATCAAGCCCAAAACCCAGGCATGTGCCCTGACCAGGAATTGAACCATGACCTTCTGGTTCATAGGTCGATGCCTAACCACTAAGCCACACCAGCCAGGCCATTGGTTGATTCTTGTATGTGCCCTGACTAGGGGTAGAACCCACAACCTTGGCATATGAGATGAGGTTCCTTCCTTTCTTTCTTTCTTTTTTTTTTTTTTTTCTGGGCCGGAAAATTAAGTTGTCACAAGACAGCCCTAGCCGGTTTGGCTCAGTGGATAGAGCATCAGCCTGTGGACTGAAGGGTCCTGGGTTTGATTCCGGTCAAGGGCACCTGCCCAGGTTGTGGGCTTGATCCCTAGTCGGGGGGACATGCAGGAGGCAGCAGATCAATGATTCTCTCTCTCATCATTGATATTTCTATCTCTCTTTTCCTCTCCCTTTCTGTGAAATCAATAAAAATATATTAAAAAGTAAAATAAATTGTCACAAGGCAGATCAATTGAAAGCATACATTTTTTTTCTCTCCTTCTCAACTTCTAGTCTTTAATACAAATGTGGTTTATCTTTCACGGAGGAATTTCACCCCCTGCTTTTAAGAAAAAGGAAGTCAGTGCTTGCTTTGTATGTGCTGTATTTCATGTGCTTTTAAAATATTATATATATATATATATATATATATATATATATATATATATATATATACACACACACACACATATACATATATTATTGATTTCAGAGAAGAAAGGAGAGGGAGAAACATCAATGATGAGAGAGCATCATTGATGGGCTGCCTCCTGCACACCCCCTCATGGGGACCGAGCCCGCGATCCTGACATGTGCCTTGACTGGAAATCCAACCATGACCTCCTGGTTCAAAGGTCGAAGCTCAGCCACTGAGCGACACCGGCCAGGCTCGTGTGCCTTTCCGTCTACAAAGTGGATCGGGCAGTGGCAGTTGGGGTGGCCTGTTCCTAACTCCTTCAGGGTCAGACTGACTCAGAGGGGAGGCAGATGGAGCTCAGCTCTTAATATAACGAGGAGAAATGGGGGTTTGTAGCCGAAGAGGCGAGTGGAGGGGGCCCGTGGGCTGAGAGTTACTGAGACGCCATGCCTAGAGGCTGCCACTGAACTGGCCTCTTAGGATTTGCACTGGAGGCAGGTCAAGGGCATGGGCAGAAAAGGGTGGAGGGTGAGGAATTTGATAGCAGGACTGAGCAGATATGAAGGGTGGAGGGAAAGATCTAGCCAAGACTGGGCTGGGCAGGCCAGAGGCAAGGAGGGGGAAAGATTGAGGCTATAATCTCCTCCATTACTAATCCTCCTTGTGGGATGGGGGGGGGGGGGGGATTGGGAGAAAGCTAATGGGGGTGGGGATGGGGTGATCGGAACGGGAAATGGGGACTTGGCGGCCAGAATTCCTCCCTCCCCAGGACTCAGGAAAGACATTTAGACCCTCATTCAGGGCAAAGAATGAGACTTGACGAGCCGTTTAGAGAGTTGGTAGGCTCTTTCAGAACAAAAGAGCAGGCCTGCCTGGTTCATAATGGCACATTCAAATGCTGTTGATGCCTGGGGCGGGGGCCGGGGGGGGCGGGCACACTCCCATTCATTGGATTTCTAAGAATTTTCAAGCTCCTAGGGAAGGGTTTTCCTTTTTTCATGAATTGTGAGACCCAGTGATTTTATCCTGGAAGGTTTTTTACAAAACAAATTTTCCTTTTATAAAGTAAATTCTATTTACAGAAAAGCTACAGAGCTTCCCTCAGACCCGTCAGCAGTTGGTCCTATCATGTCCTGTTCATGAAAATGGTACACTTGCTACAGTTCATGAACCCATATTATCATTAGCTACAGCCCATACTTTATATTTTCTTAGGTGTCTTATTTTTTAACCTAATGTCCTTTTTCTGGCCACACAGGAGGCCACATTTCACTTAGTTGTCATGTTTCTTTCTTTTTCTTAAAAAAAAAAATTTTTTTTTATTGATTTCAGAGAGGGAGGGAGAGACAGAAACATCACTGATGAGAGAGAATCACTGATCTGCTGCCTCCTGCACACCCCCTAGGGCCGTGGTCGGCAAACTGAGGCTCCCGAGCCACCTGCGGCTCTTTGGCCCCTTGAGTGTGGCTCTTCCACAAAATACCACGGCCTGGGCGAGTCTATTTGGAAGAAGTGGCGTTAGAAGAAGTTTAAGTTTAAAAAATGTGGCTCTCCAAAGAAATTTCAATCGCTGTCCTGTTGATATTTGGCTCTGTTGACTAATGAGTTTGAGGACCATTACCCTTACTCAGAAGTTCTGACTTCAGGTTAAAGACATTAGTACATTATTAAAGTGTTTTTTAAGTGTTTTTCCCTAAGGCCGTGGTCGGCAAACTGATTAGTCAACAGCCGCAGTTTGCCGACCACTGCCCTAGGGGGATCAAGCCCGCAACCAGGCATGTGCCCCTGACTGGAATCGAACCTGGGACCCTTCAGTCTGCAGGCCGATGCTCTGTCCACTGAGCAACTGGCCAGGGCACCCTTTTTCTTCCAATTTATTTTTTTTTTACATTGATTTGAGAGAGAGAGAGAGATCCTGACTGGGATTGAACCTGCAACCTTGACGTATCAGGACGATGCTCTGACCAACTGAGCTACCCGGGCAGGGCTTCCTCACCCTTTCTAACAAGTCTTCTGTGGACCACTCTTTCTTTCATGTTCCAGAGCCTACCTGTCAGAGCCCTACAATTGATACTAAGATCACAGGTTCAAAAGTGTTTTCCTGATGGGGTACTTGTTAAAAAACCCGAGAGCACATGGGGAGAGGGTGGGAGAGGGCCCTGGGGAAATGAGGGGGTATATGTAATCCTTTCAACAATAAAGATTTATTTTTTAAAAACATCTGAGAGCCCCTGACAAAAGGAAGCAGGGCTGAGAGCCGGTGGGGGAGAGGGGGCCGGCGGACTGGTCAGTGTTGGGAAGCTGCTCGCGGCCCGGCAGTCCGCCCTCTGGCCTCCTTATCCCCATCCGGTCTGGGAGGCAGGTCCCACGGAAAGGGCTAGAAGCCGCGATTCCACGCCAGGCCTGAGCCACACACTCCCAGCTTCTCGGGGGGAGGAAATGTCAGGGGCTGCTCACTTCAAAGAATATGTTCTGATGATTTAAAAAAAAAACAATATACTTTTATTGATTTCAGAGGGGAAGGGACAAAGAGAGAGAGAGAAATCAAAACATCAACGAGAAGGAATCCATTGATCCGCTGTCTCCTGCACACCCCACCCTGGGGATGGAGCCTGCAACCCGGGCATGTGCCCTGACCAGGAATCGAACCGTGACTTCCCAGTTCATAGGTTGACACTCAACCACTGAGCCAAAATCTGATGATTTTGATGCCAATAGATTTTTTTCTTTCTTTTTCTTTTTAAACATTAAGAATAAAGCTCTAATATTAAAACAATTGCAAACAATGGCAATGCAAAAACCAAACTATATACATGTTATCATTTTAAAACTTGAATGTCAAGAGCAAAACTCTGGCTATTAAATAATAACAAAACAATGCCAATGAAAAACAGCAGTAAGAAAGAAATCAAAACTACAAGACATGTTAACATTTTTAGCTACTAAATAAAAGAAACTTTCTTTTGCTGCTGGTTTATATTTACTCAGGTGTTTTTCTTTCTTTTTTTACAGAGTAGTGATAGGAAATTTCTCTTATATTTCTGTAGAATCTAAAGATCGGGGGTGGGGTATAATCTCATGTTCTCTATTGAGTATATTTACTAGGCAGGATGGGATTGAGTTTATTTTTAATTTTGTTTGCCCTATCTTTTTAAAAAATTCTTTCTCTCTCTCTCTCTCTCTCTCTCTCCCCCCCCCCCCCCCCCCCCTCCCTTTTGGCCAGGACTGTAGTTAAATTTCCAGACGCCACTTCTGCTGGATATTCCCAGAGTCGTCTGATGCATTTACTTGTTGAACAAGCATTAGTTGAAATCAACGATTTCCCGGGCCCCAATCCCACAGCAACAGGTGGAGATACTAGTGGAATTCCTTAGTACTTGGGACCCATGATAAGAAGCTCAGCATCTGAAATGGCTAAAACCTTTGGCAGATGTGGGGTTGTGTGGTTGTGGGGTTTTGGGGGTTGTGGGGTTGTGGGGTTGTGGGGTTGTGGGGTTGTGGGTAGGGCTAGCTCCCCAAGATCTGGTGGGTTTTATGAAAGGAACCCTCAAGAAGACATTGGAAGAAAAAAATTTCCCCTCTTCCAGTTTGGGTCTGACAGTTGGGGGCGGGAGAGCGGGAGGGCTCAGAATTAACTGACAATACGTCGATTAACAGGAGAAAAGGTGAGGCCCGGGGGACCTCCCAGTCAATGGGACCCGGACGAGCCACCGGGGAAGAGAGGATTTCACCCATCAGCCTAACAAAGGACGGTGTGAGGCTCCCCGGGGCCCAGGGCAGGCGGCCTTGGGCTTTTGGAGGCTAACGGCTCCGGGCAGTCTGCTGGCTGCTGACTTCCCAGGAAACTCCCTCGGAGGGGGGTGGAGCTGCTGATCCTTAGGGGGCCTGCGTGAAGGGAGTTCAGGAAAATCCCAGATTCTCATTTTCAAATTATCCAAGGAAGTGACTTTAGAAAGTTAACCGAAGTAGCAAAAGTGAGCCGCAGAAGAAAGAAATGCAGGAAAGAAACAAGTCGTCACAGAGGTAAAAAAAAAAGAGGCCCTTGGAGTTTAGGAAGGCACAGGCGAACAAACATTCGAGAGCGGGGAGAGACAGAGCTACAATTTCTTCCCGCATCTCCTGTAGCCCAAATGTTTTGGGGATAAAGACAACAAAATAATATTTTTAAAAAAAAAAAATACCCGCAAAAAATTACATAGTATTTATTTATCTTTTCAAGTGTTTATTCCAGTTATTCACTTTTTTAAAAAATATATTTTATTGATTTTTTACAGAGAGGAAGGGAGAGGGATAGAGAGTTAGAAACATCGATGAGAGAGAAACATCGATCAGCTGCCTCCTGCACACCCCCACTGGGGATGTGCCCGCAACCAAGGTACATGCCCTTGACCGGAATCAAACCTGGGACCCTTCAGTCCACAGGCCGATGCTCTATCTACTGAGCCAAACCGGTTAGGGCTTCACTTTTTTTTTTTAAAATATACATCTTTTATTGATTTCAGAGAGGAAGGGAGAGAGGTAGAGAGAGAGAAATATCAATGATGAGAGAGAATCACTGATCGGCTGCCTCCTGCACGTCCCCAACTGGGGGGACCGAGCCCACAACCTGGACATGTGCCCTTGGCCGGAATCGAACCTGGGACCCTTCAGTCCACAGGCCGACGCTCTATCCACTGAGCAACACCGGCCAGGGCCATTTTCTTTTTTTTATTCCATTTCCCAGAATTCCCAAGACACAGGCCACTTGTAATGGTTGTAACAGGCTTGCTGTGGAGAGCTTGATTTCATTACAAGCTAATCTTTGGAAAAAAATTAATTTTCGAGGAAAGGCGAGAAAAAGAGAAACATCCATGTGTTGCGCCGTTTACTTATGCGTTCATTGGTTGGTTCTTATAAGTGACCCAACCGGGAATCGAACTGGCAACTTTGGTGTTAATCAACTGAACCATATGTCCAGGACCAAAATAGTCTTTTTAAAATAGTTAGCTCATACACGTTCAGTAATCATAAACAGTTGGCCTATATAGAAAAAAGCCAAACATCCTTAGCTAGTTTGGCTCAGTAGATACAGCATCAGCCTGAAAACCGAAGGGTCAAGGGCAAATGCCCAGGTTGCAGGCTCAATCCCCAGTAGGGGGGCGTGCAGGAGGCGGCCGATCAATGATTCTCCCTAGTCTTTGATGTTTCCATCTCTCTCTCCCTCTCCCTTCCTCTCTGAAATCAATAAAAGATATTTAAAATATATTAAAAAAGAAAAAAAAGCCAAAGAACAAGTATAACTCTTAAAGCTAATATCACAGCAGACAAGAAAAAATAATCTCTATGCCAACTCGGGGGTTAGAAACATCGATGAGAGAGAAACATGGATCAGCTGCCTCCTGCACACCCCCCACTGGGGATGTGCCCGCAACCAAGGTACATGCCCTTGACCGGAATCGAACCTGGGACCCTTGAGTCCGCAGGACGACGCTCTATCCACTGAGCCAAACCAGTTAGGGCTGGATAAGGCCTTTACCTAAAGGCCCAGAATGCTTTGCATGAGGCCGGCAGCTGGAACGCGGTGGCCGGCGAGGAAGGCTCAGACTTCCCATGCAGCCAGGAACCTCATCTCTGAATTACAAGTTCAGAACTTGGGAGGACAGAACGGGTCCGAACTGCTCCGTGGCGTCTTTCCGGGGAAGTGGCTTCTGTGTTCAGTAGTTGATGGGTCAGTGATGAGTACCATCAAGTGTGGTTTTTATTGGGGGTCAGTCACACATCATTGCATTTAGACCGCCCCCGCCCCCGCTTCAAGGGGGGCACCCTGAGCTCCTGGCAGAGTGAGGTCCCAGTTGTCACCACCCCTCACTGAACAGGGAGGCACATTCTGGGTGAATGTGGAGAAGAAATGAAAGAGCCCTGGGTGGTGTCGCTCAGTGGTTAGTGTGTTGCCCCGGGCACTGAGAGTCAGGGGTTTGATTCCCAGTCGAGGGCACTTACATGAGTGGCAGGTTTAATCTCTGGTTCCAGTCCAGGCTCCTGTGGGAGGCAACCAATCTCTCTCTCTCTCTCTCTCTCTCTCTCTCTCTCTCTCTCTTCTTCCTCTCTCCATCCTCCCTCCTCCCTCCCTTCCACTCTCTCTAAAAATCAATAGGAAAATATCCTCGGAGACTTTGAGGAGACTAGACATAAACATTGAGGGAGAGGTGAAAACCCCTAGGAAGACAAATGACTGCAACCACCCAGACGTGAATCACACTCACACGTTTAGACCGAGGGCTTCTGTTTTGTGGTGAGACCTGGGACTCAGCACGTACGTTCTAGCACTTGGGCAACCCTGGGCAGCAGCCACCTTCCCGTCATGCCGGGAGCATCTCCGAGTCAGACACATCTCTGGTGTCTTCTAGCTTACGTGGTGGCCTTCAGAAAGCTGGCTGTCCGGCTGTCTGGCTGTCTGGCTGAATGGATGGATGGATGGCTGGTTGACTGGATGGATGGATGGTTGACTGGATGGATGGATGGATTGATGGATGGATGCATGGATGGATGGATGCATGGATGGATGGCCGAATGGATGGATGGATGAATGGATGGCCGGATGGATGGATGGATGAATGGGTGGCCGGATGGATGGATGGATGGATGGATGGATGGATGGATGGATGGCCAAATGGATGGATGGATGGCCAAATGGATGGATGGATGGCCAAATGGATGGATGGATCAATTGATTTGTGGATGGATGGATGGATGGATGGTTGACTGGATGGATGGATGGATGGATGGTTGACTGTCTAGCTGGATGAGTCAGCAAGCCTCTTAGAACAGTTCTGGGGGAAGAACCTTGAGCCCGAGGGAGACCACTACCACAGATCTCAATTAATCCTGGCTCCATGTATTGCCCCTGACTGCTAAGCAGCACCCCTAGTGCCTAACAGCATTCTTTCATTGATTCCGTGCAAAGACTCTTTCTGTGTTTGAGAACCCAGAGACCTCAAGCCATTGGCTCAAGGTCACAGAGCTGGTACCAATCAGGCTTCCTCCTCAGGCCGTCTGAGTGGGGTATTTAACCAAGGTCTATAGAGTGCTTGCTGGGGGTCTCCTCCAGTGGGAGAAGGCGGGACGGGCAGGAGAGTGGTTAGGGTAGAGTCCTTGAAGGCCTGTAATTAAAACATAATAGTAACCCTGGCCGGGTAGCTCAGTTGGTTAGAGCCGTGATCGGCAAACTGCGTCTCGCCAGCCACATGCGGCTCTTTGGCCCCTTGAGTGCGGCTCTTCCACAAAATACCACGGCCTGGGCAAGTTTATTTTGAAGAAGTGGCGTTAGAAGAAGTTTAAGTTTAAAAAATTTGGCTCTCAAAAGACATTTCAATCGTTGTACTGTTGATATGTGGCTCTGTTGACTCATGAGTTTGCCGACCACTGGGTTAGAGCATCGTCCCTATGCACCAAGGCAGTAGGTTCGATTCCCAGTCAGGACACATACAAGAATCAACCAATTGCCCTAGCTGGTTTGGCTCAGTGGGTAGAGACTGAAGGGTACCAGGTTCGATTCCAGTCAAGGGCATATGCTTGGGTTGCAGGCTCAATCCCCAGTAGGAGGGGGCATGCAGGAAGCAGCCGATCAATGATTCCCTTTCATCATTGATGCTTCTATCTCTCTCCCACTCTCATTCTCTCTCTTCCTCTCTGAAATCAATAAAAAAAAATATTTAAAAAAAGAATCAACCAATGAATGCATAAATAAATGAAACAACAAAGCGATTGTTTCTCATCAATCAAATAAAATGTTTGGAGAAAATAAGTCATATTTATTATTCTAAAAAATAACAAAAGCAATAGTGATAATAGTATTACTTATCATAAAAATAGAAATATTTATTTTAATTTTTATTGATTGATTTTTGAGAGAACAGAAAGGAGAGAGGGAGAGACATTGATTCATCGTTCCACTTATCTGTGCATTCATTGGTTGATTCTTGTATGTTCCCTGACCGGGGATCAAACCTACAACCTTGGTGCATCAGGATGATGCTCCAACCAACGGAGCCACATGGGCCAGAACGATAATAAGTCTTATAGTTACTGCGGATGAGAAAGGGGCCAGACACTAACCCTGACAAGCTCAGGGGAGGCCGGCATGGCGGGCCCTACAAATTCAGACACCAAAGTCACCATAAAAATTCCTAACCAAAAGAGTCACGGCGTAGCCTGTGGCTTCCTTGACAAAGGTCAGTTCTGGCCCTGACTGAGCCGGTCCATCCATCCGTCCATCGTCTCTGTGCATCTCAGAGGACATACCTGGAGGCCTTTGCGTAGTTCATAAGTGGACGGCTGTGTGTTCACGCTCTTGTACGTTATTTAAAAAACTGGAACCAGTTAAACATTTAATCAAATTTTTTAATGAAAGCATAGAATAAAAGAAATCGGGGGAAATGTTGGAAACCTACATCCTCCTTCTGGGAAATTCCCAATGCAGGGTCTGAGGAGGAGAGAAAAGTCAAACCTGTGTGACTTCATTTTTCCCATTCTTTTTAGAAATCCTGTTCTTTTCCTTCCCCTCTCGGCTACGCTAGTCCGCCTCTTACAGACAGCAGCCTGCTGGGGGGGGGGGGGGGGGGGAGTTTCCAGGGAAGCAGTCAGCACCTGGCATGTGGTCACCTGGGGGCCAGGACAAGCCAGCGCTGTGTTAAGGTCATCGGTGTTTTAACGACAAAAACCTCATATTTACCCAAAACTTACCAGGGTTTGATTGGCCCATTTTATAAAAGGAGAAAACGAAGCATGGAAGATACTAAAGAAATGGCTAAAAAAAAAAAGGGGGGGAAAGAACTGGCTAAGTGGCGGCGTTGGGTTTTGAACCCAGGACCCTGTCTCTCAGAGGATTCTCTACCACCATGTCCAGCCTTCGCAGTTCAGGCTTGGCTCATCCCAAAAGAGGAAATGTTTGCAGCGTTTCAGCTTCGCCGGAGATGGCCTTGCTCGGAGCGCCCCCTCGTGGTCGGTGTGGCAAAGCGCACCTCTGGCTAATGCCATTTTTGTGTTTGTGAAGTCCATGTGGATGGAGGTCAAATTTGGTTTACCGATCTGCATCCGTAAGATCTTTCTTTCTTTTTTACCTTGATTGTTGAAAATGTTACATAGGTCCTCTTTTCCCCTCGATTCACCTCTTCCAGCCCGCTCCCGTCCTCCCTCCCCACTCCCCACCCCAAGGCCCTCACCACCCCATTGTCTGTGTCCACGGGTTATGCATATACACTGAGTGGCAAGATTATTATGATCTCTGAACGCATAATAATCTGGCCACCCAGTGTATATCCTATATAATAAAAGGCTAATATGCAAATTCTCCCCTTGACCAGGAGTTCGACCAGCAGGCAGACCGGCCAACTGCCCATGTCCCCTCCCCCTGGCCAGGCTGGCCGGACCCCACTCATGCACGAATTCATGCACTGGGCCTCATATATATATATATATATATATATATGCCAGATTATTAAGTGTTGAGATCATAATAATCTGGCCACTCAGTGGTTCATATATTATTGATTTCAGAGAGGAAGGGAGAGAGAGAGATACATCAATAATGAGAGAATAATTGATTGGCTGCCTCTTGTATGCCCCCTCCTGGGAGGAGGATTGAGCCCACAGCCTGGGCATGTGCTCTTGGCCGGAATTGAACCTGGGACCCTTGAGTCCGCAGGCCGGCACTCTATCCACTGAGCCAAACCGGCCAGGCTTTTGACACTTCACAGCCTGTGCTTTTTCCATGGACCCCTTAACAATTAAAAAAAAAAAATAGATTTTATTGATTTTTTACAGAGAGGAAGGGAGAGGGAGAGAGAGTTAGAAACATCGAACAACTGCCTCCTGCACACTCCCTACTGGGGATGTGCCTGCAACCAAGGTACATGCCCTTGACCGGATTCGAACCCGGGACCCTTCAGTCTGCAGGCTGACGCTCTATCCACTGAGCCAAACCGGCTAAAAAAAAAATATATTTTATTGATTTTTTTACAGAGAGAAGAGAGAGGGATAGAGAGTTAGAAACATCGATGATAGAGAAACATCGATCAGCTGCCTCCTGCACATCCCCTACTGGGGACATGCCCGCAACCAAGGTACATGCCCTTGACCGGAATCGAACCTGGGACCTCTCAGTCCACAGGCCGACGCTCTATCCACTGAGCCAAAACCGGCTAGGGCTAATTTTAAAAAATATATATTTTTATTGATTTCAGAGAGGAAGGGAGATGGAGAGAAACATCAATGATGAGAGAGAACTATTGATCGGCTGCCTCCTGCACGCCCCCTACTGGGGATCAAGCACGCAAGTGGGGCAAGTGCCCTGACCAGGAATCGAATCATGACCTCCTGGTTCCTAGGTCGACGCTCCACCACTGAGCCACCACGGCTGGGCGGACACCCTTAATTTTAAAAACTCCCCAAACCTGCCTATTTCACCCATAAACATTCCTATTGCACTATGCGCTCGCCCTACCTCCGCCCCGGCCGCCCTGGGATATTTTCTGGAGTGTTCTTTTCGAAACGCCAAGTCACGTCCTGCCATGAAGCCAGCTGAAAGAGGACCATCGGGGTCCCGTGTCCTTGAAAACGCACACGAATGCCTACCGGCGCGGGCAGGGGCCTGCATAGCCTGGTCCCTGTTTGGTTTCCTTTGGCCATTTCTTTCTCGCTTGCTCGCCCCCCAGGCTCTTTTTTTCTTTTCTGACCGCGCCCTCAGCCTGTGCCTTTCCCTGCCGGGAGGGCTTTTTGCTGCTGATCACAAGGTCAGCCCGCTGTGCAGCCTTTGAAACTCAGGTGTGTTTTCCCCAGAAAAAAAATCGTTCCTGGCAATACTGAACGCCCCTATTCTTTTGCACAATAGACCACCATTTCTGAAATGCTCAGAAGTGTCTCTTGCATTCAACTCTGCTTTATTCTTTTTTCTTTTTCTTTTTTCAACAAATCTTTATTGCCCTAGCCAGTTTGGCTCCGCGGATAGGGTGTCCGCCGGCCTGCAGACTGAAGGGTCCCGGGTTCGATTGAGGTCAAGGGCACATGCCCGGGTTGCGGGCTCCATCCCCAGGGTGGGGCCTGCAGAAGGCAGCTGCCCAATGATCCTCTACCTCCCTCTCCCTTCCTTTCTGGAATCAATAAAAATATATGTAAAAATACATGTATATTTTTTTAAAAAAAGAAAATGTGGCATATTTATACAATAGAGTATTTAAAATATTTTTAAAAAATTTTATTTGAGAGAGAAACATTGATTGTTGTTCCACTTATTGATGCATTAGTTGGCTGCTTCTTATATGTGCCCTGACCGGGGATCGAACCCTCAACCTTGATATATTGGAACAATGCTCTAACTAGCTGAGCTACCCGGCCAGGGCTTTCATACGACAGACAGAGTACTACCCAGCCTTAAAATGAAAAGGAAAATCTCGCCTGGCCAGTGTGGCTCAGTTGGTTGGAATGTCGTCCCGTACGCACCCAAAGGGTTCGATTTTCTGTCAGGGCACATATCCAAGTTGCGGGTTTGATCCCCATTGATGTTTTTCTCTCTCTCTCTCTCTCTCTCCCCCCTCTGTGTCTCTCCGTCTCTTCTCTCACCTCTATGCCTCTGTCTTTCTATGTGTCTTCTCTCTCTTTCCCTCTCTCTGGCCTCTGTCTCTCTCTCTTTTCTAGTGCTTAAATGTGTAAATGTACCTATTTTTTAAAAAAGAAAGAGCACACCACCCCACCTTTTACTCAGACATTTCCTGGAAGACGAGAGGGTGAGGCCAATGAGAGAACAGGCCTGGGGACCCACTGACCTCATAGGATTGGGGCGGAGTGTCCTTGTTTCTGTCACGTCTTAAATCGGGGGTGGGGAACCTTGCCTCTGCCAAGGGCCGTTTGGATGTTTAGAACGGATGTTCAATTCTCAGCTTGAAAATTCGCCTGCTCTATTTGGTCAGACATTTATTTTATTTTATTTTAAATATATGTTATTGATTTTTTACAGAGAGGAAGGGAGAGGGATAGAGAATTAGAAACATTGATGAGAATCATGGATCAGCTGCCTCCTGCACACCCCCTACTGGGGATGTGCCCGCAACCAAGGTACATGCCCCTGACCAGAATCGAACCCGGGACCCTTCAGTTCGCAGGCCGACGCTCTATCCACTGAGCCAAACCAGTCAGGGCTATTTTATTTTATTATTTAAATATTTTTATTGATTTCAGAGAGGAAGAGAGGGGGAGAGAGATAGAAACATCAATGATGAGAGAGAATCACTGATGGGCTGCCTCCTTCATGCCCCCCACTGGGGATCCAGCCTGCAACCTGGGCACGTTCTCTTGACAGGAATCAAACCAGGGACCCTTCAGTCCACAGGCCAACGCCCCATCCACTGAGCAAACCCGTCCAGCTGTTCAAAGCTTTTGATGTATGAAGGAACACGGATCAGAGACCTGAACCTCCCCCTCTTCTTCTGGTTGGGGCCTGGGTGACCTCACCTGCCTCCGGCTGTGTGTGCCGGGAAAGTTGAGAATGTGTGGTGGTTCAGAATGAGTCACCCCTGGCCATGCCCTGTGGTATGCGGAATTTCCTCTTTTTTTCTTAGGTATATTTTCTCCATTGTCTTCAGAGAGAGAGCGGGAAGGAGGGGAGGGAGGGGGAGAGAGACAGAGGAGAGAGAGAGAAAAACATCTATGTGAGAGAGACACATCGATTGCTTGCCCCCCCCCGCACACACACACGCCCCTACCGGGGATGGGGGCATTGAACCTGCAGCCCAGGTGCGGGGCCCTTGACTGGGGATCGAACCCGCGACCCTTCCGTAGGTGGGCCGACGCTCTAACCACTGAGCCCACGGGCCAGGGCGGTATGCAGAGTATTTAAGGCCCAGAGGCTGGGGGATAACCTTTGACCTTTCCCACTTACTGCCTAAAAGGATGTAAGATAGAGGACCTGCTCGGAATGGGAGATGTCCCCATAGATAAGCGTAGTTTAGTGTAAACTCCCCTGTGACAGGCAGGAACCTTTGGTCAAAGTCCTCCCTGGTCCCTTTGTTCCAAGATGGCCCAGCAATCGGTTGAGAAATGTTAGCTCTTCATCCCCTACAAACGGCCTTACTGCCCTCTGAAGTCCCAGGCCGCTGCCTCCCTCTCCTCCCCCTCCTTGGCTCAGAAGGGCACATATACCCGAGGTGGCCTTCCTGTTTGGGGAATCTTCAGGCTTATGTGAATTCCCCGGGCACAAAACAAGCATAGAACTCGATTTTCTCACCAGGCCCGTGTGGCTCAGTGGTTGAGCATCCATCCAGGAACCAGGAGGTCACGGTTCGATTCCAGGTCAGGGCGCATGCCTGGGATGCAGGCTCGATCCCCTGTGGGCGGCATGCAGGAGGCAGCCGATCGATGATGTTCCTCTCTCATCGATGTTTCTATCTCTCTGTCCCTCTCCCTTCCTCTCTCTTTCTAAAAATCAATAAAAACATTTTTTTTAAATTTCACTCTTTTTTTTAATATATATTTTATTGATTTTTTACAGAGAGGAAGGAAGAGGAATAGAGAGCTAGAAACATCAATGAGAGAGAAACATCGATCAGCTTCCTCCTGCACACCCCCTACTGGGGATGTGCCTGCAACCAGGGTACATGCCCTTGACCGGAATAGAACCTGGGACCCTTCAGTCCGCAGGCTGACGCTCTATCCACTGAGCCAAACTGGTCAGGGCAATAAAAACCTATTTAAAAAACACACACACACAAAAAAAACCCACCCAATAAAAAACTTGATTTTCTCCTGGTAATCATTCAGCCAGCAGAACTAAGAGGGACCGGGGGTATCTCCTTATCCCTAGTAAGTGTAAGAGGGAGAGAGTGGGGACCCCTGTTACACAGCCCCCACTTCCAGGGTCTTCGATGAGATGGATTCACACATTTAAAAGTCGTCGAATCATGTCACCCAGCAGTTCCACTCCTGGGTGTAGACTCAAATGAATGGAGAGCAAGGTCTCCAAGAGGCACTTGTACACCCGTGTTTATAGCAGCGTTACTCACAAAAGTCAGAAAGTGGGAGCAACCCAAGGCCCATCGAGGGAGAAAGGGAGAAAGACAGGGTCCAGCCATCCATTGGAATCTTATTCTTCCTTAAAAAGGAAGGAGAGCTTGGCTCAGTGGATACTGCATCATTGGTCTGGGGACTAAAGGGTCCCGGGTTCAATACCAGTCAAGGGCATATGCTTGGGCTGCGGGCTCAATCCCCAATAGGGGGCCTGCAGGAGGCAGCCAATCAGTGATTCCCTCTCATCATTGATGTTTCTATCTCTCCCTCTCTCTTCAGCTCTGAAATCAATAAAAAAATGTATGGGGGGCAGGGAGGGGGATACAAAGGAGATTCTCTCTGTAAAATAAATAAAAATATTTTAAATACTCCATTGTATGAATATACCACATTTTACTTTTAAAAAATATTTTTATTGATTTTTTATTTTATTTTATTTTATTTTAGAGAGAGAGAGGAAGAGAGAGGGAAAGATAGAAACATAGATGAGACAGACATTGATCAGTTGCCTCCTGCACACCCCACACTGGGGATCGAGCCTGCAACCCGGGCCTGTGCCTGCAACCCGGGCCTGTGCCTGCAACCTGTGCCTGCAACCCGGGCCTGTGCCTGCAACCTGTGCCTGCAACCCGGGCCTGTGCCTGCAACCCGGGCCTGCAACCCAGGAATGGAACCATGACCTGGTTCACAGGTCAAAGCTCAACCACTGAGCCACTCCGGCCGGCCTCCCACATTTTCTTTTGTATTAGACACTTTTACTTGACACAAAGCAATTGGCCCAGAGCCCAAGGACAAGCTAAGCCCGAGACTCTTGAAGACGGCGTCCCTCCCAGAACCCCGCTTCCCCAGGTGCAGGATGGGGTGACGCCATTGTCTGCCTCAGGAGGTGGCTTCTGAGAAAACCCTGAAAGGAGAGGGTTCAGGGGTTGTGCGAAGAGTTTACTGGGCCCTACCCTTTGGCTCAGTGGACAGAGTGTCGGCCTGTGGACTGAAGAGCCCCGGGTTCGATTCCGGCCAAGGGCACATGCCTGGGTTGCAGGCCCGGTCCCTAGCGGGGGTCGTGCAGGAGGCAGCCAATCAATGATTCTCTCTCATCATTGATGTTTCTATCTCTCTCTCCCTCTCCCTTCCTCTCTGATACAAATAAAAATATTTTTAAATAAATAAGAAGTACAAACTGGTAGCTACAAAGGAGTCACAAGGATTTAAGGACAACAGAGGCACGCAGTCCATATTATAATAAGTATTACAGTGTCGGGGATCACTTCACAAATTACATAAATACCGCACCACCATGCTGTATATCTGAAACGAATATAGTACTGAATGTCAACTGTAACTGAGAAAAAAAATTCTTTTTATTTATTTTTTTATTTTAGAGAGGAAGGGAATAGGGAGAGAGAGATGGAAACATCCATGAAGAAAGAGAATCATGGGTCGGCTGCCTCCTGCACGCCCCCTACTGGGGATCAAGCCCGCAACCCAGGCATGTGCCCTTGGCCGGAACCGAACCCGGGACCCTTCAGTCCGCAGGCCGACGCTCTATCCACTGAGCCGTACCGGCCAGGGCATGAGAACAAAAAAAAAAATTTTTTTTTAATTAAAAATTACCCGAAAAAAGAGCACTGTTGACACCATAGAGTTGAAGCAGGCCTTTTCTCCCCTCGGGGCAATCTGCTCTCTCTGGAAGGGGCCCAGGGGTGCTCTCTGTGGGGACATTTCCTTTCCTCTTCCGGTGGCCGGGGCTCCCTGGCCGACGTGCTTGTGGGAGCGCATCTCCGCGCCCTTGCACCGTGTGCGCTCTGCGCGTGTGCATCCGCCTTTCCGGGTGGACACGGAGCCAGGGCGCCGGGTGCGTCCCACCCTCACCCCCCAGAGAGGCCCCGAGGCTCCGCGGAACCAGATGCTCCCGCGAGGAGATGCCACGCGGCCTCCGTCTCCCGCGGTCCCTCGACTCCACTAGAGCCGCGTTTGAGAGCTGGGGGCGGCGGGCTGCGGCTCCCTGGCCTCCAGGCTGTGCCGGATCCCGTAGCCAAAGTAGATGGCAAAGCCTAGGACGGAACGAGGCGGTGGGAAGGGGCGGTGCTCCGTGGGCCTCCTGTGAGGGCACCGGAGACCGCTGGGTGGGGAAGGGGGTAGGAAGGAGCTGGGGTTCGGTCCCCCAAGAGGCCACTTACCAATCGCCATCCAGATGCCAAATTGGGCCCAGGTCCTAGCTGTCATCTGCATCATCAGGTACATGTTCACAAAGATGCTGACCAGGGGCAGCACGGGCAGGGCGGGGACCTGGGGCAAAGTCGGGTCACCCCTGCACACACCAGACCCTCCAGAGGGAGACCCCGCCCCCCGGGTGGGAAGGAAGAGCGCCAGTCCTGGGCAGGCCACGCCTTCCACGCCTACCAGATGGGGTCTCCCACCGCAGGCTCCTTGGTAGTGAGTGTGGGTGGGGGTGGCCCATTCACTTTAGCCCCTCCCCCCGCCTTCCCTGGTCCAGCGAGGTAGGCAGAGTTCACTCCCTCCAGGGGTCACAAGGTCACCCACCTTGAAGCGAAGAGGAGCTGGGCTCTGGGGCTGTCTCCAGAGGACGACAGTGGGCCCCGCAATGAGCAGCAGCAGCAGCCCCGTCACTGCTGTGGCCAGTGGGTCCCCGGAGACCACATGGCCGGGCCACCGGGCCAGGACCAGGCTCAGGACGGTCAGCAGGACAGCTGCCAGGGGCGGGTTGGAGGAGAACAGGTCAAGTTCAGAGGCCAAAGGTGTTCAGGGCTCGGGTCACATCCCACCGTCAAGCTGCCCACATCCACATGGGCCATCATGCCCGGCCCGGGGTCACTCAGTGGTTAGTGCGCCGCCCGTGCACCTCAGGGTCACAGGTTGGACTCAGGGACACGCACCTGGGCTGCAGGTTCGACCCCTCGTGCGGGAGGCATCCATCTATGTCTCTCTCACGTCGATGTTTCTCCCCCAACCCCACCCCAGTTCCACTCTCTCCAAAAATCAATGGGATGACATCAGGAACAAAAGGATGGGCCATCATCTGTCCAAGACCCCTCCCCAGGCACCCACTCCCACCTCCTCCCGCCTCCTCAGGCCCCAGAGAGCCAGCCCACTGCTCACCCAGCAGCAAGGCACACTCATAGACGACGTGGCCAGATCGCGGGGTGGGGACGGCACTCTCGGGGCTCCACAGGCTTCGTAGGGCGCCCGCCATTCCTGCTTCAGGTTCAGGTTCCTGGGAACCGGCGTCAGGCCCAAGCTGAATCTCCGTCATCTCCACCCTCGACTTCTCATTCTTGCTTAAATGCTGGCCTGGCTGGTACCTGGATGAGAGACATGCCCGCAACCTTCCCACCGCCCCTCCCCGCCCAACATCACACGGCCCCTCCCCACCCGCCTGGAGCAGCACCCCGAGGAGGCCCCATGAAGGCAAGAGAGGAGCAACTCCCCCATCAGGACCCTCGGATTCAAGCCCTGGCGCGGGGGGCTCAGTTGGGTGAGCATCCTCCAGTGCACCTAAGGTCCCAGGTTCCATGCGTGGTCAGGGCACAAGCCCAGCTGTGGGTTCGTCCCCAGTCGGGGTGTATATGGGAGGCAACCACCATGTCTCTCTCTCTCTCAAATCAACAAAAACATCTTTCAGAAAAGATACCATTGCTTCAAGTCCCCTCATTCAAGACTTAGTGGAGCCCAAGCCGAAACGGCTCAGTGGGTGAGCGTCTATAACCTATGAACCAGGAGGTCATGGTTCGATTCCCGGCCAAGGGCACATGCCCGGGTTGTAGGCACCGTCCCCAGTGCGGGGTGTGCAGGAGGCAGCCGATCAGAGATTCTCTCTCATCATTGATGTTTCTGTCTCTCCCTCCCCTCCCTGCCTCTCTGAAATCAATAAAAAGAAATAAAAATAAACTTCGTGGGGCCTCACCTGAGAACTAGCACGGAAAAGGCCACCAGGGAGTACGCCAGCAGGGTCCCGATCGACATGAGGTCCACCAGGTTGTTGAGCTCGAAGAGGAAGGCCATGAGCGCTGCCAGGAGGGGCAGACGCGGTGAGGACCCATGGGGACATCCCAGCGGAGGGAATTGGATGGGAGTGGGGTGGGTTTGGCTTATTCACCTGCAAGAGTTCCAGATACGATGGTGGCCATGATGGGGGTGTGTGTTCGGGGGTGGATCCGGGCCAGTGCCCGGAACAGGAGTCCGTCCTCTGCCATGGCCAAGATCACCCGCGGCATGGGGAACATGGCGCCCAGGAGGCTGGCGGAGGGAAGGGAAACGTGTGTGTGTGTATATGTGTGTGTGTGTGTGTGTGTGTGTGTGTGTGTGTGTGTGTGTGTGGCGATCGCCAGCAGGCAGGCCTGGGATGCCCAAGCCTGGCCCACACGTTGTTGTCATTCATCCTCACCTGAGAATATTTTTCCGTTGAGTTTTAGAGAAAGTGGACGGGAGAGGGATAGAGAGTTAGAAACATCGATGAGAGAGAAACATCCATCAGCTGCCTCCTGCACACTCCCTACAGGGGATGTGCCCGCAACCAAGGTACATGCCCTTGACCGGAATTGAACCTGGGACCCTCGAGTCTACAGGCCGACGCTCTATCCACTGAGCCAAACCGGTTAGGGCTCCATTGAGTTTGAGAGAGAGTGGAAGGGAGGAGGAGAGACAGAGAGAGAAACATCAATGTGAGAGAGACACATTGATGGATTGCCTCCCCACCCTGCCCTGAACAAGACTGCGGATCGAACCTGCCACCAAGGTACATGCTCTTGACCGGAACTGAACCCGGGAGCCTTCAGTCCATAGGCTGACACCCTAGCCACTGAGCCAAGCCGGCTAGGGCAGTGGTCGACAAACATTGGCTCGCGAGCCACATGTGGCTCCTTGGCCCCTTGAGTTTTTAGCAAAGGCCAGCTTAGGGGTACCCTAATTAAGTTAATAACAATGTACCTACCTATATAGTTTAAGTTTGACAAATGTGGCTCTCAACAGAAATTTCAATCGTTGCACTGTTGATCTTTGGCTCTGTTGACTAATGAGTTTGCCGACCACTGGGCTAGGGCATCTACACGGTTCAAGGTGTGTCTCCCTCTCGTCTCTCCAGCCAAGGCTGGGGCGGCTGAGGATGGGGAGCTGGCGGGGAGGCAGCTGTGGGGACTGACCTGGACGAAAGAGCACAGAGGGTCCCCACGGCCACGATGTATCTGGCCCAGGGCCAGCCCACGTGCAGGAAGGCCTCGGGCAGGGGGCTGTCGGAGCTGAGCTGGTAGTAGGGCACCATGAGGGTGAGTGCCGCTGAGACCCCAAAGTACGCCAAGAAGCAGATGAAGAGCGAGATCACGGTGCCCAGGGGGATGGCCCGCTGGGGGTTTGTGGGCTTCTTCCCCTGCACGATGGGAGGGGGTGTGGGGTCAGGGACACACACTGAGGGGAAGGCACAAAACCCTCTTCCTTCGGCAACTCCCCGGGAGCCGGGCCCACCTCCCACCAGCCTGTGCCCCAGGGCAGCCCACACCCCCAGGGGCAGCCTGACCCGGTACCTGCCGTGGAGATTCGGTCAAAACCAACGAACGCGTAGAAGCACGTGGCTGCTCCGCGGAGAACCCCTCAAAGCCGAAAGGCACAAACCCCCCGGATCCCAGAGGGCCCAGGCTGTGGGGAGAGAAGGTACAAGGAAGAAGAGGGGTGAGCAGCTCAGCCATCTCTACGGGACCACAGCCCTGGTCCATTCCCCCACCCCACCCCCGGCCCCATCCGCCCAGATCTGCCTCCCACCGCATTCCCAGCTCTGCACTCCACACACATATCTGTGGCCAAGAGTGCCCTCCCCAGGCCAGTGTGCTCAGTGGTTGAGCATTGACCTATGACCCAAGAGGTCAAGGTTCAATTCCCGGACAAGGGCACATGGGGCCCAATCCCCAGTGGAGGGCATGCAGGAGGCAGCCGATTATTGATTCTCTCTCATCATTGATGTTTCTCTCTCCCTCTCCGTCTCCCTTCCTTTCTGCAATCATCAATAAAGAAATATATTTAAGAAAAAAAATTGCCCTCCTGACCTCAAGGTGCCATTGGACTCAGATTTGGTCAACTCGTAGTCCTGCTCCGTGAGCTGCCAGCGGTGCAGACGCCCCGTGATGAAGCCCGAGAGGACGATGAGGCCGAGAACCAAGAGGTTCACGCCCGTGAAAACCTTGGTAACCAGGGCCGACTGACGGGCTCCCAGGACCAGTACACCTGTGGGGAGATGGAACAGAAAACTAGACAGCAGGCCGAAGAGCGGTTCCCAGGGGCGGCGCGGGCACTGCTGAATGGGTGCAGGGTTTCCTCTGGAGGCGATGAGAATGTGCTGGAACTGGAAGAAGGCGGTTGCACAATATTTGGACTGTACTTAGGGGCCATGGGGCCACACACTTTAAAATGGTGGGTTTCGCCCTAGCTGGTTGGGCTCAGTGGATAGAGTGTTGGCCCTTAGACCAAGGGGTCCCAGTTCCCATTGCGGTCAAGGGCCCGATCCCTGGCCCCGGTCAGGGCAGAGTGTGAGGCAACCAATCAATGTGTCTCTCTCACATCTCACATTGATGTTTCTTTTGCTCCATCTCTCCCCCTACCCCGCTCTCTAAAAATCAATGGAAAAGCATCTTTGGATGAGGATGACCAAAAATGCCACACAATTAATGGTTGATTTCTTTTCTTTTAAGAATAACTTTATTGGCCCAGCCAGAGTGGCTCAATAGTTGAGTGTTGACCTACGAACCACCAGGTCATGGTTTGATTCCCGGTCAGGGCACAGGCCTGGGTTGCCGGCTCGATCCCCAATGGGGGGCATGTAGGAAGCAGCCGATCGATGATTCTCCCTTATCATTGATATTTCTATCTCTCTCTCCCTTCTTCTCTGCAATAAAAATATATATATTAAAAAATAATTAAATGAATTTTAAAAATCTATAAAATAATAAAAGTGTAATATGCTAATTATACTGGACAGCCGAACGACCTTCCGGACATCGTTCCGGATGAAGCCACCAGGCAGGGGCCAAGGCAGAGGCCCTTAGGAGCAATGAGGCAGGCAGGTGAGCAGTTAGGGGCGATCAGGCAGGCAAGCAGAGTGGTCAAGGGCAATGAGGCAGGCAGGCGAGCAGTTAGGAGCCAGCAGTCCCGGATTGCAAGAGGGATGTCCAACTGCCGGTTTAGGCCCAATCCTGGCAGTTGGATATCCCCCGAGGGGTCCCAGATTGCAAGAGGGTGCAGGCTGGGCTGGGGGATTCCTCTGCCCCTGTGCACAAATTTCATGCACCGGGCCTCTAGTATATGTATAGAAAGAAAGAAGAAGCCGAAACCAGTTTGGCTCAGTGGATAGAGCGTCGGCCTGAGGACTGAAGGGTTCCGGGTTCAATTCCAGTCGGGGACATGTACCTTGGTAGTGGGCACATCCCCAGTGGGGGGTGTGCAGGAGGCAGCTGATCGATGTTTCTCTCTCATCGATGTTTCTAACTCTCTATCCCTCTCCCTTCCTCTCTGTAAAAAATCAATAAAATATATTTTTTAAAAAAGAAGAAAAACAAATGAATGAATTAATGAATCAATCAATGAATCAATGAAATCCTACAGTGCACAGGACAGCACGCCACACCAAAAAAAGGTCCAGCTCAAAATGAGTTCCGAGGATGGGAACAATGTCTACATCTTGCCTTCCTGTTTCTCCAACGGAAAATCCCCTTTTCTGGCCTCACATCCCCCCACCCCTTGACCACAGCCAAGCCTTCCCCACCACAGCCACTCCCCGCTCCATGCCCCACTCATCCCATCCCGTCTCTGGCCCCGCCTCACCCGTGAGCAGCAGCACCAGGCCCAGCGCGAAGAAGTCCAGGTAGTTGGCCAGAAAGGGCACTCGCAGAGGCACGCTCTCCTGCAGCGCCCGAGACATGTGGTACCCGGTCAGGCTGTCGATGGCGGCGCTCCAGGCCCTGGCCACACTGGCGCTCCCTGCAGTCAGAGGAGGCACGTTCACTCACAGAATGACCTGCACCCCGGCCAGGCACCAGGGGACAGGTTTTTTGGGGAAACAGACATACAAAAGAGTCATCTCAAAGAGTTTGATTTCTGCTTCCCGCCTTTTTTAAAATATTTTTTAATTTGTTATTTTAGAGAGAGGAAGGGGAGAGGGAGGGAGGAAGGGAGAGAGAGAGAGAGAGTAAGAGAGACCTCAAACCAGCAACCTTGGAGGATGAGAACAACTCTAATCAACTAAGCTCCCAGGCCAAGGACTTCTCCTTCTCATGGGGTGGGGAGAGGAGACACGTTTCACAGAACAGGTGAACTATTTGATTTGCTAAAAGGAGTGCACATTATGCAAAAAAAGAAAACAGGGGAGTAGGCCCTGGAGGGCTAGGAAGTGAGGGGTGAAATTTTAAATTGGGCCCAGCCGGTGTGGCTCAGTGGTTGAGCATCGACCTATGAACCAAGAAGTCATAGTTCAATTCCCAGTTAGGGCACATGCCCAGATTGCGGGCTTGATCCCCACAGTGGGGCATGCAGGAGGCAGCTGATCAATGATTCTCCCTCATCATTGATGTTTCTGTCTCACTCTCCTTTCCTCTCAAATCAATAAAAATATGTTCTTTAAAAACAGAAATGTTAAATTGGGTGGGTGGTCAGGGGGGTCTCCTGAAGCCAGCAGCAGCTGAGCAGAGACCTCACCTTGGTGAGGCATGAGCCTTGGGCCACGTCTTTCACCCACGGGGACCCTTCCCCAGTGCTGCCCTTCCCATTGCTTCCTGGTCCTGGTTTGGTGATTTAAGGAAAGCAGCATAGAGTCAGGTAGAATCAAGTTTGGGGTTTTTGTTGTTGTTGTTTTATAATATACTAGCAGCCCATTTGCACGAAGATTCGTGCAATAGACCTTCATTCACCTGGCTGCCTGCACCAGTTTTCTGCCGGCACCAGGGACCCAGGCCTTGGCTGTGGCCATGGCCTTCTGCCTTCTTTCAGGGTCGGGGCTTGGCCCCGGGCGGCGGTCTTGGGCTCGGCCGCACCCAGTGTCCCTGCTATGGATCGCAGGAGCCGACCCCCAGTGGTAGCCTGAGATCCGTGCAGGCTCCCCGCTGGTGCCCAAGGCCGGGAAAGCCTCCACCCAAGGCTTTCCCGGCCTTGTGCTCGGCCGAACCCCAGCGTCCCTGCAACGGTTTCCTGGTGGGCGTGGCTGGTGGGTGTAGCGAAGGTACGGTCAATTTGCATATTACTCTATTATTAGGTAGGACTAGAGGCCCGTTGCACGAAGATTTGTGCAAAAATAGGCCTTCCTTCCCCTGGCTTTGCTCCCGGCCACCCGGGAGCCTGAAAGTCCTCGATCCTGACTGGAGTGCCACTCCTGTTGCTCCCTCCACCCCATCTCCTCCCCCTCATACATGTGTCCCAACCCTCCCTCTGTTCCGTGCCTGCATATGCAAATTAACCCACCAGCTTTGTTGGGTTAATTTGCATACTCACTCCTGATTGGCTGATGGGCTTTGCGGATGCATGGTCAATTTGCATATTTCTCTTTTATTAGTGTAGGTTTTGTTGATTTTACAGAGAGGAAGCGAGAGGGGTAGAGAGTTAGAAACATTGATGAGAGAGAAGCATCCATCAGTTGCCTCCTGCCCGCCCCCTACTGGGGATGGAGCCTGCAACTGAGGTACATGCCCTCAGCCAGAATCAAACCCGGGACCCTTCAGTCCTCAGGCCGACGCTCTAGCCACGGAGCCAAACCGGCTAGGCCCCAGTGGTCGGCAAACTCATGAGTCAACAGAGCCAAATATCAACAGTACAACAATTGAAATTTCTTTGGAGAGCCACATTTTTTAAACTTAAACTTCTTCTAACGCCACTTCTTCAAAATAGATTCGCCCAGGCCGTGGTATTTTGTGGAAGAGCCACACTCAAGGGGCCAAAGAGCCGCATGTGGCTCTCGAGCCGCAGTTTGCCGACCACTGGGCTAGGGCAACAGTGTGGGGGTTTTCCTCACCATTACCCACTTCCCCTCACAAGCTGGACCCCAAAATATTCATGAATGAGGACGAAGACCCCCACCCCCTCCTGTTGGTCGCCCTGCCCTCACCGATGACGTAGGAGAGGATGAGGTTCCAGCCGGTGACGAAGGCGCACAGCTGGCCCACGGTGACGTAGCTGTAGAGGTAGGCGGACCCCGCGCAGGGCACCCGCGCCCCGAACTCGGCGTAGCACAGCCCCGACAGCACGGACGTCACGGCGGCCACGAAGAAGCAGAGGACGATGGCTGGCCCCGCCTTGTCCTTGGCCACCTCCCCAGCCAGGATGTACACACCCGCCCCCAGGGTGCTGCCCACCCCGAGGGCCACCAGGTCCAGGGTGCTCAGGCACCGGGCCAGGCCGCCGCCGGCCCCGTCCTCCCGGCGCTCCAGGGGCCGCCTGCGCACCAGCCTCTGGCCAAACCGGCCCAGGTGTTCACACAACATCGCGGTGCTGCTGAGGCGGAGGCGGGGATCTGCAGGGAAAGCAAGGCAGGAAGCCATCGGGACGGCCCGCCCGGCCCGGCCGGCTTGGCTCCGAGGGCAGAGCGCCAACCCATGAGCCAGGAGGTCACAGTTTGATTCCCAGCCAGGGCTCATGCCCGGGTTGTGGGTTCTATCCCCAGTGTGGGGTGTGCAAGAGGCAGCTGACCAATGATTCTCTCTCATCATTGATGTTTCTATCTCTCTCTCCCTCTTCCTTCCTCTCTAAAATCAATAAAGAAAAGAAAAAATATATATATATATAGACATATTTAAAAGATAACTAGAGGCCCAGTGCATGAAAATTTGTGCACTGGGGGCGGGGGGCATCCCTCAGCCCAGCCTGCCCCCCTCTCACAATCTGGGATCCCTCAGGGGTTGTCCTACTGACTGTGGGGACCCACCAGCCAATCAGGGGAAGGCACCTGCCCATATCACCCCCTCGCTGCTACTGCCTCTGGCCTCCCTCTGCAGGAGGCAACCCGGCTGATCAGGGGAGGGCGACGCCCCCATCAGGCCTCTGCTGCTGCTACTGCTGGCCGCCACGGCTGCCTGAGCCTTGGCACTCGTAGCCACCACGGCTTGCCTGAGCTTTGAGTCAGCCCTCGCAGAGGCAGCCACCATCCATGGCGTGCCTGAGCCTCAGGCAGCCGCTGTGACTTTGTCCAGAAGGACATCTGGAAGGATGTCTGTTCTAATTAGCATATTACTCTTTTATTAGTATAGGTTACAGGCCTGGCGCACGAAATTCGTGCACAGGGGTGTGTGATCCTCAACCCAGCCTGCACCCTCTCCAGTCTGGGACCCCTCAAGGGATGTTCGACTGCCTGTTTAGGCCCGATCCCAGTAGAATCAGGCCTAAACGGGCAGTTGGACATCCCTCTCACAATCCAGGACTGCTGGCTCCCAACTACTCGCCTGCCTGCCTTCCTCATTGCCCCTAACTGCTTCTGCTTGCCAGCCTGACCACCCCCTGACCATTCCCCTGCCAGCCTGATTGATGCCTAACTGCTCCCCTGCAGGCCTGGTCACCCCTAACTGCCCTCCCCTGCAGGCCTGGTCCCCCCACAACTGCCCTCCCCTACAGGCCTGGTCCCTCCCAACTGCCCTCCCTTGCAGGCCTGGTCCCTCCCAACTGCCTTCCCCTGCTGGCCATCTTGTGGTGGCCATCTTGTGTCCACATGGGGGCAGCCATCTTTGACCACATGGGGGTGGCCATCTTGTGTGTTGGAGTAATGGTCAATTTGCATATTACTCTTTTATTAGATAGGCTAATAATTTTAAAAAATGTGAAAAAATAATGTCCACTCAGCCCTGGGCAGTTTTCTCAGTGGTTAGAGCGTCAGACTGGGGCCTGATGGGTCCCGGGTTCGATTCCTTGTCAAGGGCATGTACCTTGCTTGCAGGGTCAATGCCCGGCCCTGGTTAGGATGTGTGCAGGGAGCAACCAATTGCTTTGTCTCTTTCATGTGGATGTTCCTCTCTCTCCCTCCCTCCCCTCTCTCCCTTCCACTTTCTTCCTAAAAGTCAATGGGGAAAAATATCTTTCGGTGAGAATTAAAAAAATACAATAAAATGAGAATGTCCCCCAGCCCGGCTGGTGAGGCTCCGTGGGTTAGGGCGCCTCAGCCGCCCGACACTGCACAGACCTCGCTCTGCCCTCCCTTCCTTTGTCAAACGGGGAACTCTTACTGTCACCATGGTGTCCTCCCGTCCTCGCCTCGGCGATAAGGGCACTCACGGGCCGAGGGTTTCTCTGCCAAGGACCCTGGAGCCTGAGAGCTTTCTGGGGGTTTTTAGTTTTTGTGTTTTGTTTTTTCAGATCTGATCTTCATTTTTTTAAAAATTATTCTTATTGATTTTAGAGGGGAAAGGAGAAGGATAGAGAGAGATAGAAACATCAATGATGAGAGAGAATCATTGATCAGCTGCCTCCTACACGCCCCCTACTGGGGATCGAGCCCGAAACCCAAGCATGTGCCCTTGGCCAGAATCAAACCCATGACCCCAGTCCACAGGCCGACGCTCTGTCCGCTGAGCCAAACTGGCTAAGGCTGATCTTTATTTTTATTTACCTATTTACTTTGTTAATCCTCACCCAAGGATATTTTTTCCTGTCGATTTTTAGAGGGTGTGGAAGGGAGGGGGAGAAACAGAAAAACATTGCTGTGAACCCTAGCTGGTTTGGCTCAGTGGATAGAGCATCGGCCTGCAGACTGAAGGGTCCCAGGTCTGATTCCTGTCAAGGGCACATGCCCGGGTTTCAGGCTCCATCCCCAGTAGGGTTCCTGCAGGCAGCAGCTGATCAATGATTCTCTCTCATCATTGATGTTTCTCTCTCCCTCTCCCTTCCTCTCTGAAATCAATAAAAGTATATTAAAAATTAAAAAACAAACATCAATGTGAGAGAGACACATCAATTGGTTGCCTCCTGCACGCACCCTGACCGGGACCAGGGATGGAGCCTGCGGCCGAGGTAGTCCATGCCCTTGACTGGGGATCAAACCTGGGACCCTTCTTCAGTCCACAGGCTGATGCTCCAACCATGGAGGCAAGCCAGCTAGGGCGTTTTGGTTTTTGTTTTCAAAGTGAAATGGACTTGGAATGCGCAGCTGGGGCCGGGGGGAAAAAGATGGGATTTGCAGGGAGAGATTCCAGCCCAGATCACAGGAAGCGTGGAGCAGGAATAGCCTCCCTGTGGCCTGGAGCGAGGGAGGGAGGGATGGAGGGCTACCCTTCATTCCAGACCAGAAAAGACTGGACTGTTTCCCAGGCCCCTGGGGCCTAGAACGTGTCCTGGCTACACCTCCCTGAAGGAACAACAACAAAAGCCTTGAAAAGGAAGGGGATGGGGACCCCAGCCACCACAGTATTGAGCCTGAGGACCTAAGCTGAGTGGAATAGGCCAGTCACCAGAAGACAGGCCCAGTATGACTCCACTTCTAAGAAGTACCCAGAGCCCTGGCCGGTGTGGCTCAGTGGGTAGAGCGTCGGCCTGCGGACTGAAGGGTCCCAGGTTCGAAGGGTCCCAGGTTCGATTCTGGCCAAGGGCATGTATACCTTGGTTTCAGGCACATCCCCAGTAGGAGGTGTGCAGGAGGCCGCTGATTGATGTTTCTAACTCTCTATCCTTCTCCCTTCCTCTCAGTAAAAAAAATCAGTAAAATTTATTTAAAAAAAAGAAGGTACCCAGAGTTGTCAAATTCATAGGAACCAAAAGAGAGTCCTAGTCATTTTGGCTCAATGGACAGACAGAGCATCAGCCTGTGGACTGAAGGGTCCCGGGTTCGACTCAGGTCCAGGGCACATGCCTGGGGTTGGGGGCTCCATCCCCAGTGTGGGACATGCAGGAGGCAGCCGATCAGTGAGTCTCTCTCATCATTGATGTTTCTCTCTCCCTCTCCCTTCCTCTCTGAAACCAATAAAAATATATTAAAAAAACAAACAAACACCAAGTAGGATGGTGGTGCCAGGGGCTGGGAAGCGGAGAGGGAGACTCATGGCTCCATGGCTACCGTGGCGTTTGTTTTGTAAGATGAGGAAGAGTTCTGGAGATGGGTCGAACAATGAGCTGTACACTTAAACATAGTGACGGTGGGAGCCCTGGCTGGGTAGCTCAGTTGGCTAGAGCGTCCTCCTGATACACCAAGGTTGTAGGTTCAATCCCCTGTCAGGGTCCATACAAGAAGCAACCCATGCATGCATGAGTGAGTGGAACCATACATCTCTCTCAAATAACAAAATAAATAGCCCTAGCCAGTGCACAGTGGTTATAGCATCGGCCCATGGACCGAAGGGTCCCGGGTTCTCTCTCACATCGATATTTTTCTCTGTCTCTCCCTCTCCCGCCCACTCTCTCTAAAAAAAAAATCTATGAGAACCAGCTGGCATGGCTCAGGGGTTGAGTGTTGACCTATGAACCAGGTTCGATTCCCGGGCAGGGCACAGGCCCAGGTTGTGGGCTCCATCCCCAGGGTGGGGCGTGCAGGAGGCAGAGGATCCATGATTCTCATCATTGATGTTCCCATCTCTCCCTCCCCCTTCCTCTCTGAAATCAATATGTTAAAAAAAAAAAAATCTATGGGGAAAAAAATATCCTCAGATGAGGATTCATAAAATAAATAACAATTAAAATCAAAAACCATAAAACACCAGCCTCAGGGCCTGTGGACACCCATCCAGCCTCCCCCACCTCCACCCCCACCCCTTCTCTAACACACACAGCTCCCAGCTCCTGCTTTCATCTAAAAAAATGGGTCTTCTCCAGCCTTTAAATGGAGCCGGCCAGAGCAACCAGCTGCCCGCTCAGTTTGCCCAGGCCCCTAGGATATGTCTGAACCCACGCACCCTGTCTCCTCCTGAGGAGGGTCAGGCACCCGGACTCACCGGACGGACTGCGGTCGGACCTGCTCCTTGGTGGGTCAGTGAGCTTGAGTGAAGCCGAGGAGCTGGAGCCAATAAAGATAAAATCTCTACCTCAGAGCTGGAAACGCCTAAAAGCCCACCCCGCTGGCTGGCCAGGGTGGGCAGGCCGGCCAGGGGGGCTGGGGCCCACGGCGGTGCTGCTGTGGAGGAAAGGGGCCACATGCTGACCTGACAGCTCCGGGGAGGCCTGCATGGCGGTCCTGCAAACTCAGAGACCGAAAGTCACCACAAAGGATGGTCTGAAATGAAACTTGAACTGGTGGGCAGTTACCTCCTAGGCCGGCATCTTCACTGACAAGGTCAGCCTTTACCTGAACTGAGCCCACCTGTCTTTTTGCATCTTTGATAACACACCCCTGAAATGTCTGGGTAACTGGTAACTTCCCTTTCTCTGGACCCCCTGGGGCACAATCTAATGTGCTGGGAGCCAGGACAGATCCCACAAATTCCTTCATTATCATGTTAATTGTTCCTGCACCCACCTAAGTATGTGTCCATCATTATACTTTTTATCAATCCCAGGGGTTCACACCCCCCCCTCCCCGATTTGCTTTCTCCCGCCTCTCTAGTCTATCACCAATGGATTTCAGGTAACCCACCTACGTCCCTTTCTTTGATGGCAATGTGTAAATACAGATTCTCCGGAGCATTATCTCAATTCGTTGAGGTTCTGCTTCCTGGCATGTGTCAACAGTTTGGCTCAAATGAACTCACAGAAATTCTTTACAGGTTTCCATGGTTTTTTACGTTCAAACTATGGGAAGGAGGCTACTGTGTGTGCCCTCAAGGCACCGCTCCAAGATGCTTCTTTAATTGAAGTAAAATACAGGTGACGTGACCATTTCCACCTGAACCCTGTGAAAGGTCCTGTGGGTGCCTGCCCATGGCGGTGCCCTCACGCTTGGGAATTCTTCTCGCCTTGCAAACCCAGACTCTGTCCCTGAGAAACACTAACTCCCCGCTCCCCGTCCTGCCAGCCTCTGCCACCCACCCCTCTCCTTCTGCCTCTCTGGATGGGACCACTCTAGATACTTCAGGGAAGTGGGAGCAGAGCCCGGCCGGTGTGGCTCAGTGGTTGAGCATCAACTTATGAACCAAGAGTTTGGGGTTTGATGCCCGGTCAGGGCATATGCCCAGGTTGTGGGCTCCATCCCCAGTGTGGGGCCTGTGGGAGGCAGCCAATCCATAATTCTCTCTCATCATTGATGTCTCTCTCTTTCTCTCTCCCCCTTCATCTCTGAAATGAATAAAAATATATTAAAAAACAAAAGCCTAAGAGACTGTCACAACCAAAACAACCAAATGGACTACTGAACAGGCTGTGTGGGGCCATCAGGCTGGCAGGGGAGGGCAGTGGGGGTGACCAGACCAGCAAGGGGGGTAAGTTAGGGGCTATCAGGCAGGCAGACAGGTGAGCAGTTAGGAGCCAGTGGTCCCGGATTGTGAAAGGCATGTTCAACTGCTGGTTTAGGCCCGATCGCCAGGATCAGGGGATCAGGCCTAAACCAGCAGCCAGACGTCCCCCAAGGGGTCCTGGATTGGAGAGGGTGCAGGCTGGGCTGAATTTTGTGCACCAGGCCTTTAGTATTCAAAACATAAAAGTAGCCCTAACTGATAGATCCTCCCTTCCCCCAACTGATGGACGGAGTATGACGTAACCTGCACCTGCAGCATGGACATTCCTGAGCACCTAACAAGGCACCTTATATGGACTGTACATTGAACCGCCAATCAGCACCTGCCAAATACCCTAAGCTCTTGATTCCTAAGTACCTAAGTGCCTAATCATGTGCCTTATATGAAATCACCAATCAGCGCGTGCTGAGTACCCTAAGCCCCATCCCTTCCTATTCCTCCCCTCAAAAGGCGTGTTCCCCTCTGCACGTGTTGCTACTCCCCCTTGTGGGGCAGCCGGGCAGGGGTCCTTCTCCTCTAATAAAGCCTGTAGTCCTGGTTTTCGGCCTCTGTCTCATCTTTCACTAACCGGTTTGGCTCAGTGGATAGAGCGTTGGTCTGGGGACTAAAGGGTCCCGGGTTCAATTCCGGTCAAGTGCATATGCCCCAGTTGGGGGCTCGATCCCCAGTGGAGGGCATGCAGGAGGCAGCTGATCAATGATTCTCTCATCATTGATGTTTCTATCTCTCTTGCCCTCTGCCTTCCTCTTTTTTTTTTAAGTATTACCTTTTATATTTTTATTTTTTAATTTTTAAATATATTTTATTGATTTTTTACAGAGAGGAAGGGAGAGGGATAGAGAGTTAGAAACATCGATGAGAGAGAAAGATTGATCAGCTGCCTCCTGCACAGCCCCCTACTGGGGATGTGCCCGCAACCAAGGTACATGCCCTTGACCGAAATTGAACCTGGGACCCTTGAGTCCACAGGCTGATGCTCTATCCACTGAGCCAAACCTGTTAGGTCTGCTTTCCTCTTTGAAATCAATAGAAATACATCTACACTAATAAAAGAGAAATATGCAAATTGCTGTCACTTCACAATGCCCACCAGCCAACCAGGAGTGAGTATGCAAATTAACCTGACAAAGATGGTGGAGGCCCTGCCCCCCAGTGGCTCCAGGTCTCTGGGCAGCATGCATGCAGGCACATAACGGCTGGGTAGGGCAGGACACCTGCTATGAAGGGGTGGGCGGGGATGGAGGGAGCTCCAGGAGCAGTGCCCCAGCTGGAGCAAAGACTGAAGGCCCTGGCTAGAGAGCAGATGGAAGGCAGTGGCCAGAACGAAGGCCCAGGTCCCAGGTGCCGAAGGAAAACCGGTGCCGGTAGCCAGGGGAAGGAAGGCCTATTGCACGAATCTTCATGCAACGGGCCTCTAGTATATATAGATTCTTACTTTGTCGTTGGTGTTTGCTAATTTAATTATTAAATTTAAAAAAAAAAGGGGCCCTAGCTGGTTTGGCTCAATGGATGGAGGGTCAGCCAGCAGACTGAGGGGTCCCAGGTTTGATTCCGGCCAGGGGCACATGCCTGGGTTTCGGGCTCAATCCCCAGTAGGGGGCATGCAGGAAGCAGCCGATAAATGATTCTCTCTCATCATTGATGTTTCTATCTCTCTCCCTCTCCCTTCCTCTCTAAAATCAATAAAATATATTTTAAAAAAAGGAAGGAGATTCGGCCCTAGCCAGTTTGGCTCAGTGGAGTGTCAGCCGGCAGACTGAAGGGTTTTGGGTTCAATTCCGGTCAGGGGCACATACCTCAGTTGCAGGCTTTATTTCTGAGCGGGAGGCAACCAACTGATGTGTTTCTCTCCCATAGATGTTTTTCTCTCTCTCCCCCTCCCTTCCACTCTCTCTAAAAACCAATGGAAAGATATTCTCGGGTGAGGATCACACACACACACACACACACACACACACACACACACACACACATTATGCTGAGGCAAATAAGCCTGACCCCAAAGGACAAATATTGTATGCTCCCACTTCTACTTTTATTTGCATTTATTTTATTGATTTCAGAGAGGAAAGAAGAGGGAGAAAGGGAGAGAGATAGAAGCATCAATGATGAAAGAGAATCATTGATCAGCTGCCTCCTGCAGGCCCTACACTGGGGATGGAGCCCACAATCCGGGCCTGTGCCCTGACTGGGCATCAAACTGCGACCTCTTGGTTCATAGGTTGGCACTCAACCACTGAGTCACGCCGGCCGGGCTCTGCTCCCACTTCCCTGAAGTATCTAGAGTGGTCCCATCTGGAGCGACAGAAGGAGAGGGGTGGGTGGCAGAGGCTGGCAGGATGGGGACCGGGGATTTAGTGTTGTTGTTTTTTTGTTTTTGTTTTTTTTTACAGAGAGGAAGGGAGATGGATAGAGAGTTAGAAACATCGATGAGAGAGAAACATTGATCAGCTGCCTCCTGCACACCCCCTACTGGGGATGTGCCCCCAACCAAGGTACGTGCCCTTGACTGGAATCGAACCTGGGACCCTTGAGTCCGCAGGCTGAAGCTCTATCCGGTTAGGGTGGGATTTAGTGTTTTGCGAGGACAGAGTCTGGGTTTTGCAAGGCGAGAAGAACTCTGGAGGGAGCATGAGGGCGCAACGGCAGGAACGGAAATTCCGGACGTTTTCACGTGGTTCAGGTGAAGTTGTTGGGTCACATGTATTTTACTTCAATACAAGAAGCACCCTCGAGCGGTGCCTTGAGGGCACACACAGCAGCCTCCTTCCCAGAGCATCGCTGCAGGCTCCGGCCCGCCCGGCCCCACCTGCCTGCCCTGCCCAGCCCACTCAGGGGGAGGTGGGCTTGGAGGCGTTTCCAGCTCCAGGTTGAGAGATTTTATCAGCCCTTCCTCCCAGGGTTTCACTCAAACTCACTGACTGCAACCAGGCGCGGCATCGGCTCTCACAGTCCGAATTCAGGCAGGTAAGTCCGGGTGCCTGACCCTCCTGGGGAGGAGACAGGGCGCGTGGGTTCAGACATCCCTGGGGGCCTGGCCGATCCGGCCTGCAGCAGGATGCTCAGCCCGGCTCCATTTCAAGGCTGGAAAAGACCCATTTTCCAGATGAAAGCAGGAGCTGGGAGCTGTTCGTGCAAGAGAAGCGGTGGCGGTGGAGGTGGGGGAGGTTGGAGAGGTTGGATGCGTGTCCACAGGCCCTGAGGTTGGTGTTTTTAGGTTTTTGATTTTTATTTCTGTTAAGAGTCCCCACCTGAGGATATCTTTTCCCCCACAGATTTTTAGAGAGAGGGGAAGAGAGAGGTAGAAAGAAAAAAAAATCAATGTTAGATACATGGGTTGCCTCCCACATGTGCACGTGCCTGGACCGGGGATTGGGATGAGCCTGCAACTGAGGTAGGTGCTCTGGGTCGGAATCAAACCCCGGACCCTTCAGTCCATGTGATGAGAGGATGCTTTAACCACTGAGCCACCGGCTAGCACTATTTACTAGTTATTATTTTTAAATACATTTTTATTGATTTCAGAGAGGAAGGGAGAGGAGAGAGAGATAGAAACATCCATGATGAGAGAGAATCATGGATCGGCTGCCTCCTGCACGCCCCACACTGGGGATTCAGCCTGCAACCCGACCATGTGCCCTTGACTGGAATCGAACCTGGACCCTTCAGTTCCCAGGCCGACGCTCTGTCTATCCGCTGAGCCAAACCGGCTAGGGCTATATATATATTTCTAACAGTTTTATTTATTTCAGAGAGGAAAGGAGAGAGAGGGAGAGAGAGAGAAGCATTAATGATGACAGAGAATCACTGATTGGCTGCCTCCTGCACGCCCCCCACTGGGGATTGAGCTCACAACCCGTGCATGTGCCCTTGACTGGAATTGAACCTGGGACCCTTCCGTCCCCAGACTGATGCTCTATCCACTGACCCACACCGGCCAGGGCTGAAATTCTTTCCTTTGAAGGCTTTTGTTGTGGTTGTTCCTTCAGGGAGGTGTAGCCAGGAGACATCCCCCGCCCCAGGGGTGGGAAACAGCCCTGTCTTTTCTGGTCTGGAATGAAGAGCCCTCCCTTCCTCCCTCCCTTCTGGCCACTGGGAGGCTAATCTGGTTGATGCTTCCTGTGGGCGGGGCTGGACTCTCTCCCTGCAAATCCCATCAGTTTTCACCACAGCTCCAAATTCCAAGTCAGTTTCACTTTGAAAACCAAAACCCCCTAGCTGGTTTGCCTCCATGGTTGGAGCATCAGCCTGGGGACTGAAGAAGGGTCCCGGGTTCGATTCCCAGTCAAGAGCATGTCCTACCTCGGCTGCAGGCTGCATCCCTGGTCCTCGTCAGGGTGCGTGCAGGAGGCAACCAATCGATGAGTCTCTATCACATCGATGTTTGTTTTTTAATTTTTAATATACTTTTATTGATTTCAGAGAGGAAGGGAGAGGGAGAGGGAGAGAAAAACATGATCAAGAGAGAATCATTGATCAGCTGCTGCCTGCAGGAACCCTACTGGAGATCGAGCCCGGAATCTGGCATGTGCCCTTGACAGGAATCAGACCTGGGACCCTTCAGTCTGCAGGCCGATGCTCTATCCACTGAGCCAAACCAGCTAGGGTTCATAGCGATGTTTTTCTATCTCTCCCCCTCCCTTTCACCCTCTCTAAAAATCAACGGGATTTTTAAATATATTTTTATCGATTTCAGGGAGGAAGGGAGAGGAGAGATAGAAACATCCGTGATGAGAGAGAATTTATTTTGTTAATCCTCGGGGGAGGATTAACAAAATAAATAGATAAATAAAATAAAAATAAAGATCAGCCCTAGCCAGTTTGGCTCTGTGGATAGAGCTTCGGCTCTCGGACTGAGGGGTCCCGGGTTCGATTCCGGCCAAGGGCACGTGCCTGGGTTTCGGGCTCCATCTCAGGTAGGGGGCGTGTAGGAGGCAGTTGATCAATGATTCTCATCAGTGATGTTTCTGTCTCTATCCCTCTCCCTTCCCCTCTAAAATCAATAAAAATGATTTTTAAAAAATGAAGATCAGATCTGAAAAACAAAAAAACCAAAAAAAAAAAACAACCCAGAAAGCATTCAGGCTCCAGGGTCCTTGGCAGAGAAACCCTCGGCCCGTGAGCGCCCTTATCGCCGAGGCGAGGACAGGGAGGACACCATGGTGACAGTGAGAGTTCCCTGTTTTGCAAAGGAAGGGAGGACAGAGCGAGGTCTGTGCAGCAAGGGCAGCTGAGGCGCCCTAACCCACGGAGCCACGCCGGCCGGGCTGGGGGACATTATCGTTTTATTTTACTTTTTTAATTCTCATTGAAGGATATTTTCTTCCATTGATTTGCAGGGGAAAAGTGGAAGGGAGGGGAAGGAGAGAGAGAGAGAGAGAGAGATACATTGATTGGTCGACTACCGCGCCAGGGATTGAACCTGCAAGCAAGGTAGGTGCCCCTGACCAGGAATCGAACCCCGAGCCCGCGACCCGTCGGTCCCCAGGCTGACGCTCTATCCACTGGGCCAAACCGGCGAGGGCTTAAATATGTATTTTTTAAGTTGATTCCAGAGAGGAAGGGAGAAGGAGAGAGAAACACCAACGATGAGAGAGAACCATTGGTCCGCTGCCTCCTGCACGCCCCGCACTGGGGATAGACCCCACAACCCGGGCGTGAGCCCTGGCCGGGAGTCGAACTGACCTCCTGGCTCTTGGGTTGGCGCTCTGCCCTCGGAGCCAAGCCGGCCGGGCCGGGCGGGCCGTCCCGAGGGCTTCCTGCCTTGCTTTCCCTGCAGATCCCCGCCTCCGCCTCAGCGGCACCGCGATGCTGTGTGAACACCTGGGCCGGGTTGGCCAGAGGCTGGTGCGCAGGCGGCCCCTGGAGCGCCGGGAGGACGGGGCCGGCGGCCTGGCCCGGTGCCTGAGCACCCTGGACCTGGTGGCCCTCGGGGTGGGCAGCACCCTGGGGGCGGGCGTGTACATCCTGGCCGGGGAGGTGGCCAAGGACAAGGCGGGGCCGGCCATCGTCCTCTGCTTCTTCGTGGCCGCCGTGACGTCCGTGCTGTCGGGGCTGTGCTACGCCGAGTTCGGGGCGCGGGTGCCCTGCGCGGGGTCCGCCTACCTCTACAGCTACGTCACCGTGGGCCAGCTGTGCGCCTTCGTCACCGGCTGGAACCTCATCCTCTCCTACGTCATCGGTGAGGGCAGGGCGACCAACAGGAGGGGGTGGGGTCTTCGTCCTCATTCATGAACACCTCGGGGTCCCGCTTGGGAGGGGAAGTGGGTAACGGTGAGGCGAACCCCCACACTGTTGCCCTAGCCCAGTGGTCGGCAAACCTGCGGCTCGCGAGCCACCTGCGGCTCTTTGGCCCCTGGAGGGTGGCTCTTCCACAAAATACCACGGCAAAATACCACGGCCTGGGCGAGTCTATTTGGAAGAAGTGGCGTTAGAAGAAGTTTTTTGTTTTAATATATTTTATTGATTTTTTTACAGAGAGGAAGAGGGAGGGATAGAGAGTTAGAAACATCGATGAGAGAGAAACATCCATCAGCCGCCTCTTGCACACCCCCTACTGGGGATGTGCCCGCAACCAAGGTACATGCCCTTGACCGGAATCGAACCCGGGACCCTTCAGTCCGCAGGCCGACGCTCTATCCACTGAGCCAAACCGGTTTCGGCGAAGAAGTTTTAAGTTTAACAAATGTGGCTCTCCAAAGAAATTTCAGTCGTTGTGCTGTTGGTATTTGGCTCTGTTGACTCATGAGTTTGCCGACCACTGGGGCCTAGCCGGTTTGGCTCCGTGGCTAGAGCGTCGGCCTGAGGACTGAAGGGTCCCGGGTTTGATTCTGGCTGAGGGCATGTACCTCCGTGGCAGGCTCCTTCCTTCCCCAGTAGGGGGCGGGCAGGAGGCAGCTGATGGATGCTTCTCTCTCATCAATGTTTCTCCCTCCCGACCCTTCTCCCTTCCTCTCTGTAAAATCAACAAAATATATTCTAGAACAACAACAACCAGGAAGCAATGGGAAGGGCAGGAACCGGGGGAAGGGTCCCCGTGGGTGAGAGACGTGGCACAGGGCTCATGCCTCACCAAGGTGAGGTCTCTGCTCGGCTGCTGCTGGCTTCAGGAGACCCCCCCCACTACCCGATGTAACATTTCTTTTTTAAGATATATATTTTTTTTATTGATTTCCGAGAGGAAGGGAGAGGAAGAGACAGAAACATCAATGATGAGAGAGAAGCATTGACTGGCTGCCTCCTGCACGTCGCACAACGGGGATCAAGCCCGCAACCCGGGCATGTGCCTTAACTGGGAATTGAACTCCTGGTTCATAGGTCGAAGCTCAACCACTGTGCCACACGGGCTGGGCCCAATTTAAAATTTCACCCCTCACCTCCCAGCCCTCCAGGGCCCACTCCCCTGTTTTCTTTTTTTGCATAATGTCCACTCCTAACAAGTCAAATAGTTCACCTGTTCTGTGAAACTTGTGTCTCCTCTCGCCACCCCGTGAGAAGGAGGAGTCCTTGGCCTGGGAGCTCAGTTGATTAGAGTTGTTCTCATCCTCCAAGGTTGCTGGTTTGAAGTCTCTCTTACTCTATCTCTCCCTCCCTCCCTCCTCCCTCCCTCCCTCCCTCCCTCCCTCCCTCCCTCCCTCTCCCCTTCTCTCTAAAATAACAAATTAAAAAATATTTTAATAAAGGGGGGAAGCAGAAATCAAACTCTTTGAGATGACTCTTTTGTATGTCTGTTTCCCCAAAAAACCTGTCCCCTGGCACCCGGCCGGGGTGCAGGTCATTCTGTGAGTGAACGTGCCTCCTCTGGCTGCAGGGAGCGCCAGTGTGGCCAGGGCCTGGAGCGCCGCCATCGACAGCCTGACCGGGTACCACATGTCTCGGGCGCTGCAGGAGAGCGTGCCTCTGCGAGTGCCCTTCCTGACCAGCTACCTGGACTTCTTCGCGCTGGGCCTGGTGCTGCTGCTCACGGGTGAGGCGGGGCCAGAGACGGGATGGGATGAGCGGGGCATGGAGGGGGAGCGGGGCATGGAGGGGGAGCAGCTGTGGTGGGGAAGGCTTGGCTGTGGCAAAGGAGTGGGGATGTGAGGCCAGAAAAGGGGATTTTCCGTGGGAGAAACAGGAAGGCAAGATGTAGACATTGTTCCCATCCTCGGAACTCATTCTGAGCTGGACCTTTTATTTTATTTTATTTATTTATTTATTTATTTTAATATTGATTTTTCACAGAGAGGAAGAGAGAGGGATAGAGAGTTAGAAACATCGATGAGAGAGAAACATCGATCAGCTGCCTCCTGCACACCCCCCACTGGGTATGTGCCTGAAACCAAGGTACGTACCCTTGACTGGAATCGAACCTGGGACCTTTCAGTCCTCCCGCCGATGCTCTATCCACTGAGCAAAACCAGTTTTGGCTGGACTTTTTATTTTTAAAATATATTTTTATTGATTTCAGACAGAGAGAGAGAGAAACATCAATGATGAGAATCACTGATCAGCCGCCTCCCACACACCCCCTACTGGGGATCGAGCCCACAACCCAAGCATATGCCCCTGACTGGAATCGAACCCGGGATCCCTCAGGCCGCAGGCTGATGCTCTATCCACTGAGCGAAACTGTCCAGGGCTGTAGGATTTCATTTTTTTAAAAAAAATTAACAGACTAGAATCTCAGAGGGAAAGTGGGTGTGGATAGGTGTATGGGAAGAGATCAACCAAAGAACTTGAGTGCATAGATGCATAACCCATGGACACAGACAATAGGGTGGTGAAGGTCTGGCGGGGGGGAGGTAGAAGGTGTTAATGGAGGGGGGAAGGGACATAGGTAATACTTTCAACAATAAATATGAAAAAAAATCATCCTAAGATATTGAGCAATCCTCCAATGATCTGCTCACGGGGTACCAGGGGCCCCCACTCCCTTAAATGGGGCAATCGGAATGTCTGGGACATTGACAAATGTCCCTTGTGGGACAAAGTCACCTCCAGCTGACTTTGAGAACCAGTAACTTCCTCTGTACTAAGACCAAAGTTTTAAAAAAATTATTTTGTATAATTAAAACAGAAATGGAGGTGACATTCCCATAATGTAAAATTAACCATTTTATTTTATTACTGGAGGCCCAGTGTCCCTAGGCCTGGGCCACAATCAGGGTTGGTTGGGGCCTTCCACCTGCCGGCTGGGGCCTCCCTTCCCCTGCTGCTGGCTGAGACCTTTCTTCTTTCCACGCTGCCCCCTGGTAGTCAGCTCATGTCATAGTGAGCAGTCAGTCTGCTGGTCAAAATCTGGTGAAGATAATTTGCATATTAGGCTTTTATATATATAGATTTCCCCACAGCTTTATTGAGATAGAATTGAACTATAACATTGTATAAGTTTAAGGTGATTTTATACCTATTTATACTATGAGTTGGTTACCATAATAAGAAATTAGCCCTATGCCCTAACCCAGTTGTCCGCAAACTGCGGCTCACGAGCCACATGCGGCTCTTTGGCCCCTTGAGTTTTTAGCAAAGGCCAGCTTAGGAGTACCCCAATTAAGTTACTAACAATGTACCTACCTATATAGTTTAAGTTTAAAACATTTGGCTCTCAAAAGAAATTTCAGTCATTGTACTGTTGATATTTGGCTCTGTAGACTAATGAGTTTGCCGACCACTGCCCTAGCTGGTTTGGCTCCGTGGATAGAGCATTGGCCTATGGACCAAATCTGCCCCTGGGTTCGATTCTGGTCAAGGGCATGTACCTTGGTTACAGGTTCTTGGGTCCTGGCCCTGGTCAGAGGCAACCGATCTATGTGTTTCTGTCACATGGATGTTTCTCTCTGTCTTTCCCTCTCTCTCCCACTCTCCCTAAAATCAATGGGAAAATATCCTTGGGTGAGAATTGAAAAAAAAAAATCATCCATTTCAGCCCTGCTGTGTGACTCCCTAGGAGTGTCATTCTGTGCACACCAAGGTGGCGGTTGGATTCTAGTTCAGGGCACACACCTAAGTTGCTGGTTTGAGCCCCACATTCAATTCAGGTTGGGGTGCAACAGGAGGCAGCCTCTCAGTGTTTTTTCCCTCTCTCTCTCTCTCTCTCAAACCAATGAAGTTCTTAAATCAACCATGAATTTTTTCATTGTTGTTTTTTGTTAATCCTCATCCAAGGACATTCTTCCATTGATTTTTAGAGAGAGGGGGAGGGGGAGAGACTGAGTAAAAGAAACATCGATGGTGTGAGATATGAGAGAGACACATTGATTGGTTGCCTCACACTCCTGCCCTGACCGGGGCCAGGGATCGAGCCTGCAACCGAGGTACGTGCCCTTGACCGCAATGGGAACTGGGAACGCTTTGGTCTAAGGGCCAACACTCTATCCACCGAGCCCAACCAGCTGGGGCGAAACCCACCATTTTAAAGTGTGTGACCCCGCCCTGGCCAGTTTGGCTCAGTGGATAGAGCGTCGTCGGCCTGTGAACTGAAGGGTCCCGGGTTCGATTCTGGTCAGGGGCACATGCCTGGGTTTCGGGCTCGATCCCCATTTGGGGGCGTGCGGGAGAGCCAATCAGTAATTTTCTCTCATCATAGAGGTTTCTATCTCTCTCTTCCTCTCCCTTTCTCTCTGAAATCAATAAAAATATATTTAAAAATAAAAATAAAATAAAGTGTGTGACCCCGTGGCCCCTAGGTACAGTCCAAATGTTGTGCAACCGCCTTCTTCTAGTTCCAGCACATTTTCTTTTTCTTTTAAAATATATTTTATTGATTTTTTACATAGAGGAAGGGGGAGAGGGGGAGAGAGTTAGAAACATCGATGAGAGAGAAACATCGATCAGCTGCCTCCTGCACACCCCCCACTGGGGATGTGCCGGCACATGGTACATGGCGCAGACCGACGCCCTATCCACTGAGCCAAACCGGTCAGGGCATAGTTCCAGCACATTCTCATCGCCTCCAGAGGAAACCCTGCACCCATTCAGCAGTGCCCGCGCCGCCCCTGGGAGCCGCTCTTCGGCCTGCTGTCTAGTTTTCTGTTCCATCTCCCACAGGTGTACTGGTCCTGGGAGCCCGTCAGTCGGCCCTGGTTACCAAGGTTTTCACGGGCGTGAACCTCTTGGTTCTCGGCCTCATCGTCCTCTCGGGCTTCATCACGGGGCGTCTGCACCGCTGGCAGCTCACGGAGCAGGACTACGAGTTGACCAAATCTGAGTCCAATGGCACCTTGAGGTCAGGAGGGCAATTTTTTTTCTTAAATATATTTCTTTATTGATGATTGCAGAAAGGAAGGGAGACGGAGAGGGAGAGAGAAACATCAATGATGAGAGAGAATCAATAACCGGCTGCCTCCTGCACGCCCTCCACTGGGGATCGAGCCCACAACTGGGGCATATGCCCTGACCGGGAATTGAACGAACCGTGACCTCCTGGTTCATAGGTCATTCTCAACCACTGAGCCACACTGGCCTGGGGGGAGGGCACTCTTGGCCACAGACATGTGTGTGGAGTGCAGAGCTGGGAATGCGGTGGGAGGCAGATCTGGGCGGATGGGGCCGGGGGTGGGGTGGGGGAATGGACCAGGGCTGTGGTCCCGTAGAGATGGCTGAGCTGCTCACCCCTCTTCTTCCTTGTACCTTCTCTCCCCACAGCCTGGGCCCTCTGGGATCCGGGGGGTTTGTGCCTTTCGGCTTTGAGGGGGTTCTCCGCGGAGCAGCCACGTGCTTCTACGCGTTTGTTGGTTTCGACTGCATCGCCACCGCCGGTACCGGGTCAGGCTGCCCCTGGGGGTGTGGGCTGCCCTGGGGCACAGGCTGGTGGGAGGTGGGCCCGGCTCCCGGGGAGTTGCCGAAGGAAGAGAGTTTTGTGCCTTCCGCTCGGTGTGTGTCCCTGACCCCACACCCCCTCCCATCGCGCAGGGGAAGAAGCCCACAACCCCCAGCGGGCCATCCCCCTGGGCACCGTGATCTCGCTCTTCATCTGCTTCTTGGCGTACTTTGGGGTCTCGGCGGCGCTCACCCTCATGGTGCCCTACTACCAGCTCAGCTCCGACAGCCCCCTGCCCGAGGCCTTCCTGCACGTGGGCTGGCCCTGGGCCAGATACGTCGTGGCCGTGGGGACCCTCTGTGCTCTTTCGTCCAGGTCAGTCCCCACAGCTGCCTCCCCGCCAGCTCCCCATCCTCAGCCGCCCCAGCCTTGGCTGGAGAGACGAGAGGGAGACACACCTTGAACCGTGTAGATGCCCTAGCCCAGTGGTCGGCAAACTCATTAGTCAACAGAGCCAAAGATCAACAGTGCAACGATTGAAATTTCTGTTGAGAGCCACATTTGTCAAACTTAAACTATATAGGTAGGTACATTGTTATTAACTTAATTAGGGTACCCCTAAGCTGGCCTTTGCTAAAAACTCAAGGGGCCAAGGAGCCGCATGTGGCTCGCGAGCCAATGTTTGTCGACCACTGCCCTAGCCGGCTTGGCTGAGTGGCTAGGGCATCAGCCTGTGGACTGAAGGCTCCCGGGATCAATTCAGGTCAAGGGCATGTACCTTGGTTGCAGGTTCGATCCCCAGTTTTCTTCAGGGCAGGGGCGGGAGGCAATCCATCAATGTGTCTCTCTCACATTGATGTTTCTCTCTCTGTGTCTCTCCTCCTCCCTTCCACTCTCTCTCAAACTCAATGGAGCCCTAGCCGGTATGGCTCAGTGGATAGAGCATTGGCCTGGGGACTCAAGGGTCCCAGGTTCAATTCCGGTCAAGGGCATGTAACTTGGTTGCGGGCACATACCCTGTAGGGAGTGTGCAGGAGGCAGCTGATGGATGTTTCTCTCTCATTGATGTTTCTAACTCTCTATCCCTCCCCCTTCCTCTCTGTACAAAATCAATAAAATATATTAAAAAAAAATAATAAAACTCAACGGAAAAATATCCTCAGGTGAGGATGAATGACAACAACGTGTGGGCCAGGCCTGCCTGCTGGCGATCGCCACACACACACACACACACACACACACACACACACACACACACACATATACACACACACACACGTTTCCCTTCCCTCCGCCAGCCTCCTGGGCGCCATGTTCCCCATGCCGCGGGTGATCTTGGCCATGGCAGAGGACGGACTCCTGTTCCGGGCACTGGCCCGGATCCACCCCCGAACACACACCCCCATCATGGCCACCATCGTATCTGGAACTCTTGCAGGTGAATAAGCCAAACCCACCCCACTCCCATCCAATTCCCTCCGCTGGGATGTCCCCATGGGTCCTCACCGCGTCTGCCCCTCCTGGCAGCGCTCATGGCCTTCCTCTTCGAGCTCAACAACCTGGTGGACCTCATGTCGATCGGGACCCTGCTGGCGTACTCCCTGGTGGCCTTTTCCGTGCTAGTTCTCAGGTGAGGCCCCACGAAGTTTATTTTTATTTCTTTTTATTGATTTCAGAGAGGCAGGGAGGGGAGGGAGAGACAGAAACATCAATGATGAGAGAGAATCTCTGATCGGCTGCCTCCTGCACACCCCGCACTGGGGACGGTGCCTACAACCCGGGCATGTGCCCTGACTGGGAATCGAACCAGGTCATCCTGGTTCATAGGTCATCAACACTCAACCATGAGCCACCCCGGCTTGGGCTCCCGAGGAAGAGACAGACACAGACATCGTGGTTCCTCCCATATACACCCCGACTGGGGACGAACCCACAGCTGGGCTTGTGCCCTGACCACGCATGGAACCTGGGACCTTAGGTGCACTGGAGGATGCTCACCCAACTGAGTCCCCCGCGCCAGGGCTTGAACCCGAGGGTCCTGATGGGGGAGTTGCTCCTCTCTTGCCTTCATGAGGCCTCCTCGGGGTGCTGCTCCAGGCGGGTGGGGAGGGGCCGTGTGATGCTGGGCGGGGAGGGGCGGTGGGAAGGTTGCGGGCATGTCTCTCATCCAGGTACCAGCCAGGCCAGCATTTAAGCAAGAACGAGAAGTCGAGGGTGGAGATGACGGAGATTCAGCTTGGGCCTGACGCCGGTTCCCAGGAACCTGAGCCTGAAGCAGGAATGGCGGGCGCCCTACGAAGCCTGTGGAGCCCCGAGAGCGCCGTCCCCACCCCGCGATCTGGCCACGTCGTCTATGAGTGTGCCTTGCTGCTGGGTGAGCAGTGGGCTGGCTCTCTGGGGCCTGAGGAGGCGGGAGGAGGTGGGAGTGGGTGCCTGGGGAGGGGTCTTGGACAGATGATGGCCCATCCTTTTGTTCCTGATGTCATCCCATTGATTTTTGGAGAGAGTGGAACTGGGGTGGGGTTGGGGGAGAAACATCGACGTGAGAGAGACATAGATGGATGCCTCCCGCACGAGGGGTCGAACCTGCAGCCCAGGTGCGTGTCCCTGAGTCCAACCTGTGACCCTGAGGTGCACGGGAGGCGCACTAACCACTGAGTGACCCCGGGCCGGGCATGATGGCCCATGTGGATGTGGGCAGTTTGACGGTGGGAGGTGACCCGAGCCCTGAACACCTTTGGCCTCTGAACTTGACCTGTTCTCCTCCAACCCGCCCCTGGCAGCTGTCCTGCTGACCGTCCTGAGCCTGGTCCTGGCCCGGTGGCCTGGCCGTCTGGTCTCCGGGGACCCACTGGCCACAGCAGTGACGGGGCTGCTGCTGCTGCTCATTGCGGGGCCCACTGTCGTCCTCTGGAGACAGCCCCAGAGCCCAGCTCCTCTTCGCTTCAAGGTGGGTGACCTTGTGACCCCTGGAGGGAGTGAACTCTGCCTACCTCTCTGGACCAGGGAAGGCAGGGGGAGGGGCTAAAGTGAATGGGCCACCCCCACCCACACTCACTACCAAGGAGCCTGCGGTGGGAGACCCCATCTGGTAGGCGTGGAAGGCGTGGCCTGCCCAGGACTGGCGCTCTTCCTTCCCACCCGGGGGGCGGGGTCTCCCTCTGGAGGGTCTGGTGTGTGCAGGGGTGACCCGACTTTGCCCCAGGTCCCCGCCCTGCCCGTGCTGCCCCTGGTCAGCATCTTTGTGAACATGTACCTGATGATGCAGATGACAGCTAGGACCTGGGCCCAATTTGGCATCTGGATGGCGATTGGTAAGTGGCCTCTTGGGGGACCGAACCCCAGCTCCTTCCTACCCCCTTCCCCACCCAGCCGTCTCCGGTGCCCTCACAGGAGGCCCACGGAGCACCGCCCCTTCCCACCGCCTCGTTCCGTCCTAGGCTTTGCCATCTACTTTGGCTACGGGATCCGGCACAGCCTGGAGGCCAGGGAGCCGCCGCCCGCCGCCCCCAGCTCTCAAACGCGGCTCTAGGGGAGTCGAGGGACCGCGGGAGACGGAGGCCGCGTGGCATCTCCTCGCGGGAGCATCTGGTTCCGCGGAGCCTCGGGGCCTCTCTGGGGGGTGAGGGTGGGACGCACCCGGCGCCCTGGCTCCGTGTCCACCCGGAAAGGCGGATGCACACGCGCAGAGCGCACACGGTGCAAGGGCGCGGAGATGCGCTCCCACAAGCACGTCGGCCAGGGAGCCCCGGCCACCGGAAGAGGAAAGGAAATGTCCCCACAGAGAGCACCCCTGGGCCCCTTCCAGAGAGAGCAGATTGCCCCGAGGGGAGAAAAGGCCTGCTTCAACTCTATGGTGTCAACAGTGCTCTTTTTTCGGGTAATTTTTAATTAAAAATTTTTTTTCTCAGTTACAGTTGACATTCAGTACTATATTCGTTTCAGATATACATCATGGTGGTGAGGTATTTATGTAATTTGTGAAGTGATCCCCGACACTGTAATATTTATTATAATATTATTGACTATGTGTCTGTGTTGTGACTCCTTTGTACCTGCCAGTTTGTACTTCTTACCCCTCCACCCTTTTCACCCTGCAGGCCCCTGTCACACTCCCATCTGGCAATGATCGGTTTGTTCTCTGTATCTCAGTGTCTGTTTGGTCATTTGGTTATTTTGGTTCTTCAGGTGCCACATATATAAGCGAGATCATGTGGTGTTTGTCTTTCTCTGTCTGACCTATTTTACTTAGCATAACACCCTCTAGGTCCATCCATGTAGTCAGAGCATTCTTTGTGTCAAAGAGATGCACTTGAAATATTGGGACACAAATAGGTTGGAAGTAAAAGGAAGAAAAAATAAATAAATGGATCATACAAACAGTAACACAATGCCCTGGCCGGTGTGGCTCAGTTGGTTGGAGTGTTGGTCTAGTACAGTGGTTGGCAAACTCAGTAGTCAACAGAGCCAAATATCAACAGTACGACGATTGAAATTTCTTTGGAAAGCCAAATTTTTTAAACTTAAACTTCTTCTAACGCCACTTCTTCAAAATAGACTCGCCCATGCTTTGGTATTTTGTAGAAGAGCCACACTCAAGGGGCCAAAGAGCCGCATGTGGCTAGCGAGCCGCAGTTCGCTGACCAGGGGTCTAGTAGACCAAAAGGTGGCGGGTTTGATTCCCGGTCAGGGCAGGTGTGGGAGGCAATTGATGTTTTTCTGTCCCTGTTCGTCGTCTCTAAAATCAGTTAAAAATAGAAATAGATCTGGCGTAGCTGTATCAATATCGGACATGGTAGGCTTTAATTTCTTAATGATAGAGACAAATGATCATGTTTACTTCCCCCAACTTTATTGAGATATAATTGACGCATAACATCGTGTCAATGACCATTTTCATTTGTTTCTGCCCAGACCCTTTGGTGGTTTTTTTAGTTCATATTTTATTTTGTTAATCCTCACTGAGGATATTTTTCCCATTGGTTTCTAGAGTGGGGTGGGAAGGGGATGAGAGAAACCATAGATGTGAGAAATAATTGCCTTCTGCACTTGCCCTGACCTGGACCAGGGAATCCAACCTGAAACCCAGGTGCATGCCCTTGACTGGGAATAGACCTGTGGGCAGCTAGATGCTCTGGCTAGTGACCACATCAGCTACTTTTAATTTTTTAGTTGATTAGAGAGGAGAGGGAGAGAGAAACATTGATGTGAGAGGAAAACAGCGATCATTTGCTTCTTGTATGCACACTGGCCAGGGCTGCCGCAGACTCATTCAGAGTGACAACCCAGTGGACGAGAGTTCTTCACTGGAAAGTAGTGTTGCTAGAGGCAGGGGGTGGGGCGTGAGGGACGGGGTGCTTGTTACTGGTGACAGTTGGGTGGAACTAGAAGTTAAACTGGAAAGACAAGAGAGGGTGATGTCACTGCAGAACAGAAACGTGACATTAAGGTTTATGGGTGTTGAAGCTAGTGAGAAAGCAGAGGATTAACTGGGAACAAAACACTGCGGTAGAGTGAAGGACAGACCCCTTGGAGGGATGAGGGTCAAGAAAGGGAGTCAGAGTTTTTAGGTGGATGTAAAGGAGTAGGACTAACAGCCCTGATGAAATGACAGAGTTAGAAAACAGTAATTAAAGGGGAATGAAAGTTCAGGTGGCCCCTTTGATGGGAAAGGTGGCCATCACCCGATTTGTATTCTTAAGCAGCCGACGTGGAAACAGCTCCACGAAGCTATAACAAGCCACCAGCACACTGCCCATAAAACACTTCAAATGTTGAATCAAGATGTAATCAAGTCTCTAGATCGACTATCGCCTCATAGAAGACACAGGGGACAGAGCTACTTGCCCACAAAACACAATCTGTCAAACCTACAATGTGGGCGATTCAGGAAAAAGAATGGCGTGCTTCCTGTACCAAATGATAAGGCCCAAACCTGTGTGAATAGTTGCAGCCTAGATATTTACTAAAAACAAGGGACAAGACCTACTATGTGCAGCCTCTACATAAAAACAAGTTAAAGCAGAGCCAGGCTCTGTGACTCTGGTTGAGCGTCAACCTAAGAACGGGAGGTTGTGGTTCAATTCCCTGTCAGGGCACATGTCTGGGTTTCGGCCTCAATCCTCAGAGGGCGTGCGGGAGGCAGCTGGTCCAGGATTCTCGATGTTTCTATCCCTCCCCCTCTCTGAAATAAAAATATATATACATTTAAAAGAAAGTGTGGCCCTAGCTGGTTTGGCTCAGTGGGTAGAGCGTCAGCCTGCAGACTGAAGGGTCCTGGGTTCGATACTGGTCAAGGGCATGTACCTCCCTTGCAGGCTCCACACATCCCGGCCCTGGTCCAGGCGCGTGTGGGAGGCAACCAATGGAAGTGTCTCATATGGATGTTTCTGTTTCTCCCTGTCCCTTCCACTCTTTCTAAAAAAATCAATGGAAACATATCCTCAGGAGAGGATCAGCAAGGAAATGAAAAAAGAAACCAGAACCAAACAGGAAGTTTTGAGTGAAACCTGGGGGCACCCCCCCCCCCCCCCCAGGCCATGCCTGTGGCACCTCTGCCTGCCCGTCCCTCACCCTCATTCTCCTTCCCTCCCGTCTCAGGCCCCTTTGACTTGGGTGTTTGCTCCTTAGCCCGAGTCCTGAGTGCTGTCCACTTCCCCATTTCCTTGTGTCACCTGTCCACTCAGGCAGTGGCCCTGCTGCTCACCTGTGTCCAGAGGCCTGCCTGGCACTGCCTATGTCTGCACAGCTTCATCTCATCTCTGTGACTCCCACATCCCGCCTCCCTCTGCACACTCCCTCTCCCGACAGGAACTTTCCAATTCCTTCTCATCCCCCTCCCACCTGTGTATGGAGCGCCACAGCCTGAAGCGGGAGGGGCCTTCTGCTGCCACTGGCCCAGTGTCCACAGGAGGGGACTGGGGAGGATGGGAACTCCCATGAGGTGATTAGGAGACTGGCGCGGAGTCCACAGACATGCGGGCCTGGCAGCCCTCCCCAGAGTGCGTCTCCTGTTCTCTCCTTCCAAAGGACACAGATCCCTAACCCAACCCCAGCACCTGGTGCAGGGACCCAGGGACTAACTTGCTTTAACTAAAATGTGACCCTGACCCTGATGTATACCAGATGGGAGCCCTGGCCCTAGCTGGTCTGGCTTGGTGGATAGAACGCCGGCCCTTGCCCTCAGGGGCATGACCAGCGACATGCTACAGGAAGGAAAGTCACCTGGGGGCGCGTGGAGGCTCCATTCCCCCCAGAACCCCATGTGTCTCACACGGGTGAAAACACAAATGGTGAGGCCTACTTCAACCCAATTCTGAATCCTTTCTCAGCCCTTAGTGTGTGTGTGTGTGTGTGTGTGTATACAACACATACATATACACTGAGTGGCCAGATTATGATAATCTCTGAATGAATAATAATCTGGCCACTCAGTGTACTTATGTATAAGGGAAAGCTTGCAAATCTTGATTTGTCAAGGGACCAGGAGATAGTGACCCCCAGCCTCTGGCTAGTAAGCCCTCTGCTTCTAACTACCCACAATGCAGTTCTTATACATGGAAAAACCTTATTTTAAAATCCCAACTCTGGTCAGTCTACACTGAGTGGCCAGATTATTATGCATTCAGAGATCATCATAATCTGGCCATTCAGTCAGTGTATATATACTAGAGGCCCGGTGCATGAAATTCGTGCACGGGGAGGGGGGTGTCCCTCAGCCTGACCTGCACTATCTCCAATCTGGGAGCCCTCAGGGGATGCCCTGACGGCTTAGGCCCGCTCCCTGTAGTTCTCTGCTCTCTGCGGGGCCTGCCTGCTCCACACCACGGCGACTGCCAAGCAGGCTGTGCTGGGTGCTGCCTGCGGGCTGCACTTCACTGCTCCTGGGTCGCCGGAGCGACGGCCAAGCAGGCCATGCTGGGAGCTGCCTCCCCCTTGCTGTCAGTATCCATGGAGGCAATGAGGTTAATTCGCATACTCACTCCTGATTGGCTGGCGGGCGTCGTAGAGGTATGGTCAATTTGCATCTTTCTCGTTTACTAGTATAGGTATTTATTTTAGACAGGAAGGGAGAGAGAAACATCAATGATGAGACAGAATCATTGATCAGCTGCCTCCTGCTTGCCCCACAACCCGGGCATGTGCCCTGACCTGGAATTGAACTGTGACCTCCTGGTTCATAGGTTGACGCTCAACCACTGAGCCAAGCAGGCTAGGCTTGAATTTTTAACTTTTTCAGTTCCCGCCAAAATTCACAGTTCCCGGTGCAGGTCAGCGTTTGCAAAGCACCATCCCCAGGGCCAGGTGCTCCTCCCACCGCTTAGCACCTACCCCAGCCCCAGGCTGTGCTCACAGCTCCAGTGTCAGCCCTCAAGGCACCCCTCCTGGACTCTCCTTTGTCTCCCTGTCCCTGAGAGCTACTGTCTCCTTCTGCAGGCTTCTCCCATCAGCTCCTCCCCCAGCTTCTCCAACACTCCCATAAGCCCCAGCACCCCACCCCCTTGTTCTCAGGTTCCCACCAGGGGCTCTAGTTCTTTCCCCAACATAACCTTCGCTCTAGGGCTGACAATCTCAGGTCCCCCAAAGTCTGACTGCTCCCAGCACTCTCCTGGGTCTCTACCCCAGGCCCTGGCCCCTTCCTTAGCACAAGCCCGCTCCCTGCCCACAGCATTGCCTCCGGTCCCTGTGGCGCGACCTCCAGGATGTGTGACAGGGGTAGTGTGCCGGCTCAGTTCCTTCCTGAACAGGCCATGTTTGAATATCCAACAAGGACAGCAGCTCATGCGATTTCAATTTTAGCCATTCTGTGGAGCGTCTAGGGACGTGGAGGTTTGCTTTGCATTTCCTGGATGGGAAAGGAAGTTGAACACAATTTCATGTACTTACTGGTGACCTGGTGATCTTCTCTTGTTCCATAGTTATTTAAGTCCTCCCCACCTCTTAATTTATTACTTTTTTATTAAAAATAAAAATATTTGATGAGAGAGAGAGAGAAACATTGATCTGTTGGTCTGTAACAGGCAGTTAGACAGACATGAGCACAGCAAGGAAGATGGGCCAGGAACAGGTCACCAAGGTGGGACGCCCCAGGGGCCTAGCAAAGGACACTGTGGGGTGGGACCTTGCCCCCAGGGTCACTGCTGGTCGAGCTGTTTGGACCCCGGACCTTTTCTCCCTAGAGATGACATCTAGGCCTCAGCTGTATTTCAGCTCCAGGCCCAGATAAGCAACAAAGGCAGCCCTGGCTGAGGTCAGGACCAGCCGCATGGAATAATGACCCGCTGCCCGGTGCCGACCAGTCAATCAGTGGGGGCCACAACCCTGAACGGACACACCTGGAAAACTGAATAGTCTATTGCAATCTTCTGGGACCGCCCCCAACATCTCCACATAACACCCTGCAGCTAGAGGACTCGGTGTGCTCTCCCTCCTGGGAGTCTGTGCCTTCCCCTTCCCTTTCCCCACCCCTCTCCCCTCCCAAGTTCCAAGGGCCCTTCCTTTACCCCCATAACGTGTTTCCTCAGCCCATTTCTTTCCTGCCTCTTGATTGACCCAATAAATGCTCCCTTACAGTTTGGGTCTTGGCTCTGAATTCCTTCCTACCAAGAACCCAAGAACCAAGGCTGCTGATCCCATGTGTGGTCTGACCCCACTGGTCAGACACCTGGAGCCTTTCCCACCGCCCACAATAGTTCCACTCTCCGTGCATTCGTTGGCTGCTTTCTGTATGCGCCCTGACCAGGGATCAAACCCACAACCTCGGCAAGTCAGAATGAGGCTCTAACCACCTGAGCGACTGGCCGGGCTGATTCATTATTGACTTGGGGCATTCTTTACATTGTTAGGTCCAGGTACAATCTTCTCCCACTCTGCTTCTTGCCTTTCACTTCCTCACAGTGCCACTGATGAACAGAACTTTGTTCCTTTTGAGGAAATTCAACTTATTTATTTAAAATATATTTTTATTGATTTTAGAAAGGAAGGGAGGGAGAAAAACATCAATGATGAGAGACTCATTGATTAGCTGCCTCCTGCATGCCCCACACTGGGGATTGAGCCCACAACCCGGGCATGTGCCCTGACCGGGAATCGAACCGTGACCTCTCGGTTCATAGGTTGATGCTCAACCACTGAGCCATGCAGGTTAGGTGAGGAAGTGTAACTTATGAACCTTATTTTATGTTTAGCACCTTTTATGTCCTAAGAAACAGCATGGGCCCAGGACTGTGAAAACTGTATTTTCTTGTAGAAGTTTGATAGTCTTTTCTAAACTCGTTACCCCCACAGGTGGTCTTCTTGCAATAATTCACTAACAACAACACCGACGGCAATGACGACAGAAATGCAGCTAATGTTTATTGAGTTTGCACAACATTCCAGATACACTTGCAGGGAGTTCCACGTACCAGTCTCGTCTAATGGCCCACTGGCAGTATCAGGTGGCTGTCCCGATTTCACAAATATTAAAGGTCACTTCCCCTGAGGCACAGGGAGTGAGTCAAGGGGTGGCTGAGGATGACAGCTGACAGGGTATGTACCTTGAGGAAAGGCTGTTGCACGTATGTTACATTAGCAGTTATTCCCCAGAATGAATCTAAAATAAAATCAAAAGGTACTGGGAACCCTCTATGCGTCCATTAAACTAACCCATCCAGTAAACAAACTGTCTACACTGAGTATGTTGTAATCACGGAGGAAAAGTGATTTCTCGTCTCTAAACCTGCCTCTCGCATGACTATCCTGAGATTCTGGAAGGAGAAGAGTGGCCGGTGAAGACTTCCTTATGTTAAATCGCATCACAAATTTGCCTCATGTTGTGGCAGAAATGCGTGCTGTTTAGAGGCCTCTGAACATTCTTTGTTTTCGAAAGGTTTGCCAGCGGCATGGAGCCCCTGATGTCCTCTGTAATGGTGTGGGTGGCCACACGCCTTTCCACAGTCCTGACACTCGTGGGGCTTCACACTGCTGTGCACTTTCTGATGCTGTGTGAGTTGATGGCCGTGGCTAAAGGCCTTCCCACACTCTTTACACTCGTAGGGCTTCTCTCCGGTATGAATCCGCTCGTGTTTCACCAGGCTGGACCCATAAATAAAGGCCTTCCCACACTCCTTACATTTGTAAGGCGTCTCACCAGTGTGGATTCTCTCGTGCTGGGTCAGGTGATAGCCGCAGTTGAAGGCCTTCCCACATTCCGTGCACTTGTATGGCTTCTCCCCCGTATGGATTCTCTGGTGTTTCACGAGGCTTGAACCCCAACGGAAGGCCTTCCCACACTCCTTGCATTCATGAGGTTTCTCACCAGTGTGAATTTTCTGATGCTGAGTAAGGTAATTGACGCGGGTAAAGGCCTTCCCGCATTCTTGACATTCGTAGGGCTTCTCGCCCGTGTGAATCCTTTTGTGCTGAGCCAGACTCGAGCCACAGATGAAGGCCTTCCCACAGTCTTTACATTCGTAGGGCTTCTCGCCGCTGTGAATTCGCTTGTGCTGAATGAGCTTGTACACCCGGCTGAAGGTCTTACCACAGTCCTCGCATTCATAGTCTTTCTCACCGGTGTGGAACCTCTGGTGCTGCGTGAGTTCGTCCCCACGGCGAAAAGCCTTCCCGCAGTCTTTACACTCGTAGGGCTTTTCGCCCGTGTGAATCCTCTTGTGAATGACGAGGCTCGAACCCCAGCGAAAGGCCTTCCCACAGTCCTTACACTCATAAGGTTTCTCACCGGTGTGAATTTTCCGATGCTGAGTAAGCTGGTTACCCCAGCGAAAGGCCTTCTTACACTCTTTACACTGGTAGGGCTTCTCGCCCGTGTGGATTTTCTGATGCTGAGTCAGCTGGTAGCCACGGCTGAAGGCCTTCCCGCATTCCTTGCACTCATAGGCATTCTCCCTGCGAGGAGGTCTCTGGGGTGGCCTGACAGAGGACTCTTCCCTGGCAGGGGCTTCCGCACGGCTGGTTTTCCTTCGGTTGAGATACCCCCCGGGAGGGCCCCCCGCTCCTGCTAACTCACCTTCACACACCCAGTCAAGGCCAAGGGACTTGCTTTTCCCGATCGAGTTCCACTTGGAGAAACGCATCTCACAGATGCCCTTTTCTGTAGGTAAATTCTTGGTCTCATGTGGTGACTCCAAATCTAGAAGGAAAAAACACCACATTTTGTTTCCTTTTAAGAAAAACAAAACAAACAAACAAAGCAAACGACAAACCAAAAACTTCTCTAGTAGAAATAAAACTTCTGCTTGGTCAGTGTGGCTCAGTGGTTGAGTGTCGACCTAGGAACCAGGAGGTCACAGCTCAATTCCTGGTCAGGGCACATGTCTGGGGGTTGTGTGCTGAATCCCCAGTGTGGGGCACGCAGGAGGCAGCCAATCAGTGATTCTCTCATCATGGATGTTTCTCTCCCTCTCTCCTCTCCCTTCCTCTCTGAAATAATAAGAAAAAAACATATCTATAATAATCTATAATAAAAGGGTAATATGCTAATTAGACCGGGAGACCTTCCAGGCATCCTTCCGGACAAAGCCATGGTGGCGGGGCCAAGGCAGAGGTGGTTAAGAGCGATCAGGCCAGCAGGGGAGGGCAGTTAGGGGCAAGCAGACCGGCAGGTGGGGGCAGTTGGGGGTGTGCAGATCAGCAGTGGGGTGGCAGTTGGAGGCAAGCAGGCCGGCGGCAGGGGGCAGTTGGGGGCAAGCAGGCTGGCGGTGGGGGACAGTGGGGGTAATCAGGCCAGCAAGGAGGAGCAGTTGGGGGCGAACAGGCTGGCAGGCAGAGTGGTTAGGGGCAATCAGGCAGATAAGTGGTTAGGAGCCAACAGTCCCAGATTGCGAGAGGAATCAGGCCTAAACCGGCAGTCGGACATCCCCCGAGGGGTTCCAGATTAGATAGGGTGCAGGCCAGGCTGAGGGACACCCTGCCCTCCCCCCACGCACAAATTTTGTGCACCAGGCCACTAGTATATATATAAAAAGCCAGTGTCTGTGACAACCATGATGACCAAACGACTGGTCACCATGAGGTGCATTGAGCACTTCTCGGTCCCTCCCCTGCGGCCCACAGGCTCCGATTATAGCAAGGCAGGTGGCAGGCAGGCGGGGCAGTGAGCGTGGTGAGCAGCAGCGGGCGGGTGGGCAGGGCTGCAAGTGTGGTGGGCTACTGCGTATGATTTCATATGCTGAGCCTCTAATATGTGTGTGTGTGTATATATATATATATATATATATATATATATATATATATATACACACACACACACACACACACACACACACACATATATATATATGTACACACACACACACACACACACACGAGTGGCCAGATTATTATTGATCTCTGAACGCATAATCATCTGGCCACTCAGTATATATCCTATATAATAAAAGGCTAATATGCAAATTGTCCCCTTGACCAGGAGTTTGACCAGCAGGCAGGCCGGCCAACTGCCCATGTCCCCTCCCCCTGGCCAGGCTGGCCGGACCCCACCCATGCACAAATTCATGCACCGGGTCTCTAATATATTAATATGTAGATATATATATATATATATATATATATATATATATATATACACACACACACACACACACACACACACACACACACACACACACTGAGTGGCCAGATTATTTTGCGTTCAGAGATCATAATAATCTGGCCACTCAGTATATGTACGTATTTAAAAAAAACTCTTGTAGAATAAATATGAACCAACTACACCCTTGTTAACATGTTTGTGTCTGGCACCACAATATTAATGAAGAAACCTGAAGACTATCAGCTACTATTTCTTTTTTTCTATTTCCTTATTTCCTATCAACAGACATGAGTAAGCACCAGACACTAGAGGGGAAATCTGGGAAATAAAGACGGAAAGGAGCACACTTTGTACATGTGGTGATGACATACCTGGGCAACCCAGGAAAATCAAGTTTATCACCACCTAGACGTCAAAGTCACAGAGGCTTCAAAAAGAGAGGAAGGGTTAGAGAACCAACAGGTGGACTGACAGGTAGGGACAGGTCTCATTTTAAACTTCTGAAGGCCTTCTCCCTGGTGGCAAGTAGAACGTGGTAGCTGGCAGCATGGATTTGGGCCAGAATTCTTCCGTTCAGTTCTTGCTCCTGCCTCCTCTGTCTGACCATGTCCTCTGGGCCCCAGGATACTCATCTGCAAATCAGACTTAATCACTGTGTTTATCTCCTAACCTTGTGGGAATGAAATGAAATGTATTTAATACACACATATACACACAGTGCCTAGTTCAACACCTCTATACAGTGAGCACAATATTAGCCATAAGGCCCTAGCTGGTCTGGCTCAGTGGATAGAGTGTTGGCTTGTGGACTGAAGGGTCCTGTCAAGGGCACATGCCCAGATTATGGGCTTGATCCCCAGTGGGGGAGGGGGAGCGTGCAGCAGGCAGCCGATCAATGATTCTTTCTCATCTTGATGTTTCTATCTCTCTCCCCCTCTCCCTTCTCCTCTGAAATCAATAAAAATATATTTTTAAAAAATTAGCCATAAATATTATGGTTGTTAATTTTCTAACAGAAAAATAAGAAATTTCCTGAGATAATGACAAGATATTATCATCTAATGTTTAACTCAAAGGTCACAGATTTGAAACTTTCAACCTCTTTAAAGGCATAATGTGTCAGAAATGGAATATGCTGTTTGGTTTTATGTGAATTCTGTTTGTCAATCCACCTCTATAGAGAAATCAAGTCACCCCAAAGAACCACGGGCCATTTGGGTATAAACATAATAACACAGTATGAAGCTTGGTTTTTTGAAGATGGTTGTGAAATAAATATTCCAGAATTCTAATTCATCCTTTGCTCATGAAGAGAGTGGGAACTACAGGAAGGGCCAGACGAAGGTGGGAAGATCACTGATGGATGACAAGAGGAAAGTGTGTAATGGTCACTGCCAACCCGACGAAGCTCAAAGCACGCCCTGGGAACAGGAAGAAGATTCAAATCATTTCTTTAAAAAAAAATTTTTTTTTTACTGATTTCAGAGAAGAAGGGAGAGGAAGAGAAAGCAAGATCAATGATGAGAGAGAATCATTGCCCCATTGCCTCTGCATATTGGAGATCGAGCCCGCAACCCGGGCATGTGCCCTGACTGGGAATCGAACTGTGACCTCCTGGTTCATGTGTCGACACTCAACCACTGAGTCACACCCGCTGGGCTAACCTCCATCTCTTGAAAGGCAGCCTTAAAATTCACAAGGGAAGGGGCTGACACTCCAGGGAGGAGAGTGTGAGTTATGACTCAGGCAACTTACCCAGTGAGACCAAGTTGCTGTAGTTCTCCAGCATCACGTCCCAGTACAGGTCCCTCTGTGTGGAGTCCAGGTAGGCCCACTCCTCCTGGGAGAAGTCGATGGCCACGTCTGAGAAAGTCACGGGACCCTGAGAACACAAACCCACGTGTCCCTGAGGAAATGGAAGGGCAGTTTCAAGACGAAGGAAAGGAGAGGCAGGCCTATGCTCTGGGTAGAGTGGACACAGTGGGTCTGGAAAGCCTCAGAGATGGGAGGGGACAGTGAGGGCGTGGCTGTGACAGGCAGAATCCCTCCGTGTGACTGCAGAGAAAAGCCGGCTGCACCTGTGCCATTCCTCTGCACCGCAGCCTGCCGGAGCAGGGACAGAGCGATCTGGCTTCCTCCCATTCCCACGCGCACAGCCCGCCACGGGCCTGCCTCACAGGATTCCTCCGGCTTTGTTTCGGAAATGTAACACGAGATGGCTTATCTTCGAGAACAGGGTTGGCCTGTTTGAATGTTTTCAAGCCTCAAGTTCATCATTTGCCAGGCTATCTTTTAAGCCATCTTCCTTTGCAATGACAGAAAACGTTTTTAAAATTCCACCACACGGACAGTTAGATGGAATGACAGTGATTGCACAAAGCGACTTCGGTTTCCCACAGTTCTGGGAGCATGTGATCACTATTCCTCTGTACTGGATGCTCTGACCTGTGACCCCCCGCCCCAATCCCTTGTTCCTGATTGAAAGGATGCTGGTGGCCAACGACGCAGGCACACACAGAGGTCTGTTCCACAAGAAAAGTGGCCTCTCTGGGTCCCCTAGCTCAGCCCCAGCCCTGTCCCATGCTCACAGCCTCAGAGCTTGGGCTGTCCCCACACACTAACCCCGAGGCCAACCAATATCCACACCCTCTTTTCTGCCTAGAAACAGGATCTCTGTGTTCTCCCATGCACAAATGGGTCCAACATCTCCAACTAATCAAGCCATGGACCCGGCGCAAATCTCTCTCTTCAGGGACTTTCTTCCTCCATTTCTCCAGCATTCCTGCTGACAAAACACCGAGCACAGGGAGGCACTGAATCATCAGCGCCATACTCTGTGAACGTGGGCCCCCAGGTGGGCGAGGGGCTATGCGGCATCACCGTTCACGGGAATGGGGAGGACTGGAAGCAGGTCATTGAATGGGGTTCCCTGGGCAGGAGGCTTGGGGATAATTCATAAAAACCACCACGGATCCAAATAGCACCCTACAAGGAGGGAGAGAAATACACACTTACGTGGGCCATAGTGTTAGAGAATCAGGAACTGATGAGCTGTCTAAGGGCTTCCTTCACCGCAGACCGACTCTGGAGAGGGCAGAGCTGGGCCAGGAGAGAGGGATGGAGTCAGTGCACCTGGGTCCCCAGAGTGACTTCACACAACCTTCCTGCTCCTCCATCTTTGCTTCGCAAGGACCCCAGCTCCTTCCCCAACACCCGCACACAGACACTACAGGTCGGGAAAAGATGAGAGGGAAAACAGGCTCTCCCTCAAACTCCAGGAAACCCAGCAGCACAGGACGGAAAAGAGGATTTTTAGTTATTTTTTTGCTTTGAAGTCAAACCCAGACATTTTAGCAGGAGGATCTTCAGCCATCTCCCTGTTAGGGATAAGTATTAAGGATTTGGTCTTGACCAAAGAGAGGCCTGGCCTTTGTCCTCAGTTTCTGAGAGGTAATCTGCATCATACTTGATAGGAAGGTCTCTGTTTTGGGTATTAGCTGGCCATGCTGCATCTTAGGGTGGGCCTCACCATACCCAACAGTCTTAGGGTGGGGCTGGCCATGCCCAACAGTCTTAGGGTGGGGCTGGCCATGCCTAACAGTCTTCGGGTGGGGCTGGCCATACCCAACAGTCTTAGGGTGGGGCTGGCCTTACCCAACATTCTTAGGGTGGGGCTGGCCATGCCCAAAGGTCTTAGGGTGGGGCTGGCCTTACCCAACAGTCTTAGGGTAGGAGCTCCTCATCCTAGAAGGACCAAGTGATTTGGATGGGGGATTTGGGTCATGGGGTGTCAGTTGACCTAATCAATCAGATCTGTATTTCTCTATAATCAAGTCAATTAGTGGTGCCAATGTGATGAAGCCCTGGTGAACCAGGTGAGTCCCTGGTGGGCAGTGCCCTCAGGGCGAGGACACCGGAGCTCAGGTTATGAACACTCCTGCACCTGGACTTACACACCTGCTTCCTCGGCTGATGCTAATCTCTGCTCTTTCCCTGAGAGAAGAGCTCCCAGTGAGTTCTGGGAGTCCTTCTAGTCCTGAATTATTGAACTTGAGGCTGGTTTCAGGAAACTCCCAAACCTGCAGTTGGCTTCAAAACTGAGGGTGGTCCTCAAACCCCCCAATGTGGCTAACTCTGGGGAGGGGCACTGTGATCAGGACCTGAGTGGGTGTGTTGAGGGTGCCTAGCCTCACTCGGAGTCCATCCTGCTCCCTCCCGTCACACTGTCCAGGGTCAGGTGAGGCTGCATCATCCAAACTTGAATCTCTTCTGGCCTCCAGAGAGGGTGACATGAGTCAGGACCTGGCAGGCGGACAGGAAAAGCTGACCGAATAAACGCATGCAGACTATGGATGCCGAACATCGAGGTCAGTGGTTATTTACTGCTAAGCTGGAAGAAATACTTAGAATATGAAAAATATTTCAGATATATCATCAGTAGAAAAATAAGGTTACCAAAACAAGATGGTACAATACTTTGTCAACTTCTATATATAAGCTCGGCCATGGTGACTCAGTGGTTGAGCTTCGACCTATGCCCTAGGAGGTCACAGTTCAATTGCCAGTCAGGGCACATGCCTGGGTTGCGAGCTCAATCCCCAGTGTGGAGTGTGTAGGAGGCAGCCAATTTAATGATTCTCTCTCATCAATGATGTTTCCATCTCTCTCTCCCTCTCCCTTCCTCTCTAAAATCAATAAAATAGATATATATTTTAAATTCCATATATGAATATATACACATCATACAGTGTGTGTATATATTCATATATGTGATATATGAATAAATATTCACACATATATGGAGACAAATACACAGATGCTGACAAACAGGCCGTAAGACATCAACAGAGAGAGAGATCAGAGTAGAAAGGGAGGAATGGAAGAGAGCACCCTGAAAGCACAGACCCCTTGCACAGCGGGCCTGAAGCGGCCATCCTTCAGCGTGCTGCAAAGCTGGTCCTTGGCTGGACTCGCAGGGTTCCCGCCACTCCCTCCCTGAGGACAGTGGCTCAGGCTCCTGGAATGTTGTATGTGCTACACAGAGGGTGCCCACGTGACTGACACCTGATAAAACCCGGCTCCCAGGCTGTGAGCTTCCCCACAGACAACACTGCATGTGGTTGGAATGTGATGGAGGGAGGACTACGTCCTGTGGGCCTTTCCCTCGGCTGATGCCTGGACCCTTTCGCTGTAATACCTCTTGGCCACGGGTAGGACAATGGGTTGGATCCCGAGTCCATCCAGAGCAGGGGTGGGGAACCTTTCTCTGCCAGGAGCCATTTGGATAGCAACAACATCATTCCTGGGCCATACAAAATTATCAACTAAACAATGGCCTGCTATGTTTGGTCAGACATTTAATTAACTTAGGAGACCTGACGTCAGTGCCCAGAGTGAGAGGGATGCCCTGCTCCTAGCACCTGTCAGTACACGTCACTTGCAATTTGCCAGGGGCCTCGACCGCAGGCTGCCGTGTGCTTCTTCCAGCCAGAGTACCCCTTCCTTGCTGGGTGGTAAGCAATTATAGGCAAGCACGTCCTTTCAGTCATTCCAAGCACTAATACCTCAGGGTCAGGCTCATCGCAGGCACTTAACAGAAGTACGATTTTGGCTCAAAATTCTACTTTTTGGCATGTAGCCCAAGGAAGAAGAAATATATATAATATATATTTAAAAAAGGCTAATATGCAAAGTGTCCCCTCAGGAGTTTGACCGGGAGATTTGGAGTTCGATCAATCACTGACACGTGCTGACCACCACGGAATAGGGGGCAGCATGGAATAAAGGAAGGCCCCGGCAGGGAGCCAGAAGGCCCAGACTGGCCCTGATCGCTGGCCAGGCCTAGGGACTCTACCCGTGCAAGAATTTTGTGCACCGGGCCTCTAGTATATATATCTATATACATATTCCCCAAAAATGTATACACACTTTAAGTAATTATTAATTCCAATAGGTTAAATCGAAAAAGAAAGGAAAATCAACTTAGCTATCAGCTGTTAAGTGTATACATTTTGGGGGAGACACCCAGTATATGTACCATGGCCTCCTGGTTCATAGGTTTCATGGGTCAACCACTGTGCTATACTGCCAGGCTCAAGTTGCTTCTTCTTTTTTTTTTTTTTAAAGCAAGGGCCCTAGGAGCTTGGAAGTGAGGAAGGTAATGGTAACAGGCCTGGGAGGAGGGGGAGGGGGGAGAGGGAGGAGGAAGAGGAGGGGATGGGGGAGGGGATGGGAGGGGAGGGGAAGGGAGGGTGCTGGCGCGCCTGGGAGGGAGAGCACACTCTCAAGTTTTTTCTTTATGAGCTCCTTAGGAAATTGACATTTTTGGCAGCAGGCCTGCATTAATCCCATTATAAGAAATATCACTTAAGACAGTCCCAAAGTTAAAGAAAATACAATAAAGAAAAAAACCCACAGTTGGAGTGCGTATATTGCAGTCAGTAAGAGAAAGCTGAATGAATAGGCCTGTGGTAGACTGAACAGCTGTCTCCCAAGACGCACACATCCTAATTCTGGAAACTGGGCATATGTTATATTAAATGGCAAAGGGGAGTTAGGTTGCAGTTGGACTTAAAGTCACTAATCAGCTGACCTTAAAATAAGGAGATCATCCAGAATTATCCAGGTGGGTCCAATGTAATCGAAAAAGGAGATGAGGAGTGTCAGAAGGAGAGAGAAAGATGTGAGGAGAAAAGCAGGGACAGCGTGATGTGACAGGAGAGGACTTGTCTCTGCTGGCTTTGAAGATGGAGGAATGCACTGTAATTCCAGGGATGCAGGCAGCCTCTGGAGCTGGGAAAGGCAGGGAAAGAGTGCCCCCTAGAGCCTCTGAAAAGGAACGCAGCCTTACCAACACTTTGGGTTTAGCCCTAGCATGTCAAACCCACGGGGCCGCAGGCCCACAACCAATATTTTTGCAGCCCAGCCAATATAACGGTATGTAAGAAACATTTTAATAAAGATTTCGTAACTTAATTTTTACAATATCCTGTTATGCATAATTATTAATAATGAACTACAACGTTCGCTAATGACTGATAACTATGACTATAATCTCCCTTATCTGCTTTACGCACAGGCACACCATTTCTCTCCACTAATATTAGCAGGGAATATTCTAGCAACCTATTGCCACATCATTATTCTTGGACTGATATGTTTGGTGTGCGCAACAGGAAATATTTCGCTTTCGGAGAACAAGAAAAATAGATTTGCATTACACTTATTCATTTGTGCAGTTATTCAGTGTCTGGTAAGTTCATGTTCAAGAAAAAATATTAATTTTTATTAAAATGTTCTATTATTTTATGTTAACGATGACTCATTTATTTTAGCCCTTTGTATTCCGCATGTCTCTATTGAAATAAACGCACGTTTCTATGAAAATTGAAGCTTCTGTTTTTTTGTGGCCCACCTAAACCTTGTTTATTCGGCCCGTGTTAGCCTTTGAGTTTGGCATGCTTGTTTTAGCCCAGGGCATGTTGGACTTCTAACCTGTAGGACTGCACCATAGCAAATCTAGGCTGTTTTAAGCCACTAAATCTGTGGCAATACGTTTCAGCAGCAACAGAAAACTGACACAAGATCTAGTATTGAAAAACGGGTGACAAACCAATATGACCTCCCTGACCTTGCACATCCCTCCCCTGTGTCTCTGATACCATCAGACTCAGAGCAACAACAGCTAAGCTGCTCCGGGGCCTGATTAGGGAAAGTGTGCAAAGCAGAGAGAAGAGTGTTTGGTACAGGGAAGGTGCTCAATACATGTGGCCCCTCTCCCTTCCTCCTTCATTGAATAAGCAATTAAAATGTCATATCGAATAGGATACTTAAAATTTGTTTTATTAAATAAAATTTCAACTAAGTAAAAATGTTCATGCATAATATTGTTTATAACTATGAGTACTGCTTAATATTACATCACATGCATTTTTCCTTCTTATGACTATTTCTAAACATTACTCTTCATAGCTGCCTAATACTTCATAACATGAATTGGGTGTGATTTACTTTATTTCTTTTTTAACTTTATTTTATTGTTTAAAGTATTATAAATAGTAGTACATATATCTCCTTTTTTGGGTGTGATTTACTTTAACCATACCCATCATTCTGAATACTGGCTGTGGTCTGAACACAGCCTTTGGTTCCAGACCAAGGGTCTGATTTTGGGGGGCATGTTCACACTTGTGAATGCCATGAAGTTATAGATTTTTTTCTGAGGAAGAAAGCCATATGCAATAAGTCTACATACAATTTCCCTTGGAAAATGGAAAATGCAATTAAGAGAAGGACCTCAGGCTAAGGATTCCTGTTCTAGGCTCTGTTTCATTAAAAAAAATTTTTTTATTGATTTTAAGAGGAAGGGAGAGGGAGGGAGAGACAGAAATATCAGTGATGAGAGAGAATCATTGTTTGGCTGTCTCCTGCACGTCGCACACAGTGGATGGAGCCTACAATCCGGGCATGTGCCCTTCACCGGAATCGAACCCGAGACGCTTCAGTCCGAAGGCCAACACTCTATCCACTGAGCCAAACCAGCTAGAGCGGTTTTATATTTTTAAAGGGTTGTGAAAACAAAAACAAATGATCAAAAAACAAAGGAGGAGGAGGAGGAGGGGGCATAATTCTATACACTTTAACCATGAGCTGCACATGTGACTTCCTTCCAAAGAGTATAAGCAAGAAAAGTAGGGAAAAGGAGTAACTTCCCAGTGGAGAAAACTGACCAGCACTACCCTGGCCAACATATCAAGGGCAACCTCAACACCCACAAATCGTGTTGACAGTTTGTACCCTCTGTGACCTTTTACCCTCCAACCCATGCAGCTAACCTAATCATGAGACCACCATCAGATTCCAGGGCATGGACGCCCTGCCAAATGCCAGGTCAGTACCTTACATCTTCAAGGTCGTCAGGAGCAAGGGGAGTCCGAGAAACCGCCACAGCCAAGAGGAGCCTAAGGAGACACGACGGCGAACTGTATGGTGGTCTCCTGGATGGGATCCTGAAACCGATGAAGATTATGTAAAAACTACGGGAAAGGAATAAAGCATGGACTTTAGTTAACAATCACGTATCAAAATTGGCCCATTCGGTCCTGACTGGTTTGGCTCAGTGGACAGAGCATGCGTCAGCCTGTGGACTCAAGGGTCCCAGGTTCGATTCCGGTCAGGGGCATGTACCTTGGTTGAGGGCACATCCCCAGTGGGGAGTGTGCAGGAGGCAGCTGATGGATGTTTCTCTCTCATCTGATGTTTCTAACTCTCTATCCCTTCCCTTTCCTCTCTGTAAAAAAATCAATAAAATATATATATTTTTAAAAATCGGCCCATTCAGTATAATGAATGTGCCATGCTAATGGAACTTGGTAATAATGGGGAAATTGGGGGCAGGGTACCTGGGAATTGTACGAAAAATTCTTTGGAATTCTTCTGTGAATCTAAAACCATTCTAAACAAGCAAATCCATTGAAAAAGAACAGCATGCAGCCACATGTAACCCCCAAAACATAAAATACTTAACACAGGATCCGCTACGGAAAATGCTGACCAACCCAGTCTCTACATCCAGAACACGTACCCAGTACCAACTGCTTCTCACAGTTCATACAAGATGCAACTAAGCTACAATGGTCAGACCTCAAACAAGACCTGGCTCATGCAACACATTTCTATTTACTGATTACTGGAAACAAAACAAAACAAAACAACCCTGCCTTTCTGGCAAAGACCTTCGCTCAAGCCCCACTCTCAAAAGCCTCCCAAGGCCGGCTGCTCTGTCATTTACGACAACAATCGCACCCTCTCCTTTCCTGTTGTGCTCTGAAAGGCAGGCCTGTGGAAGGACCGAAGACGTCTAGTGTTTGGTTCCATCTAAAAAGGAGTATCCTCCTCACCAAATCACACGGAACTAAAGTGCAAACACTAACCTCCCACCGGCATTCCATTCCATCAGCCGCAGGGATGTGAACAATTGTGAATGCTCACCAGGGAGGGTGGCTCAGTGGGGAGCACATGGGGGAATACACCTGCACGGCCCTGTCTCACCTCCTGGGGAGCAATCACTGGGATAGGTCACTGTTAGGGGGGGCATTTTTGGCCAAGGAAAGCAAATATTCCTCTGCCCTAGAAATAGATCATTTTCTGAACAACAACAAAACTCACCAGAACCTTGATTTTAACACGTGTGACGATTCTTCTCCCTCCCAGGGATGCTTTATGTGCAGGAGGGCTGACCTGGGGGAAAGAGGAGGAGAGACTGAGACACCAGGCTCCAGTGACCAGGGTCATGTCACTGTGCAGCTGTCCCCCTCCCCCCACCTGTCAAGTCTGGGACCTCTCCACGGCAAAACTGGATCTTATTCCTGAGGCCCTTCTGTCCTGTCAATCAGGTAGCCTGTGGGAAGGGCACTTTAGCGCTGAAATTGCCATCTCAGGACGATGCGCCCTTCTTTATTTTTATTTTTTAAAGAATGCTACTTGCGCCCTCACTGGTTTGGCTCAGTGGACAGAGCATCGGCCAGCAGGACTGAAGGATCCCAGGTTGGAATCTGGTGCCCGGGTTGCGGGTTCCACCCCCTAGTTAGAAGGGTACAGGAGGTGGCCAATCAATGATTCTCTCTCATCACTTTTTTATTTTATTGATTTTTTACAGAGAGGAATAGAGAGCTAGAAACATCGATGAGAGAGAAACATCGATCAGCTGCCTCCTGCACACTCCCACTGGGGATGTGCCCGAAACCAAGGTACATGCCCTTGACCGGAATCGAACCTGGGACCCTTCAGTCCGCAGGCCGATGCTCTATCCACTGAGCCAAACCGGTCAGGGGTCTTGCTGTCACTTTCATTACAGGGTCAGGCTCTGACTTCCCACTGGGGCCCCTGCGTCTAGGCAGGAACCTCCTGGCGGGAAGGTGACAGCAGCGGAGCGGCAGAGACATCACAGCCACGGGTCACGCTGCCACACACACCCCGGTCCTCACTCCGTGGTGGCCACGCACCCCATCCTGCACCCAATCCTCCCAACGCCTCCCGCATCGCATCGGCCGCAGCCGAACAAGCTCACACCCACCCACACCCACGTCAGAGTCACCGTGCCCGGCCCCGACCACCCCGTGGAGGGGCAAAGGCACATCTCGGGCCCTGCCACCCCCGCGGAGCCCACGCGCAGGCAACTGCCACGCAGCAGAGTCACCCCCGACGCAATCGCGCGCAGGTGCGTCCCAGCGTGGGGACCGGGCCTGCCGGCCGCGCCGGCGCTCATCAGTCCCGGGGGCGTGGCCCGGCCCCTGACACTCACACACACACACACACACACACTCTCTCTCTCACACACACACTCACACACACACTCATACACACACACACACTCACTCACACACACACACACACACACACACACACACACACACTCTCTCACTCACACACACACACACACACTCACACACACACACACACACTCACACTCACACACACACACACTCACACTCACACACACACACACTCACACACACACTCACACACACACTCACACACTCTCTCTCTCACACACACACACACACTCACACTCACACACACTCTCACGCGCGCACACACTTCTCTCCGCAGCCACGGGCCGAGGCTGAGCTTCGGGCCTCCTCGCCCGGGGCGTCTCGCGCCCCGACACCCGTCCCCCCGCCCCCCACCCCTTGCATCCCGCGCCGGCTTCCTCCGGGGATGCTAACAGCTTACCGCTTGGGACCCACCGACCCACAGGGCGTCGGGCGGAGGCGCGAGGGCTGAGGTTAACTCTGGATGGCATCCAGGGAAGCCGGAGCCTAAAAACCCTGTTGCGCAGGGGACGCGCCTCCCAGAATGCAACGCGGAGCGCTCCTAATGAAGCCGCGCCTCAGGGACCTCTGGGAAATGTAGTCCAGAATCCGGGGATCCGCGGAGATGGAAGCGGCTCACCTCCCCAAGCGTGCCGCTCTCCAAGGCCCTAACGAACACCGTCGCAGAGACTTCTGGGAAATGCAGTTCACAAGGGCGAGCCCCTGGGGCTGGAAGCGGGGCCTGCAGAAGGCACCTTGCCCTGTCCCCTGAAGGCCCCGTGCCTCCAGAACATTTGGGATGGCGTAGGGAGAGAATGGATCACCGAGCTGCAGAATCTACAAATGCTGGGAGCCCTGCCCACCCTTCAGATTTCTCCTAGCAAGAATTTAGGCGCCCTGCTAAGGACTAGGCGCCACCAACTCCTGGAAAGGTAGTGTGTCAAAAGAAAAGATGGGAACTGAAACCGGTTTGGCTCAGTGGATAGAGCGTCGGTCTGTGGACTGGAGGGTCCCAGGTTCGATTTCGGTTAAGGGCATGTGCATTGGTTGCGGGCACATCCCCGGTGGGGAGTGTGCAGGAGGCAGCTGGTCGATATTATTCGTCTCATGGATGTTTCTGGCTCTCTATCCCTCTCCCTTCCTCTCTGTAAAAAAATCAATAAAAAATATATATTTTTAAAAAAGACATGTAACCTTTAAAAAGAAAAGAAAAGAAAAGATGGGAGTCCTGAGGTGTTGATTGCTCCTCACCTGCATTTCGGACCCTTGCATTGGGGTAGCTAGATAGCAATGTGTGTGCTGTTACTTTGGAATTATAGTTGATTCTTGAACGACATGGGTTTGAACTGCCAGGGACGGCTTATACTGGGATTCTCTCCCCCACCCCATTCCCCCCCCCCCCCACCCCACCCCCCAAAAAATACAGTTAGCCCTTCCTGTTCATGGGTTTTGCATCCAGGGAGTCAACCGACCAATTCTGAACAGTATTTTGATCCGGTTGGGAATCTCTGATGCAGAGGCTGACTGTATGCATTATTCCACCCACTTTTATATAAGGGCCTTGGGAACTTGAGCATCCACGGATTTTGGTATTCGCAGGGGTCCTGCAACTAATTCCCTATGGCATCCAGGGCTGGAAGTAGTTTTAAAGTTTGTGGGGTTTTTTTTGTTTGTTTTTTGGTGGGTTTTTTTTTTTTTTTTGAGGGAATGGTGTCAAAAATTATTCAGGTTCACCCTGGCCGGTTTGGCTCAGTGGATAGAGTGTCGGCCTGCGGGTTGAAGGGTCCCAGGTTCGATTCCCATCAGGGGCACATGCCTGGGTTTCGGGCTCCATCCCCAGTGGGGGGCATGCAGGGGGCGGCCAACGGGTGAGTCTCTCTCAACATTGATGTTTCTATCTCTCTCTCCCTTCCTCTCTGAAATCAATAAAAATGTACTTAAAAATATATTTTAAAAAATATGCAGGTTTGCACTGGCTGATTTGGCACAGTGGTTGGAATGTGCACCAGAGCACTGAAAGGTCCCAGGTTTGATTTCGGTCAAGGGCAGGCTCAATCCCCAGTCCCCGTCAGATTGTGTGCAGCAGGCAACCAATCAATGTATGAGAGACAGAAACATCAATGATGAGAATCATTGATCGACTGCCTCCTGCATTCCCCCCCACCCCACCTCCACTGGGGATCAAGTCTGCAACCTGGGCATGTGCTCTCCTGATTCATAGGTCAATGCTCAGCCAGTGAGCCATGCCCTGGCTAATGTCTCTTTCACATCTATGTTTCTCCCCCTCCCTTCCATTCTAAAAATCCAATGGAAAAAATATCCTCAGGTGAGAATTAACAAAAGTTGTAAAGGTTTGCAATTGCACCGAGGTCTACACCCCTGGCCCTCATGGTTTTGTTTGTTTTTAAATTTGATTGATTTTAGAGACAGAGGAAGAGAGAGAGAAATATTGACTTGTTGTTCCACTTATTTATGCCTTCAGGGCTGCTTCTTGTATGTGCCCTGACCGTGGATTGAAACCGAAACCTTGGTGTATCCAGATGACCCTTTAATCAACTGAGCTACCGGGCCAGGGACCTCATGGTTTTGTGGGGTTTTTTTAGTTTTTTTTAGGGTTAACTGTAAAAGAATTCCTAGTCACGCTAGCTGGTGTGGCTCAGTGGATAGAGTGTCAGCCTGCAGAATGAAGGGTCCCAGGTTCTATTCCGGTCAAAGGCACATGCCCGGATTGTGGGGTCAATCCCCAGGAGGGGGTGTGCAGGAGTCAGCCAATCAATGATTCTTGATCATCATTGATGTTTCTAACCCCTCTCTCCCTTCCTCTCTGAAATCAATAAAAATATAATTAAAAAAAAGAATTCCTAGTCCACATCTTCTATTAAGTGATTGATTTTAACATTAATTGAGATTTTCCCCTTAGATCATTATGTATTAATTTTTTAAAATTTTGGATTTCTAATTCTGACATTCTTTTACATCCATTAACTGGTACGTTTTTATAAAATAAGGCTTCCCTTTATAAAGTGGGACTATGTGGTTACATCTAATATTGATCTCATTGTAAAGGCAAGATGTTTGTGTTTGCCTCTTTAATAATCAGTTGTTTTATTTATTTATTTATTTGAATTTTTATAAGAATTTATTTGAACCCGAACTGAAGACAACTGCTGGAGAGCAAGATCTCAAATGTTTCAGTAATTAGTTGTTTTAAAAACCACCTGGAATGTTGATAAATTTGTTATTTTTTTGGCATTTTATTTTTATAATTATTATTTTAAAAATATATTTTTATTGACTTCAGAGAGGAAGAGAGAGGGAGAGATAGAAACCCCAATGATGAGAGAGAATCATTGATAACCTGCCTCCTGCACACCCCACACAGGGGATCGAGCCTGCAACCGGGGCATGTGCCCTGACTGGGAATGGAACCATGACCTCCTGGTTCATAAGTCAATGCTCAACCACTGAGCCACACCAGCTGGGCCATTTTCTTTTTATATATTACTAGCATTCCCGTTGCAGGAAGTTTCCTGCAATAGGGCTTCCTGCTGCACTCTACCCCGCCCCACCTGCTTTCCTCCCTTCTCCTCCGCCCCGCTTGCTTGCTTCTCTGCAGCTTTGCTCCCTTCTGCAGCTCTTGGCTTCTTTCTACGCCGTCTTGATATGCAAATTAACTGCCATCTTAGTTGGGGTAATTTGCATACTCGCCCTGATTGACTGGTGGGCATGGCTTGGCTGGTGGGCATGGCTTGGGTGTATCAAAGGTGTGGTCAATTTGCATATTTGACTATTATTAGGTAGGATGGAGCCATGTATTTTAATTGAATCAAGTTACAAAAATCAATATTCCTTATATTGGCCCAAATGTTCACAATAATAGCAATAATAATCCTCTTTACATCACCTTCTGCTTTCTTTTAAAAATCTTATCCTCACCCTGGCTGGTGTGCTCAGTGGTTAGAGAGCCAGCCTGCACATGGAAGGGTGGAGGGTTCGATTTCCGGTCAAGAGTACATACCTCGGTTGCAGTTCACTCTCCACCCCCCATCAGAGCACCTGTGGGAGGCAACAATTCGGTATGTCTCTCTCACATCAATGTTTCTCTTTCTCTCTCCCCCCTTCCTCCTTTTCCTCCCTCTCTCCCTTCCTCCCTCCCTTCTACTCTCTCTGAAAAGCAATGGGAAAAATATCCTCAGGTGAAGATTAACAACAAAAAAAAGAGGGCAAAATGAAGACATTTCCAGATGAATAATATGCAAACTTTTACGATTCATTAAGAAACCAACCCAGTAAAAAAAAGGCATGGGAAAAAGAACTTCAATAAACATTTCACCAAAGAGACAGGAATGAGAATATGATCAGCATTATTAGGCATTTGGAAAATACAAATCAAAACAATAATGAAATGTTATACCCACTACTATACAAAGAGTGAAAATATTTTTAGGTGGGCTGTGGGGACACTGAAAGCCTTTTCTATTTTTGCTCAGAATGTAAAACGGTACAGCACTTTCCATTAAAACAATCTGTATATTTAAGGGAAATGCATTATTTTCTAGGAGATTATATTACAAATACTGACTGAAAAATAACTGAAAAACCTAAACAACCAATTTTATTTTATTTTTTCCTTTCGCCGTCTTCAGTATTATTCTCTGTAAGAAAAAAAATAGTCTGTCCAACCCTAGCTGGTTTGGCTCAGTGATTAGAGCACTGGCTTGCAGACTGAAGGGTCCAAGGTTCGATTCCAGTCAAGGGCACAGGGGGCATGCAGGAGGCACCCAATCAATGATTCTCTCTCATTACTGATGTTTCTATCTCTCTCTCTCTCTTCCTCTCTGAAATCAATAAAATATATATATATTGAAACAAAGGTAGTGTTAAAAAAAAAAAAGATGATACCTGGAGCAGGGCCTTCAGTCCTGCATGCCCATCAGCCATTGTCTTCTTATTATTTCTTCCCTGCTCTCTGGCAAGTCATCACCCATCTGTTGGAACTTTCCGACAGCGCATTCCACATGTATTTGATCACCTTCAATGCAGCCATCTCACATCTGAAAAGCTTTAAGACGTGGGCCTGCTCTGGGGTGAGCACCTCACATCACTCTCCTTGCACACCTCACAGTAGGCCACGCCCACCTCCCTCCCTCTCCTTGTCTCACACTAGGCCACGCCCACCTCACATCACTCTCCTTGCACACCTCACAGTAGGCCACGCCCACCTCCCTCCCTCTCCTTGTCTCACACTAGGCCACGCCCACCTCACATCACTCTCCTTGCACACCTCACGTGGCCACGCCCACCTCCCTCGGATCCAGTCCCAAGCGGCCAACATGGATGGCATTCGCCTTTCAGGGCAAAGCCAAGAGAATTTTGAAATCACCTTTTGGACACGTGATAGCCTCCCCCTTGGTCAGCAACACTGTGCTGAGTACGTTTTCAGAGGCCGGAGCTGATGGAAAGCCAACATGGAGCTGGTTGTTATTTTATTTAGGCTCCCCTCCTCCCCCACACCAATGGAAAGATGGCAGCGCCCGTGGGCATTGCTGTGGAGCAACATGGGGGCGGCCATCTTACAGGAAGTGCAGTTCCCACAGACGAGAGCACCCAGGAGCTGAGGTATTGAGGATCCTGTGGACCTGGACGAACAATGAAGCCGGTGGAACCCGTGATGTCAGAGACGTGGTCAAACTAGGAACAAAACTGGAGATATTTGGCCCTAACTGGTTTGGCTCAGTGGATAGAGCGTCGGCCTCGGACACAAGGGTCCCAGGTTCAATTCCAATCAAGGGCATGTACCGTGGTCGTGGGCACATCCCCAGTGGGGTGTGTGCGCAGGAGGCAGCTGATCGATGTTTCTCATCAATGTTTCTAACTCTCCCTCTCCCTTCCTCTCTGTAAAAAAAAAAAAAATAAATAAATAAATATATATATATATTTTAAAAAAAACTGGAGAAATTTGAGCGCTGGTGACATTAGGGATTTGAGTGGAGCAGGCCTGGCGACCTTGGTCAGAAACCAGTTGTCCGTGGAGGAACCAATGGTGAGGGCAGGGCTCTGAGGAGCGAGGCCCACTGGTGTCTCTGAACACGTGGTAATTGAAGACTGTGGAGATGACTCAGAAGGTGGGAAGGAAGTGGGATTCCTCCCGCACTAGTGAAACCAAAGTGCTGTGTTTGGATCCGACGTCGCTGTCTCGCAAAATCGAAAAAGGAGTTAACAAACAGGTAAGCAAAAGCGAAAGCAAAGTTTGAGATACACTAGTATATGGTTCCAGACAGCGGGTTGTCCTGTGGCTCCCTACAGACCAACAATTCTACTAAAGTGATCTCCAGAAGAAACAAACTTCGTCCTTGACTGAATCTTCTTTAAGGCAGACTGCTATTTCTTGAATGTGGCAGCATTTTATTTATTTTTAAAATTTATTCGAGAGAGAAACATTGATTTGTTATTCCACTTATTTATGCATTCATTGGTTGATTCTTGTATGTGCCCTGGCCAGGGATGGAACCTTGGCATATCCAGACCCTCCAACCAACTGAACTACCTGACCAGAGCAGCAGCACTTTAAAAGTTTAATAAAAGTTGCAAACGGCCATTCTTTGAAGCAATTTTCTCAGTCTGTTGAGATCTTGCTTCCAAACATATACTGTTTGGCTCAATTAGAGTTTTATAAAAATTTGTTGTATCCCAAATCAGCGAGCTGGACAGGATGCCTTAATAAGCCAATTAGTTAGGAGTCATCTTTACTGCGGGCAGGTTCAGAGCAGATTACCTCTGTCAAATTCTGAACACCCAAAGGAGGAAGCATTCTCTTTTTATATCTTTTTTAGGTCTTTGTGTAAGTTGTTTTTACAGACAATTTGTAACCTTGAGTACATATCATACCCAACAAACACCTGTAACCTTGAGTATATATAATATTTATACAGACACCTGTAACCTTGAGTATCTATACAGGCACCTGGCATCAATATCAGCATATCAGTTAGATGGCTAGCTTGCAAAGTCAGACAATTAAGTTTATCTTTTCTATTCAAGAAAAAAAGTTATTTTACAGAGTTGACCTACAGAATAAGAGAATGTCTAAGAGTAACAGAGGAGTTCAAACAGCAGTTTCAAACAGCAGTTTTCCAAAGGAGGGATTACTATGCTTCAAAATCTTTATAAGTTTGGACATTCTTACTTCAACAACTGATCCAGATGGATTGCCGCCAAGATTCCAGAGCATCCGCTAGGCTCACAGTGTATCTAACCATCAGCAAAAACAGTTTTTTACTTAAACCGTTTTCAGCTTATTAAAAGGAAAACAGCCGTAACCGGTTTGGCTCAGTGGATAGAGCGTTGACCTGCGGACTGGAAGGTCCCAGGTTCAATTCCAATCAAGGGTATGTACCGTGGTTGCGGGCACATCCCCAGTGGGGGGTGTGCAGGAGGCAGCAGATCGATGTTTCTCTCATTGATGTTTCTAACTCTCTATCCCTCTCCCTTCCTCTCTGTAAAAAATCAATAAAATATATTTTTTTTAAAAGGAAAACATCTCAGCTTCCAAATATAAGTGGGCCCACACTTTTCTTAACACTGTTTTAAAAGTTCAGTTAAAATAGGCAGGAAGCGACCCTGCCCCACATTACTCGAAGGAAATTCAAATGCACAGGAACCCAGCGCATCCAGTTCAGGGGGCAGATCCGCCAACGCTCTGGGGGCGGGGCGGAGGTGGACACGCCCCTTTCAGACCAAGTTCCTACATCCGCTTAACCCGGATGCCAATGTGCTCCCACTTTCGCTCTGCAGCCCAGGCCCCGCCCCTGGCACCTCCCAGCGCCGCGTCTGCGCAGTTTCCTGCAGACCCGGAAGCCGATTCAGAGCCTTGGAGGTCATGTTCCGTTGGGGGTTAGTCCGGTGGAAACCTGGGCTCGGCGGCTTCCCGGTCCGCTGACCAGCACAGCTCGGCTTGGGGGTGGAGACGGATGTTTACATTCTCCCTCCTGCCCGCCCGTCCTTCCCGTGGCGAGTCCCCGCGTCGCCGTGAGACGTTCCGAGTCCTGCGATCCGCAGGCGTCATTGGTTACCATTGGTTACCATCTCCGCTCCCTTTCTGCCTTCCGGCGGTGTGGACACCACCGGCCTCGTCGTTTTCCTGCTGAAAGCCTATCAGTGACCCTCCTCACCATGTGGAGCCCTCACTCCGTAAGCGGATTCTCTCCTCCCTCCCCGCGTCCCGCCCCTTGCGGCAGCGCGGGAGGCCGCGTCCTCCCCCGGGTCCTGGGATTCCGCAGACCTCACCGGGTCCAGAGGCGCGCACACACCAAGAGGTGAGACAAGACTTGCAAAATTGCAAAAGCCTCTGTGCTCAGCTTGGATGGGGCGGAGTCTCAGGGCGGAGCAGACGGTCTTGGCTTCCCTTCTTCCCTGCCCTACGAGGCCCCTGGGTCTCAGCGTCCCTCGGTAATCGCTGCAAGCACCTCTGAGAGAAAGCCGCCCTCGAGTTTCACCCGCTGCCAGACAGTCCAGATTCCCCCGAATGAGTCTGGGTTCCCAGATTCTCGCCTGGGACTGGAGTTCAGTGCAGGTGGGAGCTTCTGTCTCCCTCGGGCTTTAAAAAGCCAGCCACGCACTCAGCTGCCCATCCTCTCCGCGTGCATCTGCGTGCTTCAGCCTTTTGTGGCTCCTCTGAGTCTCAATGTGCTTTCCTCTTTTCTTCTAGTTGTAGAATTTCCACTCAGCCAGCTTTCCTGTGGTTCTGGATAGTGGTCATTTTGTCTTTTAGTTGTAGCTTTGATATTGTTGTGCGAGGCAGCAGTTTAGGTGTTTACCTATGCCGCCATCTTGGTTTCTCAGAGTGTTACCTATGTCCCAACATATGGGCTATCTTTGAAAATGACCCATGTGCACTTGAGAAGAATGTATATTCTGTGGCTTTGGGGTGAAATGTTCTGAAGATGTCAATCAATTCCATCTGGTCTAGTGAGTCATTTAGGATTGATGTTTCTTTGCTGATTTTTTGTTTAGAGGATTTGTCCAGTGGTGATAGCGGGGTATTAAAGTCTCCTACTATGATTGTATTGCTGTTAATCTCTCCCTTGATATCCTCCAGGAGTTTTTTTATGTATTTGGGTGCTCCTGTATTGGGTGCATGTATGTTTACTAGAGTTATTTCTTCTTGTTGGATTGCTCCATTTAGTATTATGAAGTGGCCTTCCTTATCTCTTATGTCCTTCACTTTGAGATCTAATTTGTCAGATATAAGTATTGCTACCCCAGCTTTTTTTTCATTTCCATTCGCCTGGAAAACCTTTTTCCATCCTTTCACCCTCAGTCTGTGTGTGTCTTTTTTTCTGAGGTGGGTTTCTTGTAGACAGCAGATATATGGGTCTTGTTTTCTTATCCAATCCGTTACCCTACGTCTTTTGATTGGGGCATTTAATCCATTTACATTTAAAGTTATTATTGATAGGTACTTATTTGTCGCCATTGTTATTCTTTAGCCCTGTGATCCTTCTTCGCTTCCTATTTCTTTTTTTTTTTTTTTTTTTTTTTACAGCAGACCCTTTAGCATTTCTTGCATTGCTGGTTTGGTGGTGATAAACTCCCTTACTCCTTTTTTGTCTGTGAAGCTCCTGATTTCACCTTCAATTTTGATTGATAGCCTTGCTGGGTACAATATTCTTGGATTGAGACCCTTCCTTTGCATGACTTTGTATATTTCATTCCATTCCCTTCTGGCCTGGTGAGTTTCTGTTGAGAAATCAGTTGCTAGTCTGATGGGGGTTCCTTTGTATGTAACTTTCTGTCTCTCTCTGGCCGCTTTTAAGATTCTTACTTTGTCGTTGGTGTTTGCCAATTTAATTATAATTTGCCTTGGCGTTGGTCTTTTGGGGTTCATTTTTCTTGGGACTCTGAGCTTCTTGGATTTGTGTGGGTTTTTCTTCCCTATATTAGGGAAGTTTTCTGTCATTATTTCTTCAAACAGGTTTTCTATTCCTTGCTCAGTTTCCATTCCTTCTGGTACCCCTGTTATGCGGATGTTGTTTTGTTTTGTGTTGTCCCACAGTTCCCTTAGGCTCTCCTCCTGCTTTTAAATTTTTTTTCTAGAAGCTGCTCTACTTGGGTATTATTTTCCATCTTGTCTTCTAAGCTCACTGATGCGGTCCTCTGCTTCTTCTAGTCTACTCTGGATGCTTTCTATTGAGTTCTTTACAGCAGCGATGTCATTTTTCATTTCTTCTTGGTTCTTCTTCATTTCCTCTTGGTTCTTACTCATATTGTCGAATTTGTCTTCCATTCTTTTCATCCACCTTATGACCATTTCTCTGAATTCATTCTTTGGTAGGTTGCTGGCCCTAATTCGTTGACTTCCTTTTCTGGTGATGCCTGCTTTTCTTTCCTATGGGGGCTGTTTCTTTGTCTCCCCATGGTCTCTCTTCTCCAGATGTCTGGTTATGTAGTTCTCTCTCTCCTTTCCGTGGTGGAGTGAAGAGCTCCTTTGAGTCCAAATGTTCGCACCACCTGGGACCGGTGTTCTGGGGCTCACAGCTGTTCGGCGTTCGCTGCAGTTGTTGATTTTCAGGCCTCCGACAAGATCCACTTTCCCTTTCAAGATGGTGAGATTTCCCCGTCCGAACCTGTAGCTCCGGAAAGGGACCCGGCCGCCGTGGGGGCTGCCCTGTCAGGGTAACCCCGTCCAGCAGTCCCCACCTTCTCCTGGAGTTCAGCTGTCCCTTAGCTTGCTACCAAACACTGCCCGTGCGACCCTCAGCTGTTCGTTCTTTCTGCTCCAGAACAAGACTGGGAACACGTCTGTCTATTCTGCCGCCATTTTTTCTCGGGAGTGCTGACTTTCAATGAAGTCAGCACATACAGGGTGTTTCAATGGCCAGAAAGTTGTGGAAGGAGCTGGAGCAGGTCAGAGCAGGCCTGCTGAGAATCTCAGGTAAAGATGCCTCTCTTTGATGTGATTTAATTGATGCCTTTACATTCTCATGAAATTTGGAAATCCAATAAAGGAAAAAAGTCTACCCTGGGGGGATAAAAAGTGATCTCATGGAAATGAAAATTTTAAAACTCTGTGGTTGCTATACTAATGTCAGACAAAACATAGACTTTGAAAGAGAGGCCATAATAGTAGAGGGCTAATTCCTAATCACAAAGGGATCAACTTACCAAGAGGATGTAACCCTTTTAAACATTTATGGATGCAAAGTAGGGGGACATGAGTAAATAAAGCAAATATTGGTGGACATGAAGGCCGAGATTGACCTTTCCATTTTGGTTGGTGATTTGTAGGACTTGGGGAAATAGGGATACTACATGCTTCAAGATGTGTGACTTGAAGTCTTTTTCCCATCTTAAAGACTGTGTTTTCCCTGATGTGATGGGGACCTTGAATTCAAAGAGCATACATTTTGATGATGAGTAATTTATTTAACCTTTCTCAGTTTTTGTCTTGGTGTCATATCTCAAACTTAACTGTAAAATCTGAGGTCATGAAGATTTAACTCTATGTTTTTAAGCGTTCTTACATTTAGCTCACATGTGGCTTCTTTGTTTTCACTAAATTATAATCATTTTTATTTCAGTCACCTGCCCAATGAGAGTCCCTAGCTCAACACCAAGGTTTTTTGTGAGAAGGGTGTGCAGTGAACAACAAATACTTACTGTTCAAAAATCACCTTTATAATACATTTCAACACTAATTATGTCATTAAAAACCCTCATTTAACCTCACTTCTAGCTCTGAACTTTCCATTTTGTTACCAGTTAGTAATATTTTTGAGTCAGAAACACCCTAATTCTATTCTGTAATCTCAAATAAACTTATAAAATGAGGCAAAGGGTGTTTCTCCTATCAGTGTATTTTTTTCCACCATAGCTTCCTGTGCATTTGTGCATATTAATACATCAGTGCACTTGTAGTCTCTTATTTCCTGGTTTGTGTAGAGCTGCCAGGGCATCCATCCAGATCGGGCCCCTAAGCAATCCTTACTAATCAACCTGGCTGATAGTCCAGAGCCTATTTGCAGGCTCTAGTCCATGTGTGAATCGAAACCCCTTCTCAACGTGATCACCTCACCAAAGCCTGTGGCCGAGTTCCATGTTACTGCCTCATGCAGACAGTTGTAGTAAAGATGTTAATTTCCTAGGGGCATCCGTGGGAAGGGGTGTGGGATGGGAATGGGGGGATGAGGACAAATATGTGACACCTTAATCAATAAAGAAATTAAAAAAAAAAAAATAAATAAATAAATAAATAAATAAATAAAAAAGATGTTAATTTCCTTATGTGAACACAAGCAAACAGTAAAATTGACTTTTATATGTTTACTAGCACCATTTATACCCAAATTAATTTTAAAATTGAAATATACAAGCTAATCAATATTCTGTTTACTGTGGAATTTCTGAAGATGCTGTGTCTGTGTTCATCCAGTAGCTCACCGACTTGATTACTCTTGTTTGTAAAATGTTTTTCAGTCTAAAAAAGCGAGTCTTCCAACGTTCCTATAGTGAAGTGTTCTAGCTCTCCCGAATCTCTTTTCCTTATTCCATATGAATTGTAGAGGTGGTGTTTTATAAATTACAGCCAAAATTGCCTTGAAATTTTGATAGGGAATCTATTGTGTAGACACTCGGACATATTAAGGAATGTCTTTCAGTTTATTTGTATGTGTTTTCTTTAGCATTGTTGTTCGTTTTCAGTGTGTAAGTCTTTCAGCGTCTTTGTAGAATGGATTGTCTTTATGTGTTTGTCTGCTTATTATATGTGGTGTTTTCGGATGGCAATACTGAGGGGAGATATTTTATTGTCCTAAAGCCGTGGTCGGCAAACTGCGGCTTGGGAGCCAAATGCGGCTCTTTGGCCCCTTAAGTGTGGCTCTTCCACAAAATACCACGGCCTGGGCGAGTCTGTTTTGAAGAAGTGGCATTAGAAGAAGTTTAAGTTTAAAAAATGTGGCTCTCAAAAGAAATTTCAATTGTTGTACTGTTGATATTTGGCTCTGTTGACTAATCAGTTTGCCAACCACTGGCCTAAAGCAATTACTTATTATATAGGTTAAACATAATCCTCTGGTCTGACTTACTCTAAATTACAGGTTTCTAAACACGTCATCCTATCTAATAATAGAGTAACATGTAAATTACCATCACTCCGCTATGCCCACAATTGGGCGGCAGGAGGCTGGGGGGCAGGACTGGGGGTGGCCTATCCAGCCATTGAGAGGCACGGATCCGCTGCCACTGAGGGGGGCTACCCTGCTGTTGAGAGGCGCAGGGGGCGAGACTCCCGCCCCCTGTGCCTCTCAACGGCCAGATCCGCAGCCACTGAGGGGGCCTGCCGCAGACACCCAGCTGCACCTCTCAACGGCAGGGAAGCCAGGTGTCTGCGGCAGCCCCCCTCAGCGGCCGTTGAGAGGCGCAGGGGGCGGGACTCCGCCCCCTGAGCCTCTCAACAGCAGGGTAGCACCCCTCAGCGGCCGCAGACCATCAAAAGCGGGAGAGCTGGGTTCCTGTCTGCTCCGGCACCAGGCCTTTCAGAAGCCTCCGGCCGGCTCGGCAGAGGCTTCTGAAAGGCCTGGTGCACCAGCGGACAGGCACCCAGCTCCACCGCGAAAAGCATGTAGGGGACCCTACAGGTGCATGATTCAATCATGCACTGGGCCTCTAGTATCTTTATATTTTTATGTTTAGTTAATCCTCACCTCAGGACATTTTCCATTGATTTTATAGAGAGAATGGAAGGGAGGGAGAGATGGAGAGAAACATTGATGTGGGAGAGACACATGAATTCATTGCCTCCTGCAGGAACTCAGACCAGGGTAGGGAACCTACAACCATGGTACATGCCCTAACTGGAATCGAACTCGGGACCATCCAGTTGGCAGGCAGACACTCTATCCACTGATCCAAACCAGCTAGGGCTATATCTTTAAAGTAAATAAAGATTTATGACACTGCAGGGAATAACTATATTCATGAAAATACAGCAAAATAATAAAAATAAAAAATTTGTGGTACTGAGTAAGCTGATAATTATTATAACTTTTAAACACTGTTGATTTTTACATTGTATTTTCCCCAAATATAAAGAAAACTATAAAAAGACATTCTACATTATCATCAATGGCCCATTAACTAGTTACAGGGACTCCTAAATTAATAACATTCATTTCAAAATTCACTCCCAGAACACAAAGGCTTCAAGGACTACAACTTACAACCAGAACATTTTTATCCCTTGAAAAATACATAAATTAATATCTGTTTCCCACTGTTGTTTGGGACCTTATCTCATCAGGTACCTAACCAAGAATGGATATCTGGGCCTGTCTTTGACACCCCCATCCACCTGCTTCCCTAACTCAAGCTGCCTCTCCCTTCAGATGGGGGGACAGGGAGGGGCTGAGAGAGCAGGCTGCCCTTCCCCTGCCCCTCCTCACTGAGGGTTTAAGGATCCAGGCAAATCAGAGGCTGAAAGTTTCTGGTTTCAAACCCAGTCTGCCCGCCTTTTGAGTTCTCTGTAACTTCCCTGTGAGAATGTGTTACCGGCCTGTGAAGATCCTGGAAAGACACCTCCCTGGGACATGTGCAGCTGAAGGCAGGCCAGCCAGTAGCTCTCAGCACGCCTCTGGGATCTGGAAACTTCTGTGTGAATTCCAGATTCCTCCTCCGCTCTTTATGCTTTCCCACAGCTGCCATTTACTCGCTAGCACCCCAATAAAAGAACAGCCCCCTCTATCTGGGGAGCCTTGTGCCATCAAAGGGCTCCTGGCCCTTTCCTCCCTTTAAAGAAGTAAAATGACCGCCCTCTCTCTGCTCCTGTCTCTTCTCTCCCTGGTGAATCCTGTCACAGCCGCGTCACCCGCCAAACCCCAACAATGACGTGGGACCTCCAGCAGGAAGGGCTGTCCCTGTGGGAGGAGGTGAGGGACCCGGGGCTGCCCCCTCGCTCCTGCCCCGCCCTCCCTCCCTCTGCCCCTGCACAGGCCCCGCCCCCACCGCGGAGTCGCTCAGCTCAGGCGCTGGCCCCGCCCATCCCGCGGGGAGGCGCATGCGCAGTTCCTGGCAGACGCGGAAGCGGCCGTGGAGGGGAAGGTGGCGGTTCCCTGAGGAGGTGTCTGTGCTTTAAAGCCGCTGCTCCCCGTCCCCCTCCCAGCAGGGGAGGCTGAGGGCGCTGCGGGCGCTGAAGTCCGTGTTGGGGTCCCCGCCCGGAGCCCCTCACAGCGGTGAGTCCGGTCCCGGGCGGCTGCGCAGTGGGGGCGCCGCGTTCCTTTGGGGGAAACTGAGGCCCGGCCCGCGGTCTGTCCGCCTGTGGCCGTGGGCCCCCGCCTGCCGCGTGGTTTTCCTGCTGAAAACCATCCCCGGGGCCGCCGGTCCCCCCGCGGGGCTGGGAGTCTGGGTCAGGGGTTCCCGCCCTTTGCCCCTCCCCCGCCCGGCGCTTTCCGCCCTCAGAGCCCGGATGGCTCCCGGGCTGGGGGCCTGCACCCCGCCTTCCTAGGCCCACCCCATTGATAAGGGGTCTGAGTGCCCGGGGAGCACAGTGTCCATGGGGTGGGGCTCAGGGGAAGAAGGCGGTGTCCCCAGAAGAGGTGACCTGCCCGCAGGGAGGGCTTTGTGGGAGCGGTGACTGCGGGGGGCGGGGAGCCGGGCTGGGGGGTCAGGAGGGGGAGTGAGAGAGACAGACACGTGGGGGGAGAAAGGGCGGGGAGGGGTCCACAGAGGGGCCATAGGGGTGAGGGAGGGACTGGACGGCGATGGTAGGAGTGAGGGGGGAACTCGGGAAAGCAGCTGAGGAGGAGGAAGTGGGGAAATAGGGGGGAGGGGAGCCCAGAGAGAGGAGGGAGCTGAGAGGGAGAGGGTCCTGGTGAGCAGAAGCGGGGGCCGCACAGGAGGAGGCACCTCAGACGGAGACGCTGGTTCAGAGGAGAAGAGTTGGGGAGCGAGTGCAGGGACAGAAAGGGGGGCTTAGGGAGGAGGGAGCAGAGGGGAGCAGCGCGGAGTCACCAGCTGTGGGGAGCAGGACAGACGGTAACGGGCAGCAGCGGGGCCACGGGCGTGGGGAGGGACAGACGCGGACGTGGGTGGAGATGGGAGCGATCAGAGACCAGGAGAAAGAGCACCGGAAGGGAAATGGGTTAAGGTGACCAGACATCCCGATTTTTAACAATTTGTCCTGCGTCCCGAGGCGTTTTAAAAAAGTCCCGATTTTTGGAAAGAATGCAGGACAAGCTAGGGAACTGTGTGAGAACGGGAAGGGAATATACGGTTTTCGGCGGCCATGTGGCTATTTAGCCAGGATATGAGTTTTATACTTTTTTGTTAATTTTATTATGTTAAATTTTAATATTAACAAATAATTATTGAGAACTGATTATCAAGAACTGCTTATCAAAGTTGGCATTGTTGATCAGTTGTTAGAATTCGACCACCATTGTTTGGACTTAATGAACAATGGCATTTTTTTGGGATTGGCAATGACGAAAACATTTTGTAACTGTCTCTCAGACGATACACATCGATACACATCGTACTGCGTCCTAGTAAGCTAGTTAAACAAGTGTAAGGTGACCAGATATCCCGCTTTTGGCGGGACAGTCCCGACTTTTAACAATTTGTCCCGCGTCCCACGGCGTTTTAAAATACCCCCCTCCCTCTTCAATGGTGTCCCGCTTTACCAATGTTAAAATCTGGTCACCTTAAAATAGGTTTCAGGAGTTTCATGGTCCAGTTGCAGGGGACAACATAGAGAAAAGGGGGGAAAAAGTAAGGGGAGAGGGGGACACAGGAAAGGACCGCAGTGGAGAGAAAGGGAACAGGGAGACAGAGACAGATCCATAGACAGAAATACATAGTAGTGGGAGGAGGGGAACCCTGATCTGGGTGAGTGGTGAGCTGATGGGGTGTGGATGGTTAAGGTGTGATATATCGGCTCCTGACTTTGTGTGTGTGTGTGTATACTTAGATGTACACACACTGAGTGTCCAGATTATTATGATCTCTGAACACTTATATATATTGTACACACACACACACACACACACACACTCACTCACTCACTCACTAGAATAGTCCCCCCTTCCCTTGGCTTCCAGCACTGGTTTTCCTCTGGCACCCAGGACCCAGGCCTTCACTCCGGCCAGAATCTGCCATCTTCATCTTTGCTGCAGACTCCTTAATCTGCAGTCTTCCTCTTCCAGGAGGCTAGAGTGCCACTCCTGTAGATTCCTTAGCCCCACCCTCCCTCTCATTTCAGTAGTCCTGACCTGCCACCTCACTCCTCACCTGAGCAGCTGGGTGGCAGCCATCTTTGTCCTTCTAATTTGCATATTCCCTCCTGATTTGCTGGTGGGCACAGTGGGGTGATGGTCAATTTGCATGTTGCTGGGTTTTTTTGGCAGGGGCAGGAGAGCAACTGGGTCTGAGGCCCATGTGGGTGGGCAGGGACTTGCTCTGGGTCCCGTGGTGTGCCCAGATTCTGACAGGAGGAAGGTTTTCATATACATTTTACTAATTTTCTTTCATCTATTCATAGAGAAAGGGCAAATAGCAATGTTAAATTATTTCCTCCAATTAAACCCCTTTTAACATGCACGAATTTTGTGCACAGGGCCACTAGTTTTATAATAATTTGCTTCCAATTGCAACCCTTAGTCACTCAGAGGGAAGAGACTTGTCTGTTAGTCATGGGTCCCTTGTCATTTACTGGAATGGCAACGAAGAGGTGACTTGTGTCTGTCACCACCTGATGCTTTTTCAAGGAATATTAGAAGCCTTAGCTTTGTTGCTGTGGTGTTGTGAGTGTGTGTGTGTGTGTGTGTGTGTGTGTGTGTGTATGTTTGTGTTACGTCTGTGGATTTACTTTTTCTATGTGTGACCCTTTATTTATTACTTAAAAACATCCTGAGATAAATCCTCTGGGTCTTGTCAGATCCCCTGAGGAGCTTTAAGAAATGCCCTCAGGTGTCCTTTCCCCCATGGAGGTGGACAGCTGCTCTGGGTGGGGCATCATTGGTTACTGAGGGGCTCCAGGTGATTGGAAGGTGAGGACAGGGATTAGTAGGAGGCTTGCAGGATGTTTTTGTAAGAATGGTGAATAGGCTTTGTTCAGGGGAGGTAAGGGGGTGCTCTGTTTGGTTTGGGGGGTCAGGACAGCAACTCACCTTCTCATTTCTGTAGGAGTTTGTGGATGTCTTTGGGAGGAGAGACACATAAAAACTAAATAAAACCCTTCCCAGTGTGGTCTCCATGTAGGAGCTCATTGTTCCTGAACCTCTCCTGTGACAAAGTACAGGAGGTGGTGTCCTTTTCCTCATTTCCAGGTCCTTCTGACAGTGACTGTGAGGTGAGCTGATTAACAAGCTGTGCAGTCTCCTTTGAAGGCACAGTCTGTGACTCCTCAACATATTGTCATCTGAGAAAGTAACCCAGACCCGATTAGGACCAGGACTAAATGGCTGCTTCTCAGGTAAAATATGTATCCTCTCTCAGAGGCTATGTTTGCTTTTCCTCTAACATCTGGTGAATTATCTCTCTATTTCTGATGTTCTTGCCTTTTTTAGGTTGTTTTTTCTCCCTTATTTAATTACTTTATTCATCATAGTCAATGTCAGCAGTTTCTATATTTCTCACTTTTTCTGCGTGTTTTTATTTTTTCTCTCTGTTTTAAAATATATTTTTATTGATTTCAGAATGGAAAGGAGGGGGAAAGAGAGAGAGAAACATCAGGTTGGACAATCATGGATCAGCTGCCTCCTTCACCACACCCTGCGCTGGGTATGGAATCTGATACCTGGCGTGTGTCCTGAATTTCGATCACTGGGCCACTAAGCCTGCCCTCCTGGTTCAGAGGTCAACCCTCTACCTCTCAGCCCCACTGGCTGGGTTATAATTCCCTCCTTTGTGCCAGAGCCTTGCCTGCATTCATTTTGTCACCCTCCCCAGGTCAGGAAGCATTCCCATCTTTAATTAGTGACTTTCAACTACTCAAAATGTCCCTTTTGTGACAGATCAAATTTGGAACGCAGCCATCTCAAACATCCCTACAATATAGCTCTCTACTAATGATACATAAAATTTTTGAAAGAAGTGTACTAGTAAAAAAAATTAGTTACTCCAGGCAGGTGTGGATCAGTGGTGGAGGGTTTGATTCCTGGTCCAGGGCAAGTAGCTCCTGGGCACTTGCGGTAGGCAGCCAATCCATGTGTTTCTTGTCTCTCTTTCACATTGATCTCTCTCTCTCTCTCTCTCTCTCTCTCTCTCTATCTTTTTTGTCCCTCTATCTCCCTGCCTTCCACTCTTGAAAAGTCAATGGGATATATCTCCGAAAGGGAGGATTTACCACCACAAAAAGGAAACAATAGGTCTCACTTGTTTTATATCATTAAGTTTCTCTCCGTATTGTGTTTATAAAACACAAAGGGGATCATACACAAATAGATTCATGAGATTTACCAATCACTAAACCACCTTTTTAAAAAATATATATTTTATTAATTTTTTACAGAGAGGAAGGGAGAGGGGTAGAGAGCTGGAAACATCGATGAGAGAAAAACATTGACCAGCTGCCTCCTGCACACCCTCTACTGGGGATGTGCCCGCAACCAAGGTACATGCCCTCGACCGGAATCGAACCTGGGACCTTTCAGTCCGCAGGACAACGCTGTATCCACTGAGCCAAACCGGTTTCGGCTCATTAAACCGTCTTGATTTCATAGTTGTAAAATGTGTCTCTGTGCCTAAACTCTTAACATTATTTCATCTATTTTTTCTTTGTGTTTTTCTTTTTCAATTATATTTGTATAGATTTCAGAGAGGAAGAGAGAGGTAGAGAGAGATAAAAACATAAAGGACGAGAGAGAATCATTGACTGGCTGCCTCCTGCACATCTCACACTGGCATTTGAGCCTGCAATGTGGTCGTGTGTCCAGACTGGGAATCGAATCAGTGACCTTTTGGTGCATGGGTTACCACGGAACATTGAACAACACCAGCTTGACCAGGCAGAATAATCTTGTTCTAAAATTACTCATAGTAAATTTCCAACTAGGATTATGGTTCCTATGTGTCCTATTCTAGGAGCACTGATTCCATTAACCCTTTAGTTCAAAGTTCTGTATGAACATTTTATGTGTTTTCACTGCCTCTGTATTTAGAAGTATGGCACATGGATCAGAAACCTTGATATTACAAGTAAAAGTGAGCTTGTTACACTTGTGGAAATACAGGCCACATCTCAGAATCTTGATCAGAATCTGTATTTTTACAAAAGTTCATTTCCTTGTGGACTGCTTTACACTTGAGAAGAAGTGCATGTATTTCCAACTCAGCATGACATTTCCTGCTGAGAAATATACACCACTAACCGCGAACTATGCAAACAGCACTCAGAAATCCATCTGCCTGTGTCCAGGCTTTAATTTCAAAGTTTATTTTCCTGCCGAAACCAGTTTGGCTCGGTGGATAGAGCGTCGGCCTGCGGACTGAAGGGTCCCAGGTTCAATTCCGGTCAAGGGCACGTACCTTAGTTGCGGGCACATCCCCAGTAGGGGGTGTGTAGAAGGAAGCTGATTGATGTTTCTCTTTCATCGATGTTTCTAACTCTCTGTCCCTCTCCATTCCTCTCTGTAAAAAAATCAATAAAATATATTAAACAAAAAGTTTATATTCCTATAAAGTAAAATCTTTACTATGGATTTGTGGACATGTGTCACCCTCATGTGTCAGTGTTAGAAAACATATCAGAGAATGTTACTAGGGCAAAGTGTCCTTACTGGATAATTAAGGATACCCCCTCAGTCAAAACTTCTTCTCCTAACACTGTTTTCATGTTGGGTGACATTATGAACTCTTCTGGTGATTCTTGGTAACTGTCTTTTCTTTCAGGGACCGTTGACCTTCTTGGATGTGGCCATAGATTTTTCTCAGGAGGAGTGGGAATGCCTGGACCCAGCTCAGCGGCACTTGTACCTGGATGTGATGTTGGAGAACTACAGCAACCTGGCCTCCGTGGGTGAGGATGACTTCCTTCCCGAGTTCCTACTCCACCCGCATGGTTTGTTTCCTTTATTATTTTAACATCTCTAGGGGCTTCTGCTTTCTACGTTAGATTCTTGTTCTCTAGGAACAAATTGGGCCCTAGCTGGTTTACTGAAAGATCCCAGGTTTGATTCTGGTCAAGGGCTAATGCCAGGGTTGCTGGCTCCCTCCCAAGTAGGGGGCGTGCAGGAGATATTTTATCAATTATTCTCATCATTGATCTTTCTCTCTTTCTCTCCCTCTCACTTGCCCTCTGAAAGCAATAAAAATATATATTTTGTAAAAATAGGAACAAATTGAGGTCCTTGGAATAGAAAAGAAAGGCTTTGTGATGTATGTGAATTAGGAAGTCAGTATTTGCGCACATGTTGTCTACACTAATTAAGGTACTATCAGAAAATAAGATTTTAGAAAATCATTTTCTAGAATATTCTAACATTCTACCATGTCTTGTGACCAGAGGAATACCTGGATTAGAAGTGGCAAAGCCTCTATCAAAATTCACACTCCATTTTCTTTTATTATTAATTTTAAAATTTCTTTATTTTTAAAAGCCAATTTTTAAAAAAATATATATTTTATTGATTTCTTACAGAGGGGAAGGGAGAGGGATAGAGAGTTAGAAACATCGATGAGAGAGAAACTTTGATGAGCTGCCTCCTGTACACCTTCTACTGTGGATGTGCCCACAACCAAGGTAAATGCCCTTGATCGGAATCAAACCTGGAACCCTTTAGTCCAAAGGCGGATGCTCTATCCACTGAGTTAAATAGGTTATGGCTAGTTTCTTTTCTTTTTTTTTTCTTTTTTCATTGTATCCGTCCAATTTTCCCAACACCATTTATTGAAGAGACTGTCTTGACTCCATTGTATGTTGGTGCCTCCTTTGTCGAATATTAATTGAGCATAGTGGTTTGGGTCGATTTCTGGGTTCTCTATTCTATTCCATTGATCTAAACGTCTATTCTTGTGTGAGTACCAGGCTGTTTTGAGAACAGTGGCGTTGTAATACAGCTTGAAATCTGATATTGAGATCCCATCTACTTTGTTCTTCTTTCTCAGGATTACTGCAGCTATTCGGGGTCTTTTTTTATTTCAGGTGGTTTTTTTTCATTTATCAGTTCAGTCTTTTATTTGTGCCCTTTTCCCCCACAATTTTTTTCTGCTTAGAAGACCCCTAATGATCTTAAAGGAGCTGTCTTTTCCATGAGGAATTAAATTTTATATGTTTTCAGATAGTATTTTGGACTCATGATATTTTCATTGTTTTTTTTTTATCTGTTCTCATATTTATATTTAGTCTACTACGTACAGTACAGTATACCAATGTCCAACAGTCAAAACCCCATCATGGCTCCACCAGTAAGAAGAAAGAAATATGAAGCCAGTTTCAAACTTAAAGTTGTAAACTTTGCCATGGAACATAATAACTGCGCTGCTGCAAGACAATATGGAGTAACAGAAAAGATGGTTCGGGACTGGAAAGCAAATGAAAAAGCATTAAAGAGTATGCCAAGGGGTAGGTGTGCATTAAGAAGAGGCACCCCACATTGGCCAGAACTCGAAAAACATGTAGCAGACATGGTGAATGAGCATCGCCAAAACGGTTATGTAGTGACACGAAATAAAATACGTTTGTTTGCTCTTCAGTGGGCCAAATCTAACCCAGATCACAGCAACAGATTTAAGGCCACTGTATCCTGGTGTACTAGATTCATGGGAAGGCATAATATGGTACTGAGGCAAAAGACGAAAACTGCCCAGAAATTACCTGCAGATCTTGATAGCAAAGTAAATAGTTTCCATCGATACGTAATACAACAGCGCACTAAACATGGCTATGCGTTAAGTAGTATTGGAAATATGGATGAAACTCCAATGAATTTTGATATGGTTGGAAATAAAACTGACCATCAAAAAGGTGAAAAAACAATTTTAATTAAAACAACAGGACATGAGAAGTCCAGTTTTACAGTGGTACTAGGATGCACAGCTGATGGCGCCAAACTGAGACCAATGATTATTTTTAAAAGAAAAACAATGCCGAAACTCAAGTTCCCTGGTGGTTGTTTTGTACATGTGAATGAGAAAGGCTGGATGGATGAAGAAGGGGTAAGGCTATGGCTTGATAATGTATGGAGCAGGCGACCAGGTGGACTTATTAAAAAACGTAGTCTACTGGTGTGGGATATGTTCAGGGCTCATTTAACTCCCAGCACCAAGCAAAGGCTTGCAAGACTAAACACAGATGCGGCAGTTATTCCTGCAGGATTGACATCGTTGGTACAGCCACTGGATGTGTGCATAAACAAGCCATTTAAAGATCGCATTCAAAAACAGTGGAATGAATGGATGGTTAGCGGCAAAAAGTCATTCACAAAAGGAGGAAACATGCGTGCTCCACAGTTGGATGTTTTGTGCAAGTTTGTCATAAAAGCCTGGAATGATATTGATGCAGAAACTGTAATCAAGTCTTTCAAGAAGTGTGGCATATCAAATTCATTAGATGGTATGGAGGACGACTACTTGTGGCAAGATGAAGAGGAAGCCGAAGCTGAGACCACACCATCTGATATGGAATTCGATCCATACGATGACTGCCTTACAAATGTATCACAAGATGTCATTGATGTAGTACTTATGATATCAGATGACGAACATGAGGATTTTGAAGGCTTTTAAAGGGAAACTGTCATGCCAGCAAAACCTGTAAAAATACCGTAGCTTGCAGTTATGATGGGTGTTGCTAATTCTCCAGGGAGTTTCCCGGCACTTGCTCTCTCTCTCTATTATTTGTTATCGTCCTCCTATCATCATCAGTTCCAGTTTGGTTGACAGCTTAGAAAACAAACAGCATGGCAGCTCTCATGGGTTTATTGTCTTATCCTTTCTTTCAGCTTTAGAGTGAATTGCAAAAAGTTTAATCCAGTTGCACTGTTTTATGTTTACATGTTTGATGACAGACAGCCTTATGTTTATAAGTGACAGTTTTCCTGCTAAGTACCTGCATGTCATAAGCATTTGAACTAAAATTACCATATTGAAATCAAATTTGATGTTTTTTTTAAATTTTTATTTGGTGTGCGTTGGAAGAGGGGTAGTCTTATACGGCGAGTATATCCCAAACTCTATATTTTAACTGGAAAAGTTGGGGGTCGTCTTATACGCCCAGTCGTCTTATGGGCCAGAAAATACGGTAAATGTAAAGAATGTGGCAAAGCGTTCAGTGTATCCACAAAGCTTAATCGACATCAGATAGTTCATATTGGGGAGAAGCCTTATAAATGTAGAGAATGTTGCAAATCCTTTAGCAGATCCTCAGAACTTACTAAGCATCAGAGAGTTCACACTGGAGAGAAACCTTATAAATGTAGAGAATGGGGTAAAGCCTTTGGATGCTCCTGAGACCTTATTCTGCATCAGAGAGTTCATACTGGAGAGAAGCCTTATAAATGTAAAGAATATGGCAAAGCGTTCAATGTGTCCACACAGCTTAATCGACATCAGATAGTTCATACTGGAGAGAAGCCTTACAAATGTAGAGAATGTAGGAAAGTGTTCAGTGAGTCCACAATGCTTAATCGGCATCAAAGAGTTCACACGAGAGAAACCTTATAAAGGTAGAGAATGTGGTAAAGCCTTTGGGAATTCCTCATACCTTACTTTCCATCAGAGAGTTCATTCTAGAGAGAAGGCTTATAATTGTAGAGAATGTGGCAAAGCTTTTGGACGCTCCTCAGACCTTACTATACATCAGAGAGTTCATACTAGAGAGAAGCCGTATAAATGTACAGAATGTGGCAACTCCTTTGTCAGCTCCTCAGAACTTACTAAGCATCAGCGAGTTCACACTGGAGAGAAACTTTATACATGTAGATAATGTGGTAAAGCCTTTGGACACTCCTCAGATCTTACTCTGCATCAGAGAGTTCATACGGGAGAGAAGCCTTATAAATGTAGAGAATGTGGCAAATCCTTTGGCAATTCCTCATACCTTACAATTCCTCAGAGAGTTCATACTGGAAAGAAGCCTTATAAATGTAGAGAATGTGGCAAAGCGTTGAGTGAGTCCACAAAGCTTAATCGACATCAGAGAGTTCACACTGGAGAGAATCCTTACAAATGTAGAGAATGTGGCAAATCCTTTGGCAGATCCTCAAACCTTACAATGCTTCAGAAATTTCATACTAGAGAGAAGCCTTACAAATGTACAGAATGTGACAATTCCTTTGGCAGTTCCTCAGAACTTATAAAGCATCGGAGAATTCATACTGGCGAGAAGCCTTATAAATGTAGAAAATGTGGCAAAGCATTCAATGAGCCACAAAGCTTAATCGACATCAGATAATTCATACTGGAGAGAAGCCTTGTAAATGTAGAGAATGTGGCAAAGTGTTCAGTGAGTCCACAAAGCTTCATTGGCATCATATAGTTCATACTGGAAAGAAGCTTTACAAATGTAGAGAATGTGGCAAATCCTTTGGCAGATCCTCAAACCTTACAATCCATCAGAGAGTTCATAGTGGACAAAAGTCTTATAAATGTAGATAATGTGGCACATACTTTGGCCACTATCGGAACTTACTAAGCATGTGAGAGTTCATACTGGAGAGAGGCCTTATAAGTGTACAGAATGTGGTAAATCCTTTGGCAGATCCTGAAACCTTAACAAGCATCTGAAAGTTCATACTGGATAGAAGCCTTATAAATGTATATAATGTGGTAAATCCTTTGGCGACTCCTCAAACCTTACTACGCATCAGAGAGTTCATACTGGAAAGAAGCCTTATAAATGGGAAAAGTGTAAAAAAGCTTTTAAAAGCCATTCACGTATGACTTTACCTTAGAGACTTCCTAATACAGATAGACTATACAAATGTAGAGAATGGGCTGGAGTCTTTACCCACAGCTCTAAATTTATTGAACATCAGAGATTTTATAGTGCAGGGAAGGGTTACAAGTATAGGAAATGTGTGAAAGCCATTAGCCTGTGGTCATATTTACTGAACATTTTATGAATCATTCTAAAGAGAAACAGCAAAAATAAAAAGGTATCATGCAAATATTTAACCATGCTTTATCATTGGGAATGATAAAATCTTACAAATTCCGAGGCATATGTCAAAGTGTATATCCTCATTTATATATCATACAACCTCTGATAATTATTACTGGATCAAAGCTCAGGAGATATAAAGAATGTAACAAAGCTTACTCAGTATTCAAACCTTACCCGACATCAGAATTCATACTGGGGAAAAACAATACAAATGTAGTCTTTAATCAGCATCCATAACTTATTCCTCACATTGGGATTTATTCTAGAGGGAAACCTTAAAACTAAAGAATGTGGGAAATCCTATGTTTGGACCTACAGCCCCAGTCTTTTTTAAAATTTAATATATTTTATTGAATTTTAACAGTAAGGGAAAGGGATAGAGAGCCAGAAACATCTATGAGAGAGAAACATTGACCAGCCGCCTCCTGGACACCCCGCCCCTGGGGATATGCCCATAACCAGGGTAAATGCCCTTGACCTGAATCAAACCTGGGACCCTTCAGTCTGCAGGCCAACGCTGTATCCACTGAGCCAAACGGGCCAGGGCTACAGCCCCAGTCTTATCAGGGATTGTAATTGGGTAGAAATTCTACATTTATGATGTAGGAGATAGGACTTTAGTTTAAAATATACAGTTTATGAAACTCTTAAGAAATTTATGCCTTAAAGTGACTGTAAAGATGTAAAAACTTGATCCAAATATGTAATTGGTTATGACTTTTAAAGTATCACTGAATTCACACTAGATAGGTAGCCAAAATGCCTTTCAGGTATTGCTCTACATCACAACGTTTATTACACAGGGTACTCCAAACTTTAAATGTAGTTAGGTGATATTTTTATACTTGAATATATCAAAAGAATTGATCTTTCCATATGTACAATTACTTAGAGTGTTATTTATATTGAAATCATTTCAAGTATTTTGAAAAGGAAATATTAAGATGATGGTACTCCCATGTCAATTGATGCTGCTATATTTTGTTTTGTTTTAAATATATTTTTATTGATTTTTTTTTTTTATGGAGAGGAAGGAAGAGGGAAAGAAAATTAGAAACATTGATGAGAGATAAACATCAATCAGCTGTCTCCTGCACACTGGGAATATGACAACCAAAATACATGCCGTTGACCGGAATCGAACCTGCGACCCTTCAGTCCTTAGGCCAATGCTCTATCCACTGAGCCAAACTGCTTAGGGCATGATGCTGCTCTGTTTTATTCCTGGTGTGTGTCAGTGAAGTCATGGGGTTGATTGTTTCTGCCTTAAAGATCTGTGAGCTGTTGTATATTATATGGACTTCTCTTGTGTACACTTTCCTATGGAATATTGGGTACATTGTAAGACACACTATTTTCTTCTATTAGAGAATAATCCTGTTGAATAGATCTTTTAAAATAGTTCTCGAGCTTTGTAAATGATGTCTTCAAAGTTACTTCCTTTTCTGTATCAGTGTGTTCAGCTGAAAACTTTTTGAGGGCAGGTCAATTTGTGGTTGTCACATTTAGATGACCGGAACTACACTCAGGACAGTGCTGTCTGTGTAATAGATTCTATGATTACGAGACATATTGCAGTAGCAGTGACACTGTTGTACCCAGGATGCAGAATTGGCATGAGCTCTGCAATTGGAAAGAGGACATCTTTCCCTGGCTGCACTGCTGGCTGAACTCAGAAAAATTAATTCTATTTCTTTCATTTCCCCTTTCCAGTTCCTGTGGTTTTTCACGTTGTCTTCTAAGCTGCCATTCTTTTTGCAGTGCTATGACAACAGCATATAAAGCTATTCCTGTCCCACATCAGACCTTCAAAGCCCTGTAAGTTCTACTCAGTTGTTTTGAATTTGCTAATGCAGTGACTGACAGTAGAATTTGGTGAATATTTTTCTTTATTTTTATGAAGTGGGTATCCCACGATTTAGGTTCTCATGCTGACACCTGTCATTTTTAATATAAATATAAAATTTTGGAATACCACAAGTTGGCATCTGAGTACTTTGTAATTGGAATGATTTTTCTTGTCCTGATTTTCATTGGAAACCTTAAGAATTTCTCATTGTTATCCTGTAAGTTTATTTATTCTGATGGAATTAAGCCATGTTAAATAGTTTTTATTCTCACTTTCTTAATTTTTATTTTTATTTCAGAGAGGAAGGGAGAGAGAGAGATAGAAACCTCAATGATGAGAGAGAATATTTTCTCTTGAATGTAGACTAATGTTAGTCATTTTTTTCTACAGGAACCCCAGAAACCATGGCAGCTTTGCAGTTTAAACCTTTTATTTTGCAAAGTTATTTTTATACTAGAGGCCCTGTGCACAAGATTCGTGCACAGAGCAGGGGTTCCCTCCACCCAGCCTGCACCCTCTCCAATCAGGGACACCTTTGGGGATCTGTGGGATCAGGCCTAAGCCGGTAGTCAGACATCCCTCTCACAATCTGGGACCATTGGCTCCTAACTGCTCACCTGTCTGCCTGCCTGGTCACCCCTAACTGCCCTCCCCTGCAGGCCTGATCTCACCCCGAACTTCCCTCCTCTGCTGGCCAATTTGATTCTGAGTTGTCAGTTTCTATGCCAGTCAGTGTCAAAAGCTCTGCCTCCTACGCAGCCATTGGCTCCCTAAAGCGCCCACATTTGGGCTGGGCCTATCAATAGAGCCTAGCAATAGTCTCTGGGCCTATCAACTGATCAGAAAGGCGGGGCTGCTCAGCTGCCCCGGTCGAGGCCTGGAGAGAAATGGAGGTGCGACTGCTGTTCAGACTGGAGAGAAAGAGGGAGGCAAGTGCTGATCAAAAGCTGCCAGAGAGGCAACAGATCAGTCCCTGCTTCTCTCTTCAGGACTCTTTTTAGCTCTGATTTGCAGCCCCCTCAGCAGTCAATGCTGGGGCACCGCGCCTGCAGCAGGATTCAGTGCTTGGTTACTGGTTGTTACGACCCAAGGTTTTTATATATTAGGATTCACTGCCTGACCAGAGTTATGTCCATTGGCATTAGCTGGCCCTGGAGTGTTTGCCAAGCCATCACTGTAAGTTCCAGGGATAGCAGGTAAGCAGAGATTAAAATGAAAGCTGCACATTTGTTCTCCAGTGTCCAGTGCTGAATTTGTACAAGGTGGTAAACATCAGTTCCTATGCATGTGGCCACCCAAAGGAATGACAAAATCATTGCAGAAACAAGATGTTCAATATTCTACTTTCTGACATCCCTGGGGCATACTTTTGTATATGTATCTCCTGATATTTTGTGATGGGACTCATCTGGACCAGGGGCTTTATGAATTTGTTCTGTTACAGGACATACTATGGGACCCAGATCTTTCAAAGGATTCAATCCCATCTAGACAATAGTTCCATATTCTGGGACTATTGTGAGGAATGTTGTGGAGGTGTATTGTTACAAAATATAAGATCTCTTTTTTTCACATGGCCATTAGGAAAATAGATGAAGCAGACACTGTCCCTTGGGTTAGAGGGCATTCTGTCTTTATTTTGTTCAGAATGCATATTCTTCTGCGTTGGGATGATAAGTTATAAGTCAGAGACTTCAACCTTTTTTTTTTAAATCTCATGGCACCCATGAACTAATTACTGAAATTCAATGGTCCACCAAAATAAATATTTTGCCAGTCTTCCAAAAAACAAGTTTGATTTTGATCCATGCACACCACACAGCTATTACTATGTTGGCTGTTGTCACTTATTTGATTTGACTATGGGTAATATAGTCTGCTATTGACTAAACAGTCACTGTTGCTTGTTCTAAAAATTCTTGCAGCACACCAGTTTGCCTGTGTGACACTCCGATTGATAATCTCTGCAGTAAACATATAAAATTCTGTGGCGGGCAGGGAGAGGTCAAGTAGGGTGGGGAGAGACATATGTAATACTTGAAACAATAAAGAATTTAAATTCAAAAACTATGTAAAATCTGTCTTGTCTAATGATTCAGTTAAAACCACTTTTTCCTTATTGATTTATTTGGGACATCTATCCATTGATGTCAATGGGAAGTTAAAGTCCGCTCCTAAGATGGAATTAATTAATTTGAAAATGCCAATAACTATATACCTATTAATAGTCACGTACAATATAAATGGTTTTACTGCGCCCTAACCGGTTTGGCTCAGTGGATAGAGTGTCTGCCTGCGGACTTAAGAGTCCCAGGTTTGATTCTGGCCAAGAGCACCTGCCCAGGTTATAGCCTTAATCCCCCCAGTGGAGTATGTGCAGGAGGCAGCCAATCAATGATTTTCTCTCATCATTGATGTTTCTAGCTCTCGAGCTCTCTCCCTCTCTGAAAAAAATAAAAATATATTTTAAAAAAATAAATGGTTTTACTGCTTTAACCAGAAGACATAGGGTAGCTGAATGGATAGGAGAACAAGATCCTTGATATATGCTGTTTACACGAGGCAAAGGCTGTTTCAATTTGCATATTGCTCTTTTATTAGATAGGATTTGAAGTCAAATTATATTAGATATGGTTGACAAAGGCATCACGTTTATCTCAAAGGTCTTTCTAACCCAGTCCCATTGGCTTATTTGTTTGGAGTGTAGTGCCCTCCACCAAAGGTTGCTGGTTTGATTCCTGGTCCCGCAAATACCTGGATTGGAGGTGTGATTCCAGAGTTCCTCAGGGCGCTTTAGGGAGGCAACCAATGGATGTTTGTCTTGCACATGGATGTTTCTCTCAATCTCTGTTTTCCTCTCTAAATTCACTTTTTAAAACTTTAAAAATATTTTCAAAATAAGGTATTGTCCAGCTCTCTGAGGCCCCAGACAGCTACCCTGTCAGCTGGAGGCACCTGCGTGTATGAGCCTAAGTGAAAGCAGCAGAGAAGGGCTCAGCCACCCTGGAATTACGTGCAAGGATTAGTTTCGGTTGATTGAAACCACTAAACATTGTGATGTTTTATTCCACAACAAAGACTAGTTGTAAGAGAAAAGAGTTCCTGAGATTGTGGTGCCCCATAATAAAAACCTAACGTGTGTGACATGGCCTTGGGACTGGCTGGTGCATAGAAGCTGGAAGGAGACTGTTAGTGGACTCTGCAAGCGAGGGAACAAGGATTGAAGTCTGGAAGCACAAATTATGTGTTTTTTTGTTTTCTGTTTTTTGTTTTGTTTTGGGAAATCATGTTTTGATCTAGTGAAAAATTTGACAAACGTTTGCCAATAGGACATGAAGCAGAAGAACCACCTGAACAACCTGTAGACTCATAAAATATTGAATATTGTTGCATTAAGAGAATCCCTTTTGGGTGGTTTATATAACAGACTAGTGGCCCGGTGCATGAAATTTGTGCACGGGGACAGGTGTTCCTCAGCCCTGCCTGCACCCTCTCCAATCTGGGATCCCTTAAAGGATGTCGTATTGCTGGTTTACAAGGATCGGGCCTAAACCGGCAGTGGGACATCCCTCTAAATATTTGGGATTGCTGACTCCAGCCACTCACCTGCCTGCCTGCCTGCCTGATTGCCCCTAAGCACTCTGCCTTCTGGCCTGCTTGCCCCCAACTTTCCCTCGCATCCAGTCTGCTCACCCCCAAATCCCCCCCCCCCCCCGCCAGCTTGATCACCCGCAACTACCCTGGTGCCAGCCTGCTCACCCCCAACTGCTCCCGCTGCTGGCCTGCTTGCCCCCACCTCCCCTCCCCATTGGACCGCTCATCCCCACACTGCTGACCTGCTCATTCCACACTGCCCCTGTCCTGATCACCTCCAACTGACCCCCACTGATCGCCTGCTCACCCCTAACTGGCCCCCCTGCTGGTCTGCTTACCCCCAACAGCCCCGCCCCCCAACAGCCTGATCACCCACAACTGCTGTCCCATCCTGGCCTGATCACCCCCTGCTGACACAAGTTTTCAGCCCCTCCTTTTGTTCTTTTTTCTTTTCTTTTTTTCAGCGCCTCCTTGAGCAGAGGCCAGGGATGGCTGGATTTATTTATCTGGGATTTATTTATTTTCTATAATTGAAACTTTGTAGCATTGAGCGGAGGTCAGGGCCAGGCATGGCGGGCGGGAAGCTTGACTTCCTCCATCGCCAGGGCAACCATAGCCTCCTGCTCGCTCCAGCTTTGTGGCCACCGCCATCTTGGTTGGGTTGATTTGCATACTCATGAGTTTTTGGTGGGCATGTCTTCTGCACATGGCAGAGGCACGTACAATTTTCGTGTTTCTCTTTTATTAGTGTATATAATGACAGCAGCTCACCTCATTTTTATAGGAGTTTGTGGAAGTTTTTGGGAGGAGAGACACAGGAAGACACACACTCAAAAACAGTGTGTGCCCTAACCAGTTTAGCTCAGTGGATAGAGTGTCAGACTGTGGACTGATGGGTCATAGGTTCAATTCCGGTCAAGGGCATGTATCTTGGCTGTGGGCACATCTCTAGTAGGGAGTGTGCAGGAGGCAGCTGAATTGATGTTTCTCTCTCATTGATGTTTCTAATTCTCTATCCCTCTCTCTAAAAAAGAAGGTAGAGAGAGGGATAGATCAATTAAAAATATTTTTTAAAAAAACAACTCACAGTGTGGTCTCCATGTAGGAGCTCATTGTTCCAGACTCTCTGCTATGACCCAGGACACAGGGCTGGACTTTTCCTCATTTGCAGGTCCTTCTGACTGTGAGTGTGAGGTAAGCTGATTAACAGGCTGTGCTGACTACTTTGAAGGCACATTCTGTGACTCCTCAACATAGTGTCACCTGATAAGACAACCCAGACCCCATCAGGATCAGGACCAAGTGGCTGCGTCTCAGGTAAAAGATGTGTCCTGAGTAACAGACTATGTTTGCTTTTCCTCTAACATCTGGTGATTTATCTCTCTATTTATGATGTTATTGCCTTTGCAGGTTATTTTTCATTACTTTTTCATCATAGTTAATGTCAGCAGTTTCTATATTTCTCTTTTGTATTTTTCTCTCTTTTTAAAATATATTTTTATTGATTTCAGAATGGAAAGAAGAGGGAGAGAAAGATAGAAACACCAATAAGGTGAGAGAATCATTGATTAGCTGCCTCCTGCATACCTCCCACTGGGGATTCAGTCTGAAACCTGGAGTGTGCCCTGACCAGGAATCCAACCCTGCCCTCCTGTTTCATAGGTCAGCCCTCTACCTTTCAGCTACACTGGCCAGGTTATAATTCCCTCTTTTGCCTCAGAGCCTTCTCTGCATTCTTTTTATGCAGCCTCCCCAGGTCAGGAATCAGGCCCACCTTTAATTAATGACTTTCAGCTACTGCAGAATATCTGTTTTGTGACAGATCCACCTGGGAAGGCAGCCATGTCTAACATCCGTATTTGGATGGGTTTAGAGGGTGTGGTATCAGTGAAGAAGGGAAATGCAGGTTTTATGTTCAAGTGGCTGCAGTGTCATCTCTAGATCAGGGGTAAGAAGATGCACATTTTGCTGCTCAGAAAAGCTTGGAAAATTCTGAAAGGAAGAGTAAATGGAAGAGACTTGCTCACTAGATTAGTACGAAAGACTTGGTATTTTAAGGTACTATTAGCTTATGGAACATGAGAGGTATCCGTGGACTGACACTTGCAAAAATTAATCGTTATTTGTGATCATTTTGCCAACCATAATATTTTCTTCTTTTTTTTTTTTTGAATCATATATGTGCATGTATTCCAGTACTATGGCAGTATGGGAGAGCAGCATGTCAGCCACAGAAATCTGCTCTGCACCCCACCATAAGCCAGTTGCTTATATAGTAAAAGTACAAAGGGAAAAGTAGGCATCTTCAAAGGGCTTAGTGTTATGCAAGGGTTGGGATTTCAAGGGGAAATAGCCAGAAGGAGTGCCAGATGGGCAGTTAACAGGTAAGCAGGCTAGAGGTCTGCAAAGGTCTACAGGTATGCAAAAAAGGGCTGGGGATCTTCAAAGGGCAGGCAATTCTGGTTTCTGTAGCAAATCTCTGTGAAGCATTCCATGATAATAGGCAGCTGCAAATGGGGAGGAAGGGCTGCATCTCCAGGTCAGCTGCAGCCAGGGTAGAATGTGCCTTCATTAGCTCTCATACTCCCAAAGCTTCATGGGCCCTTTATCTCTATAACTTGTTTCCTAATGAAACAGGAAATTTGAACTAGAAACGTGTGGTGTTCCCCTGGGCAGCAAGGTTTCCTGGCTCTTGTCCAGTGGAGTCAAAGAATGAAACCAGGGTTGAAAGGTGGTATAGCAAAGGTGGAAATTTATTGAGAAACAAGCACACACTCCCACGTGGCAAGGGGGAAAGAGTCCCCCATAACTATTTCTTTATTGATGTGTTTTTGGCAGTAATGACATGGAAGTGGTGACCTGACCCTTTTTTTTTTTTTTTTTTTTTTTTTTATATATATATTTTATTGATTTTTTACAGAGAGGAAGAGAGAGGGATAGAGAGTTAGAAACATCGATGAGAGAGAAACATCAATCAGCTGCCTCTTGCACACCCCCTACTGGGGATGTGCCCGCAACCAAGGTACATGCCCTTGACCGGAATCGAACCTGGGACCCTTGAGTCCGCAGGCCGACGCTCTATCCACTGAGCCAAACCGGTTTCGGCGACCTGACCTTCTGAGTGTGTGCCTCAGTCACCTGATGCCCATTGTCTCAATCCACCCGATGTTCAGCTGGCACAGGTTCTCCCTTCACTATGGAGTTAATAGTCTCCCTTTCTCAGTAACAAGGGTGTAGTAGGGATATAATCAAAGTTGTGCAAAGACCATCACTTCACATCTGGAAATGTCCCTCCTCTTAGTTGTGTTTGCTTTGGAAAAGGAAGGAGTTACTTTTATTTCCTACTAGAGGACCAGTGCACAAAAGTCGTGAATGTGTAGTGTCCCTCGGCCTGGCCAGTGATAAGGGCTGATCGGGACCTTCCTTACCCTGGCTGCTGGCTACTGGCCAGGGCCTTGGTTCCTCCTATGTCGCCCCTTGGTCATCAGCTCTTGTCATAGCAAGCTGTTGAACTCTTACTCAGTCAAACTCCCAGTTAGTTGAACTCCTGAGGAGAAAATTTGCATATTAGCCTTTTATTATATAGGACTAGGGTCTTAGTGCACCAATTCGTGCACCTAGAAAGGAACTGTGGGTTGGGAGGCTGCAGTGGGAACAGGAGCAGGTCTCAGCCCATCCGCGCCCCTGCCTGGCCCCTCCAGTAACAGCCCCAGTCCCCTGTCTACCAGCAGCCCCACTACTGCTGCCACTGCTCCCACATGCTGACCCCATTGGCCCCACTCCCACCTGCTGCTGGTGCAGAGCAATTGGGGCAGCCGTCAGCAGCAGGTGGGAGTGGAGCCAGTGCCATCAGTGGGTGTGAAGGCGGCTGCTGCCCCAATCGCCCCTGAGGAGCAGGGGGAGGAGGAGAAGCCTTCAGGGGAGATCCAGGCCAGTAGCCGCCACTACACATGTTGATGGTGCTGAGTGATTGGGGGCTGGCAACAACAGCAGGTGCAAGCGCTGGGAGGGGACTACAGCACACAGGAGTAAAGAATTTTTAGTAACCACCAGAGGCTCGCCCCAATAACAGCGACTGGTGCCCCGCATTGTTATGGCGCCCCCGCGGTCCTGCTCCACCATCCCCCCTCTGCCAACGCCCACCATGTTCTGCTCGGACCCCTGGTGGTCAGCACCCTTCATAGCGACCGGTTTTTTGGTTGACCTGCAATTAGGTCTATTTGCATATTAGCTTTTTATTATATAGAACTAGTAGCCCATTGCAGAAAGATTCCTGCAATAGGGTTCCTTCTGCGCTCTCTGCCTCCCCGCCTGCTTGCCTCCCTTCTCCCCGCCCCGCCTGCTTGCCTCCCTTCTCCCTGCCCTGCCTGCTTGCTTCTCTGCAGCTTTGCCCCCTTCTGCAGCACTTGGCTTCATTCTATGCTGTTAATTTGCATACTCGCCCTGATTGGCTGGTGGGCATGGCTTGGGCGTAGCAAAGGTGCAGTCAATTTGCATATTACTCTTTCATTAGGTAGGATAGGCTAGTTCATTGGCTTTATTATGGGAGCTTTTACCAATCAGGACTTGATTCTTTAAAATTTCATTATATTCTACACACAAGTCATAGACATACCTTACATTATCGACTTGTATTTTCTAGAAAGTGTACACTAATGGTATTATTAATGTATGTTAAATTCATTGAATTTCTACAATCAATATACCTCTCCAGTAATGATACATAAAATTTTGAAAAATGTACTAGTAAGAAAAATTAGTTCCGCCTTAATTGGTTCGGCTCAGTGGATAGAGTGTCGGCCTGAGGACTCAAGGGTCCCAGGTTTGATTCCGGTCAAGGACAAGTACCTTGGCTGCGGGCACATCTCCAGTAGAGAGTGTGCAGGAGGCAGCTGATTGAAGTTTCTCTCTCATCGGTGTTTCTAACTCTCCCTCTCCCTTCCTCTCTGTAAAAAAATCAATAAAATATATACATTTTAAAAAAAGAAATAAAAATTAGTTCCCCCCAGTTTGGTGTGGATTAGTGGTTGACAGTTTGATTCGTGGTTCCTGGGTATCTTTGGTAGGCAACCAATCTGTCTCTTTCATATTGATGTCCACTCTCTCTCCCTCTCCCTTTCCCTCTCCCTCTCCCTCTCCCTCTTCTTCTCCCTTTCCTTCTCCTTCTCTCTCCCTCTCTCACCCTCTCTCCTTTTCATGCCTCTAACTCCCTGCCTTCCTCTCTTTAAAAGTCAATGGAAGAAATCTATCCAGGTGAGGATTTACAACCACAAAACTGAAACAATAGGTCTACTTTGTTTTAAATCGTTATGTTTCTCTCCTTATTGGGTTTATAAAACACAAAGGGGATTATACACAAATAGATTCATGAGCTTTGCTGAATCACTAAACCGTCTTGATTTCATAGCTGTAAAATGTGTGACTGTGAGCCAAAACTTAACATTATTTCAGCTATTTTTTCAAGTATATTTTTATTGATTTCAAAGAGAAAGGGCAAGGTAGAGAGAGAGCTAGCAACATCAGTGATGAGAAAAAATCATTGATAGGCTGACTTCTGCACACCCCACACGGGATTGCACCCACAAACTGGTTGTGTGTCCAGACCAGATACCAAACCAGTGACCTTTTGGTGCATGGGTCAGCACTCAGTCACTGAGCCACACCAGCTGGACCAGGCAGAAGAATCTTGTTCTAAGATTGCTCAGAGTAAGTTTTCAAATATGATTGTGGTTCCTATGTGTCCTATTCCATGAGAACTATAAGTTCCATTAATAAACCCTTTTAGTTCAAAGTTCTGTGTGAATTTTTTCCTGTTTTCTTTTTCTGTGTATTCCGAAGAATATCATGTGCACCAGAAACATTGACATCACAAGTGAAAAGTGAGCTTTTTACACATGTGGAAACACAGGCCCCATCTCAGAACAAGAATCAGAATCTGTATTTTTACAGAACTTCATTTTCTTGTGGTCTGTTTTTACACTTGAGAAGTCCATATACTTCCAACCCAGCCTGCCATTTCCAGCTGAAAACTGTACACACTGATCCTGAATGATGCAAATGCAGCACTCAGAAATCCATATGCCTGTGTCCATGCCTTTATTTTAAAGTTTATTTTCCTGAAAAGTAAAATCTGTACCATGGGTTTGTGGACATGTGTCATCCTCATTCGTCATTGTTCAAAAAGACATCAGAGAATGTTACTGGGCAAAGTAATCTTACTGGGCTTGATCTTTTTGGCTCCATTATGAACTCTTCTGGTGGCCTCTTGGTAAATGTGTCTTTTTACAGGGAGCATTGACCTTCTGGGATGTGGCCATACATTTTTCTCCGGAGGAGTGGGAATGCTTGGACCCAGCTCAGTGGAAATTGTACATAGATGTGATGTTGGAGAACTACAGCAACTGGTGTCTGTGGGTAAGGGTGACTTCCTTCTTGAATTCCTACTCCACCTGCAAGGTTGTTTACCTTTATTATTTTATCATCTCTAGGGGGCGTCTGCTTTCTATGGTAGATTCTTCCTCTCATGGAACAAATTGTGGGTTCTTTGCTGTAGAAAAGAAAAGCCTTTCGATGTTTGTGAATTAGGAAGTCAGTGTTTGCACACTTTCCATGTTGTCTACAATAATTGAGAGATAGAAACATCAGTGATCAGATTGAATCATTGATCATCTGCCTCCTCCTGCACACGCCCTACTTGGGGTCGAGCCTGCAACCCGGGATTGTGCCCTCCTGGTTCATAGGTGAACCCTCGACTGCTGAGCCATGCCAGCTGGGCCATGTTGACTTTTAGAAATATGTATCTCTTGCCGAAACCGGTTTGGCTCAGTGGATAGAGCGTCGGCCTGCGGACTCAAGGGTCCCGGGTTCGATTTCGGTCAAGGGCATGTGCCTTGGTTGCGGGCACATCCCCAGTGGGGGTGTGCAAGAGGCAGCTGATCGATGTTTCTCTCTCATCGATGTTTCTGACTCTCTATCCCTCTCTCTTCCTCTCTATAAAAAATCAATAAAAATATATTAAAAAAAAAAAGAAATATGTATCTCTGTAGCTTCTCCTTTTTTTGTTGTTTTTTTGTTGTTGATGATGCCTTATTTATTGTTGTTTTTTCTATAATCTTTTAGTTGATACATTGGGAATTTCCATTTGAATACAATCGATTGAAATACAAATTAAATTATGTATTTGCCTTTCAAAAATGTGAATTTTATAAAATTAATGTAGTTTTTTATTCCATAGCATGGAAGTTATTTTTGTAGCTATTGTGTCATTTCTGGAATAAACACATAGTGAGTCACGTCTTGAAGGAGATGAGTTGAGATACAAATTTTGTCTCCTTATATGTCAAGTCAAATGAAGTCTTTTATTTTAAATGGTAGAGCATCATTATAAAAATAGTCCTTTTTTTTCTAGTCAAATATCTTCACTATTGTGAATAGTGCTGCAATGGATATATGAGTGGATATATCTTTTTGAATTCATGTTCTCTGTATAAATCACCAGAAATGGAATCCTTGTGTTAACGTCAGCCCTGAGGGGATGACTAGGTTTCCTTTAGGGTAGAAGTGAAGTATGGTAGCAATCATCTCAGGTAGAAACTGCTGTTTGGGTTCTGTACTTATTTGTTTGCTAAAACAATAGGAAGTTATTTTGGTTTTCTGAACTTATGTATGCTATCCCCATCCTCCATGGATGATGATTAGAATATCCCATTGATTGTGATCTCACTGGTCACTGAAGCACATTCTTTGGGACCCAGGGCAGATCAATTATCCCAAATTGCCTCAGTAGCTACAGATAACGTGTTTCGGTTGACTCAGTGGTCCCAGAATCAGAAGAGCACAAATTATCCTAAATTGCCTCAGTAGCTACACATAGTGCTTTCCTGTTGACTCAGTGATCCCAGAATCTGGACAGCACAATTATTCTAAATTGCCCAGGTGGTCCATCCCAGATAATGTGTTTCTGTTGATTCAGTGATTCGTAGATAACTAAAGTTGCTCAAATTCTCTTCTGTGAAAATGCTTTTTCGCAAAACAGGTTCCTCATTCCAGACCCAAAGATGTAATCGATACTTTTGTGATATTCTGCCTATATAAGCCAGGCGTGGCAAGCTGTTCCGGGCTGCGAGGTCTGGAGCACTTTTGCTCCCTCGTATGCCGCCGGCTTTTAATAAATAACTCCATAATTTGACTTTTTTTGAGGCATCCTTTGTAAGATGGTGTTACACCACAGCATTAGCATACAATATAGGGTCAGGATGCAGGTGCAGGCGTTGGACAAGAGGGGAGGCAGGATTTGGTCGAGGGAGTCCTGGGAGGAGATTTCACCAGTGGTTGGGTGGGGAGGCAGTTCTTATGTTTCCTCTGGGGGCTTCAGCCCAGAGCCCCAAGCTGTGAAAGAGCTGTGGAAACAAAGAGTCTAGGCTGCCCCCTAACTCCTGCCCCGCCCTCCCTCCCTCTGTCCCTGCACAAGCCCCGCCCCCACCGCGGAGTCGCTCAGCTCAGGCGCTGGCCCCGCCCATCCCGCGGGGAGGCGCATGCGCAGTTCCTGGCAGACCCGGAAGCGGCCGTGGAGGGGAAGGTGGCGGTTCCCTGAGGAGGTGTCTGTGCTTTAAAGCCGCTGCTCCCCGTCCCCCTCCCAGCAGGGGAGGCTGAGGGCGCTGCGGGCGCTGAAGTCCGTGTTGGGGTCCCCGCCCCGGAGCCCCTCACAGCGGTGAGTCCGGTCCCGGGCGGCTGCGCAGTGGAGGCGCCGCGTTCCTTTGGGGGAAACTGAGGCCCGGCCCGCGGTCTGTCCGCCTGTGGCCGTGGGCCCCCGCCTGCCGCGTGGTTTTCCTGCTGAAAACCATCCCCGGGGCCGCCGGTCCCCCCGCGGGGCTGGGAGTCTGGGTCAGGGGTTCCCGCCCTTTGCCCCTCCCCGCCCGGCGCTTTCCGCCCCCAGAGCCCGGATGGCTCCCGGCCTGGGGGCCTGCACCCCGCCTTCCTAGGCCCACCCCATTGATAAGGGGTCTGAGTGCCCGGGGAGCACAGTGTCCATGGGGTGGGGCTCAGGGGAAGAAGGCGGTGTCCCCAGAAGAGGTGAGCTGCCCGCAGGGAGGGCTTTGTGGGAGCGGTGACTGCGGGGGGCGGGGAGCCGGGCTGGGGGGTCAGGAGGGGGAGTGAGAGAGACAGACACGTGGGGGGAGAAAGGGCGGGGAGGGGTCCACAGAGGGGCCATAGGGGTGAGGGAGGGACTGGACGGCGATGGTAGGAGTGAGGGGGGAACTCGGGAAAGCAGCTGAGGAGGAGGAAGTGGGGAAATAGGGGGGAGGGGGGCCCAGAGAGAGGAGGGAGCTGAGAGGGAGAGGGTCCTGGTGAGCAGAAGTGGGGGCCGCACAGGAGGAGGCAGGTCAGACGGAGACGCTGGTTCAGAGGAGAAGAGTTGGGGAGCGAGTGCAGGGACAGAAAGGGGGGCTTAGGGAGGAGGGAGCAGAGGGGAGCAGCGCGGAGTCACCAGCTGTGGGGAGCAGGACAGACAGTAACGGGCAGCAGCGGGGACACGGGCGTGGGGAGGGACAGACGCGGACGTGGGTGGAGATGGGAGCGATCAGAGACCAGGAGAAAGAGCACCGGAAGGGAAATGGGTTTCAGGAGGTTCATGGTCCAGGTGTAGGGACAGACATGGAGAAAAGGGGGGAAAGAGCAGGGGAGGGGCGGGGGACACAGGAAAGGACCACAGAGGAGAGAAAGGGAACAGGGAGACAGAGACAGACCCATAGACAGAAATACATGGTAGTGGGAGGAGGGGAACCCTGATCTGGATGAGTGGGGAGCTAATGGGGTGTGGATGGTTAAGGTGTCATATATCGGCTTGGTGCTGTGTGTTCTTTGTGTGTGTGTGTGTACATATATATATATACACACTGGCCAGATGATGATGATCTCTGAATGCATATTAATCTGGCCACTCAGTGTGTGTGTGTGTGTGTGTGTGTGTGTGTGTGTGTATCTATATATCTATATATCTATATCTATATATATATGTGTATATATATATATATTAGAGGACTGGTGCTTGAATTCGTGCATGGGTGGGGTCCGACCAGCATGGCCAGGGGGAGGGGACATGGGTGGTTGGCCAGCCTGCTTCCTGGTCAAACTCCTGGTCCAGGGGACAATTTGCATATTAGCCTTTTATTATATAGAATATACACTGAGTGCCAGATTATTATGCATTCAGAGATCATAATAATCTGGCCACTCAGTGTATTTATTTAAAGATTACTATTGATCTCCAGGAGGCAAGGGGAGAGAGAGAGAGTTAGAAACATCATTGAGGAGAGACAATCATTGATTAGCTTCTTCCTGCCCATTCCTCACTGGGGCTCAAACCTCCTACCTGGCCATATGCACTGACTAGGAATCTAACCATGACCTCCTGATTCTTAGGTCCAATCTCAACCATTGAGTCGTGCCGCCTAGGTGTGCCTTTATATATTTAATTTAACAGCTTAAGTGTATTAGTTATACAGATTGAGTGACAATTATAAATCTAGAGTTTATAAGGCTTGGGAATTTTATAATAATTTGCTTCCAATTGCAACCCTTATTCACTCAGACAGGAGAGACTTGTCTGTTGGTCATGGGTCCCTTGTCCTTTCCTGGGATGGCAATGAGGAGGTGACCTGTGTCTGTCACCATCTGATGATTTTTCAAGGAATATTAGAAGCCTTAGCTTTGTTGCTGTGGTGTTGTGAGTGAGTGTGTGTGTGTGTGTGTGTGTGTGTGTGTGTGTGTATATGTGTGTGTTACTTCCATCGATTTACTTTTTCTATGTGTGACACTTAATTTATTATTTAAAAAATCCTGAAATAAATCCTCTGGGTCTTCTCAGATCCCCTGAGGGGCTTTAAGAAACGCCCTCAGGGGCACTTTCCCCCGTGGAGTTGGACAGCTGCTCTGGGTGGGGCATCATTGGTTACTGAGGGGCTCCAGGTGATTGGAAGGTGAGGACAGGATTAGCAGGAGGGTTACAGAATGTCTTTATAAGAGTGGGGAGTAGGCTTTATTCAGAAGAGGTAAGGGGATGCTCTGTTTGGTTTGGGGCGTCAGGACAGCAGGTCACGTTCTCATTTCTGTAGGAGTTTGTGGATGTCTTTAGGAGGAGCGACACAAAAATGAAATAAAACCCCTCCCAGTGTGGTCTCGATGTAGGAGCTCATTGTTCCCGACTCTCTCCTGTGACAAAGGACAGGAGGGGGTGGCCTTTTCCCCATTTCCAGGTCCTTCTGACTGTGAGTGTGAGGTGAGCTGATTAAGAGTCTGTACTAACTTCTTTGAAGGCACATTCTGTGACTCCTCAACATAGTGTCACCTGAGCAAACATCCCAGACCCCAATCAGGACCAGGACCAAATGGCTGCTTCTCAGGTAAAAGATGTGTCCTGGGTCAGAGGTTGTGTTTGCTTTTCCTCTGAATTCTGGTGATTTATTTCTCTATTTTTGATGTTCTTACCTTTGCAGGTTGTTTTTCTTTCCTTATTTCATTACTTTATTCATCATAGTCAATGTCAGCAGTTCCTATACTTCTCTTTTTCTGTGTTTTTCTTCATTTTTTTCTCTCTTTTTAAAAAATATATTTTTATTGACTTCAGAATGGAAAGGAGAGGGAGAGAGAGATATAAACATCAATTAGGTTGGAGAATCATGGATCAGCTGCCTCCTGCACCCCACCCTGCCCTGGGTATGGAGTCTGATACCTGGCTTATGCCCTGACTAGGAATCTAAGCCTGCCCTCCTGGTTCATAGGTCAACCCTCTACCTCTCAGCCCCACTGGCTGGGTTATAATTCCCTCCTTTGTGTAAGAGCCTTGTCTGCATTCATTTTGTCACCCTCCCCAGGTCAGGAAGCATTCCCATCTTTAATTAGTGACTTTCAACTACTCAAAATGTCCCTTTTGTGACAGATCAAACTTGGAAGGCAGCCATCTCTAATATCCCTACAACATTGCTCTCTACTAAAGATACATAACATTTTTGAAAGAAATGTACTAGTAAGAAAAATTAGTTACTCCAGGCTGGTGTGGATTAGTGGTGGAGGGTTTGATTCCTGGTCCAGGGCAAGTAGCTCCTGGGTACCTGTGGTAGGCAACCAATCCATGTGTCTCTGTCTCTCTTCCACATTGATGTCTGTCTGTCTGTCTCTGTCTCTCTCTCTCATTATCTTTTTTTTTTTTTGTCCCTCTATGTCCCTGCCTTCCACTCTTGAAAAGTTAATGGGATATATCTCCCCAGAGGAGAATTTACAACAACAAAAAGGAAACAGTAGGTCTAACTTGTTTTATATCATTAAGTTTCTCTCCATATTGTGTTTATAAAACACAAAGGGCGTCATACACAAGTAGATTCCTGAGATTTATGCAATCACTAAACCATCTTGATTTCATAGTTGTAAAATGTGTTTCTGTGCCTAAACTGTTAACATTATTTCAGCTATTTTTTTTTCAAATATATTTCTGTAGATTTCAGAGAGGAAGAGAGAGATAAAAACATAAATGACGAGAGAGAATCATTGACCAGCTGCCTCCTGCACACCTCACAATGGCGATTGAGCCCGCAACCTTGTCATGTGTCCAGACTGGGAATCGAATCAGTGACCTCTTGGTGCGAGGCTTAGCACGGAACACTGAACCACACCAGGTAGACCAGGCAGAATAATCTTGTTCTAAGATGACTTATAGTAAATTTCCAACTAGGATTATGGTTCCTATGTGTCCTATTCCAGGAGCACTGATTCCATTAACCCTTTAGTTCAAAGTTCTGTATGAAAATTTTATGTGTTTTCACTTTCTCTGTATTCAGAAAGAAGTATGGCACATGGATCGGAAACATTGACATTACAAGTAAAAGTGAGCTTGTTACACTTGTGGAAATACAGGCCACATCTCAGAACCTAGGTCAGAATCTGTATTTTTACAGAAGTTCATTTCCTTGTGGTGTCCTTTACACTTGAGAAGAGGTACATATACTTCCAACTCAGCATGGCATTTCCTGCTGAGAAATATACACCACTAACACTGAACGATGCAAACAACAGCACTTAGAAATCCATATACCTGTGTCCATACTTTAATTTCAAAGTTTATTTTCCTGTAAAGTAAAATCTGTACAATGAATTTGTGGACGTGTGTCATCCTCATGTGTCAGTGTTAGAAAACATATCAGAGAATGTTACTGGGGCAAAGTGTTTTTTAGGAATAATTCAGGATACCCCCTTGGTCAAAACCTCTTCTCCTAACACTGTTTTCATGTTGGGTGACATTATGAACTCTTCTGGTGACCTCTTGATAACTGTCTTTTCTTTCAGGGACCATTGACCTTCTTGGATGTGGCCATAGATTTCTCTCAGGAGGAGTGGGAATGCCTGGACCCAGCTCAACGGAAATTGTACCTGGATGTGATGTTGGAGAACTACAGAAACCTGGTCTCCGTGGGTGAGGATGACTTCCTTCCCGAGTTCCTCCTCCACCCACAGGGTTTTGTTTCCTTTATTATTTTAACATCTCTAGGGGACTTCTGCTTTCTATGTTAGATTCTTGTTCTGGAGGAACAAATTGGGCCCTAGCTGGTTTGGCTCAGTGGAGAGAGCACTTGGTCTGCAGACTGAAAGGTCCCAAGGTTTGATTCTGGTCAAGGACCAATGCCAGGGTTGCTGACTCGCTCCCCAGTAGGGGGCGTGCAGGCGGTATCCTATCAGTGATTCTCATCATTGATGTTTCTCTGTCTCCCTCTCACTTCTTCTCTGAAAGCAATAAAAAATATGTATTTTTTAAATAGGAACAAATTGGGGTCCTTGGAATAGAAAAGAAAGCCTTTGTAATGTATGTGAATTAGGAAGTCATTGTTTGCACACATTACATGTTGTCTACACTAATTAAGGTACTATCCTACCTAATAAAAGAGTAATACGCAAATTGACCGTACATTTGCTACACCCATAAGCCACGCCCACCAGTCACACCAACCAGCCAATCAGGAACAAATATGCAAATAAACCCAACCAAGATGCCTGCCGTCACAGAGAGCAGGAGGGAGGCTTGTGTTTCCCCGGCAACAGAGGAAGACAAGCTTTCCACCTGCCCTTGCCGTCCTAGGCCTCCACTCAAGGCTACAAAGTTTCAATTATAGAAGGTGAACAAATCCAAACAGAAATGGCGGCAGCCACTGAGCTGGAAAGAGTGGGAGGCAAGGGTTGCCTCAGGCAATGGAGGAATCTAAGCTTCTGCAGCCCTGGCCAGCCCAGGCCTCCGCTTAAGGCTACAAAGTTTAAATTATATTAGATACATAAGTCCCAACAGAAATGGCTGCATCCATGGAGTGATCAGAAGGCTTGGCTCTGCTCTAGGCTACAAAGTTTCAATTGTAGAAGGTAAAAAAACCCAGACACCAGGGCTTCCGCTTGGGTGTCGCCAGGGGGCGTGGACGGCCTGCAAACCACCACAGGACCCTCACCCAGGCCGCCCCAAGCCCCAAGGGAACCCCCACCCTGATCCAGGACACCCTTCAGGGCAAACGAGCTGGCCCCCACCCATGCACCAGGTGTCTATCCTATCTAGTAAAAGAGTAATATGCAGATTGACCATCAATCCAACGCACAAGATGCCTGCCCCCATGTGGATACAAGATGGCCAGCAGGGCAGGGCAGTTGGGGGTGACCCAGGCCTGCAGGGGAGGGCAGTTAGTGGTGACCAGGCCTGAAGGGGAGGGCAGTTGGCGGCAACACGATGGCAGGGAAGCAGTTAGGCATCAATCAGGCTGGCAGGGGAGTGGTTAGGGGGTGATCAGGAAGGCAGGCAGGCAAGTGGTTGGGAGCCAGTAGTCCTGGATTGTGAGAGCGATATCCGACTGCCCGTCTAAACGGGTAGTCGGACATCCCTCGAGGGGTCCCAGATTGGAGAGGGTGCAGGCTGGGCTGAAGGATACCCCCCGCCCCGTGCACGAATTTCATGCACCGGGCCTCTAATCAGAAAATAATTTATAAAATAATTTTCTAGAATATTCTAATATTCTACCATGTCTTCTGACCAGAGAACAACCTGGATTGGAAGTGGCAAAGCCTCTATCAAAATTCACACTCCATTTTCTTTTATCATTATTTTTTTAAATTTCTTTATTGATTAAGGTATTACATATATGTCCTTATTTCCTCCCCGCCCCCCGCATTATTCCCAGAACCTCCCCACTCATGCCTTCACCCCCCTGTTGTTTGTGTCCATTGCTTAGGCTTATATGCATGCATACAAGTCCTTTGTTTGATCTTCTGACCCCCCACCCTCCTGACCCCACCCTCCCCTACCTTCCCTCTGAGGTTTGAAGGTCTGGTTGATGCTTCTCTGTCTCGGGATCTGTTTTTGTTCATCATTTTATGTTGTGCATTATATTCCATAAATTAGTGAGATCATGTGATATTTATCTTTCTCTATCTTATTTCACTTAACATAATGCTCTCCAGTTCCATCCATGCTGTTGCAAATGGTAAGAACTCCTTCCTTTTTACTGCAGCATAGTATTCCATTGTGTAGATGTACCACAGCTTTTTATTTTTTAAAAAAAATATATTTTATTGATTTTTTTACAGAGAGGAAGGGAGAGAGATGGAGAGTTAGAAACATCGATGAGAGAGAGGTACATCGATCAGCTGCCTCCTGCACACCCCCCACTGGGGATGTGCCCACAACCAAGGCACGTGTCCCCAACCGGAATCGAACCCGGGACCCTTCAGTCTGCAGGCCGATGCTCTATCCACCGAGCCAAACTGGTTTCGGCTACCAGAGCTTTTTAATCCAGTCATCTGCTGGTGGGCACTTAGGCTGTTTTCAAATCTTAGCTATTGTAAATTGTGATGCTATGAACATAGGTATGCATATGTCCTTTCTAATTGGTTTTTCTAGTTTCTTGGGATATATTCCTAGAAGTGGGATCACTGGTTCAAATGGGAGTTCCATTTTTACTTTTTGAGGAAACTCCATACTGTTCTCCACAGTGGCTGCACCAGTCTGCATTCCCACCAGCAGTGCACGAGGGTTCCTTTTTCTCCGTATCCTCGCCAGCACTTGTCCTTTCTTGATTTGTTGATGATAGCCATTCTGACAGGTGTGAGATGGTATGGCATTGTTTTGATTTGCATCTCTCGGATAATTAGTGACTTAGCATATGTTTTCATATGTCTCTTGGCCTTCCTTCTGTCTTCCTTGGAAAAGTATCTTATTTAGGTCCCTTATCAATGTTTTTTTTATCTTTGTTTTGTTAAGTTGTATGAGTTCCCTTTAAATGTTGGAGATTAAGTCCTTATCTGTGATAACATTGGCAAATGTTATCTGCTCTCCCCTGCTACCATGCAGTGGGCTATTTTGTTGTTTTGGTGATGGTTTCTTTTGCTGTGCAGAAGCTTTTTATTTTGATATAGTCCCATTTGCTTATTTTCTCTCATTGTCCTAGGAAGAGTATCAGTAAAAAAATTGTTTCAGCATATGTCTGAAACTTTTTTTAAAAATATATTTTATTGATTTTTTACAGAGAGGAAGGGAGAGGTATAGAAAGTCAAAAACATCGATGAGAGGGAAACATCGATCGGCTGCCTCCTGCACACCTCCTACTGGGGATGTGCCCACAACCAAGGTACGTGCCCTTGACCAGAATTGAACCTGGGACCTTTCGGTCCGCAGGCTGACACTCTGTCCACTGAGCCAAACCGGTTTCAGCATGTCTGAGATTTTGCTGCCTGTGGATTCCTCTAATATTTTTATGGTTTCCCGTCTCATGTTTAAGTCCTTTATCCATTTTGAGTTTATTTTTGTGTGTGGTGTAAGTTGGTGGTCTAGTTTCGTTTTTTTGCATGTGTCTGTCCAATTTTCCCAACACCATTTATTGAATAGACTGTCTTGACTCCATTGTATGTTTGTGCCTCCTTTTTAGAATATTAATTGAGCATAGTGGTTTGGGTCGATTTCTGGGTTTTCTATTCTATTCCATTGATCTAAACGTCTGTTCTTATGCCAGTACCAGGCAGTTTTGAGAACAGTGGCTTTGTAATACAGCTTGAAATCTGGTATTGAGATCCCACCTACTTTGTTCTTCTTTCTCAGGATTGCTATAGCTATTCAGGGTCTTTTTTTATTCCAGATGAATTTTTGGAGAGTTCTTTCTAGGTCTGCGATCTATGCTGTTGGCAGTTTAATAGAGAGTGCATTGAATCTATAAATTTCTTTGGGTAGTATGGACATTTTGATGATGTTGATTTTACCAATACATGAACACGGTATGTTCTTCCATCTGTTTATGTCTTCCTCTATCTTTTTTTTCAGTGTCCTGCAGTTTTCCGCATATAGGTCTTTTACCTCCTTAGTTCAGTTTATTCCTAGGTATCTTAATTATTTTGGTGCGATGTAAATGGGATTGCTTTGTTAGTCTCTCTTTCTGTAAGTTCAATATTGATGTATAGAAATGCCATAGATTTCTTGGTGTTAGTTTTGTATCTTGCACATTGCCTAATTCATTTATTAAGTCTAGTAATTTTTTGATGGAGTCTTTAGGGTTTTCTATGTACAGTATCATGTCATCTGCGAATAAGGACAGCTTTATTTCTTCTTTTCCAATTTGGATGCGTTTTATTTCTTCTTCTTGTCTGATCGCAGTTGCTAGTACTTTCAGTACTATGTTGAATCAGAGTGGTAAGAGTGGGAATTCTTGTTCTTAGGGGGAATCGTTTTAGTTTTTGCCCATTGAGTATGATGTTGGCTGTGGATTTGTTATATATCGCTTTTATTATGTTTAGGTATGATCCTTCTATTCCCACCTTGCTGAGAGTTTTTATGAAGAAAGGGTGTTGCATTTTGTCAAACTCTTTTTCTGCATTAATTGATATGACTATGTGATTTTTATCTCTCAGTTTGTTTATGTGATGTATCACGTTTATTGATTTGCAGATATTGTGCCATCCTTGCATCCCCTGGTTAAATCTTATTTGGTCATGCTGTATGATCTTTCTGATGTACTGCTGGATCCGATTTGCTAGAATTTGGTTGAGGATTTTGGCATCTGTGTTCATGAGGGATAGTGGCCTATAATTCTCATTCATTATGTTGTCTTTATCTGGTTTTGGTATTAGGGTGATGCTGGCTTCATAGAAGGAGCTTGGAAGTGTTCCTTCATGTTGAATTTTTTTGGAACAATGTGAGGAGGATAGGTTTTAGTTCTTCCTTGAATGTTTGGTAAAACTCCCCTGTGAAACCGTCTGGCCCTGGGCTTTTGTTTGCTGGAAACTTTTTGATGACTGCTTCAATTTCTTCCATTGGCCCGATTGCCCCTAAATGCCCTCCCGTGCCGACCTGGTCACCCCTAACTTTCCTTCCCTACAGGCCTGGTCATCCCCAACTCCTCTCCCCTGTCTGCCTGGTTGCCCCCAACTGCTGTCCCCTGCTGGCCTGTTCACTCACAACTACCCTTCCCTGCAGGCCTGGTTCCCCCCAATTGCTCTCCCTTGCAAGCCTGATTGCCATCAACTGCCCTCCCCTGTAAGTCTGTTTCCCCCCAACTGCCCTCCACTGCAGGCCTGATTGCCCCCCAACTGCCCTCCCTTGCAGGCCTGGTCCATCTCAACTATCCTCCCCTGCTGGCCTGATCGCCCACATCTACCCTCCCCTGTCAGCCATCTTGTGGTGGCCATCTTGTGTCCACATGGGATTGGCCATCTTTGACCACATGGGTCGGCCATCTTGTGTGTTGCAGTGGTGGTCAATTTGCATATTCTCTCTTTATCATATAGGATCGGGTGTAATGCCTTTTGACTATTATGTTTTGTTTCCTTTTCCTCTTAGTGCTATAATAGAAAATAGAATATCACAAAATCTTTTCTATATGGCTTAGTCGGATGGCCTCAGTGGACAGTGTCAGCCTGTGGACAGAAGAGTCCTGGGTTCGATTCTGGTCAACGGCACATGTGCAGGTTGCTGTCTTCACCTTTAGTAGGGACCATGCAGGAGGTAGCCATTCAGTGAATATCTTAATATTTCTGGTAGGAAGGGGTTATAGGGTTAAGCCTCAGACTGACCTGCTGAGATGCAAACAAGTCCCAGCTTGGAGGGCACAGTCCTCTAAGCATAATTAAGCTTGATCTTGTAACTGCTCGCTAGATCTTTCTTGGGTAGCTAGTGGGCTGTGGGAGGGGCAGCAAGTGCTGCCAAAACAAGTGAAACTTACAAGAACATTGTAAACAACCTTATTTGTCCCTGACTATAAAATAAACCATCAGCTTGCAGACTGGATCTGTTCTGTGGCCTCAGCCAGGCACAGAAGATCCACCTAGACCCAGCTTTTTCTCTTTGTCTATCATTTCTCCATCCTTCCTCGCCCCTGCTGAGGCTCGCCAAACACTTGGCTGGGCTGGCGCGGCACAGTTTCTATCTCTCTTTCCCTCTCCCTTCCTCTCTCAAATCAATAAAAATGTATTTAAAAACAAAAACTTTTCTATAACTCCTCTTTTAATACATTGAGTTATTATTAACTTTATGTTTCAATCTTTTATTTATTTCGGTTTAATATTTGTATACAGCCCTGACCGGTTTGGCTCAGTGGATAGAGTGTCGGCCTGTGGACTGAAGGGTCCCAGGTTCGATTCCGGTGAAGGGCATGTACCTTGGTTGTGGGCACATCCCCAGAAGGAGGTGTGCAGGAGGCGGCTGATCGATGTTTCTCTCTCATCGATGTTTCTAACTCTCTGTCCTTCTCCCTTCCTCTCTGTAAAAAATCAATAATATATATTTTAAAAAATATATTTGTATCCAATGTTTAATAACAGTCTAACTTCACTCTTTCTCTTATATGTAGACATCTAAGTATCTCAACACTATCTGTATATGTCAGAATATGCTTTACTTCTATGGTGGTATAAACACCCTAGTAGAAGATTATTTTACCTCATGCATGAGAAGTTGTAAGCAGCCTCTTTGTTCTACAGTGCTTCTTTTTTTAGTTGTTGATCCTCACATGAGGAGATTTTTTTCCATTGCTTTTCACAGAGAGTTGAAGGGTAGGAAGAAGGTGTGGGGAGAGAGAGAGAGAAACGTCAATTTGAGAGAGACACACGTACTGGCCCCTGCTTCTCACGCCTCAACCCAGGTCTAGTGGGAATTTGCATCCGAGGTCTGTGCCTTTTAAGGGGAATTGAACCGACCACCCTTAAGTGCACAGGATGATGCTCTGACCCTGAGCCACACTGGCCAGGGCTTACCGTGCTCCTTTATTTACCTGTGTCTTACTGTGTGGATGAGACTTTGGGATCACACCAGTTTTGAAATATTTTTAAATCACGAAGCATGATGCCTTTAAGCTTGGTGTCCTGTGTCATTTCATATCAATTTTAGGATGAGGTTTGCTAATTTTGTGAAAGTGTCATTGGGAAATGGATAGTGACTGCTTTGAATGTTTATGTCAACCTTGGGTACTTGTGACAGCTTAGACTGTTAGCATTCCAATTTAAGGTCTTTGCATGCCTAGCTCGCTTACTGAGTTCTTCTTTAATTACAGCCAGCACTACTTTATACTTTATTTTTATTGATTTTAGAAAAAGAGATCATCAGTTGTGGTGGGGAGAGGTACATTTATTTCCCCACTTAGTTATGCATTCATTGCTGACTTTTTAAAAAATATATATTTTATTGATTTTTTTACAGAGAGGAAGGGAGAGAGATAGAGAGTTAGATACATCGGATGAGAGAGAAACATCAATCAGCTGCTTCCGGCACACCCCCTACTGGGAATGTGCCCGCAACCAAGGTACATGCCTTTGACCAGAATCAAACCTGGGACACTTCAGTCCGCAGGCTGAGGCTCTATCCACTGAGCCAAATCAGTTAGGGCCATTGATGACTTTTTAGTGTGCCTTGAGCACAGATCAGAGCTGCAATTATTTGGTATCAAGACCACACTCTAAACAACTGTGCTACTGGGGCAAGGCGAGAATGTCCTTTTCTTATCTGTGGTATAGGCACCCCTTGGTGAAGATCTTTAGTCCCTATCCAGAAGAATTTCTATGTAGGCCTTTTATTCTACCTTGCTTTATTATTTCTCATAATGTCTCTATTACAGATTTTTTTTTTTTTTTTTGTTTTTATTGATTTTTATATTTTTTAATTGATTGGGGAGAGGAAGGGACCCGGGAAGCTCTATCCACTGAGATCTATTAAATATTAATTTGAGGAAGAGATAGAAATATCATTAAGAATCATTAATAGGCTTCCTCCTACATGTCCCCTACTGTGAATCAAGCCCAAAACCTGGGCATGTGCCCTTGACCATATTCGAACCTGGGACCTTTCAGTTCACAGGCTGGTGCTCAATCCACTAAGCCAAACTGGCTAGAGCTGTATTAAGAATTTTTTGAAAACAGAAGCTTTGAAGTATGTTTTAAAATCGGGAAGCTGGAAGCCTTTAATTTCACACATTCTTTCCATGATTGACTTGGTTACCTGGAGTCCAAGGATATTCACATTAATTTTATTTACTTATTTATTTAAAATATATTTTTATTGATTTCAGAGAAGAAGGGAGAGGGTGAAAGACATAGAAACATCAATGATGAGAGAGAGTCATCGATCACCTGCCTCCTGCACGCCTCCCACTGTGAATCGAGCCCACAACCAGGGCACGTGCCCCTGATCAGAATTGAACCAGGGACCCCTCATTCCGCAGACAGACGCTCTGCCTATTGAGTATTGAGCCAAATCAGCTAGGGCTGCATTATAGTTTTTTGGTAACAGAAGCTTTGAAGTATGTTTTAAAATCAGGAAGCCTAAAGCCTTTAATTGCATATATTCTTTTCATGATTGACTTGGTTACATGGAATCCTGGGATATTCAACTTAATTTTAGAAACAGCTTTTCTATTTTCACCAAAAATGTCACTGGGACTTTGATAGAAATGGCTTTGAATGTTTAGGTCACTTTGGGTACTAATGACAGCTGATACTGTTAGCATTCCAAAGTAGGGTCATGGAATGTGTTTTCCAACGTACTGTTTTGTTCTTTAATTACAGCCAGCAGTGTGTGTGCATATGTTTTCTTTTGTTAATCCTCACCCAATGGTTTTTTTTCCATTGAGTTTTAGGCAGAGTGAGAGGGAGAAAGGGGTAGAAACAGAGAAAAATATCGATGTGAGAGAGACACATTATTTGTTTGGCTTCCAAACAGGTCCCAAATGGGTTTGAGATCGAACCTGCAGGCATTTGCTGGGCGGCCCCATGCTCTAACCCAGGGGTCCTCAAACTTTTTAAACAGGGGGCCATTTCACTGTCCCTCAGACCGTTGGAGGGCCAACTATAGTTTAAAAAAAAACTATGAACAAATTCCTATGCACACTGCACATATCTTATTTTGAAGTAAACAAACAAAACGGCAAAAACACCCGCATGTGGCCCGCGGACCATAGTTTGAGGATGCCTGCTCTAACCATTGAGAACACTGCCGAGGGCAGCCAACAGTATTATATACTTTACAGCATACAAGTCATGCACCTTCTTAGGAAGTTCACTGGGTTTTTTTTTGTTTGTTTGTTTGTTTGTTTGTTTGTTTTTTTAAATATATTTTATTGATTTTCTACAGAGAGGAAGGGAGAGGGATAGAGAGTTAGAAACATCGATGAGAGAGAAACATCGATTAGCTGCCTCTTGCACACCCCCTACTGGGGATGTGCCCACAACCAAGGTACATGCCCTTGACTGGAATCGAACCCGGGACCTTTCAGTCTGCAGGCTGATGCTCTGTCCACTGAGCCAAACCGGTTTCGGTGGAAGTTCACTGTTAATATTTCATTTTGCCATTATGCTGGTAATCATGTAAATAAATACTTTATTTATAATCCTGTATTACTTTCTGTTCTGTACAGGAACACAGTTAACTTCATTGGTTGCTTTAACATACCACTAGAGGCCCGGTGCACGAAATTCGTGCACGTAGTGGGGTGTCCCTCAGCCCAGCCTGCACCCTCTCCAATCTGGGACCCCTCTCACAATCCAGGACTGCTGGCTCCCAACTGCTTGACTGCCTGCCTTCCTGATTGCCCCTCACCGCTTGTGCCTGCCAGCATGATCACCCCTAACCACTCCCTGCCAGCCTGATTGATGTCTAACTGTTCCTCTGCCAGCCTGTTTGCCCCCAACTTCTCCCTCTGCCAGCCTGGTCACCCCTAACAGCCCTACCCTGCAGGGTTGATCACCTCCAACTACCCTCCCTTGCAGGCCTGCTCCCTCTCAACTGCCCTCTCTTGTAAGCTTGGTGCCTCCCAACTGCCCTCCCCTGCTAGCCATCTTGTGGTGGCCATCTTGTGTCCACATGGGGGCAGGATCTTGGACCACATGAGGGCAGCCATCTTGTGTGTTGGAATGATGGTCAATCTGCATATTACTCTTTTATTAGATAGGATAGAGGCCTGGTACACGGGTGGGGGCCAGCTGGTTTGCCCTGAAGGGTGTCCCGGATCAGGTTGGGGGTTCCCTTGGGGTGTGGGGCGGCCTGAGCGAGGGGCCTGTGGTGTTTGCAGGCCAGCCACGCCCCATGGCGACCCAAATAGAGGCCCTGGTATCTGGAATTTATTTACCTTATACAATTGAAACTTTGTAGCCTGGAGTGGAGCCAAGCCTCCTGCTGGCTCTGTGGCCGGCAGCCATTTCTCTTGGGATTGATGTATCTTCTATAATTGAAACTTTGTAGTCTGCAGTGGAGGCCTAGGCCAGCCAGGGCTGCAGAAGCTTTGCTTCCTATGTTGCAGGGGGCAACCCTTGCCTCCTGCTCTTTCCAGCTCCATAGCTGCCACCAGTTCTGTTTATATTTGTTTACCTGCTATAATTGAAACTTTGTAGCCTTGAGTAGAGGCTTAGGCCGGCCAGGGTGGGCAGAAAGCTTGGCTTCCTTACTGGGGAAACTCAAGCCTCCCTCCTGCTCTCTGTGGCTGTAAGCCATCTTGGTTGGGTTTATTTGCATATTTGCTCCTGATTGGATGGTGGTTGTGGCTTGAGGGTGTAGCAGAGTTAGGGTCAATTTGCATATTACTCTTTTATTAGGTAGGCTGTTTTGAGAAATTAGTTATATATCTCTATATCTCTATATACATATATATATTTTTTTTTTTTAGAAATGTGGAGCCTGTGATTTGCAATACAGAATTCTGTCACCTCTTAGCAGAGATCCTTTTGTTTATTTTCTATTTTTTGTTGTGACCATGGCAACTACTTAAAATATCTTAAGGATATAACAGTGTATCTTAAATGCATAGTGTCAATTGCATACAAATCTCTGCTGATTGCCATTTGTACCCATGTACCCACATGAGTTGATACCACAGTATCTTTAATGTTGTTTGTCGTATAGCAAAGATTTAGGAATTTATTCTTTTATTTATTTTTTAAATATACATTTTTCATGTTATTTTAGAGAATAAGGAGATAGGTAGTGAGATAGAAACATCCAAGCTGAGAGAGAATCATTGTTGGCCGCCTCCTGCACCCCCCACACTGGGGAATGAGCCCAAAACATAGGCATGTCCCCTGATCTGGAATTAAACTGTGATCTCCTGGTTCATAGGTAGATGCCTAACTACTGAGCCACTCAGGCCAGACGATTCCTTTTATTTTGTAAAGTTCCACAAGAGAAAGTGATATGTGTTTCTTTAATGGAATATCACACGTTTTCATATTTCTGTATATTTTCCACATACAAGGCATCTTTATATGTTCCTGTGTTAGTGTTGTGTAGAATTTTTCAATGACCTCCAGAAGTGTATTTCTTAAGGATTTTTTATAGGACAGGTCTAATAATGAGGAAGTGTTGGAGCTGGAAAAGTTGTTTTCCCTCCATTGTTTACCATCTGTTTTGTCACTATTCTTGTTTGATGTTTTTTTTAATTTATCAGTTCAGTCTTTCATTTGTGCCCTTTTCCCCCATAATTTGTTTCTGCTTAGAAACCCCCTAATGATCTTAGAGGAGCTGTCTTTTCCATGAGGAATTAATTTTTTATATGTTTTTAGATAGTATTCTGGGACTCATGATATTTTCATTTTTTTCACCTGTACTCATATTTATATTGACTCTATTTAGAATTCAGTGAGCTGCTTGCATTTGTATGTCTCTTTCTCCAATCATCAGAATCTTAAACTATTAATTTTTTATATAAGCTACCTACTTCTTTTCACTATTCTGTCTCTGTGGGGTTGCCTTGGTGGTCAATTTGTTAGTGTCTTAGGAGTTCCTTAAATTCTCTTCACATTTCCACATGTTTATTGGCTTCTCTGAATCAAAATGTTGGTGAATTAAAACTTTAATGATTTATATACAAATTCTTTGATTATTTAATTACTATATTTTAAGTGTCCCTTTATTGATTTCCGAGAGGAATGGAGAAGGATAGAGAAATGGAAACATCAGTGAAGGGATAGAATCATGGATCGGCTGCCTCCTGTACATTCGGGGATGGAGCCTTCAACCCAGACCTATGCCCTGACTTGGAACCACTGCTTCCAGGCAAATTGTTTGATGTTTTGAGTTCCTCACGTATTTCACTGATGATTCTACTGCTTTTTTAAATTTGGGTATTATGTATTTCAATTTCTCCTTTCGGTATGATGTTTGTAAAATACTTTCTCATTGTATTTTTATTTTAGTGATATTATATAGTTGACTTTTCCTTCTTTCTGGCATTAACATTTATTTGCCATTCTTATTTTTATATATATTTTATTGATTTTTTTACAGAGAGGAAGGGAGAGAGATAGTTAGAAACATCGATGAGAAACATCCATCAGCTGCCTCCTGCCCACCCCCACTGGGGATGTGCCTGCAACCAGGGTACATGCCCTTTACTGGAATGGAACCTGGGACCTTTCAGTCCGCAGGCCGACGCTCAATCCACTGAGCCAAACTGGTTTTGGCATTGCCACTCTTTTTGATGTAATTAATATATTTCCATTAATGTAGTGCCAGTTTGATTATATTTATTTTGTTTTCCCGATGGTACACTTTCCTTTCATTTTTTCATGACTTGATATCTTTTGTTGAGATTCCTGAATTGTAAAGTAGCAGGCTTTTGAACACGCTTTCTGTAGGAAGAAACAAATAACCATCTGTGGAACAAGTTCTATTTTCGGTCAACACTATTTTTAGTATCTCTAATATTGATTCCATTGTCTGTTTAATTTCCCAGTTGGAAATGTTCTCTGTTTTCTTATCAGGCACATGATATCTTTTCAGGGTTGTTATACGTCTTAAGAACCCCAGTCTTTGTGGTGCTCGAACAATATCTCATTGTTTCTTTGTAGAAGCCACTACAGGGCACTCACTCAGGGCACTCACCGTGTACTGCCATTCTGTTCGCACTGTGTCATGCACTACAGACGCTTGTTATTTAAGATGCTATAAAACTGGGAGATCATTGAACAAGCACTTCCCTCATCTCTTTCTCTATATCTCTCCACTGAACAAAGTGGGAATTGGGAGTGGTTTTTTTTTTTTTTTTTTTTTTAAATATATTTTATTGATTTTTCACAGAGAGGAAGGAAGAGGGACAGAGAGCTAGAAACATCGATGAGAGAGAAACATCGACCAGCTGCCTCCTGCACACCCCCCACTGGGGATGTGCCCGCAACCAATGTACATGCCCTTGACCGGAATCGAACCTGGGACCTTTCAGTCCGCAGGCCGACGCTCTATCTACTGAGCCAAACCGGCTTTGGCGGGAGTGGTTTTTTTAAAAAATATATATTTTGTTGATTTTTTACAGAGAGGAAGGGAGAAGGATAGAGAGCTAGAAACATCAATGGGGCGTGTTTTTATAATATGGCTATTGTGTACCGGGGGGTTTGAGCAGGTATCATTGGCAAATGTAAGCTACTCTTTGTCCCTCCTTGATGTGAATTTTCCTCATGGTACCTATATTGAGCATTTGATGAATCCTTCACTGGTTTGTTGGAGTACGCAAAACTGTCCTTTGGCCTATAGTTGCTGGTAAATTCAGCGTACACTCACTTGAATGTTAAAACTGAAAATTTGTTTCCTTTCAGCTGTTTCGTCTGAAGGTAGCCAGGTCTTTATGCCAAAGTCCAGAATACAAGATTTATTCTCTGAAAAAATACTGGTAAGATATAAAAGGTGTCACTTTGATAATGTACACTTAATGAAAGCCTTGGAATTTCAGAAATGGGTGATGAGAAGAGAGGGAATTAATATAAACAAAACTAATCTGGAAAGGTTATCGTAATAAAATTGTTACCTATAGAAGTCAAGTGTAGTATGCATTTGAGAAACCTCCGATATTAAAGTCAGTTCGATTGGCAGATCAGTGTTTTTCTGCACGTGAAGGTTGAAAACAACTTTTTACTGTTACGCATTCTTGGAAAGAATATATGGAAAAACTAGGAATTCTCATAGTCTGTAGTGTAAATAGTCCTTTGAATTGTTCAAAATGTAGGGTGGGATTATACTTTCATGTATAAATGTAGAGATTTATAATGTACCAATAAAACTTAAATGCACTCAATTTCAGAATCTTATTATTACTGTTAAATATATTTCTATTAAATTCAGAGAGTTAGTGAATTAGAGAGAGAAAAACATCAATGATAGAGAGAATCATTGATTGGCTGCCTCCTGCATGCCCGCCATGAGGTTTAAACCTGCAACCTGAGCCCTAACTAGTTTGGCTCAGTGGCTAGAGCGTCAGCCTGCTGACTTAAGGGTCCCAGATTCGATTCCGGCCAAGGGCATGTACCTTTGGTTGCGGGCACATTTCCAGTAGGGGGTGTGCAGGAGGCAGATGATCAATGTTTCTCTCTCATTGATGTTTCTAACTCTCTATCCCTCTCCTTTCCTCTCTGTAAAAAAAAATCCATAAAATATATTAAAATAAATAAAATAAAATCCTTTAAAAAATTAATTAATAAATAAAATAAACTTGCAACCTGAGCATGTGCCCTGGATTGGAATCTAACCCAAGACCCTTCAATCTTCAGGGAAATGCTCTATCCACTGAGCAAATCCAGCTAGGTCTTTTATTTTTTATTAAAAAATAAATTTTTATTGATTTCAGATAGGAAGGTAGAGGACGAGAGAGGCAAACATCAATGATGAGAGACAGTCATTCCTTGGCTGTCTCCTGCTTTCCTCATACTGGGGAACCCTGGGCTTGTGCCCTGACCTGGAATGGAACCTCAACCAACCTGTCCATATGTCGAAGCTCAACCACTGAGCTATGGTGGCTGGGAAATTTGGCAATCTTTTAAATATATTTTATTGATTTTTTACAGAGAGGAATAGAGAGGGAACAGAGAGTTAGAAACATCGATGAGAGAGAAACATCCATCAGCTGCCTCCTGCACACCTCCCACTGGGGATTTGCCCGCAACCAAGGTACATGCTCTTGACCGGAATCGAACCTGGGACCTTTCATTCCACAGGCCGACGCTCTATCCACTGAGCCAAACCGGTCAGGGCAAATTTAGCAATCTTTTAAATAATGATTCATTATTCTTCCTCCAACAATGTTTTGTATGTATTTTTTGTGTATAATTTTAATAAATTAGGAAAGGTTTTTTAATACAACCATCTTCATTTAATGAGTATCACAGAATTGTTCTTATGGAACACATGTACATGTTTAATGAAATTATAACTGTCACTAAAGTACTTTCTATCTCCCATTGCTACCAGAATACACCTAATGGAGACAAAAATTATCAATGCAATGAACACTGGGAAAACTTTAAGCAAGGGTCATATCTTAATCATCATTGGAGAAGGGAGCTTTCAGAGAAACATTATAAAACTGGAAAAGTCTTTGACCCATGCTCCAATCACAGTATATCTCAGGTTATTCCTACTGTGGAGAAGACACACAAAGGAAGTAAATGTGTCCAGGCTTTTCAGCAGTCTTCAAATTACACTGAACAAGAGAATATTCATTTTGGGGAGGAGACTTACAAAGGGAATCTTTGTAGTAGAATACCCAGTCAAATATTCAATCTAAATAAAATGGAAAAAATACATAATGGAGCAAAACTTTACAAATGTAAAGATTCTGGTAAAACATCTGATTGGCCTTCAGGTTGTACTCTAAATCAGAAAATTCATCCTGGAGAGAAGCCTTACAAATGTAAAGCATGTGGCAAAGCCTTTAAATGTCATTCAGCTCTTATTGTACATAAGGGAAGAATTCATACTATTACAAAATTTTCCAAACTCAGGGAAAATGGAAAAGGCTTTAGTCAGTCCTCAAGATATACTCAACATTGTAGAAATGATACGGGAGAAAAGTCTTATAAATGTTCAGAATGTGACAAAGCCTTTACCAGGCCCTCAACCCTTAGTATTCATCTGAGAATTCACACTGGAGAGAAACCTTATGAATGTAATGAATGTGGCAAAGTCTTTAGATGTTCCTCACATCTTATTACCCATCAGAGAGTTCATACTGGAGAGAAGCCTTATAAATGTAGAGAATGTGGCAAAGCCTATAGATTGTCCTCAGACCTTACTAATCATCAGAGAGTTCATACTGGAGAGAAGCCTTATCAATGTATTGAATGTTGCAAAGCATTTAGATGGTCCTCAGACCTTACTAAACATCAGAGAGTTCACACTGGAGAAAAGCCTTTTAAATGTAGAGAATGTGGCAAAGCGTTTAGCCACTCCTCATCCCTTAATGCTCATCAGAGAGTTCACACTACAGAGAAGCCTTTTAAATGCAGAGAATGTGGCAAAGGCTTTAGATGGTCCTCATATCTTACTAAGCATCAGAAACTTCACTCTGTAGAGAAGCCTTACAAATGTAGAGAATGTGGTAAAGCCTATAAATGGTCCTCAGAACTTACTAAGCATCAGAGAGTTCATACTGGAGAGAACCCTTATAAATGTAAAGAATGTGACAAATGCTTTGGTACATCCTCAAACCTTGCTCAGCATCAAAGAAGTCACACTGGAGAGAAGCCTTATAAATGTAGAGAATGTTGGAAAGCGTTTAGCCGGTCCTCATCCCTTATTACTCACCAGAGAGTTCACACTGGAGAGAAGCCTTATAAATGTCGGGAATGTGGGAAAGCATTTATCCATTCCTCATCCCTTATTAAGCACCAGAGAGTTCACACTGGAGAGAATCCTTACAAATGTAGAGAATGTGGTAAAGCCTATAGATGGTCCTCAGAACTTACTAAGCATCAGATAGTTCATACTGGAGAGAACCCTTATAAATGTAAAGAATGTGACAAATGCTTTGGTACATCCTCAAACCTTGCTCAGCATCAAAGAAGTCACACTGGAGAGAAGCCTTATAAATGTCGAGAATGTGGGAAAGCATTTAGCCGGTCCTCATCCCTTATTACTCACCAGAGAGTTCACACTGGAGAGAAGCCTTATAAATGTCGGGAATGTGGGAAAGCATTTTGCCAGTCCTCATCCCTTATTACTCACCAGAGAGTTCACACTGGAGAGAAGCCTTATAAATGTCGGGAATGTAGGAAAGCATTTAGCCATTCCTCATCCCTTATTAAGCATCAGAGAATTCATACTTCAGAGAAGCCTTATACATGTAGAGAATGTGGCAAATCATTTGTCAACTCCTCATCCCTTACTAAGCATGAGAGAGTTCATACTGGAGAGAAGTCTTATACATGTAGAAAGTGAAACAAAGCTTTTATTCAGGGTGCCTGATGCTATACAGCAGGGAGTTCATACTTGAGAGAAGTCTTACAGATGTGCTTTGTGTTGTCAGTCCTTGATCAGCAGTGAGAACTTACTGAACATCACAGATTTCATACTGAAAAAAGCCTTATGAATGTGAAAAATGTAAAGCCTTTAAAATCCACTCAGGTATTATTGTACTTGAAAGACTTCAGAAGAGACCGAACAAATGAAGAGCATGGTCTGGAGCCTTTACCCACAGCTCACAATTCACTGTACATCAGAGATTTTAATAGTGGAGGGAAGCCTTATACTGTACAAACTGTGAGAAAGCCTTAACCTGCGGTCAAACTCAACATTTCAGGAATCATTCTAAAGAAACGGCAGTAATATGAAATGTTCATCCGAAGATTTCTCCATGGTTTAAACTTCATTGAGAATGATAAAATGAGGTCTTACAAATTATGAGGTATATGTCAAAGTGTATGTCCTCATTTATATGTCATACAACATCTGATAATTATTACTGGATTGACATCCCGCCGATATAAAGAATGTGACAAAGCTTACCCAGTATACAACCCTGACCCTACATCAGCATTCATACTGGGGAGAAACTACAAATGTAAACTGTGTCCTAAAGTCTTTAATCAGCATCCATAGCTTATTCCTCACGTTGGAATTTATTCTAGAGGAATACCTTAAATCTGAGAAATGTGGGAAATCCTATACTTGGACCTACAGCCTCAGTCAGTATCAGGTATTGTAATTTTGTAGAAATTCTACATTCATGATATAGGAGGAAGGATTTTCAAAATGTACCGTTTACAAAACTCCCAAAGAATTTATGCCTTAAATAGCTTTTAAAGATGTAAAAACTTTATCCACGTATGTAATTGATTACAAATTTCCAAGTATCACTGAATTCACACTGATAGGTAGCCAAAATACCTTTCAGGTATTGTTCTAAGTCAGAATGTTTATTAAACAGTTTCCTCCAAACTTGAAATATACTTAGGGAACATTTTTATACTTGAATATATCAAAATAATTGATGTTCCCATATGTACAGTTATTTAGAGTGTTATCTCAGGTCAGAACAGGCCTGCTGGGAATCTCAGATAAAGATGTCTCTATTTCATGTGATTTAATTGATGGCTTTACATTCTCTTTCTCAAATTTGGAAATTCAATAAAGGAAAAAAGTCTACCCTTGTGGGATAAAAGTGATTTCATGGTAATAAAAATATCAAAATGCTGTGGTTGCAATAGTAATGTCAGACAAGACATAGACTTTGAAAGAGAGGCCATAATAGTAGAGGGTAATTTCTAATCATAAAGGGATCAACTTACCAAGAGGATAAAACCCTTGTAAACATTTATGGATGCAAAGTAGGTGGACCTGAGGATATAGAGCAAATATTGGTGGATATGAAGGCAGAGATTGATCTTTCCTCCTGGGATCTTTGTATTTTGGTTGGTGATTTGTAGGACTTGGGGAAATAGGGATACTAGATGCTTCAAGATGTGTGACTTGAAATCTTTTTCCAATGTTATAGAGTGTATTTTCCCTGATGTGATGGAGACCTTGAATTCACAGAACATACATTTTGATGATGAGTAATTCATTTAACCTTTCTCAGTCTTTGTCTTGGTGTAATATTTCAAACTTAACTGTAAAATTCGAAGTCAAAGATTTCACCCTATATTTTAATCTAAGCGTTCTCACACTGGAGAGTAACCTCATAAATGTAGAGAATGTAGCAAAGCCTTTAGCAAGTCCTCATCCCTTATTTGTCATCAATTCATACTGGAGACAAACCTTATACCAAGTAATTATAGAAAATGTGGCAAATCCTTTGGCAGCTCCTCAGGCCTTACTAAGCATCAGAGATCATTCTGAAGAGAAGACTTACAAATGTAGAAAATATAATAGTCTTTCATCAGTGTTCCTGCATTGCTCCACAGCAGAGTTCATAGTTGAGAGAAGACCTACAGATGTGGGGAGTGTCGTAAGTCCATTACTAGCTGTGAGAACTTGCTTAACATCACAGGATTCTGAATGGAAAGAAGCCTTATGAAAGTGAAAAATGTAGAAAAGCCTTTAAAAGTCATTCATGCCTTACTGTACTTGAGAGACTTCATATTAAAGAGTCCTTAAAAATGTAGAGCATGTGAAAGATCCTATACCCACAGCTCAAAATGTATCAAATAAGTGAGATGTCTATAGTGCAGGGAAGCCTTACACTGTAAAAAATGTGAGAAAGCCTTTAACCTGAGGTCTATCCTACTGAACATTTTAGGAATCATTCTAAAGAGAAAGAGTAACAATACAAAATTTTCATCCAAAGATTTAACCATGATTTATCATTGAGATTGACAAAATAAGGTCTTACAAATTATGAGGTATGTAGTGAATGGTCCCCCCACGTCCCATGTGGATCTTCGTAAAGGCTCTGGAAGAGCGGCCACAAGCAAATGAAAGAGACAAGAAATAATTTGGAAATATTGATGGACCAGGCAGGAACCCAGCTCACAAAAGAAGGACTCTGCTTGGGCTCCGGCCTTACCATCCCCTTATTCAATTTTGGGATACACCTATAGCCCTTAGCAGGCAATTCCCAGTAACAGGCAGACTATCTTAACAGTAAGTATTTACACTGAGTGTCCAGATTATGACCACCCCATCAGTACTTAATTGACACTTGCAAAAAGACTGAATGTTGAAATCTTCCCAAGCAAATACTCACAAGGTTTTATTATTATTATCATCATTATTATTTGCCTAACTAATTCATTGTACTGATGCGGTGGTCATAATAATCTGGCTACTCAGTGTACATGATTGTCTGATAGGGAAGTTGCTTCAGCTACCATTGTCTTGACTAAACAATGGGTGCATAGCTCTGACCTTTTGACAGAGCTCAAGAGTCACCAGCCTTCTGGGTTCTTTGTCCATAACACTGCTAGTGAAGAACATGAGCGGCTTTCTGCATCTCCCCATTTCATTTCTTTAAAAATATGAGAAAAAAGCCGAAACCAGTTTGGCTCAGTGGATAGAGTGTCGGCCTGCGGACTGAAAGGTCCCGGGTTCGATTCCGGTCAAGGGCATGTACCCTGGTTGTGGGCACATCCCCAGTAGGGGGTGTGCAAGAGGCAGCTGGTCAGTGTTTCTCTCTCATCGATGTTTCTAACTCTCTATCCCTCTCTCTTCCTCACTGTAATAAATCAATAAAATATATTTTTTAAAAAATGTGTTTAAAAAAAACCAAATAATTAAAAATAAAAATATGAGAAAAAAGATGAGACAAGCAGTAGTGGTTATGCTGAGAGGCAAATGAGTCAGTCTGTATTAAGTTTCTTTCTCGGCCAAGAGATTTTTGAGTCCCAATTTCAATGTCCAACAGTTCCTTTTGTGTACATGCCAGCAATGATATGCTAGTCTAGATGGTGGGAAAACAGTGGCAATGCAGGTCCGACCTTCTCTGGCATGGTCCTGGGCAACCTGCAGTGATACACAGCTGCTGACTGCCAGCATGGAAAGGCGTCTTCACCATCTCCATCTCTGGACTGTTTCTCCTCTTGTCTTCATGGCTGGAGCAATCTGGTCAGTTTCTTTCTGGGATCTGTTGTTGCAGAAATCCGCACACAGGTTTGGAGGAGTTTTCTGCAAACATACAAACATTCTTGACCAAAGGTTAATAAAGGAATCTTTTCAATAAATAGGACTTAGGATCCTTTCTTTTCATTGTTCCCAAATCATTTTCCTTTGGCTTATTTTGACACCATGTGTGTTTTCATGGGTGTCTTTTCTTTAGCATTACAAGTGAAAAATAATTTTTAAGGTAAAAAATGTTCTTGATGTGATTTACTCATATGGGATTATTCCACTATCCCCCTTCTTTTTTTTAATGTAAATAATATTAAGAGGCTTTTGGAAATTTTGCAATGCAGTCTTGATAACGTTTTAATTGTCAGTTTATGCACAGAAATATAACTGCTTTGGATTCATCGCAAGTTAAGCAAGTTTACTATCAGATGAACTATTTATGAAAAATTAGTTAATGCTGCCAAAACCAGTTTAGCTCAGTGGATAGAGCATTGGCCTGCGGACCGAAAGGTCCCAGGTTTGATTCCGGTCAAGGGCATGTACCTTGGTTGCGGGCTCATCCCCAGTAGGGGGTGTGCAGGAGGCAGCTGATCAATGTTTCTCTCTCATCAATGTTTCTAGCTCTCTATCCCTCTCTCTTCCTCTCTGTGGAAAATCAATAAAATATATTTTTTTAAAAATTAATGCTTCAGGAACAGTTTCCTGCCTGAAGAACAAAGTTTTTATGAATATGCTTTTATTTCAATTAGCCAATTTAAATCAATCTGAAATAAGATTTCTTTTTAACTTGTCCCAGGTTATGGACAGTAAATGACAAATTTCTGCTATTAGTCTTTGAGTAACTTTATATAAGCTTTGTCTCAGTAGGCAAAAATCCAAATTATTATTATTATTATTATTTTATTGATTGATTGATTGATTGATTTTTTACAGAGAGGAAGGGAGAGGGACAGAAAGCCAGAAACATTGATGAGAGAGAAACATCGACCAGCTGCCTCCTGCACATCCCCCCACCGGGGATGTGCCCGCAACCAAGCTACATGCCCTTGACCGGAATCGAACTTGGGACCTTTCAGTCCGCAGGCCAACGCTCTATCAACTGAGCCAAACCGGTTTCGGCCCAAATTATTTTTCAAACCCAAACACATTGACTTTTTAATTACTGTTTCCCAGACATTTAAAGGAAATCTATTTATTTCCTTCCAGAATAACTTCCAGGCCAGCTTTTATAGAGTTTCTCTTAAAGCTTTTCTCTTTTTAGTTATTTTTGTCTTTTTGCTGCTTGGATACCGAGTCATGTGGCCAAATAGCTATATTACAGTGATTCTCTTTACCTTATGTTGACTATGATCAGATTTTAGGCTTGAATAATAATTTTCAGTTTACCAAGTAAATATTGGTGGAAGAGATTTCAAAATTTTAAATTTTCTCCTTTTTATTAAGCTTCTCCTTTGGCTTATTTCATACATATAGGGATTACGGGAGGTCTCAGTAATTTTATTCAATTATAATTTCAGCATATAAATAATAAGATTTTAAAATGAGCCACATGGCTTATTGCAAGCAGTGTGTTGAGCATTGAAAATAATTCATAAACTCCCAATCTGTGAAACGCAAATACCCTGAGCATCACTGGCAGATGCTCCCAGAAAGGAATCAGGACTCTTGGCTTGCCCAGTGTCCCTGACTGGACATATGCTACCTTCCTGAAAGTTTCCTGTTTGAACTTTGCTCTGAATCTCTGCAAGTTCCTTTCTGAAGCAACGTGTCTTAACAATGCACATGAATTGTCCCTTGCTCTTTTTTTTTTTTAAACCAGGACACAGGCTTTATTGGAGAAGATCCCTGCCCGGCTGCCTTCCAAAGGAGAAAGAGCACATGTGCCGGAGTGAACATGCCTTTTGAGGGGAGGAAAAGGAAGGGACGAGGCTTAGGGCACTCAGCACACACTGATTGGTGGTTTCATGTAAGGCACATGATTAGGCACCTAGGGATTTAGGAATTGGGGGCTTAGGGTATTTGGCAGGTACTGATTGGTGGTTCAATGTACAGTCCATATAAGGTGCCTGGTTAGGTGCTCATAAATGTCTGCTGCAGGTACAGGTTACGTCATACTCCGTCCATCAATTGGGGGAAGGGCGGATCTATCATTCCAGGCTTTTGATAATATTTTTTTAAAAATTGAGAATCCAGGCAAGGTCAGGGGGTGAAGGTCCATCTTCCGTAACTGCTCCCAGCTGAGAGGGGGCATCATTAGGGCCATCTACCCATGGTCTCAAGGATTCTGGTGCTAGGTTCTGAATTCAAGGCCAGATAGATCACTCCCACCTTCTGGTTGGCTAATGCCTACATTCTGTTCTGCAAGGAACGGTTAGAAGGAAGCGACGAGATTCCCACGTGTCTTGATACGGCAGGGTTTGAGAAGTGTTCTGAACGGGCCAATCAACTCAGGATCATGCCACCGAGCAGAGCCAGAGCAGGAGTCAGAAGCTCGGGGTCAAGTCCAAGGATCGTCCACGCTTACCCAAGTAGGCACCAATATGAAAGATGAAACAGAGGGCCGGAAACCAGGATACCAGGACATAGGCTCTATTGGAGGAGAACACCCTGCTGGGCTGCTTTTTAAAGGAGAAAGAGCCCCCTTGCTCTTTTTTTTTTTTTTTTTAATATATTTTATTGATTTTTTACAGAGAGGAAGAGAGAGGGATAGAGAGTCAGAAACACCGATGAGAGAGAAACATCAATCAGCTGCCTCCTGCACACCCCCCACTGGGGATGTGCCCGCAACCAAGGTACATGCCCTTGACCGGAATCGAACCTGGGACCCCTGAGTACGCAGGCCGACACTCTATCCACTGAGCCAAACCGGTTTCGGCCCCCCTTGCTCTTGATTGGAGTTCAAGTGCATGGTCCTTCCCGATTGGCTTATTCAAAGGGAGGGGTTGGCCTTTGCTATTTCAAGATGGCGCCCCTAGGAGAGCAGCAAGCCATGTGGCCAATGTGCCGGCTGCCAAGTCAGGCACTCCAAAATGGTGGCTGTCTAAACTGTTCTTTGACAGAAAAGATTGTATTCTCACAATAAACAAGGGAAGAACAAACCAAAATCCCCAAAAGATAGTCAAAATTATATTGCAGACAAACAGAAATCTCACTAGCTGTTTCTGGTGGCTGAACCCTGAGGGGGAGAGCCAGAAGAGCCCCCAAGATTAATAATTCTTGGCAGCTTCTGGGACGTTCTTGCAAACTCACGCCTTCAACCCCACCACACACAACTAGGCTTCCCCAAAGCAATACTTGCCTCTTCTTTAAACAACAATAAAGAGACACAAAAACATGAACACTCTTATACAGGCACGCAGAATACAGTCAACATTTACAACACAACGTACAGCATTAAAAATTATGAATGAAGTGTCTTTTGTCTCTGGTTCAGGAGTTGCCCCTCTCTTGAATTTCATTATATTCCCAATGGACAATTCAAAAAAATAAAAATGGGCTGGGGTCTTTTCTAGTTGCCTCTACCTCCCTTTATCTGGGGGAATCTTCTAGGAAGATAAATCAGAGTCATGCTTCCTAAGGGGAAAAACGAGGTGCAGACATTTTTAAACTTCAGAATACTTCTGAGACAGTCTCTTAATATTTTTTATTAATTTCCAACTTACTGGAAGAAATTTATTTTCTGTGCTTTTCCTTAGAACCTTCTAATTTCAGGTAGCAAGTTAAATACTTAGCAGTTTGCAAATTAATAACTTTACATTTTAAGAATATATTTCAAATAAAATACAAGGCATATTCAATTAATAGATTAAATTTTATCCTCTAGATATTTCATATGAGGCAAATTTAGATTAATATTTTAGTATCTTGTTATTTTAAAATACCCAGATGTCCAGTAATTTTTATTATTTAATTTAGAAATTTTCTAAAGTCTTAAGTTACTAAAGACTTTGGAGAACTATGTTTCTCAAAAAGGCAGGGGAGGGGAATTTTAAAACTGTCATATTTTTCATAAGAAATAACACGCTGCTGCTGGCAGCTTCTCCACTTTTAACTGGAGAAGAGCGACTGGCCTGTTATTGATATATTATTACTGAAAAGCTTTACCACAAATTCTCTATTTTTATTACTTATGTTATAACAAATTTAAGATTTCAAAGCTAATTACTGTCCAAGGCATTTTATTTTGGTAAATATTATAACAGAGATAACTTACTGACTTTTAGTGGCTTCAATGCTAAAGTGTTATTTTACTTTATAAAAACAGGAGTGCCTCCAAGATTTGGGAGGCAACCTTGTAATGCGATACATTATCATTCAAGGGCTACCATTATTTTTTTACTTTTTTATTTTTTTTTAAGAAATGGGCTTTTGTTGGGCCTTTTCTTTTTTTTTTTTTTAAATATATTTTATTGATTTTTTACAGAGAGGAAGAGAGAGGGATAGAGAGTTAGAAACATCGATGAGAGAGAAACATCAATCAGCTGCCTCTTGCACACCCCCCACTGGGGATGTGCCCGCAACCAAGGTACATGGCCCTGACCGGAATCGAACCTGGGACCCTTGAGTCCGCAGGCCGACGCTCTATCCACTGAGCCAAACCGGTTTCGGCAAGGGCTACCATTATTATGGAAGCATTACTCCTATTTCCCAAATACAGCCTGTATATTTTCCTTGTGTCATTTTTGCCATCTTTCTAAAGAAAAAACAGTTTGGTTTATTCTGTAGCATCTGTGAAAAGATTGGGGCTCAAAATTCACCCAAATTTGGGTGGAGCGCACACATTTTCTTAAGCTTGCTTTTGTATTCACAAGTTACAGAAATCCCAGATGCATCCCTAAATTCTGGGAAATGTCTCATTTGTCTAAATTGTAAATGAAGGATTTTGAAATAAAAACAAGGCAAAATTGAGACTTAATAACACTCATGACAGTGGGCACCTATTTTACAGGATTGCCGAAAGACCTAGTAATTTTGTCCTCTTTTTTCCAGAATGATAACACCTTTTATTCCCCACTGTTACAGCGATAAAAATTTGCTTGAAAAGTGGCTGACATGCTCCAATCATCTCCAAAAATTCTCCCTTCCATAGTAAATGATCTCCTCCATCCAGAGTTGCACGAACCAGAGAATACCAATCATAAGGAGCTAGGAAATATTATTCATAATTTCTCCTGTAATCCTTATCACATAGCTGTTTGCACAGGTGACTCTTTTAACAGAGAATTAAGACATTTCAGGATTAGGATATGGAGGTGGAGGGGGCCATGAAGGCCATTCTTCCAATTTTTTTTTTTTCTTTCTAGGAGTAGAGAGTGCAAGGCTCTCTAAAAGGCCCTAGCAAATGAAATACAGCGTCTCACAAAGAGAAACAGTTTGGAGGCAAGTTTTTTTCCTGCCGCTGAGGTTTTTTCAAATTTTGACCAACTTTTTGCCAAACATTCAAGATCTAATGTACCTTCTTCAAGAAACCAAGGGTTATGTTCTATAACATCAGGCAAAAACTGCAAGAGAATACCTTCTGAAACTTTAATTCCTTAAGCATGCAAACCAAAAGTCTATAATAAAATTTATAATCGAATTCTGCTCCATTAACCTTGTTAAAGAAATATTCCCACCCTACTTATATATCGCGACTTCTGAAGCTGACCATAGGCTTTGCAAGCAGTGAAATTCCCCACCATTACAGTGTCCCCCCTATCTGGTGAAATCTTTTTCCTCACCTTGCCGGTGAAACTTTGTTTTTTCGCTCTAGGCGAAGTCTTCTCCTCCAGAGGTCTGCTGAGGCACAATATGTGAATGATCCCCCCATGTCCCACGTGGTTCAAGGTTCAGGCTCTGGAAGAGGGGCCACATGCAAATGAGAGAGACAAGACAAGAAATAATTTGGAAATATTGGGGGACCAGGTGAGAGACCAGCTCAAGAGGTAGGACTCCAGGCCTGCCATCCCTTTACTCAATTTTGGCATACACCTATAGCCCTTAGGCAGGCAATTTCCAGTAACAGGCAGATTATCTTATCCTTAAGGATTAAATGACTGGTAGGGAAGTTGCTTCTGCTACCATTGTCTCCACTAAGTGGGTGCATAGCTCTGACCTTTGACAAAGCTCAAGGGTCACCAGCCTTCCGGGTTCCTTGTCCACACCTCTCTGTTAGTGAAGACAATGGGTAGATTCCCTCAGTATGTCAAAGGGTGTATCTTCATTTATATATCCTACAACATCTGACAATTATTACTGGATAGAAGCCCCGCAGATATAAAGAATGTGACAAAGCTTACTCAGTATGCAACCTGACCTGATATAAGCATTCATACTGGAGAGAATCAATACAAATGTAAACAATTTCCTAAAATCTTTAATCAGCACCTGTAGCTTATTCCCCAGATTGGCATTCATTCTAGCAGGAAACCTTAAAACTGATAAATATGGGAAATCCTATAGTTGGACCTAGAGCCTCAGTCAATATTAGGGATTGTATTTGGGTAGAAATTCTACATTCATGATATAGGAGAGAGGACTTTTGTACAAAATATACAGTTTACAAAAGTCTGTATTCCTTAAAGTGACTTTAAAATGTAAAAACTTGACCCAAGTATGTAATTGATTATAAATTTTAAAGTTTTAATTTATTAATAATTCACACTAGATAGGTAGCCAAAATGCCTTTCAGGTATTGCTCTAAATCAGAAGGTTTAGTACACAATGTACTCCCAACTTTAAAGATAGTTAGCAATATTTGTATATTTGAATATATCAAAAGAATTGTTGTTTCCATAGATACAATTATTTAGAGTGTTACCTATTTTAAATTGAAATTATTTCAGGTATTTGGAAAAGGAAATATTAATGTGATTCTGTTCCCATATCACTTGGTACTGCTATATTTTATTCCTGGTGTATGAGTGAAATCATGGGGTTGATTGTTTCTGCCTTAGAGATCTGTGAGATGTTGTATATAATATGGACTTCACTTATGCACATTTTTCATGGAATATTGGATACATTGTAAGGCGCACATTTTTTATTAGAGATTTACACTGTTGAATGAATCTTTTAAAATAGTTCTTGAGGGAGAAACCAAGATGGCAGCATAAGGTAAACACCTAATTGTTCCCTACCACAACAATTTTGAAACTACAACTGGAAAACAGAGCGCACACCGTCCAGAACCACTGGAAAGCTGGCAGAGTGGAAAACCTACAACTAGAGAAAAAAAGAGGGTGACGCTGAGCCTCAGGAGCTGTGGAGGTGCGGAGATCCGTGAGCGCGGAAAGGGCGGGCGGCTGAATACGCAGCAGGCTTGCTCGTAGCGCGTGCGGAGAGGGCGGGCAGCAGACGCTGCGTGGCTAGCCTTCTTGTTTGGGAGAAAAACAAAACCTCCCGACTGCACTGAAATCCAGCTGCTGCGGTCGGGGAGAAACTGGTCTGTTTGGCAGCGGGCAAGGCTCGAAAGCTGCCTTCTCTCAGAGGCGCGCAGCCATTGATTAGGGCACGGAGAAACCGGCCCTCTTAGGGTGGCACTGATAGAAACAAAGTTTGTCTGCGCCATTCTGAGACTCCGCCCCATCCAAGCTGAGCACAGCCCTCCCAGTGACTGGATTTCTCATTCGGGAGAAAAACAAAACCTCCAGTCTGCACTGAAATCCAGCCCCAGCTGGGGAGAAACTGGTCTGTTAGGCAGCGGGAGAGGCTCGAAAGCTGCCTTCTCTCAGAGGCACGGAGCCATTAATTCGGGCACGGAGAAACCGGCCCTCTTAGGGCGGAGCAGACGGGAAACCAAAGCTTGTCTGCGCCACCCTGAGACTCCGCCCCATCCAAGCTGAGCACAGAAGCTCTCCCAGCGGAGACACTGCTGATCCTCACAGCCAACTGGCTTGGAGATCAACTCCTGCCAGTGATACCAACAATCCCAACCACTCTGAACTCCAGTTTCTGGGGACACGCGGGGGACCCAGACGCCTACGGGACTCTCGGCCATCGATCGGAGAGTGAGAGTGACTTTTCTGTCAGTGTGGACGACACCAGATTTCAACCACTCTCATAAGGGACACATTCAAGAGGCAGACTCAGTGAGCACCAGAGCCCTACTGTGTCTCCAGCACAGCAATTCTTCCGTTATAGACACAGCAGGTCCTCACAGCCAATTGGCCTGGAGGTCAATTCCTCCCAGTGTACCAACAACAATCAGGGCTTTTAACTACACCAAGACTTTCCACTCAGCCCACAAAAGGGGTGTACCAAGAGCGACCACCTAGAGTGATTGGGGAAGCTGAGCTACCGGCCCCTATAGGTCACTGACCACACAAAGCCACTCCATCAACACAGGGAGGCAGCCAAAATGTGGAGACATCGAAGTATGTCACAAGTAGGAGAGATAGATGAAAGCAAACTAATGGACAACACAGTGTTCAGAACCATATTTATAAGGTTACTCAAGAATCTTCTAAAAACCACTGAGAAACTTGAAGAGACCTTCAAGGACCTAAATGAGAATACCAAAAAAATGGAAAAGGACCAGTCAGAAATTATGCATACACTGTCTGAAATAAAGAATATACAGAGTAGACCACCGCACCCGAAGAGTCAAACCAAAGATCTGGAATATGAGGAAGAAAAAAACACCCAACCAGAGAGGCGGAAAGAAAGAAGAATCCAAAAGTGTGAGGATAGCATAAGAAGCCTCCGGGATGGCTTTAAGCGTACCAATATCCGAATTTTTGGGGTGCCAGAAGAGAGAGAGCAAGATACTGAAAACCTATTTGAAGAAATAATGACAGAAAACTTCCCCCACCTGATGAAAGAAATAGACTTACAAGTTCAGGAAGCACACAGAACCCCAAACAAGAGGAATCCAAAGAGGACCACACCAAGACAAATCATAATTAAAATGCCAAGGGCAAAAGACAAAGAAAGAATCTTATAAGCAGCAAGAGAAAAACAGTTAGTTACTCACAAGGGAGCACCCATACGACTGTCAGCTGATTTCTCAACAGAAACTATGCAGGCCAGACGGGAATGGCAAGAAATATTCAAAGTGATGAATAGCAAGAACCTACAACCAAGATTACTCTACCCAGCAAAGTTATCATTCAGAATTGAAGGTCAGATAAAGAGCTTCACAGATAAGAAAAAGCTAAAGGAGTTCATCACCACCAACCAGTATTATATGAAATGCTGAAAGGTATTCTTTAAAAAGAGGAAAAAGAAGAAAAAAGTAAAGATAAAAATTATGAACAACAAATACATATCTATCAACAAGTGAATCTAAAAATCAAGTGAATTAAAAATCTGAGGAACAGAATAAACTGGTGAACATAATAGAATCAGAGGCATAGAATGGGAATGGATTGATAATTCTCAGGGGGAAAGGGGTGTCTGTGTGGGGGGTATGGGAAGAGACTGGACAAAAATCATACACCTATGGATAAGGACAACGGTGGGGGGAGGGAACCGGGTGATGGGGAGATATGGGGGAAAAAAAGGAGAAACAATTGTAATAATCTGAACAATAAAGATTTATTTAAAAAAAATAAAAAAAATAAACACACAAAAAAAATAAAAAATAAATAAAATAAAATAGTTCTTGAGTTTTATAAATTATGTAATCAAAGTTACTTCCTTTTCTGTGCCAATGTGTTCGGATGAGTACTTTATGAGGGTCTTGAATTTGTGGATTTGATGTTTAGGTGAATGGAAGTACACTCAGGTCAGTGTTGTCTGTGTAATAGTTTTTCTGTAATGAAGAGGAATATTGCAATACCCGTGACGTTGTTGTACCCAGGATGCAGAATTGGCATGAGCTCTGCATGTGGAGAGAGGACACCTTTCCCAAGCTGTACTGGCTGAACTCAGAAAAATTAATTCTATTGTTTTCATTTCCCATTTCCTGTTCCTCTCTGGTTTTTCACTCTGTCTTCTAGGCTGCCATTTTTTTTGCAGTGCTATGACCACAGAATGTAAAGCTCTTCCTGTCCCACATCAGCCCCTCAAGCCCGTGTAGCTTCTGCGCAGGTTTTTAGTATTCACTAATGCAACGACTGACATCAGAATTTGGTCAATATTTTCCTTTATTTTCATGAAGTAGGTAGCCCATCATTCAGGTTCTCATGCTGACACCTATAGTTTTTAATATGAATATGAAGTTTTGGACTACCACAAGTTGGCCCCTGTGTAATTTGTAATTGGAATGACTTTTTTTGTCCTGAGTTTCATGGGAAACCTTGAGAATTTCTCAGTGTTATGTCAGTAACATCTTTGTTGGGGTGGGATTAGCCCACGTTAAACAGGTTTTGTTCTCACTTTCCTGAATGTAGCCTCATGTTGGTCCTTGTTTCTAGAGGAACCCCAGAACCATGGCAGCTTTGCAGCTGAGACCTTCTCTTACTTTGGATGCAGAGTCATTTTGTGCATTTACGGCCTGACCAGAGGCATGTCCTTCGGCATTAGCTGTCCCTGGGGTGTTTGCCAAGCCATCACTGTAAGTTCCAGGGACAGCAGGATAGCAGAGATTGAAATGAAAGCCCCACATTTGTTACTTCTCCAGTGTCCAGTGCTGAATTTGTACAAGGTGGTGAACATCAGTTCCTATGCACATGCCACCCAGAGGACCGACAAAATGATTGCAGAGGCAAGATGTTCAATATTCTTTTACTCTACTTTCTGACATACCCATGGGCCATTCGTATGTGTATGTATCGCCTGATATTTCATGACTGGGACTCATCTGGACCAGGGGCTTTATGAATTTGTTCTGACAGGTCATACTACGGGGTCCAGATCATTCAAAGAATTCAATCCCATCTAGACAGTAGTTCCATTTTTTGATCTTGTAGTGAGGAATGTTGTGGAGGTGTATTGATACAAAATATACATAAGATATTTCTTTTATTCTGGCCATTAGGAAAAGAGATGAAGCAGACACTGTCCCTTGGATTAGAGGGCATTCTGTTTTCATTTTGTCCAGAATGCCTGGGATAAAAAGCTCCAAATCAGAGATTTTAATTTTTTTTTCTCATGGCACACATGAACTAATGACTGAAATTCAGTGGTTCACCAAAATACATATTTTGCCACTCTGCCAAAAAAGTCTGGTTTTGGTTCATGCTCACCCCACAGCTATTACTGTGTTGGCTGTTGTCACTTACTTTATTCAAAAATCTATGGGTTATGTAGTCTGTGCTATTGACTAGTCAGATGTTCCTTTTTAAAAAAAATTGTGCAGCACACCAGTTTTCCTGGGTGACACTGCAGTTAATAGTCACAGCTGTAAACATATAAAATCCATCTTTTCCACCGTGTCATTTAAGACCACTTTTTCCTTATTGATTTGTCTGGGATACCTATCCATTGATGTGAATGGGAAGTTAAAGTTCCCTATAATGACTGTACTAATTAATTTTTAAAATTCCAAAAACTATTTACCTGTCAATATCCACTCACAATATAAATGGGTTAACTGCTTCAACCAGAAGACACAGGGTAGCTGAATGGATAGGAGAATGAGCCCATACTTATGCTTTCTACAGGAAACACACTTAAGATCAAAAGACACCACACGAAAGTAAAGGGTTGGAAAAAAGTTATTTCATGTCTACATTTGGGCCCTAAAGAAACTACTCTGCAGAGAATATTGCTCTAGTGAGAGCTCTAATCCTGGACGGTGGACATTTAATAGGTATGAGGATAACCGTGCTCAGAGTTAGCAGACCCATGTGGGCGCACTGACTTTGAGTGAAGGCAGCACATACACAGTGTTTCAATGCCCAGAAAGTTGTGGAAGGAGCTGGAGCAGGTCAGAGCAGTCCTGCTGGGAACCTCAGGTAAAGATGCCTCTCTTTTATGTGAACCACTTAATTGATGGCTTTACAGTCTCTTTCTAAAATTTGGAAATCCAATAAAGGAAAGAAATCTGCCCTTGGGGCATGAAAAGTGATTTCATGGAAATGAACATTTTAAAATGCCAGGGAGCCAATGCTAATGTCAGAGAAAACATAGGCTTTAAAAGAGAGGCCATAGTCCTAACCGGTTTGGCTCAGTGGATAGAGCGTCGGCCTGCGGACTGAAGGGTCCCAGGTTCGATTCCAGTCAAGGGCATGTACCTTGGTTGCGGGCACATCTCCAGTGGGGCGGGGGGTGCAGGAGGCAGCTGATCGATGTTTCTAACTCTCTATCCCTCTCCCTTCCTCTCTGTAAAAACATTAATAAAATATATTTAAAAAAAAAGAGAGAGGCCATAATAATGGAGGGATAATTCCTAATAATAAAGGGATCAACTTAACCAAGAGGATAAAACCCTTGTAAACATTTATGGATGCAAAGTTGGAGGCCCTGAGGATATACAGCAAATATTGGTGGACATAAAGCCGAGATTGATCTTTCCCGCTGGGATCTTTGTATATTGGTTGGTGATTTCTAGGACTTGGGGAAATAGGGATACAAAATGCTTCAAGATGTGTGCTTAAAATCCCTTTTTCTCATCCCATAGACTGTTTCCATGAAGTGCTAGTATTTGCATGCACAGAGCATACATTTTGATGATGAGTAATTTCTTTAACCTTTCTCTGTTTTTGTGTTGGTGTCATATCTCAAACTATTGTGAAATCCCAAGTTATGAAGATTTAACCCTATGTTTTTATCTCAGACTCGTTACATTTAGCTCACATATGGCTTCTATGTCTTGGATAAATTATAACCATTTTTTATTGCAGTCACCTGCTCAATTAGAGGCCCTAAGAAGCCTTATAAATGTAAAGAATGTGGCAAAGCCTTTACATGTTCCTCCTCCCTTAATCTGCATCAGAGAGTCCATACTGGAGAAAAGCCTTATAAATGTAGAGAATGTGGCAAAATCTTTAGATGGTCATCACAACTTACTAAGCATAAGAAAGTTCATCCAGGAGAGAGGCCACATGAATGAAGAGAATGTGGCACATCCATTGGCAGCTCCTCAAACCTTACTGTACATCAGAGGAGACTTATAAATGTAAAAATGTAACAAAGACTTTAATCAGTGTTCTTGCCTTATTGAACAGCAGAGTTCATACTTGAGAGAAGTATTACAGAGATGAGGAGTGTCAAAAGTCCTTGACCATGACTGAGACCTTACTGAACACAGAATTCTGTCTGCGAACAAGCCTTAAGATATGAAAAATGTAGTGAAGCCTTTAAAAGTCATTCTTCTTTTACTGTACATGAGAGACTTCATACTGAAGAAGAAACCTTTCAAATGTAGAGCATGTGCAAGATCCTGTACCTATACCACAAAATTTACTGGATATCAGAGACTTTTATAGTGGAGGAAAGCCTTACACTGTAGAAAATGTGAGAAATCACTGGCTGGCTTGCCTCAGTGGTTTAGCTTGGATATATGAATCAGGAGGCCAGGGTGCAATTCCTGGTCAGGGCACAGGCCTCAGTTGGGGGCTCAGTTCCAGCTGTGGGTCATGCAGGAGCCAGCCGATCCGTGATTCCCTCTCATCATTGATATTTCTATAGCCCCCTCGTTTTTTCTCTCTGTGCTATAACAATGGCATCTAAACTTCTTTCTCCTCCACATAAGCCTTTCAGACCACTGTAGCTTCTGTTCAGTACTTTGGAATTTTACTAATGCTGTAACTAACATCAGAATTTGGCAAATATATTGCTTTGCATTCATGAAGTAGGAAGCCCACCATTCTATTTTTATGCTGGATTCTAAAATTTTGAATATTATTAATTTTTTTAATATAATAAATTGGATTCTGTGTACTTTATAACTGGAATGCTTTTTCTTGTCCTGATTTTCATTGGAATCCTGAAGAATTTCCTCATTAACTTGTTTCTTGGGATAGAAGCAAATGGCGTAAAACCGATTTTATTCTCAATTACCTGAATGTCGCTGAATGTTGGTCATTCTTTCTAGAGGAACCCCAGAGACGTGGCAGATTTGCGGTTGAAGAATTTTAGTATTTTGCATCAAAAGTTATTTTGTATATATATATATATATATATATATATATTTTTTTTTTTAATATATTTTATTGATTTTTACAGAGAGGAAGGGAGAGAGAGAGAGAGTTAGAAACATTGATGAGAGAAACATCGACCAGCTGCCTCCTGCACACCTCCTACTGGGGATGTGCCCGCAACCAAGGTACATGCCCTTGACTGGAACTGAACCTGGGACCTTTCAGTCCGCAGGCCGAGGCTCTATCCACTGAGCCACACCGGTTTCGGCTGAATGTTGGTCATTCTTTCTAGACGAACCCCAGAGTCCATGGCAGATTTTCAGTTGAAGAATTTTATTATTTTGCATCAAAAGTTACTTTGTGTATTGACAGCATGACCACAGGTATGCTTATAGGCATTAGTTGTCCCCACAGTGTTTTCCAAACATCACTATAAGTTCCAGGGACAGAAGGTAAGCAGAGATTAAAATGGAAGCGCCACAATTCCTTCCTTCTCCGGTGTACTGTTGGAAATTTGTACAATGTGGTAAATACCAGTTCCTTTGCATGGGCCAACCCAAAGGATCACACAATGATGAAAGAAACTAGATATTGGATGCTCTTCTACTTCCTGACATCCCATGGGGCAGTCATACGTGTAAGAATCTCCTGATACTTTGTCTCTAGGTCTCATTATCTGGACCAGGGACTTTATGATTTTGTTCTGTTCGGGACTAACTATTGGACCCGGATCATTCATAGGAATTTGATGTCACCTAGACAATAGTTCCCTTTTCTGCTACTGTAGTGAGGAATATTGAGGAGGTGTATTAATGTAAGATAAAAAAAATTTGTTTTTCATATGGCCATTAGGAAAATAGATGAAGCAGACATTATTTCTAGGTTGAGAAGGCCTTCTGTCTTCATTTTGTCCAGAATGCATATTCATCTGCTTTGGGGTGGAAAGTTCTAAATCAGAGATTTCAACATTTTTTATCTCATGGCAGAAATGGAGTAATTATTGAAATTGAAAGGTCCACCAAAATATATATTTTTCCCATCTGTCAAAAAAAATGTCTGATGCCGTAACCGGTTTGGCTCAGTGGATAGAGCGTCAGCCTGCAGACTGAAGGGTCCCAGGTTCGATTCTGGCCAGGGGCATGTACATTGGTTGCAGACACATCCCCAGGTGAGCAGGAAGCAGCTGATCGATGTTTCTCTCTCATCGATGTTTCTAACTCTCTAACCCTCTCCCTTCCTCTCTGTAAAAAAATAAAATCAGGAGGAGGACCAAGATGGCGGCATAGGGCGGACGCCTGATTGTTGCCTACCACAACAATTTTGAAACTACAACTAGAAAACAGAACGGACACCATCCAGAACTAGCAGAGGGCTGGCTGAGCAGATGCTCTACAACTAGAGTAAAAGAGAGGGGGACGCGGGATGATGCTGAAGCCGGTGAGCCAAAGATCTCACTTTAAAATCTACGGCTCTGGAAGATGGCGGCGGAGTTGAACGGCTGAGCTGTTGCCTCGCATGGCAGTTTCGGAAATACGACTAAAAGATGGACTGGTGAGCGCGGCGACTCCTGCTCGCGTCTCCCCAGGCTGGGCAGCTGCTCCTCTCTGTCAGCACCTCAGCCGGGGCCATGAGCTCGTGGGCGGCCGCGGCAGCTGCTATGGCGGCGGCGGCGGCAGCGGACTCGGCGCAGTGGCTCTCGGTGAAGGAAGAGACCATCTTTCTGCAGGACGGGCCCATCCGCGTCACCGACCTGGCCGAGCTGCCCAGTGAGATCCTCGGGGCCCCGGAGGCCGCCGACACCGACTTGGAGGATTTTTAGGATTTCAAGTCCTTTAGCCATTTTGAGAGAGGAGAACCAAGAAGGCGGCAAAGTTAAACAAATGAACTGCGCCGCGCACAGCAATTTCAAAAATACAACTGGAGGACAGAGCGTCTGCCACCCAGAACCACAGGAGAGCTGGCTGAAGGGTGGATTTACAGCTAAGAGGGAAGAGGACAGAGCGAACTCGGAAGGGATAAGGTGCGGAGGCGCGTGGGTCGGACTGGTGGCGGGGGAAGGGTCGTGTGGCTTTTTTTCCAACCCTAGGGGAGATTAGCTCCCCATCACCCTGAAATCCAGCTTCTGCGGACGCGCGGGAGACCCAGACGCCTGCGGGGAGAGGCTGGACTCTCAGCCTTCATGTCGGAGAGTGGGAGTAACATCCTTGCGGAGGTGCGCCCAGCAATCAGTGTTTGCTGCGCTGGAGTGCGGAACGAGGGGGCTTAGAAACGTGGAGAGCAGAAAAAGCAAACTTGCAGCCATTGCAGTTCGCCATGCCATGGCCTGGTGGCGCCCTGAGACCCCGCCCCGCCCTGAGACCCGCCCCGCCCTGGGACCCGCCCTGCCCTGGGACCCGCCCCGCCCTGGTACCCACCCCGCACATTTTGCAGACCCGCCCCACACGTTTTGCAGGCCCACCTGGGCTCCAAGCAGAGGCTTTTGCATGTGGGTGGCCTGCCCTGTGGCAGCTTGACCAGATGAACTGCGGTTCTAGTTGGACTGCTCCAGGGCCGCTTAGACAGGGGGAGGAAACTGCAGTTTTTGCTGTAATTCCTGCTGAGTGGCCTCAGACAGTAGCTGACCCGCACCCCACTGGAGACCCAGAAACGAGGGCATCTAGTGGTTGGTGTGAGATGACACCAGATTTCAACCACTCGCATAAGGGACACATTCAAGAGGCAGACTCAGTGAGCGCCAAAGCCTTGCTGCAACAAGATCCGGCCCATAAACGTGTCTCCTGCACAGCAACTCTTCCTTTATAGACACAGAGGGTCCTCACGGACAATTGGCCAGGAGGACAATTCCTCCCAGTGACACCAACAACAACCAAGACTTAACTATACAAAGGAGGACCAAGATGGAGGCATAGGGCGGAAGCCTGATTGTTGCCTACCACAACAATTTTGAGACTACGAGAGGAGAGCAGAGCAGACACCATCCAGAACCACCGGAGGGCTGGCTGAGCAGATGCTCTACAACTAGAATAAAAGAGAGGGGTACGCGGGATGATGCTGATGCTGGTGACCCAAAGATCACACTTTAAGAACTACGGCTCAGGCGACACAATGGCGGCCTGGAACGTGCTCGGCGCAGTTCCCCCGGCGGTCTCCGGCTGAGGGGATGGCTCCACTCGCTGCCGAGCACGGACAGACAAGCCCCTGAGAGACATGGGGTGGGAGACTCCGCGCTTGCTGACCTCCGAGTCCTTCAAGAATCTCAATGCCCCGGAAGCGGCCAGGTGCGCACGCTCGGTGACTGGCCACCGCTGCAGACCCAAAGGTCGACGCAGCGACCCCGGACCAGCCCACCACCATGCACCGGGCACACCGGAGCTTCGCCGAGCCCGCAGCCCAACGAGTTCTGCGGCAGCCGCCCTGGAGCTTTGAGAAAATGGCCGAAGGAATTGCTGAGAGGGAATTGACCAACAGGAATTGGTATCAAGAAGACGAAACCCCGCTGGGTCCCGGGTCCGGGTGATGTCACGCGCCCCTGGGTCCGGGTGAGGCCACACGCCCCTGGGTCCGGGTGAAGCTGTATCCCGGGCCCGGGTGAGGCCGTGTGCCCCTGGATCCGGGAGAGGCTGGGTCCAGGGTCCGGGTGAGGCCTCACGCACCTGGGTCCGGGTGAGCCCACACGCCCCTGGGTCCGGGTGAGGCCACATGCCCCTGGGTCCGGGTGAGGCCACGCGCCCCTGGGTCCGGGTGAAGCTGGATCCCAGGTCCGGGTGAGGCCATACGCCCCTGGGTCTGGGAGAGCCTGGGTCCCGGGTCTGGGCGAGGCTGCGTGCCCCTGGGCTCGGGTGTGGTCACACACCCCTGGGTCTAGGTGAGGCCTCACACCCCTGGGTCCGGGTAAGGCCGTGCGCCCCTGGATCCAGGTGAGGCCACGCGACCATGGGTCTGGGAGAGGCCACGCACCCCTTGGTCCGGGTGAGGCCATGCGCCCCTGGGTCCGGGAGAGGACACACGCCCCTGGGTCTGGGTGAGGCCACGCGCCCCTGGGTCCGGGTGAGGCCATGCGCCCCTGGGTCCGGGTGAAGCTGGATGCCGGGTCCCGGTGAGGCCGTGCGCCCCTGGGTTCGGGTGAAGCTGGATCCCGGGTCTGGGTGAGGCTGTGCGCCCCTGGGTCCGGGTGAGGCCATGCGCCCCTGGGTCCGGGTGAAGCTGGATCCCGGGTCCGGGTGAGGCCGTGCGCCCCTGGGACCGGGTGAGGCCAAACGCCCCTGGGTCTGGGAGAGGCCACGCGCCCCTGGGTCCAGGTGGGGCCACGCGCCCCTGGGTCCGGGTGAAGCCACACGCCCCTGGGTCCGGGTGAGGCCACGCGCCCCTGGGTCCGGGTGAAGCTGGAGCTTCCCGGGTCCGGGTGAGGCTGTGTGCCCCTGGATCCAGGCGAGGCTGGGTCCTGGGTCCGGGTGAGGCCGTGCGCCCCTGGGTCCAGGTGAGGCCATGTGCCCCTGGGTCCGGGTGAAGCTGGATCCCGGGTCTGGGTGAGGCCACGCGCCCCTGGGTCCGGGTGAAGCTGGATCATCCCGGGTCCGGGTGAGGCCGTGTGCCCCTGGATCCGGGTGAGGCTGGGTCCTGGGTCCGGGTGAAGCCACACGCACC